>HG995306.1:8735815-9335815 GCA_905332915.2 Hecatera dysodea | reverse complement strand
TGCATTGTACAGATTTTGAATCAAGAATGCGATAATGTTTCCAAACACGTTCATTTTTTGGTCTTCCCATGATACCTAAAACAACAAAACATTAAGTTAAAACGCTGAAAAATAAAACATGCAACAATCTACTCTGATTGACACAACTGTAAATTGTATTTTCATCTAGTTCTAAGTTATGTTTGAAGTACAAGTTTCTAGCTCATCGGGAAGAAAATAAGTTACAAATTGGTAAGAGTTTGTAAAAGCATTTTTTAACAATAAAAATAGGTTATCAATCACTATAACACTACCCAAGTGGATTAGCACAATTAAAATTAGTAAACTTACCTTGAAACTTTATAACGCAACTTCAAAAAGAATAAACAAACTCGTAGATATTATGTTGTTGTAACACTTACACGCGCGTGCACTCTTTGTGATGTAAACCTGCGCCCCGCATAGAGTGCGGGGCGCGGGGTGGGGGGCAAGATAAGTAAAACAAAAGAAACGGGACAAAAGGTAGCCGGGATAAGGTATAGTACGAACCGAACGTTGCTTCGTTTTGACATCAAAAGTAATTATGTAATAGTGTAGTATTTTGGAAAACCCAAATAACAATACTAGCCATTAAATTTAAAAAATAACCATCCGATTCGCAGAAAATATAAATATCCACCATTTTGAGTAAATATCCGATAAAAATGGTTGAAAACGAGTATTTATCCATTTCCGATAAATACTCGAGTAATTATCTTCTGAGAATTTATCTTCCGCCCATCACTAGTCACTAATGATCTATTATCGATTTTTTTTTTCATTTAAATATTCGCAATTTAGTGAACAGTTTATTTAATTATCATACAATTTGGAATCATGTTTGACATGAGGCATAGACTACTATTTATATATAGACTACTATTTATATACTAGAGATAGACTGGCAACTTAATTATTTCTTAGGCAGCGCCATCTAGTTACCAGGACATACACTATTCAGCTGTCAATATACCTACGTAGTAGTACCTATATATAGCTAATAAATTCAACCAAGTAGAATAATGTAGAATGGTTGAAAATTCTGTTGCAGTAAAACAACCTAAAAATTCAAATCTAAAATTTGAATTTGTTAGGTTAGTTTTACTACACCAGAATATTCAACCATTCTACATTATTCTACTCTATAAAGCTAATTCATTATTATAATAAACATGTTGTTTCGGGGATAGTAAAACAAATACCAATTTTGGATGTTCATAATTATTGCGTAAAACAAAAAATTACATTCATTATAAAAACTAAACATTCACTTCAGTACCTGTTTGCCTTAGTCGTTTCCGACCTCTATTTGCTTTATAATGAGCATGGGCTTTCTGTTTGAATTGGTCATCCTTGTCGAACTCTAAAGCTTTGCCAGTGAGGAGGTGGCCGACTTCTTTGTACCAAATACGGATAAAAAATTCAATGCTTTTATTAATCAAATATTTCTTTAAATCATATTGATGTGTCTCGCACGTTACAAAATTTATATCTGTATTTATTGTCACCACCAATTTTATATACTGAGCTATATAATTTTTTAAGGGCGATGCCTTTAAAATTCTAAAAGTTATGTTTTCTACTTGTGCAAAAAAATCAAACAAACACCTTGTCGGATAGTACAGCCATCTTTTGCCATCATATTCTTTTATTAGTATAAATCCATGGAAATCTTCTGTATATTCAGTTTCCGATGATTGTAACCAGGACCCAGTTTCACTTTGTATAATATATTCTGCAAAGTTCTTCTGCTGGGTAAAATGCAAAAATTACTCATAACCCTATAGGCTTTAGGTGATGGCTTATATAAAGATAAAGACTAAACTTTCTCATCCATGGTAAATCTTCTTCCTCTCACATGTCGTTTCCCAGCTTGCTTAACCCTTAACCAGGCTATGGATTGAGCATTTACCACATAGATTTTTAAGAGTTTTTGCCAGGTTTTGGTAAAGAATCTACCACAATCTGTCAAAAACGCCAACATAGAAATATTACTTATGCTAACACAAAAAAAATGAGTGGAACGGAACGCAAATGTCACTTTTGCAGCCATTTCATTTGTGGTCGGCCGCTAAACGAACATTTTTGTGACAAGTGCAGCGTATTTTTAAACATTATGGCGAATCGGAGAAAGGTAAGTCGTACAATTTTTTGATATGTTGTAGAATTTGAGTTTTTCTAGTGATTTGTGCATAAATTATAAGTGAAAACGGGTCGGGTCTAGTATCGTTTGGCAAGAGTTGGGGTGTAAAATCGATTGAATCTGGAAGAGCTTGAGTCCCTGATTATAACGCTACACTCTTATTAAAAGGTAACGCATATTTATCGAGAAATTAACAAAATAAGTTACTAACCTCAAATTGATTAAGCGGAAAACGGAACGTTAAAATGGGTGTTTGACAACCAAATCTGTCACAATTTATAGTTTCTGTGGTGTAAATATCGTGCAAAATCGGTAAAACGGAACGTAAAAAAGATATTTCAAATCAATCATGTGTCTATGTCAACATTCCGTTTCGAGTTGCGTGTTTGTTTTGAAGTATTATTTTGGCTTTTTTCAACGACCTTGGCTTCTCCCCTGAACTTGGTAGCAAGAAATAAAAGTGAAAGTGATAAATTTTGGATAAAATAAATAACTTTAATTAGTGTGATGTGTTTATACCAAATTGTATGTATGTGCAAAAGGCAGTTTACTAGTGTTACAAGGAGAATTTAGGATGCAAGAGCGACCGAAGCGATGTCGGGACATGGGGCTCCGACACGCTTTTTAAGCCACTTTTAAGTGTTTTGAGGTTAGGTTACTAAAAGTCAATTTTCTCGGAAACGGTGCGTTGCCTTTTTACGGGAGTGGTGCCATGGGGGAAGGGTCACCCCCCTCTCCCCTCCCCACCCCCTCTCCCCCCCCAACTCCTGCCAAACGATACTAAACCTTTACCGTGAAAACTTCTAAAATATTATAATATAACGAAATAAAACATGTGGGGAACCATATGACCTAAGCCTGTGAATGCCTAATTTTTGAGGGAGTTATTATGTCCATTGCCCGGTGAATTAAAATCCTCATTTTATACTAGGTTTTTGCCACGGGTTTTATTTAGGATTTACTCACGGTCATTTATCGAAATATAAAATGTGGGTAGTGGTAAACTTATGACGTCATTATTTGTCTACTTTTGTATATTTTTTGTTATTCAGGTAATAAACGATCAACAGCTCGAACATATACTAAATGAAATGTTTTCATCAGAGGAAGAAAATGATGAAGATGAAGACCCATATTTAGATTATGTCCCAAAACCATTCGACGCAAGATTGAACGAAATTCAAGGTATGTCAAACCGACAGTTATTACGAATATTAGACGATGATGCACATCAAGCTTATGAAGAGTCACCTGATGAGGAAATTCCACCTTGTATTACATTGTCTGCACCATCTCATGACTTGCCTGAAATGCTTACTCCTTCTGTTGACGAAGAATCAGCTTGTGTTTTGTTTGGATCATTGCCTGACTTATCTGCTCACCCTGAAGTGCTTACTCCTTCTATCGACGAAGAAAGAGCACCTTGTGTTTTGTTTGCATCATTGCCTGACTTACCTGCTCAACCTGGTATGCTTACTCCTTCTGTTGACGAAGCAATGCCACTTTATTTTCGATTGCCTGCACCATCCTCTAGCTTACCCGCTAATATGCCAACTTATGCTGAATTGCAAGCACGGGATAGAACATGGACTACACATGTTGAAAATTTTAACGAGTACAATTTTGACAAGTTATTAGAACCTACTAAACCATATAGCCAACAGAGTCTCCCCATTGAATATTTCAGTAACTTGTTTCCAGATGAGATTATTCAAATGATCGTTGAATACACAAATAAATATGCGAGCATGAAACAAAGCAAATTCTGGAGTGACACCAACGTAAAGGAACTAAAAGCATTCCTAGCTATAATCATCCTAATGGGAATAAATCCTCAGTCAGATATAGAGCTTTATTGGAGCGCAGATCCTTTTTACAATAACATAGAGATTAGTGGTACCATGACTTGCAAGAGATTTAAAAAAATTCTAGAAAATCTACATGTTTGCGACAATTCAACTCATTTGCCCCAGAATCACAAAGATCACGACAAATTGCAAAAAATAAGACCTCTGTTAGATTGTCTCAACAGGACTTTTCAAGAAAATGCCACCAACTCGGAATCCCAATCAGTGGATGAAAGTATGATCAAATTTAAAGGGCGTGACAGTAAGAAACAGTACATACAGCCAAGCCCATCAAAAGAGGGTTCAAGGCATGGTGCCGCTGTGATTCTAAGACTGGATATTTATACCAGTTTGATATTTACACAGGCAAGGACCAGGAAGCCAATGAGGAAGGATTAGGTTACAGAGTTGTAATGAAACTTGGAGGGAATTTACCACGAAACACACATTTGGTTTTTGATAACTTTTTCTCCTCTTTGGCTCTCATGGAAGCTCTTTATCATAGAGGTATTTTGGCAACAGGAACAGTACGAATGAATCGAAAAGGCTTACCTAAAGATCTGTGTCCACCACGACCTAAAACACCTGAAGAACGAAGACAGGCCAAAGAAAATAAATTGGATTCTGGGGAGTTCACATACCGGTTCTGCCACCCCTGTGCTGTGGTCAAATGGCAAGACACTAAAGAAGTTTTTGTCGTAACAACTGCAGTTAACCCATCCAAAGTGGAAGTGATCCAGAGAACTCAAAAGAACGGGCAAAAGAAAGACATGTTTTGTCCTACTGCGATCGCAGAGTACACAAGGAGTATGGGTGGTGTGGATCACTTTGACCATTATCGTAGTTCCTACTCAATTGGCCGCAGATCAAAAAAGTCCTGGTTCCGGATGTTTTGGTTCTTGTTTGAGAGTGCCATTATAAACGCATATATTTTATATAAACACAATAACCAAAATCGTAAAAACATACATCGTGATTTCCGATTACGGTTAGCTAGAAGTTTGAAATCGGGCCATATCTCAAACAAGAAACAAGATCCGGTGGTATATAAAAACAAAAAAGGAGGTGTTTTCGGAGTTCCGGACGAAATAAGATTGGGGCAAAGAGGAAGTCATTTTTTAGCATTGTCTACATACAAACGGTGCAGGTTTTGTAGCACACGGAAACTAGAAAAGCGGTCAAAATATGAATGCGAAATTTGTAAGGTAGCATTATGCATTACCCCTTGCATGAAATTGTACCACCAAAATCAAAATCCAGAAATTCTCAATTAATTATTTGTGAATTTCTGGATGTTGGTTTTGTGGCTTCCTTCTTTCTTTTTGTTTATTTTTTCTTGTAATCAAAATCCAGAAGAAGAATAAAAAACTTTTTAGTTCATACTCGATCCCTTTTAATTTTTAATTGTGTATTTATGTTTTTTTTTTTTTAAGTAAAGAATAAGTGCTTACATTACATTTTTCATTTGAACAATAAACAGTAAAAAATGTTATCAAAAGGACTATCGTTTTTTATTTTATATATAGATAAAAACTCGTCGTCTCTAGACAGGCAATGGGATTATGTTTTCCCACATGTTTTTTTTCAGGTTTTCAGCTAATTTTCTAAATATAATTGATAAAATCTCATACCAAATGTTATCACTCATTTAAATCTACGAAAAAAACATCATTACTGCAGGATTTGTCCGAGGCCTGGTAAAGGGTTAACTTGCATAAAAAAGTTTTTTCATTCTCATCTTTCAAGTTTCTAGCAACAATCTGGAATGCTTTTGTCTTTGAAATCCTTTTGGGGGTCATCCTTCTCATGTCTTCTTTTGAATTTTTGCAATGTTTCTTGCTTGTTTCTAGACAGTCTGGTAAATCCTGAAAGTATAATAATTAACTATTTAATTAATTTAATTACATAACATGACATCATGCCTATATTCCCCAAAGGGTTAGGCAGAGATATATGTACTTATAATAAACCCATTTTTCGCCAGTTATTAGTATATAGTATACAATATTTATTCCCATGTAATAGAGGGTGAGCCTATTGCTATCAATCGGGTACAAATTTAAACTCCGGGCTGCTACTGAGAAATTCCAGATGGAAAAACCAACTACACTTTGCACAACCCAGGAATCGAGCCCAGGACCTCATGCTCAGCAGTAAGACTTGCGACCACTAGACCAAACCAGGCAGTCTAATTACTTATAAAATAATCAAAAATTGCTACCCAAAATTCCTGGTGCTGAATGTAAAATGTTTAAAAAATACATTCATATATATATACATATATTTACAATAAGTAAACAAACACGTTTGATCCTAAGCTAATGATCAAAAACAAATTTGGTACCGTGACTTTCTAAAATACTGAGCTTATTTTTTTTTAAGGAAAACATTAACTTTGTTTAATTAGCCCATACAGAAATAATACTCAGTATTTTAGAAAACCTTAAAGACACTAACTACCAGTCCCTATAATATATCAATAAGCAATAAGCATCTTACCTGTGCTAGTTTGATGTAACCAAGGTCTGGTTCCTGGAACTGGATCAACGCTTATAGGATTCCAGCTTGTAGATTGTACAGAAGATGTAGAAGAATGCTTTTCAAGTATTCCATGTTGTTTCATTTGTGTATTGACATACTCGCAGATTATTGTGAACATATTTCTTATCCTGTACATGTAGACTGCCAATAGTTGAAACCCATGTCATGTTGTATCTCTCAGGATTGGTTTTTGTATCAGGAAAACGATGAAGAGGAATATCTGAAATACAAACATAAATACGTTATTATGCAATTTTCCTATTTCACTTATGTAATAAACATATTTCTTAGGTACATTTTAAATGTCTAAAAATCAATTGTCACAGGTATTTAAGATTATCACTAGAAAATGGCTGGTGTACACGGCAGTTTTTTTTTGTGTTCATAATAGTCAGGATAGTTTGTATGAATGAAGATTTTGAGTAATCTATGGAGAAAGTCAGGTAAATTGTAACCCTGTGAAGCCAGGGCGGCTTCACAGGGTTGCAATTTACCTGACATTTTTTTTGCGAACTGTATTTGTTTGTTTATTAAGTGAGTACCTATTTGATTGTTTACGTAAATCCGTCATTTATTACAACATAGATTGTAGGCAAGTATATAATATTTAGAATTATTAGGTACAATCAGCAATACATTGCATACAAAAGGGTATAAAATGAATATTATATTTACCGTCATCTCTGATGACTGGGCAGCCGGGCACACAACACTTGTTTCGAGACATTGTTATTTAAACACAAAACACTAACTAATATGGTCCAAACTCCAATTTACGGAGGGCCTAAGCAGTTCGGTTCGATAATCACGAAGGAACACAGGTGGCTCAACTCGACGGGATTTAGAATGAACAACACTATGGAAATCTTCCAAGACTTTCTAGTAAATACGGAGTAGCGAACAAAACTCATGTAATTTACACTCAAAATCGGGAAGCGAAGGAAATTATTACAAACAAAAACATGCGCAACCGCAGAAATTTTTGTAATGACAAGAAATTTCAATATTGCCCTGTAACCTGGAGTGAATTCTACTAATAGTATATTTTTTATCAATATTAACAAAGTATTAATAAAATACAACGATTAAGGAACTTTTAAAAATGCAAAAAAAAAAAACAATAAATATATTAACTAACTCACACTAGATCAAAATCAAAGATTATGCGCTAGCGCTTCCCCTTTTACTAACATATACTACTAATTGCTTCATGGATATACGCTGGCAACACTGTTCATTTTTAATTTATGTCCTCGTAGATAGATGGCGCTGAATATCCAAAAATTAAAATGTATAGCAGTTGCCACCCTGCCTGTGCTCACAGCCACAGAACATATATACCCCAGGGGAAGAATAACGACTTCCTTACCAACCAGCGCCATCTATGTTTTGCCCACCAAAACATTGCAGTAGAATCCAGGGCGGGAATTTCAAAGTACCACTGTACTATACAGATTCTTTGTACCTATTGCATTTTATGCACAAGTACAGTGCGCTTCTCGATAGTTTCTTTCAAGATGAGAATTATTGCTCAGCAGTAATTGACATCTGAACAAAATTACTATCGAGAAACACAATGTACTTGTGCATAAAATGTTAAAAAATAATATCTAAGGAGCAGTTTAGTAAAACAAACGTTTTTATTTAAATTATTTATTAATTTATGCTAATATGACTCATTTTACATGAACATATGTGTCATTTGGGACAAAACAAGTTCACAAATCACAATTATGTTTAGGTACTAATAGTTCAACTAAGAACGAGAGTTGCTGACATCATACACCTCTTATTAACACTAGCAAGCTTTAAAAAAAGACTATTACCATATGAAAATAACTATAGGAAGATCATAAAGTTAATATCACAGAGTACTTTTATATAGGTTAAACACTATTTAAAAAATGCACAAAATATTTTATTGATAAACATAAGTGATAATTGACAGATGGAGATCATTGGCACTCTCTTTCTTAATTGAAGCGGCTTCTCTAAAACACAAATATAACATAATATTCTAAAAAACATAAAATGAAAATACAGAAAGCATCTTTCACTATAATATCGAGTATGGATTGGACAGGTCTATTTCACATCAAAAATTAAACAAAATCAAGAAATTTTACACTGTATAAATGTATCATATTATTTTATACACATATCTTCAGTTATATGAAATAATAATGTAATAAAAGAAACGGTTAGGAAGATAGATAGGTACTTATTTCATTAGTTGAAGGGATACAGGACTAACAATTTAGCTTCACTATCGTCCGATAGTAAAACAAGGTGTAAAATAAAAAATAAATCCTTATCAGCCTATTATCTTCCTACTGCTGAGAGGAGGCATGAGTGAGCGTGACCCTCGCCTCCCCTCTCAGTTAGAGATGGTCTGTAAACCAACAAGCGGGCCCATTGCCGGTAAATCTGCACTAAAAAGTGAACATAACCAATTCATATTATAATCACTTATTGTCTTGACTTACCACCTGACGAATAAATAAATGCATAATGGTTCCTTTTATGACGTAGAAATCCACTAAGATTTTTGGAAATTCACACGCATTCATCACACTCTTGTAAAGGATTAAGGAAGGATGGACCAGCAACAGGTTCAAATATGGCAGGTTGATCGGGCAGATTAGAAATTGTTGTATCCTGAAAATAAAAGTTAAACTTATTTTAAATTCAAATCCTTCTGATCCTACTTCCTACTAATAATAATAATAATAGCCTTTATTTCAGACAATTAGACGTTACAGTATTTATCTTAGTTGTTCTATATCTACACTACGATTTATATATTAATGTTATACACTCTATGCTTAATTATTGTGCATCGACAACTCTGTCTGTATGCCTTTATTGGCAAAGGCCTCCTCCAACCTTTTCCATTCCTCTCTATCCTTAGCAGTTCTCGTCCATGTGCGTCCTGCTACGGCTACTATGTCATCTTCCCACCTTCTACATGGTCTACCTTTTCTCCTTTTCATGTGACCTGTAAACCAGTTAATTACCGATTTGGACCATTTTTCCTTTCCTCTAATTGTATGGCCTGACCATTTCCATTTTAACTTTTTTATTGTTATTGTGACATCTTTTGTTTTCGTGTGTTTCTTTATGGTTTCAATTCTTATTTTATCGGATAGACTTTTTCCCATCATACTCCTTTCCATGGAGTTTTGGCAAGTTTCTAATTTTTTAATGTGTGCTTTAGTGAGTGCCCAAGTTTGGCAACCATAAGTGAGTATAGGTAGTATGCTGGTATCAAAGAGTTTGCGTTTGATGTTTATGTTAGTATCTTTGTTTTTCATTATTTCTTTCAGGCTCCAAAATTGTTTCCAAGCGTTTCCGATGCGTCTATCGATTTCTTTTGAGGTAAGATTAACAGGAGAGATTATCTGGCCTAGATAGAGGTATTCATTGACATATTCAATCGGGTTATTATTAATTTAGAATAGGTTCTTCCTTGCCATTGGTCATAGCCTTGATCTTTAATGTGTTTATGACCAATCCCACCTTGCCACTTTCCCCGACTAGGTCACTTAACATTTTCTGTAGCCCGTCACTCGATGACGAGAGGATTATCAGATCATCCGCAAATCTCAAGTGTGACAGGTTTTCTCCGTTATTGGACAGTCCACATTTCTCCCAGTCTAATTGACGAAAGATTTCTTCCAAAACAGCTGTGAATAGTTTCGGCGATAGCGGGTCTCCCTGGCGTACGCCTCTTCCTATTATAATATCTTTACCTTCTTTCTCTAGTTTTATCTTAGCCTTGCTGTTGTCATAGATATTTTTTAGTATTCTGATGTATTTATTTTCAATACCTTGGTTTTTGAGTGCCTGCCAGATTTTATCATGCTCTATTGTATCGAAAGCTTTACTGTAATCCACAAAGCAGCAGTAAAAAGTTATGCCGTATTCCTTGGCTTTTTCGAATAGTTGCTTGATGACATGAATATGGTCTAAAGTTGAGTATCCGCTCCTGTAACCCGCCTGCTCTCTGGGTTGATTTTCATCCAACGTGTTAGTTATTCTGTAGAGTATGACTTTTGCAAAGACTTTATATATATATTAGATGATAAACTCCGCAAATCTCAAGTGTGACAGGTTTTCTCCGTTATTGGACAGTCCACATTTCTCCCAGTCTAATTGACGAAAGATTTCTTCCAAAACAGCTGTGAATAGTTTCGGCGATAGCGGGTCTCCCTGGCGTACGCCTCTTCCTATTATAATATCTTTACCTTCTTTCTCTAGTTTTATCTTAGCCTTGCTGTTGTCATAGATATTTTTTAGTATTCTGATGTATTTATTTTCAATACCTTGGTTTTTGAGTGCCTGCCAGATTTTATCATGCTCTATTGTATCGAAAGCTTTACTGTAATCCACAAAGCAGCAGTAAAAAGTTATGCCGTATTCCTTGGCTTTTTCGAATAGTTGCTTGATGACATGAATATGGTCTAAAGTTGAGTATCCGCTCCTGAAACCCGCCTGCTCTCTGGGTTGATTTTCATCCAACGTGTTAGTTATTCTGTAGAGTATGACTTTTGCAAAGACTTTATATATATATTAGATGATAAACTTATAGGCCTATAGTTATTAATGTTATTTTTATCTCCCTTTTTGTGCAGAAGTACTATCGACGACGTTGTCCATTGGTAAGGTATTATCTCACTTTGTAAGATTTCATTAAAAAGATGTTTGAGAATCGGTGTCAGGTGGTTTCTATTCAGGATGAGGAACTCATTGCTTATGCCATCTAGTCCTGGAGCTTTATCTGGTTTTTGAGTTCTCACAGCTTTTTCTATTTCTTCGTGTATTATATCCGCCGGCACTTCATTTCTTCCTGTTAGGATTGTTGTTTGTACAGTATTTTTCCTTGAATACAATTCTTCAAAAAATTGGGTTGCTATTGATATGATCTCAGGGCGTCGCTTTTCGCACTTATGATTTTTGTTAATTAAGTTTGGTATCCAATCTCGTTTTTCTAATAGTAGTTTAGCTGCTTTTTTGGTGCCTCCGGTTCTTTGTATGCATTTTTCCAGCTGTTCCATCCTGTATCTCTTACGATCTTTCCTCATATGTGTTTTAATTGTATTACTTATGTTGGCTATTTCTTTCCTTATAGTTATTGTCTTTTCAGGGTTGGATATAAGGTCTGCTCTATTTCTTATAAGTTCTTTAGTTTTGTTTGTTATCCACTTTGTTCTTATGTTTCTGCTTTCCATTTTGTCTTTATAAGTAGTATAGAGGAGTTTTTGGAGTTTATTGTATTTACTTTGTATGCCAAGTCCATTGTTTCTTCTATGAAATTTTCTAGCTTTCCTTTTAGTAATTTGGTACTTTCTAGTGTTAAGCTGTTAGTTTGCTTTACTTTAAAGGGTCTTTCTTTATTGAGTGTATTCATTTGTATCTTAGCTCTTATCATCCTATGATTGCTGTTGAAATTGATATTGTTTAAAACTCTACAGTCTCGAAAGTCTCTACTTTTGTTTGTTAGTATGTGATCTATTTCATTTTTGTGGCGACCATCTGGAGATATCCATGTCCATCTGTTGTTCTCACGTTTCCTGTATAGAGTGTTTAGTATTTTCAAGTTATTCTCATATGCCAGTTGGACAAGTTTTTCCCCATTTCTTGTTCTTTTGCCTGAACAATATGGGCCCAATATCATTTGTTCTCCGTCTCCTCTTGCCCCTGTTCTTGCATTGAAATCTCCCATCACTACTAAATTATTGTGCGAGTGATTGTTTATTGCGTCTTGTAACATGGAGTAGAAGGAGTCGATTTCTGTTCTACTTGATTGTTCAGTTAGAGAATAGACTTGCACAATAGACCACTTTTCGTTTTTCGGAGGTAGTTTTATATTAAGTATTACAATACGCTCTGAGACACCAATGAACTCGTCAATAAATGGTTTTAATTCATTTTTTATTAAGAATCCTGATCCATATAAGCCTGGTGTGTCTCCTTTATAATAAAATATAAAATGCCCATGGTCTTCTATACTCTCCCCTAGGCGTCGGACTTCACTCAAACCCAGTATTGACCACTTAACATTTCCTAGAGCTAGCATTAGTTCCGTTAGACTCTCATTGGTTCTTAAAGATAATCTATACTTATAATAAATCTGTAGAGAGGTCAATTCTGTACAAGGAATATATTTTCAAAATAACTATCAGGGTGTGATTAGTGATCGATACTGGTGCCAAAAATGCAATCAGTAAAATTTTTGTCTGTCTGTCTGTCTGTCTGTCTGTATGTTCTTTATAGAAACAAAAACTACTCCACCGATTTTAACGAAACTTGGTACAATTATTCTTCATACTCCTGGGCAGGTTATAGTATACTTATCATCACGCTACAATCAATAGGAGCAGAGCAGTGAAGGAAAATGTTGGGAAAACGGGAGAAGTTACTCCATTTTTTAAGCTTCCATCGCGTGTGTAGCCTTAATGGTTAAAGTTACATAGAAATCATGTATTACGGAAATGTTTTACATAAAATTATCTAAAAATCCCACTACAGCATATTATGTCTATCTTTTATGGTTGACTCACAATAACACGTGTAACTCCCGATAGCTTAGCAGTAATCTTACGTTTATCGTCGGATCGGGCTGAAATTTGGCATGCAGGTAGATGTTATGACGTAGGCAATCGCTAAGAAAGGATTTTGATTAATTCTACCCCCAAGGGGATAAAATAGGGGATGAACGTTTGTATGAAACTTTGTCAATTTTAAACCGATCGGGCTGAGAGTTTCAAAATCGGGGGTAAAGTAACTATTCCACGCGGACGAAGTCGCTGGCAGAAGCTAGTGTATTATATGTCGCAATGTGTATCTTATCTTCCGTTTGGCGATGTATTTTAGAAGGAATGTATAATTGGGAGTTAGTTGGAGGGTAATAGTCTTCTTCCCCCACGGTGACTGGCCGGATTGGGGTGCCTTTAGGAAAAGTTTGTTTTATTTATGTTGTGTTGTTTCGGTTCCGGGTGTCGATGCCATTTACAGGTTTTTTGGTAATTCTGATATTGAAGCTGATCTTCCTCTTTCCACATAATTGAGAATGTTAGGTCTTATAGTGTCTTTTGTTACTGTTTTGGTTGCTGAGTTGATTTGTGTTTTGAAGACGGTAGTGGTAGCTTTCTTTTGATTTGAAGAGTTTGGCGAGCCTGACTCTTCTCTTTTTCTCTTTTCTGGGTAGTTGTCTTTGTTTTTCTTTACTACTATTTTATTGTATCTTATGAATGCTACATTTCCTTTTTTCTTTTCTTCTTCCACTTGCAACTGCAGCTGCTTACGTTTTTCTAGCACATCTTTAGAATAGTCTTCCTTAATGTATATTCCTTGCGGAAGTTTGGACTTGTTTCGCAATATCAAGTGCTTTTTCCATAGCGTAGTAATAGTGACTACAACGGGGCGGTTTTTGTTATCAACCTGTTTCCCAATTCTGTATATTTTACTGATTTCGTTACTATCGAAGTGTATTTCCGAGTCCAATATGACGTCCTTGATGTAATCCACAAGCTCACACTCAGTTTTTCCTATTTCTTCTACTCCAAAGAATACTAAATTGTTTTTCCTTTTATCATCTTTCAAAAACTGTACTTCCATTTCTAGTTCAGATATTTTTGTTTTAAGAGTATTATTTTCTTCCATAATAAATTTCATCTTTTCATTAAGCGCCTCCATTACATTTCGCGTCACTGAAGTTGTTATAAGAAGAGTTTTATAAGAGAGATCACTGAGTTTCTTGTCTAGTATTGATATTAGCTTTTCCATATTTTTTTCCTCCATTTTTGGGAATTTTTACTGTAATGGCAACACTGTCTTTTAGTTGGCAGCCCTGGATGCTGGTTGGCAACACCAGGGTCTGTCAACTTTGTTCTACGAACAAGACGTAGGTGGGCTAGAAAACACGAAAGAGAAAGCAACATCAGAGTAAAAGAGATAAGCTAAAACGTTGACATTTGACGTCACAAGAAAAATGTCTGCCATCGCTTGCGCACCATTTTATCTTGTTCTTGTGTTTATTTGTAATAAATAAACGAGTTGCATTTAATTCTACATACATTGTTAACGTGAGTCGAGCTTGCTACTCCGTGTCTGTGTTTTGGTGAAATTAAGTGCGTATTTGTGAGATATAGACTCGGTGTTGAGACAGTGACTCTTGTATGATTTTGTGTCTAATTTCGCGATGAGTTCGCAGAAAGAAAACACTAGAATCTGTGCTATGTGTGGATCTTCACCTTCTAAAGATCCAAGCATCACTTTACATCGGTTTCCGAAGCCTGGCTTAAAAAATGCTCTGCGGTATGTACATAATTAAATTATTATTATATACTCATAATATTCGTTTGTATTGGTCTGGCCATCTGGATTAGTCATTTTAAATTTTTTTCATTTTCAGTTGTGAATTATGGGCAAAGTATTGCTTCCCAAATGAAGCCTGGTCTTCACCGAAATTCCAAGATGAACTCCATGCCAAGCATAAGATGCTTTACAGTAAACATTTTGAAAGCACTTGCTTTAATGAGAAGAAGTTGTTCAGAACAGCGATACCTGGTGTTCAATCCTATAAGGTAAGTACATACGATAATTAACATCTGAAAGATAATAAAAAAATTGTCTTACATTGGAGAGAGATATTGATTTCTTTCATTTTTTTCTGTGTGAAGATCTGGCCACCCTCTGGCATGACATGGCTTTAGGTCAAGGTTATGCCTTGAACTCACTTTTGCTCTGTATCACATGTTATTAATCATATCAACAAGTCCTTTTTTACTATAATACAATACCAGAGCAGTACTTCTGCAAATGAATTTTGATAAAAATTATCCCATTTGTTAATCCAGGTTATGAACTATTTGTGTACATACAAAATTCCAATTCCAGTAGTTTTTGCATGAAAGAGTAACAAACATCCATACATCCAAACAAACTCAATGTTTGTAATATGTATTAGTAGTAAGTAGGATTTGAATTTAAAATAAGTTTAACTTTTATTTTCAGGATACAACAATTTCTAATCTGCCCGATTCAACCTGTATATATTTGAACCTGTTTGTGGAGGATAGCCGCACACATAGTTTTAAGGTTTATAGTAAATAGGTAGGCGCGTGGTATTTTTAGGTGACGAATACCGTTTAGTTGGAAACATATGTTTAGAAAGTAGCCAGATGTTTGGGACTCGAGGCTCGGGAACATTCAGATTGCATTGTGAATATTGTTATTGTTTAAGTTATGGCCGAGCCCCGTAGTAAAGATCCTTTGTTTTATAATTTCTCTGAAAGTTCCACATCTGCGCCCATTAAGAGAATTGTGCATTTGTTTCGTATATTTTAAACGGCCGGCAATAAACCTTTGTAACACGCGCCGACAATAGTTTGTAATTTTGTTAATAAAAAATAGGGTAGCGAGTACCGTTCTACCCCCACTAAGCGGGGTGAAACTGACGCCAAAGGTCCATATAAAAGACGCCTGCAGATCCAAAAACCTCAGTTCCGAGTTAGAGTTCCACTTCAGTTCCCTTTGAGTTCCATCTCAGTGCCCATTCGCAGTTCCTATTCATAGTTCCGACTTGAGATCTGCTACGAGATAGAGGACTTGGCTCAGCAGGGACAGTACTCGCTACCATCGATAGTGGAAATAGTATTTTCATTTGAATACTTCCAACGTGGTAGCACCTGCTTCACAGTGACAGTGTCTTGTCGCCTTTCAACCCTCCAATCCAGCACTCTTGTACGACCCATCGTGCAAATTGGTCCTTCGAGCCGGATCCGAGGAGTAGAAGCAAGATTCTCGTCACGCTTTCCACCGGAAGAAGAGGAGGCCCAGCATCGACAACTACAGCCGAAATCGAATCAGCGACTTACGCTACAGCGGCCATGACGTCTATTGAAGAAATCGTGACTACATCAGAAACGCCGAATAGTCAGCAACAAGATGTCATAGCTAGCGTCACATCGGCAAATGACCGTCGAAGCAAGCAAGCGTCCAGTACGTCCAGCAAAAGTGAGAGATATCTTATTGCGAAGCTTAGGGTCGAATTGGCCACTAAACGACTCGCCCAAATGCAAGCAGAATCGAAACTTAGGATCGAATTGGCCACTAAACGTCTCGCCCAAATGCAAGCAGAATCCAAAGTTCGGGCCGAATTAGCCACCGCCCGTCTCGCTGCCCTAGAAGCGCAATTCAGCGATAAAGTGGAACTCACTTCAGTTATCACTGAATCAACTGATACAGATAGAGTAAAGACCTGTCCGCCATCTAGTAAATTGCTCGCCGTAGATGATCAGCCACAAAGAACGCAAGAGGTCCGACGTGATTCGAAGTCCCGGCGTGAACCTATAGTTCCAGTGACCACGGCCGCGTCCTGGGACATCCCGGCGACTACACCGGCGGGAGTAAGCTCAGATCCACTGCCGCTTCCGGACCTCTTGCCCGAGAATGGGATCACTATGTATGATACTCCCAACTCAGAGGGAGTAACATTAGAACTCAAGCCGCCAGAAATTGCAGCCGCATCCCTACTAGCCGCTACTACGCAGCGGTCATCAAACACAGGGCCAGCGATTGCCTCCGCATCCTGGCTAGCCGCTACTACGCAGCGGCCATCAAACACAGGGCCAGCGATTGCCTCCGCATCCTGGCTAGCCGCTACTACACAGCGGCCACAAAACAAATCTCCGACCCTTGACGCAGAGCCAGCATTGTGCGACTCATCGCACAGATCAAGATCGTCTGCACCGCCTACTCCAAACCTCGTCACAGCGCCAGCATTGTCATCGCACAGATCGCGATCGCCTGCACCGCCTAGTCCGAACCTCGTCGCAGAGCCTGCATTATGCGACACATCGCACAGATCAATAGTGTCTGCGCAGCCTGCTCCGATCATAGTGCCTGCGCCGCCGCCTGAGAACGTCGCGCCAGAGCAACGACCTAAAGACGTCGCGCATACGCCGCCTGCTCCGAACATGTTGCCTGCGTCGCCACCTGAGATCGATATCGTCGTCCCTGAGCAGCCCCTAGATAACGTTGTGCGTGACCAGCCTGCTCCGACCATCGTACCTGCGCAGGCTGCTCCGATAGTGCTTACGTTGCCGCCTGACGTAGAGCCTGCGCAGCCCCCAGAGAACGTCGTGCCTGCGCAGCCCCTAGATAATGTGGTGCGTGCGGAACCTGTTCCAATCATCGCGCTTGTGTCGCCACCTGAGAACTTCGCGACACCGCACCAATTTAAGGACGTCGTGCCTACGCACTCTGCCCCGATAGTTGCGCCAATGCAGCCCGCTCTGAACGTAATGCCTGCGCAACCTTCTCCAATCATAGTGCCTGCACCGCCGCCTGAGAACGTCCCGCCAGTGCAACGACCTAGGAACGTCGTGCCTGCGCAATCCCCAGGGAACGTCATGCCTGCGCAGCCTGCTCCGAACAAAATGCCAACGCTGCCGCCTGAGACCGTCCCGCCAGTGCAACAACCTAGGAACGTCGTGCCTGCGCAGCCTGCTCGAATCGTCGTGCCAATGCAGTCTGCCCCGGCGAACGTCGCGTCAATGCAGCTACCTAAGAACGTCGCGCGTGCGCACCTTACTCCGATCATCGTACCTGAGAAGTCTGCAACGAACATAGTCCCTGCACGGCCACCCGAGAATGTCGTGTCTACGCAGCGAGCGGGTGGAGTTGAGCACCGATTTACTCGAATCAAATCCAGCATGCAAACATCGGTGCCAGAGTCAGCAACCGTCTGCGACCAGTGGAAATCCGTATATTACCGGTCAAAAGCGACAATCCTGCACTGCCTTTAATATTTGCGTCGCCAGCGTTACAGTGCTGGCCGACGCACGGCGGGAGAAATGTGCAGGATAGCCGCACACATAGTTTTAAGGTTTATAGTAAATAGGTAGGCGCGTGGTATTTTTAGGTGACGAATACCGTTTAGTTGGAAACATATGTTTAGAAAGTAGCCAGATGTTTGGGACTCGAGGCTCGGGAACATTCAGATTGCATTGTGAATATTGTTATTGTTTAAGTTATGGCCGAGCCCCGTAGTAAAGATCCCTTGTTTTATAATTTCTCTGAAAGTTCCACATCTGCGCCCATTAAGAGAATTGTGCATTTGTTTCGTATATTTTAAACGGCCGGCAATAAACCTTTGTAACCCGCGCCGACAATAGTTTGTAATTTTGTTAATAAAAAATAGGGTAGCGAGTACCGTTCTACCCCCACTAAACGGGGTGAAACTGACGCCAAAGGTCCATATAAAAGACGCCTGCAGATCCAAAAACCTCGCACATTCCGCTCCCGACGGCCGCCCGCGACGGACGTGCCGCTCCCCGCTGCTCTCCCGTTATCGTGTTCAGTGTCGTGTGTTCGTTTCGTCACGCTCCAGTCGTGACGTCACCTGTGGTCGCCGACTACAACTTTGATCCGAAGCCGCCTTTTTCAAGGCAGTGGACGACTTCTTGTTTCTGTTTTGGATAGTCGTGAAACGTAGTGCCCCTTCAGGGAAAATCCACAGTTTCGTGGTCCTTGGTGGGATACCTCACGGTGCCAACGAAGCCAAGGGGTGTTGACCCGATACACCGGCCTAAGCCCCTTCAGGGCTAAGTCAAATCGGAAGGGCTTTGGTACGCGGCCTTGGGGGCTTCCCTAGTCGCTGCCATCTGTCTAACCCCGCTCTCTTTCAGCCTTGCACCCGGTGTGGTTGGGAGTCTCAACCCCTTCACACCGGATCGGTCTTCGGACCCTAGGGCCCCACTGCACAATAAGATCGGCAGTGGGTTTACAAGCTTAGGGCACACAAAAATAGGCACTCACCTCCCTGTCTACACCCGACAGGGAGGGTACACATCCCCGGGATATCCCACCCGGGGAGTTAGGTAGTAGGACGCACAGGGAGTTGCAACCACGCTTCTCCTTGATGCCCAGTAGGAACTAGAATCCCCCCCCTGACCCCCCCCCCCCCCGTACTTTCCACCATGACGGAAGCTAGCATACTAGCGTTCGTCACGGAAACAGTACTGAAAGACCCCGAACTCACTGCCAAATATGGCAAACTGATAGCAGAGGCGCTCTGCAGGGACCAGGACCTTGTTGCCAAATTTGGCAGCGAACTTGCCCGCATACAGCAGGAAGGTCAGGTCCCTGAGAGCCCTCTCTCCCCGCCGCCTACTGAAAAGCAGGCATCTAAGAACTGGGTACCCAAACAAGTACCCAACACCAAAAACCCTGCCCCAGCCCCCACGACTTCCGCGAAACCGGCTGTTGTCCTCAAAACAACAGTCGGCGCCGCCACCACCCAACCCGCTACCGGGAACCAGAGCCCCACTGAATCCCGTGCATCCTCCCCAGAGGAAATGGAGATTGCCGCGCCCTCTGATTCATCAGATTCCTCTTCCTCTGAAGACGACTTCCAGGTCGTAGCCGGAGGGAAGAGGAAGAAGAAAAAGTCCCCACCCTCTGAGCAGGCCCTCAAAAAGGCCGCCCCCACCCACCCCTCCCCCCCGTCTTCAGCCCCCCAATCCCGCCCCTCCTTGGCAGCTGGGTCCTCCCAGCAGGCAAGCCGATCCGCCAGCCCGATGGCGGTCGAGGCCTCAGTCCCCAAAACCTCAGCCCCAAAGGTCCAACCTCCGCCACCCGTGTTCATTCACGACAAGGCCAAATGGACTGAGGTGTCCACTGCCTGCAAGGCCAGGCAAATAAATTATACCAATGCCCGAGCTGTTCAGCTGGGCATCAAAGTCACTGTCCCGACCGCGAAGGACTACCGAGAGTTGCACAAACTCCTCTCGGGCCGGAAAATCCCCTTCCACTCATTTACTCTCCCCGAGGACCGTCAGACACGCGTGGTGGTCAAAAACGTCCCACGCGAAATCCCCACGGCTGAAATTCTCAGCGACCTTCAGTCGCAGAATATCCCCGTAGCAGAGGTGCACCGAATGCACCGCCGAGGTGGGGAATCATACAATATGATTCTGGTCGTCTGCGATCCGACAGACGGTCATCACCCAATTTTCAACATTTCCCACATCTGTGGCCTCTCAGGCCTATCCATTGAAAAGCCCCGCAGGAGTGGCATCATTGGCCAGTGTCACAACTGCCAACTGTACGGCCACTCTCAGCGGAATTGCTTTGCAAAGGCACGATGTGTGAAATGCCTGGGTGACCATGGCACTTCAGACTGCACCCGCCCCAAAGACCCGTCCCAATGCGCTGAGCCGCCCAGCTGCGTCTTATGCGGCAAGTCTGGCCACACGGCCAACTACCGCGGCTGCTCAAAAGCGCCCAAACCCTCCGCCCCCAAGCTAGCAAAGCGCGCAAGCGATCGCCAGCAGAGGGAATGTCCTCAACTGGTAGAGAAAACTACCATAGCCCTCAGCCCACAACGCCCCAGCCCATGGAGCGCTCTCAATCACCAGGCCCACTTTCCGGCCTTGAGGACCAACGCTCCTGCCCCCAAATCCACAGAGGCCCCTAAGGCCTCCTCTACCACCCAGCCCACCAAGACCATCCCGGCCCTCATGGATGTAGCGCTCCCACGCCCCCCCTTGACAGAGGCAACCCGGGCCACAGCCCCAGCCCCTGCCCCTGCCCCAGCGCAAGCCACCACTATTCCAGCTGGTGATGTGTCCCAGAACATTATTCTGGTCACATACCAAGCCTTTTACTCCCCCCGTGCCCTAGCCATGGCTGAGGCGCTTCAAAACTGCAGAGGTGACCACTCAGCAGTTTTCCGCGAGTACGGTGACGTAGTTCACCACGTCCAAATCTACACAACTCTCACCCACCCATAATGGATAAGTCCAGAGTAATGTGTAGGTTCAAACCGACAGCCCTCCGGATAGGGTTTTTCAATGCCAATGGCCTTAGAGCCCAACGTGATGAGATCGCCTTGTTCCTCCGCGACCATCACATAGACATCTTATTAATACAAGAGACCTTCCTAAAGCCTACCCATCGGGACCCCAAAATTGCCAACTATCGCATGGTTCGCAACGATAGGACCCGCTACCACTTATACTGCATTCCTATGGATCCTCCCTCCCTTGTAAAGTTTGAGGTCTCAGTCTGTCGGCTAGGTATGACAGGACACCAACCCGTTACGATCATCTCAGCCTATGTCCCACCCAACAACTCCGTGGACACTCCCGCTATGAAAGATGACCTGACTAAACTTCTTGGCCTGAGCGACTCCGTCATACTGGCGGGGGACCTCAACGCCAAACATCCTGGAACAGTCACACGACCAACCCGAGAGGCAAGGTAGTGTTCGAACTGTGCAGCGTCCTGAATTTCGATGTCATCGCTCCGATGCACCCCACCCACTACCCGCACTCACCCTCCCACTCCCCCGATGTACTCGACATCGCCCTCCTCAAAAATGTCAACCTTCGGTTACATTCTGTGGAGACGCTTGACGAGTTAAACTCGGACCATAGACCCGTGATCCTGGAGCTTGCTCCTAGATCAGGGCCGATGGATCTTTCCCAGCCTCCTCCCACCAGAATGACCACCGACTGGCGCCAAGTAAGCGATAAGCTGAAGGTCACCACGTCGCCCCATCTGGACCAGATCCCCGACCTAATCGAGTCTGTCGCAGACACGACAGCCGCGATCAATTCACTCACGGATCACGTGCAATCTGTCCTGAACGAATGTTCTAAGGAGTCTCCGGTGGTGAGCGATCACCACTGGAAACTCCCGGACGAGGTACGTGAGCTCGTGACTGAAAAGAACGCGGCAGTCCGTGCCTACAGCGCCTTTCCCTGCGAAGCCAACAAAGTTCACATGCGCTACTTACAGCGTAAAGTAAGTAACAGCATTGCTGAACTGCGTGAAAGTCGCTGGGATAAGTTGCTGGGCGACCTCGAACCCACCCATCAGGCATTCTGGGAACTTCAGAGGAAACTACGCGCCTCTGAGGTTGCCTCGATGCCTCCGCTCACGCGTCCCGACAACACCGTCGCCTTCGATGACGAGGACAAAGCCGAATGCCTGGCCGACAGTCTAGAGTCCCAATGCTCCCCCAGCTCCCAACCAGTAGACAAGGCTCATCTCGATATGGTGAATGCCGAAGTCGAACGTAGAGCCTCACTCCCACCAGTAGAGGACCCCGATGATCCCCTCCCCCCCGTCACTCCCGATGAGGTGAAGGAGATCATCGGCCGTCTCAAACCCAGAAAAGCCCCGGGCGCCGATGGAATCACCAATAAAGTGGTTCGACTCTTCCCGGCTACTCTGATCATGTTAATGACCGCCATCTTCAATGGCGCTCTGTCCAACAACATGTTCCCACAGACGTGGAAAGAGGCTACCGTCATCGGTATCCCCAAACCTGGAAAAAACCCAAGTCCTCCCCGTCCAGCTATCGTCCCATCAGTCTGCTCAAAGTCCTAGGTAAGATCTACGAGAGGCTTATTCATAAGCGTCTCAAGGATTTTGTCGAAGCCAAGAGCCTCCTCCCCAATGAGCAGTTTGGTTTTAGATCAAACCACTCTTGCGTCCAACAGGTCTACCGTATCGTTGAACATATCAGCGCCAAATACCAGCGCGGTCTCGTTACGGGAGCCCTGTTCTTCGACATAGCGAAAGCTTTCGACAAGGTCTGGCACAACGGGCTGATATACAAGCTATACCAGCTCGGTGTGCCGGACCGCCTCGTGCTCATCTTACGAGATTATCTGTCGAACCGCACCTTTCAGTACCGAATCGAAGGTGCGCTTTCGTGCCCTCATCCCATTCGCGCCGGAGTACCCCAAGGCGGTGTTCTCTCCCCCCTAGTGTTCTCGCTATTTACTAGCGATATTCCCACTAGCTCTAAGACACAGCTAGCTCTGTTCGCTGACGACACGGCGATATATTGCTCCGGCAATAGCGAGAAGGCAATAGCCGGCCACCTCCAGAGATCCGCAAACGCACTAGGCGCTTGGTTCCGGAAATGGAGAGTGGAAGTCAACCCAGAGAAGAGTCAGGCGATCTTGTTTTACAAGCCCAAGACTCGTCTCTTCCCCCCCCGTCCCAGTCCGATCACGTTATTTGGCAAGCCGATCCCCTGGGTTGAGCAAGCTAAATATCTAGGCGTGATCCTCGATCGAAAGCTTACTTTCAGAGAGCACATTAAGACGGTGCGCAATCGTGCCGCATTCGCTCTCAGTAGGCTTCATTACATGCTGAACGCACGCAGCAAGCTATCCCTGAAATGCAAACTACGCATTTTCACCACGTGCATACGCCCGATAATGACTTACGCGTGTGTAGCCTTCGCACATGCTAAGCCCCGCCAAATCCATAGGTTGCAGGTCATCCAAAACCGTTTTCTCCGAAAGGCTACGGGAGCCCCGTGGTACGTTAGAAATGAGCGTCTCCATGTCGACCTCCGTATCCCCACCATCAAACAATTCATGAAACGTATTTCCAAGCGTTTCATAGAGTCCGCTGAAAAGCACCAAAACCCCCTTATCGTATCGGCCACCCGATACACCCCCTCCCAGATCAGCAAGATCCGCCAACCGCGGCATACTCTTGTTGAGCCCGATGACCCCATCACCCTGATCCAAGAGAGTAGTAGGGAAACCAGCACTCTTAGGAAAAATAAACCCAGAACGCGTTCCGTATTCCGACCTCGCCGACGAGGTCCATCGCGACGCCCCCGTCAAAACCCTCCCCGACTTTTGCCTAACGAGCCAGCCCGCGCTGCTGAGCCATTAGCGTTAAATCCCCTAAATAATATCAACCAGACCCAGCCTGTCCCTTGCTGCCCCCCCTCAATGACCCCGCTAAGCCGAGGCCCGTGTCCCACAGGGGATGCCCTTAGCGAGCGGCCATTTAGTTTTTAAGTAGTTTTAAGCCCTGGCTGGGGGCCTTAGAATCTAAGGCAACCACAGGATTGCCCGGTTGAGCAGTAACCAGCCTTAATGTGCTGAACTGCGAGTAGTCCATTAAAAAAAAAAAAAAAAAAAAAAACAAAAACCTCAGTTCCGAGTTAGAGTTCCCTTCAGTTCCATTCAGTTCCCATCGGCAGTTCCATCTTAGAGTTCCCACTCGCAGTTCCGACTTGAGATCTGCTACGGTATAGAGGACTTGGCTCAGCAGGGACAGTACTCGCTACCATCGATAGTGGAAATAGTGTTTTCATTTGAACACTTCCAACGTGGTAGCACCTTCTTCACAGTGACAGTGTCTTGTCGCCTTTCAACCCTCCAATCCAGCACTCTTGTACGACCCATCGTGCAAACTGTTGCTGGTCCATCCTTCCTTAATCCT
The DNA here is from genome assembly GCA_905332915.2 of Hecatera dysodea. NCBI lineage: Eukaryota > Metazoa > Arthropoda > Insecta > Lepidoptera > Noctuidae > Hecatera > Hecatera dysodea. The sequence continues at coordinate 9,310,996 of HG995306.1, read as the reverse complement.
TTACAAGAGCGTGATGAATGCGTGTGAATTTCCAAAAATCTTAGTGGATTTCTACGTCATAAAAGGAACCATTATGCATTTATTTATTCGTCAGGTGGTAAGTCAAGACAATAAGTGATTATAATATGAATTGGTTATGTTCACTTTTTAGTGCAGATTTACCGGCAATGGGCCCGCTTGTTGGTTTACAGACCATCTCTAACTGAGAGGGGAGGCGTGGGTCACGCTCACTCATGCCTCCTCTCAGCAGTAGGAAGATAATAGGCTGATAATGTTTTTTTTTTTTACACCTTGTTTTACTATCGGATGATAGTGAAGCTAAATTATTAGTTCTGTATCCCTTCAACTAATGAAATAAGTACCTATCTATCTTCCTAACCATTTTTTTTATTACATTATTATTTCATATAACTGAAGATATGTGTCTAAAATAATATGATACATTTATACAGTGTAAAATTTCTTGATTTTGTATAGTTTTTGATGTGAAATAGACCTGTCTAATCCATACTCGATATTATAGTGAAAGATGTTTTCTGTATTTTCATTTTATGTTTTTTAGAATATTATGTTATATTTGTGTTTTAGAGAAGCCGCTTCAATTAAGAAAGAGAGTGCCAATGATCTCCATCTGTCAATTATCACTTATGTTTATCAATAAAATACTTTGTGCATTTTTTAAATAGTGTATATTAACCTATATAAAAGTACTCTGTGATATTAACTTTATGATCTTCCTATAGTTATTTTCATATGGTAATAGTTTTTTTTTAAAGCTTGCTAGTGTTAATAAGAGGTGTATGATGTCAGCAACTCTCGTTCTTAGTTGAACTATTAGTACCTAAACATAATTGTGATTTGTGAACTTGTTTTGTCCCAAATGACACATATGTTCATGTAAAATGAGTCATATTAGCATAAATTAATAAATAATTTAAATAAAACGTTTGTTTTACTAAACTGCTCCTTAGATATTATTTTTTAACATTTTATGCACAAGTACATTGTGTTTCTCGATAGTAATTTTGTTCAGGTGTCAATTACTGCTGAGCAATAATTCTCATCTTGAAAGAAACTATCGAGAAGCGCACTGTACTTGTGCATAAAATGCAATAGGTACAAAGAATCTGTATAGTACAGTGGTACTTTGAAATTCCCGCCCTGGATTCTACTGCAATGTTTTGGTGGGCAAAACATAGATGGCGCTGGTTGGTAAGGAAAATTTTCCTCATAAAATTAATACGGAGTCGTTATTCTTCCCCTGGGGTATATATGTTCTGTGCTCACAGCCTCACCATAGATGAATATACTTGTAGCTGTAATTAAATCACATCCGTTCGCCGCCGCTGCAATCACAAGTTGTCTCGCCATAATATAAACACCGCCGCGCCGGATCACAATACTGCATGCAAAGCAAATTCCATCGGCCAATAAGGTGACGGCGCCCTGCGCGCCCCGCACGGATTTTTACAGTAACTCAAGATTCCTATTGGAGTTATAAATACAAGAGACGATCTGTACCGAGCTCAGTCATTCCGTCATTCATTCTCCATTCATAAGACTTGCGCATACCTTTGTACACAGTTATTTAATATTAGTTATTTACTCTAAATTCCTCGTGTTTTATTTACACACCACCCAAGCGCCAAAGTGGTGACCCCATGCCTGAACACAGTGAAGAAATTTAAAATCATCGAAGCTAAACCAGCATCGCCGAATCACAATCAAGATGTCGTATCCCTGTCAAGTGGAAGAACAATCCAGCTCAGCAGCAGCATCGCACGCAGTTCCGAAGGCGGAAACTGCTGGTATATCACTCAACATGCGCATCCCACCTTTCTGGCGCGATCGACCACGACTCTGGTTCATCAGCTTCGAAGCAGCAACCAACGACCTCAAGAAAGGCCAGGGCCAGCTCGCACAGATGGTCATTGCACAGCTCGAGCGACAAGACGTAGGTGGATATAAGCCATCAAAGAAAGGCTTATATCCACCTACGAGGAATCAGACAGCCGCCAGTTTAAAAAATTGCTGTCAGAGATGGAACTCGGAGACCAGAAACCGACGCAACTACTCCGTCGCATGCGAAACCTCGCTGCGAATAAAATCCCAGAATCCACTCTGCGACTTATGTGGACCAATCACCTCCCATCGCACGTTCGTGCAGTCCTCGCAGTCAGTGAAACATTCAGCACAAAGACAGCACTCGACGAACTCGCGCTACTTGCAGACAAGATAATGGAGCAGACAACAGCAACAGAAGTCGCAGCCATGCATGCACCAGTTCCTCCAGCACCACTCGCACCGCAGGCAGATACGCAGTACCTTATTAGTGAAATAAGGAAGCTATCACTAGAAATAGCCGAGTTAAGAACTAGGCAACACCACAACAACAACTATCGCCGCAGCCGTTACTCGTCTCGTAACCGCAGCACATCACGACCACGCAGTCGAGAAGATTCCCCATCGCCATTCTGTTACTATCACCGCCGTTTCAAAGAACAAGCTAGACTTTGCACATCACCTTGCTCGTTCAAGAAGCAAAACCCGGAAAATTAGACAGAACGTTGGCAATGGCGGACACCGACGTTCAAGAGAAGTCCCACCGCCTATACATCACCGACAAAACCTCGAAACTATCCTTCTTAGTTGATACTGGAGCAAACATATCCGTGCTACCGAGGAAAAAGGGACAAACACCAACGCCATTACCATTCCAGCTATACGCAGCGAACAACACAACTATAGCTACGTATGGCGAGAAAACAATGACACTCGATCTAAATCTACGCCGTCCGTACTTGTGGAAATTCATCGTAGCTGACGTCACAAAACCCATACTTGGAGCAGATTTCCTCAAGCATCACCAACTCATCGTCGACTTGAAAAACCGAAGATTAATCGATGGTGTGACGAGTCTAAAAGTAAACGCCCCGGTACGAGTATCGAATGTGCCCACTGTACGCAGCATAGATATGTCGCAATCATACCACGATATATTAGCCCAGTATCCCGGCATAACCAGATTGACATCAATGAAATTAAACTCCGATATCCACGTGCAACATCATATCGAAACAACAGGACCACCGGTGCACAGCCGAGCACGACCGATACCACCACATCGCTTTGAAATCGTGAAGAAAGAATTCGAGAATATGATCGAACAAGGATTATGCAGACCTAGCAAAAGTCCATGGTCATCACCTCTTCACATCGTACCTAAGAAGAACGGCGATATTAGAGTTTGTGGTGACTATCGCAGACTAAATTCCATCACCGTACCAGATCGCTACCCCGTTCCACGCATCAAGGATTTCACTCACCAATTATCCGGAAAAACTATCTTCTCAACATTAGACCTTAACCGTGCATACCAACAACTAAACGTAAGAGAAGAAGACATCCAGAAAACAGCCATAATAACCCCGATGGGATTATTTGAATTCCCACGTATGTGCCCCGGTTTGAAGAACGCGGGACAAACGTTTCAACGTTATATCCATGAAGTATTACGAGGGTTAGATTTTGTCTTCCCATTCATCGACGATGTGTTATTGGCATCGGAAAACGAAGATCAACACAAAGAACACCTCCACATCGTACTGAAGCGATAAGAAGACAATGGCATCACCATTAACCCCGCCAAATGCAACCTAGGTAAACTAGAAGTCCAGTTCCTAGGTTACACGGTAACAAAAGAAAGAAGAAAGAAAGAAAAAGAAAGAAAAAGCGTTTATTCATGCTCGTTTTTGACGCGAGAGAAAATTAAAAATAAATAAAAACTAAGAAGAAAAGAAGAAAAGAAGGCATCAAACCACCGATTATCCTCAGCCGACTACAATCGATGAATTAAGAAGATTTCTCGGAATGATCAACTTCTATCGCGATCATATTCCCAACGCCGCAGTACTACAGGCACCACTTAATTCATACCTACACAACGTAAAGAAGCGAGATAAAACCCAGATCGCGTGGACCGACGAAGCAAATCAAGCGTTCCAGCAATGTAAAGCTAGCATCATACAAGCAGCTATACTCGCTCACCCATCGCATCAAGCTACACTTGCTTTGTTTTGCGACGCATCCGACAACTCAGCTGGCGCCGTCCTACAACAATACGTAAACGAAACATGGCAACCGCTCGGATATTATTCCAAGAAATTCAATGACGCACAAAAGAAGTATTCCACCTACGACCGAGAGCTACTCGCAATCTACATGGCAGTCAAACATTTCCGCAAGACATTCGAAGGACGCCATCTCATTATATTCACGGATCACAAGCCGCTAACATACGTAATGACAAAAACACAATCAAATACAGAAACAGCAAGACGAACAAGGCAACTTTTGTTTATCAGCGAATTTACCACAGACATACGACACGTGAGCGGTAAACAAAACATAGTCGCCGACGCACTCAGCCGCATAGAAACAATCTCATGCCCAACTGCGATAAACTTCAAGGACATCGCTAGCGCGCAAGAAAAGGACAGCAACATTGAACAACTACTGCAAGAAACCAACATCAATCTTAAGAAAATAATAATACCAAACACAGACGTCGAGTTATACTGCGAAACATCTACACCATATATACGCCCGTATATACCAGAGGATTACAGACAAGAAGTTTTTAACAGCGTGCACAACATCAGTCATCCTGGTACGCGCACGACTCGCAAACTTGCAACGCAAAAATACTTCTGGCCATCAATGAACGCAGACATCAGCCGTTGGACTCGAACCTGTATACAGTGTCAGAAGAGCAAAATACAACGTCACACATCCTCGAACATCTCATATTTCCCGCCAAGCGATCGTTTTCAACACGTACACGTCGACATTGTTGGCCCGCTACCTACAACAGTTCAAGGCCATCGTTACTTAGTAACAATGATCGACCGATTAACGAAGTGGCCGGAAGCAATCCCTACCGATGAGATATCAGCTGTTCGAATAGCCGATATCGTCTACCAACATTGGATAGCAAGATTTGGATGCCCGACCACATTAACAAGTGACCAAGGTCGCCAGTTCGAGAGTCAGCTGTTTCAAAATTTAATTAAATTAATGGGAATCAAGAAAAATCGCACCACACCATACCATCCTCAAAACAACGGAATGGTCGAACGATGGCATCGCTCGCTCAAAACATCGTTACGTGCGAAACTATCCGACACAAGTACATGGATCAACGAGCAACCTACAGTGTTACTTGGTCTACGAGCCGCACTTCGCACCGATACCGGCGTGAGCGCCGCCGAACTTACCTACGGTTACAATCTACGTCTACCAGGGGATTTTTTTACAAGTACCTGCACACCTACAACAGTGGATTATACTTACGTCGAAAATCTGCGTGACATCATACAAGTAAACAAACCGCAAGCAGTCACCGAGCATCACAGCAATAATAAACGCGTATTCGTGCATCAGGATTTACACAAATGCAGTCACGTGTTTATTAGAACAGATGCTATTAAGAAACCACTCCAAGCTCCGTATGAAGGCCCCTACAGTGTTATAAGCCGCACAGAGAAGACTTATACTGTACAGTTACCGGATCGTCAAGCTAACATTTCGATCGATCGGCTGAAGCCTGCATACGTTATAGCAGAGTATACCAATACCGTAACTCCAAGAAACATTACCGATACCTTACCTCCAAGAAACTGTATCAGTACCACACGAGTACCTACGAACACAGTGACGTCACAGCCCACTATCAGCAAAACAACACGCTTGGGCCGCGTCGTCAAGCTGCCGGTACGCTTCGCTAGGGGGGGAGTACTGTAGCTGTAATTAAATCACATCCGTTCGCCGCCGCTGCAATCACAAGTTGTCTCGCCATAATATAAACACCGCCGCGCCGGATCACAATACTGCATGCAAAGCAAATTCCATCGGCCAATAAGGTGACGGCGACCTGCGCGCCCCGCACGGATTTTTACAGGAACTCAAGATTCCTATTGGAGTTATAAATACAAGAGACGATTTGTCATTCCGTCATTCATTCTCCATTCATAAGACTTGCGCATACCTTTGTACACAGTTATTTAATATTAGTCATTTACTCTAAATTCCTCGTGTTTTATTTACACACCACCCAAGCGCCAAATACTGTATAAGCCTCACAGTCATTAGCACAACGTCAAAAGTTCAAAACATATTTTTTCATTTTCCGACTAAGATCATGTATTCGACTTTGAGAATATGTGATTTAAGAGTTATGAGAGTTAAGAAAAAGAGGCGCTTCGTTACGTGGAAGGAAAGCAGACCTAATTGAAAGGTAATTGTTGTTCCTAAATTCCTATATACTTTTACAATTTTATGGTCTTTCAACTTGTTTCTTGGTCTTTCAACTTGTTTCTTGGTATTATATATACTATATTGAATATTCACTAGGATGCACTGAGATGAGAGCCAGCCCGGGAACGTCCGGCCAGGCGAAAGCCAAAGGAGGAGCCGCGCCAGCGCCTGTGGCGCCGGCGCCTGCGACGCCGGCGACGACCAAGTCGGCCCCGGCGAAGAGGGGTAGGAGGAAGGCTGGAGGGGGAGCGGCTAAGGCTGCTGCGCCAGTGGCGCTGCGGCCGCCCCCACCCACACCCTCGGACCCTCCTGCGGCCGAGGCCGAGTGGCAGGTTGCTGGAGAGAAGCGGCGACAGAAGAAGGCGGCCAAGAACAAGGCCAAGAAGCAGCGGCGGAAGGCCAACGCCATTGCGGCGAGGCTTCGCGCCCCGAAATCCGCGGCTGTGGTGCTCACACTGCAGCCGGAAGCGGAAAAGAAGGGCGTGACGTATCTCGCCGTACTGAAGCGGGCAAAGGAGGCGGTGAGCCTCCAAGAGCTGGGCATCAGCGGGGGCATCGGGGTCAGGAGGACCCTAACCGGTGCCCGCAAGCTTGAGCTCGCCGGAGCGGAAAGTGGCCCGTTCGCGGACGCCCTGGCCGAAAGGCTGAGAACGGTCTTACCGGCGGACGAGGTCCGGGTGTCCAGGCCGACTAAGCGCATCGACATGCGCATAGTGGGCCTGGATGACTCCGTTACGGAGGAGGAAGTTGTGGCCGCCGTCGCCAGGACTGGGGGGTGTCTGCCGAGCTCGTCAAGGCGGGCACCCTCCGGTCTGACAACACGGGCATGCAAACCCTTGTGGTGAGCTGCCCCGTGACGGCGGCCAGAACTGTGTCGGAGGGCCGAAGGCTCTTGGTGGGATGGGTGTCTGCGCGGGTAAAACTGCTGGAACCCAGACCTCTGAGGTGCTACCGCTGCCATGTGGGTAACCACACGGGAGCTATGTGCCCCTCGGAGGTCGACCGCAGCGGACTCTGTTTCCGCTGTGGTCAGCCCGGTCATCGGGCCGGCTCGTGCGAGGCCACGCCGCACTGCAGTGCATGTGCGGCTGTTGGCAAGCCGGCCGAGCACTGGGCTGGGGGAAGGGCCTGCGCGCCATCTGCCCTGACCAAGGGCAAGAGGTCCGCCGCCGCCGCCGCCTCTGCCGCCGCCGCGGCTTCCGTCGCCGCCACTGCCGCTTCTGCTGCGGGTGCTGCGACTCCTGGTACTCGGGAGGGTGCTGAGATGGAGTGCCAGTAATGGTCCCATTTCGGCCCCCTCCAGAGACAAGTCGGCCGCTGTGCTATTGCGCAGTGGCTGATGCCTGGGGACGGTGAGCGTGGGTGGCTCGCCGTCCGATACCAGGTTGAGTCGACGACGCGTTGTGTTCCACGCGCGCCTCAAGGAGCCGTCAGCACCGAGGACGGGGCCCCATAGGGTCGGTGCCTGCTAGGGTTGCGGAATTTGTTCGAAAGAGTTACCGCGGCCCTGGAACGCATAGGGCACAAGAAGGATCACGGGTGGGTTTTAGTCAGTAAAAGTCTGACACTCCCTACCGCTCCACCCAGGGCGGGAGGGGTCATTTGATGATTTCCCATCCAAAAAAAAAGGGTCAGAAACTTGATACTCAATTTTCCCAATAGTTCAATGCCATTGAAACAAATGTTTGAACCGGCTAACCCATATGGTATTGAAGTCGACCATGATTATTTGGCTACTGATCCAAAAATTCAGGTTCTGTAATTACAACAGAACAGATTCAACAAATAGAAGAGGCTACTAGAGAATAGACAGCTAGTGCCAAATGGCTAACACAAAGAAGAAAAAGATTAACCGCTAGCAACTTTCATAAAATATGCCATTTGAGACCAACATCATTGAAAAGCTATGCCAGTCATCATTCAGCATCAAATTGAATTTCGTTCCAGAGCCACCAGCCACGGTATAATAAATGAAAAAATTGCTCTGCAAAAATATTGTGAAACATATGACCTTATTGTTTTACCATGTGACTTCTTTGTAAGTCAGAAGCGACCATATCTTGGTGCTTCACCGGATGCGTTGTTAGGCTCTGATACAATCCCCACCGAATGTGTCTCCACGTTGCCGTCGTGGTGGGGCTTGCGCGTCCCAATGATCTTGCGAGCTTTCCCGGTAGAGCCACTCATGCCGGAAGGTCGCAAGTGAGGGATCAGACAAAGAGAGACACACGAGGGGCACACCGTTCGGAGACCTGAGCAGTGTTTGGGTCTGCGGACGGTGTGCGTGTCAGGCTTGCTCGCTGCTCTCTGGTACGCGTCTGATCATCAGACGTGACTGTGGGAGCAGCGAGCGAGCAGTGAGGTGAGGGGAGGAGAGGAGGCCCTGAGATGGGGCGGAGAATACAGGGACCGCACCCTTTAAAGGAAATCATGGACCCAGGCATTTGCGAAATAAGTCCCCAGGTGGGTCCCGACTGCTCAGCAGTCGGGGAATCCCACCCCGCTTCGGCGGGCTGCCCTCCGTATTCTGGGGTGGGCAACAAACGCCTTCCATCTGTCCCTTTGGACAAACACGACGACCACACGCTTGACAACTTGACAACGATTTCAGCAGAAAAAAATGATGACCATGGACCCTCCGGCTCCAAGCCCATGGAGGAGATGCTAGTGCAGGGCGCACTACCTTCCAAACTGTGGAAGAAGCCGTCGCTCGGGCGCGGGAAGGGTGCGGATTCAGATTCTGACTCCGCATCTGCTGCGATGAGCGAGGGGAATACTGGTGGGGAGGTTGCGGGGGCTACGGAGAACAGCAAGTTCTTCCGGAAGCGTCCTAGACCGGAGGATGATCAGGGGTCGTCCTCCGAGGGAGAGCTGGCCTCAGCTCGCAAAGTCCCCACCAGTAAGAGAGGTAAAGGTCGGGGAGGCAAGGGGCGACGGCTCGCCGCCCAGGAGGCTCGGCGAACGGCGAAGCTCGCCGAGGAGGGGCGGCACCCCGGGATGAGTGATCCCAGACCTCTCTCGGGGTCTTCGGGTGGCGAGTCCGAAGCCGCTGGTGCCCCCGACGACGATGGTGGACAGGACCGAAAGGCCGGGTTCGCGGAGGCCGTTGAGGCCGTGGTCCGCGCTGTGACCCTGAAGAGGACGATAGCGTCCAAAAACAGGGCCATAAGCGCGGCGGCGGCCTCTATTCTGGAGGCAGCGGAGGCCACCTTCCGCAGGCCTGCGACGGACGAAACGTCCAAACTGCGGAAGGAGGTCGCCCGCTTGGCGGCCACCACGGAGCTTCTCCATAAGGAGAATGAGAAGCTCCGAGCGGACCTGGCCAGCCTCCGAGGAGCCGGTTCACGGGGGCCGCTACAGCCTCCAGGGGGGCAAGAGCAGGGGCAAAGCCGGCCCTTGCCTGCGTCGGGTCCGGCGCCTGAGAACCAGGTGCTGGACCTGGTGCGGCAGGAGCTGGCCGCCTTCCGGGAACGATTTTCCGTCCTGGAGGGCATCGTTCTGCGCCCCCCACTAGCGGCGGACCAAAAGGCCCAGGGCAAGAAGGCGGCCTCGTACGCGGCCGCCGTGGCTGCCAAGCCGGGTTCGTCCGGCCAGGCCAACGCAGGGGCCGGGCCGGCGAAGTCGGCATCTGCAAAGCCGGCATCGGGTAAACCGGGGCCGGCCAAGCAAAAGAAGGGCGGAGCGGCTGCACAGGCGGCGCAGGCTCCAGCGCCGGTAGTGCAGCCCTCACCTTCCGACCCGCCTTCCAACTCCTCTGCCGAAGCCGGTTGGCAAGTGGTCGGGGAGAAGAAGAAGGCGGGCAAGGCAGCCAGGGCGGCCAAGAAACGGGCGCGAAAACGGCGGCAAAAGGAGCGACGCGTCGCCGCGATGCTCCGCGCCCCTAAGACCGCAGCTGTAGTGTTAACCGCCGCTGATGTAGCCGCCGCAACAGCGGCAGCTGCTACACCGGAGCCCACTAAGGGTGTCCGGGAGGAGGCCGAAATGGAATGCCAATAACGGCTCCATTACGCCTCCTCCAGGCGAACATCAATCACTGCGCCGCCGCTCAGGACCTGTTGCTCCAGAGCATGGCGCAGTGGTTGATTAATGTCGCCGTGGTCGCTGAGCCGTACTACGTCCCGCCCAGGGATGACTGGGTGAAGGACCTGGACGGCTCAGTGGCTCTTATTTCGTCGGCCGCCGCCGGTACCCCGTCCCTCGAGTGCGTTAGGAGAGGACAGGGGTGCGTAGCAGCACGGTTCGGGGAGATTGTAGTAGTGGGAGTCTACTTCTCCCCGAGCCGAACTCTCGCCGAGCTCCACAACTCCCTTAGGGAGCTGCGTATCCTCGTCGTCGGGTATCGTCCCCTCCCCGTGCTTGTTCTCGGGGACTTCAATGCCAAGAACTTGGCTTGGGGTTCCCGTTACACCAACGTGCGGGGTAGGATGGTGGAGGACTGGGCTCTGGAGACAGGCCTGGTCGTCCTAAATCGGGGTTCTGTCCCCACGTGTGTGCGGATGCGGGGTGACTCCGTGGTGGACATTTCGTTCGCCAGCCCCGCTCTGTCGCCGCGTGTCGTCGACTGGCGCGTTGTGGAGGAGGTGGAGACCTATTCCGATCACCGGTATATCCGGCTCGACGTCTCCGCCCAGACCTCAAGCGCGCCGGTCCGACAGACCCCGAGTGGTCCGCGGTGGGCGCTGAAGCAGCTGGACCGGGAGCTTCTCCTGGAAGCCTCGATCGTGCAGGCCTGGGTGTCACCACCGGACAGGCCTGCTGACATAAACGACGAGGCGGAGCGGTTCCGGGAGACCATGTCGGAAATATGCGACGTGGCAATGCCCCGGGTCCAGCCAAGACGCGCCCGCCGTCAGGTGTACTGGTGGTCGCGCGAGCTGACGTTGCTTCGAGAAGCGTGCGTTACTGCGCGTCACCCGTACACCAGGCATCGCCGGCTCCGCATCCGCCCTCCGGATGCGCAGGCCAGGGAGGCGGAGCTGTACGAGGAGTACAGAGCGGCGAAGACCGCCCTCCAAGCGGGGATCTTGCGGGCCAGGGATCTGGCTCGCAAAGAGCTGCTGGAGTCTCTGGACGGGGACCCGTGGGGAAGACCCTACAAAATGGTGCGGAACAAACTCCGCACCTGGGCCCCCCCGTTGACGCAGAGTCTCCGGCCCCAGCTGGTGGAGGAAGTGGTGAGCGCTCTGTTCCCTACGCGAGGGGACCATGCTCCCCCGCCTATGGCTCCGCTACCCGTGGTGCCCGATGCGGACCACACCGACGACGGTAACGACGACGACGATACTCCGGAGGTGACCGAGGTAGACCTGAGAGCGGCGGTTAACAGGCTGAAGGCCAAAAATACCGCCCCAGGACCCGATGGCTTACCTGGGAAAGCCTGGGTCCTGGCCTCGGAGGCTCTCGGGCCTCGACTACGTGGGCTCCTAAGCGCATGCTTGGAGAGGGGCCAGTTCCCACGTCGCTGGAAGACGGGGAAACTGGTCCTCATTGCGAAGCCAGGGCGCCCTGCGGACTCTCCGTCCGCATACCGACCCATCGTGCTGCTTGACGAGGTGGGCAAGCTCTTTGAAAGAGTCATTGCAAACCGCCTCGTCAAGCACTTGGTGAGAGTTGGGCCGGATCTGGCGGAGAACCAATTTGGTTTCCGCGCGGGGCGCTCGACGGTGGACGCCATCATGCGCGTGAGAGCCCTCACGACGGGGGAGGCGATTTCCCGGGGCGGGGTGGTGGTGGCGGTGTCTCTTGACATCGCCAACGCGTTCAACACCCTGCCTTGGAGTTGCATCGGGGAGGCACTCCGGTATCACCGAGTGCCAACCTACCTCTGTCGCGTGGTCGAGGACTACCTGACGGATAGAGCCGTCATCTACCCCGGTCACCGGGGAGAGTGGAATCGGCGAGAGATGTCGTGCGGTGTTCCACAGGGTTCGGTTCTGGGGCCGCTCCTGTGGGACATCGGTTACGACTGGGTGCTGCGCGGCGACCTCCCTTGCGGCGTCAGTGTTGTTTGCTACGCTGACGACACGCTGGTTCTGGCGCAGGGGGGGTCGCACCAGGCGGCGGTCGACCTGATGACACGCGGGGTCGCAGCAGTCGTTGGGAGGATCCGGCAACTGGGTCTCGAGGTGGCCCTACACAAGTCCGAGGCTATGTGTTTTCACGGCCCTCGGAACCGGCCACCATCGGGATCCCAGATAACGGTGGGAGGGGTTTGCATCGGCGTCGGGTCGACGATGAGCTACTTGGGTCTCGTCCTCGACAGCCGGTGGAACTTCGCGGAGCACTTCCGCCGTTTGGCTCCCAAACTGGGGCGGGCCGGGGCTGCCCTCAAGCGGCTCTTGCCCAACCTAGGGGGACCAAACGCCTCCTGCCGGAGGCTGTACGCGGGGATCGTGCGGTCCATGGCCCTTTACGGGGCCCCGGTGTGGGCGCTGTCGCTGAGGCGACTGCCAGCGCGCCACCTGGTCTCGGCCCAGAGGGTCATGGCCATCCGGCTGATCCGGGGATACCGCACGGTCTCCGGCGAGGCGGCGAACCTCCTTGCCGGATTGCTGCCGTGGGATCTAGAGGCGAGAGCCCTCGCGCACGTCTACGCGTTGCGCGTGGAGGCGCTAAGCCGGGGTGAAACTCTGCTGCCGCGGCAAATTGCTGCGCAGCGGACGGAGCTCCGGCGGGATCTCACGGAGGTGTGGAGACAGCGACTGCTGCAACCCAGCGCTGGGCACGCCGCCATTGCGGCGGTAAGTCCCCTCTTTGAGGAGTGGCTGGAGAGACGCCACGGCGTCCTCACCTTCCGCCTGACGCAGGTGCTCACCGGACACGGCTGTTTCGGGAGGTACCTGTGTCGGATCCAGCGGGAGGACACGTCCGGGTGTCATCACTGTGTGGATCGCCCGGAGGACACGGTGGAGCATACGGTGGAGGCCTGCCCTGCTTGGGCGGAGCAACGCCGTGTCCTCGTGGAGGTGATCGGCGGCGGCGACCTCTCGCGGCCGGCCCTGGTTCAAGCCATGGTCCGGAGCGAGGAGGCATGGGAAGCGGTCGCCTCCTTCTGCGAAGCAGTAATGCTAGCGAAGGAGGAGGCGGAGCGCGTGCGAGAGAGGGAAGCCCCTCGCTCCAGCCGCCGCAACAGGAGAAGACGCCCCGGGCGTCGGGAAACGCAGGGCGATTCCCGGCCACCGTAGGCGCGGGCCTGCGGATGGCGAGCTATGGGTGGCTCGCCGTCCGATAGCAACCAGGCCCGAGTCGACGGCGCGTCGTGTTCCACGCGCGCCTCAAAGAGCCGTCAGCAAAGAAGACGGGGCCCCATAGGGTCAGTGCCTGCTAGGGTTGCGGAATTTGTTCGAAAGAGTCACCGCGGCCCTGGAACGCAAAGGGCACAAGCAGGAACACGGGTGGGTTTTAGTCAGTAAGAGTCTGACACTCCCTTCCGCTCCGCCCAGAGCGGGAGAAGTCATTTGATGATTTCCCATCCAAAAAAAAAAAAAAAAAAAAAAAAAAGGCTCTGATACAATAATTGAAGTGAAATGCCCTTATACAAGCAGATTTAAACACATTGACCCTGTAACTGTCCCATATTTAACTATAAATGGTAATGATTTATGTTTGAAACCCAACACACCTTATTACTACCAAATTAAAGGGCAGTTGTACTGCAGTGGTAGAAAGTACTGGAATTTAATAGTGTACACATTTAAAGATTTAAAAGTGCTTTATGTATACAGAGACGAAAATTTCATCAATTATATGATGTCAAAACTTGATGAGTTCTATAATAATTATTTTAAACCAGAACTTTTAAAAAAATATCTGTATTACAACTATGATACCTTTTAGTGATGTAACGAATGTTTGATTTTTCACATTCGCGAATGCGAATGCGAATATTTATTCTCAACATTCGCGAATGCGAATATTAAAAAAATTCAAAAAAAGCGCGCGTAAAATGTTTGACAGGTTTGACATTTCGTGTCGGCCACGTTTAATTTCAACATAGCCCAGCCGATATTGGTTAATTGAATGAATTTAGTCACAGAAAGTTAATTCTAAAAGTTTTGTTTTGTTTTGAGGTTAGTTTTATGTTATTTATCAAATTTAACTGATATTTAAGGGACAAAATGGCATAAAAACATGAGTAAAGCACACATCAGCGAAGTTTGGACTTATTTTACAATATGTGATGCTGAAAATGTTAATTGCAAGTTGTGTGATAAAAAGTACTCGCGCAAAGGCAGGACCACTAGTGCTATGAGAAATCACGTGTGCCAACGCGCAGCGGAATGTTGTTGAATTTAAAGATTTTAATTATGCAGATATTTAGTGTATGATGTCGTATAATTGTGTATGGTAAAAAAAAATTTGTGCACGCAACCATTGTGGAGAAATTCACCAAAAACTGATTCCGCTGGGCGAACGTTGTCCAGGGGCCGTATTATGACATCTTAAAACCATCATGTTTTCTGTGTGAGAAAAGGATAGTGCTATTCGTCCTGTATAGCTCCGTCTCTTTTTCACACCGAAAACATGATGGTTTTAAGAGGTCATAATACGGCCCCTGGCGGAACTTTTTTAAATCCATAGACTTTAGAAGAAAAGAGATGTGTCCAAAAATTAGTGTGTGTTTGTGTATGTATGAATAATACGTGCATGCTTAAACTTCGGAGAAATTCAAGTTTCCGCTACGCGAACGTTTGGCCATTAGCTAGTTTTCATATAAAGCGCTTACATAGAGAGCTGTAGATTTTTACATACGTTGTTTTGAATTTGTTTAAAAAACAGATTTAGAAAAAATCGTAGGGCTTAAAAGATAAAAATATAAACGTAAAATACGCTTATTAGGTCTTAGTTCTTAAAGTATGCACTTTGGGGTCTAGATTTTCACGTTTATACAAACCTTGTAAGTGTCTGCAACATGTTGCCAAGTATCAATGATGTTCCGTTAGTAACTAAAGAGTTATAGGACAAATTTACCATGAATAGATCACTGTTTACAGAGCAGTCAAATATCACGACGTTCGAAAATTTACAGTATAATACCGGTATTGACTTGGTTGTGTTATCACCTATACCAATTCAATACCGGTATTATACTGTACATTTTGGGATGTTACCTAAATATATTGCACGGCCGCTTTTTTGTAGCCATCCGAACTTGGTCGGGTTATGTAGGTTTTCGATGCTTCGTCAGTATTATAATTGTTTTTCTTTAATTACTGAATTTAATGACATGAAATTTTGCATGTGAATAGTTGAATAAATACACTAATTATTGGCATACATTTTACCATGCAATTCATTTAGAACGTCGTGATATTTGACTGCTTTGTAAACAGTGATCTATTCATGGTAAATTTGTCCTATAACTCTTTAGTTACTAACGGAACATCATTGATACTTGGCAACATGTTGCAGACACTTACAAGGTTTGTATAAACGTGAAAATCTAGACCCCAAAGTGCATACTTTAAGAACTAAGACCTAATAAGCGTATTTTACGTTTATATTTTTATCTTTTAAGCCCTACGATTTTTTTCTAAATCTGTTTTTTAAACAAATATAAACAAATTCAAAACAACGTATGTAAAAATCTACAGCTCTCTATGTAAGCGCTTTATATGAAAACTAGCTAATGGCCAAACGTTCGCGTAGCGGAAACTTGAATTTCTCCGAAGTTTAAGCATGCACTAGTTTTATTCATACATACAATTACACACAAATACACACTAATTTTTGGACACATCTCTTTTCTTCTAAAGTCTATGGATTAAAAAAAGTTCCGCCAGGACAACGTTCGCCCAGCGGAATCAGTTTTTGGTGAATTTCTCCACAATGGTTGCGTGCACAAATTTTTTTTTACCATACACAATTATACGACGTCATACACTAAATATCTGCATAATTAAAATCTTTAAATTCAACAACATTCCGCTGCGCGTACACACACAGAAATCACCTGGAAGCTAAACACAAAAATGAATATGAAGAATTGAAAAAAAGAGAACATGAAAAGCAAGATGCTGCTAAAATTAATTCTTTAGCGTCCTCTTCGCGACAATGTACCAAAACTGACCTTAAGCAAATGTCTTTGAGTGATTGCGTTGAAAAAAATAAAAAGTGGCATAACAACAACACCAAGTCTTTGGTGCTGGATAATTTGATTGGCGAAATAATCGCACTGGAGGACTTACCATTTAGTTTTGTGGAATGTCTTGGATTTCTTTTTCTTTTTTAAAAAAAAACGTTGCCCCACACTAGGAATTTCTCCTGTGTCGTGGGAGCGTTTACAAACATACAATCTCACAAACACAAACAACCAGACCCGGAACAACTACCTGTAGGTCATATAAAAATTTGTTCCGTGTGGGAATCTAACCCACGACACGTTACGCACCAGCCAATCGCTCAAGCACTGCGCCAACCGTGTCGTCAATTTGTGAGATTGATTAACCAAGTATGCCCTTGATATAATTTAAAAAGTCGGCAATATTTTACTTCCTTCATTTATGAGAAACTAGCTTATGTCCGCGACTTCGTTCGCATGGAGTTCCATACAAAATGTTAACCCCTTTTTCAACCCGTTAGGGGACGAATTTTCAAAAATCCTTTCTTAGCGTATGCCTACGTCATAATATCTACCTGCATGCCAAATTTCAGCCCGATCTATTCAGTGGTTTGGGCTGTGTGTTGATAGATCACTATGTCAGTCAGTCAGTCCCTTTTGAGTTATATATATTTAGATTATACGGCAAGACAAAAGATAAAATTCTGGAATTAATCAAATATTTTAATTTAATTTTTACTCTCAGCAGACCCTTTCATTTAATACTCATAGTACAGGAAAGCATAAAAAACTTCAAAAGTTCCTGTTGGATTTAGAATGATACATTATTTTTGAGTTGCCTTCAGCAAGCCCTTTAATTTGATACCCATATTGTAGAAGTGCATAAAAAATAAGTATGCCGCCATCTTGCACTTACACGTCACACAGCTCATCGTGTATTGTCATCTAAACTAAAGGTGTATACAAAATTTCAGCTCAATCGGTTGAAGATATTTGCTTCAAAATTGAGTAGCACGATTCCACCCACTCAAACATACACGCGAGTTAAATTAAAGCTTTTAAAAATTTGTGCAGACGCCAGTACATCAAGCTACCCGAAGCAGTAATTTTTTTTTTATAATTTTTAATCATATCATTACATGTTGAATTTTAATTTAGAAAGCAAATTAAGTAGACACTTTAAGAGAGAACCGTCAAGGTAGCCCACGAAAGTCAAATCGTATTATGTTTTTTGCTAATTGCAGCTCAGTAAAGGTTGTATGTTTCAATCAAAATGTGATTCACGATAGGAATGGTAGTATATTTACTGATTAATAATAAAATAAATGAACGTATCTTTCCAAATTATATTTCACAGGAAAAATTACGTTTTCATGAAACAGTCATATTTCCCATCAAATATTACTTGGAGAAATAAGTTCATTTTCTTATTCTAATCATTCTCTTTACCAAAAAAGGTAAACTGCTGACGCTAGAACTACCACGGTTCTTCGGTACTACTCTAGGTCTACGCTAAGTGTCTCAACTGAAACCAAATACCTGGGCATCCATTTGGATAAGCAACTGAATTGGGCAAAGCACACTGAATACACCACCAAAAAACCAGTACATGCATGTGGCAATGCAAACGCCAACGTACATAACACCCATTGGCATCCCAACTATACACCACAGTCATCAGCGCAATAATCACAGATGGCTCTCTAGTCTGATGGCCCAGGATCGACTTAAGCAGGGCACAAAAAGATCTTGAGGAGTTGCAACGACTTGCCTGCGTGGCAACCACTAGCAGCATGAGAACAACACCCACTTCGGCCCTGTAGGCTATGCTGGGGCTACTACCTCCCCACCTGATAGTACGGGAGGACGCCTTCAGGCTCAGCACATTGGGCACTTTAGAAACAGACTCTAGTTTCACACACACGTGAATCATGAAAGATGCCATCAAACGCTCAGAAGATGCACCATTTCTAAAAGCACTAACCACATATTACTCGCACAAGAACTACATGACTACTTAGGTCCCAAAGAGCTGAGAATTTACACTGATGGATCAAAAACAAGCACCGGAACTGGAACTGGAGTTTTCTCCAACGATCTCAATATCAAAATATCCAGACCGCTAGGAAAGCTCAACACCATCTGACCGCTTGAATGATGGCAACACATTCAACCTGGGAATGTGTTGCCATCATTCAAGCGGTCCATGCCATAGAAGCCTAGCTGATTTTTGTAGCTGAATATCAGACTTCCTCAGTGAACGATCGATCCGAGTTGTCGTTGACGGCTGCTCCTCTGATCTTATGGCTATTGATGCCGGAGTTCCATAGGGGTCTGTTCTCTCTGCAACTCTTTTCCTGCTGCACATCAATGACCTACTTCATTTTGGTATTTTTGGATACGCAGATGACAGTACGGTTTCAGAGAGATACTTTTCCAGCGCAAAAACCAGCGGGGATGAAGTTCGTTCCTTGAGAGAGGCCATGGTAGAGCGGACAAATTTGACCTTAAGTTTTGTCTCCCATTGGGGGAATTACAATCTGGTCTCTTTTAACGCCTCGAAAACGCAAGCGTGCCTTTTTACTGCCAAAAGGGGTCGTTTCGACCTAACTCCTACTTTTCCGGGTACATCTGTTCCTATAAGTGATCGGCTCGAGCTCCTAGGAATGGAGTTGGCATCCAGTCTTAACTTTGACGCCACCATTGAGTACAAAGCCCAAACTGCGGCCAAAAAGCTGGGCATCCTAAATAGAGTGAAGCGATACTTCACGCCCGGACAGTTTTTAATGCTTTACAAAGCACAGGTCCGGTCTTGCATGGAGTATTGCAGCCACCTTTGGGATGGCTCAGCTAAATACCAACTTGCCGCACTTGACTCGGTGGAACGCAGAGCTAAAAGGCTTAATTATTGGTGACGAAAAACTGGTAAATGCCAAGCTTCACAGCCTAAGTCATCGCCGTAAGGACCTGCTTGTCAGTCTTCTACAGATTGTACTTCTACGAGTGTGCCGATGAACTCCAAGTCCTCATCCCACCGGCCCCCTTCTACCATAGGACATCTAGACGCACTGTAGGTTACCATCCCTACCTTGTAGCTATTCCACCAATTCGCACCAAGCGTTTTCAATCATCTTTTATAATGCGTACAGCAAAGGAGTGGAACTCTCTGCCTGCGTCTGTGTTTCCGAACGCATTCAACCCTAATCTCTTCAAAGTGAGAGTGAACAGGCTTTTTCTGGGTAAGCTCATCCAATCGTAGACTTAGTCTCTGTCACCTGTGACCTAGACTGGAGTCAAGAGCAAATCCATTTCAAAATAAAAAAAGCCAGGAGAGTTATGGATACTCATATTCGCATACTCTCCGACAACGCATCAGTTCTACAATCTCTAGAGAAGCATTGTACTACCTCGAAACTCATACAAGAATGCCACAATGCCTTTGAACGCGTCACGGTGATCAACCACAACACTGACACTGCAGTCTGTGGATAAAAGGACACAGGATTTCTAGGAAACGATGCGGCCGATGAGCTGGCTAGAAGGTGATCTGAAATGGTGACTGTTGGACCCGAACCCATGGTTTCACTCCCTTTTACCCAGCTGCGCACATGACTACAAGAACACACCCACATTTAAGCAGAAGGATGGTGGTCCTCGGTACCTGGCTGCAAGCAGTTTATGTCAACCCTGGACTGGAAACTAACCAGGCGTCTTCTGCGCATGGATAGAGGCAGCCTGCGAATGGTGGCGGGGACCATCAACGGACTCTGCTCATTGAACAAACACCTACACACGATAGGTATCACAACAGTCCTCTATGCAGAGCATGCATGGAGGAGGAGGAAACAGTATCGCACGTGCTCGTTGAGTGCACAGGTGTAGCCGAAATACGGAGGAAAACAATGGGGACACCGAATTCACTTACAGAAATGTTGAACACATTGAGTGGACTCATCTGCTTCTGGAGTGAGATCGGCTGGTTGGAGTGACGGCCGCCATGGCTCACGCACAATGGTCCAAACAGGAAGTCCAGACCAACGGAAACCAAACCCTAATAGATAGAGATAGATCTTAAATAACTCCTCTTTAGTCAGGAATTCGAAATTCAAGTTTATGCAGATAATTACTCATGCACTTTTTGTTTCGAAAACCATAATTCATTTGATTTTTACAAAATGGAAATCTTGAAATATCGCGTTATTTATGAGTACGAGTTCTACCGTAGCACCAGTGCTGCAGAAAAGGCTCGAAGGATGGTGTGTATGCCGGCGGTGTCGCAAAAAAAAACACAGTGTGTTTTTGGTTCCAACGTTTTCGCTCTGGAAATTCGACCTGCAGAACAAGCTCCGTGGACGGCTGAAGACCAAAATTGATAATGAAGAATGAAGAATGTTAACTAATTTTGATTATTAGCACTCCCTATTCTCTGTAAAAATAAAAAAATCCAGTGAAATTATTTCGATATGTCAATTAGCTCCCGATTTAGAAGTAAAACAAGTTGTAACTCCACGACGCGGGCTGCCGGTGACGGTGTGACGTCATCGCACAACACGCTCAGTCTGGCTCACTCAGTCCGCTCCACAGAGTACTTTTATATATGTATATGTCCGCTCGCGGTCGCGCGCCTGTACCGTCGAAATTATACCAAAATACTTTTTAAAATGTCCAATCCAAATACTAGGAAATCATGTGTTGTGCCTAACTGTAAAAATACAAGTACCAATTCGCCGGAAAAGTTGTTTTTTCTCCTCGCTTTGACGATGTACCTAGTCACATTAAAAATGCTATAGTATGTTTACAGCCATCTCTGCTGGCGGCACAATCTTCGCAGGTTACATTTAAAACTTCTTGGTCCTTTTCTTGCATTCTAAACTGCAATGATGAGGTGTGGTACGTAGGTACGCTGTGTTCTAGCGTGATTCTACATTTAACCATACATACATCATCTACCTACTCTTTTTACTTGAACATAACCAATAGAATCATCGCCATAGCTGTAAATAAAAATAAATGGCCTTACGTATTTTGTTAGTAAAAAAAAATACAAATAAAAAAGGGTTTAGTACCTACATCTGTAACATTCAATCCACTACATCTACATCCTAAGTGCCATCCTACTTCCTACTAATACCTATTATAAATGCGAAAGTTTGTGATCTTTCACGCAAAAACTACTGACCGCTCAGTAGTTTTTGCGTGAAAGATCACAAACTTTCGCATTTATAATATTAGTAGGACTAGGAAGTAGGATGGACAAAGTCTGGAATACTTTTAATCCTGGGAAAATGCAGATCCCGAGGGAAACGGGGGCAAAGCAGCTGGCGGAAGCCAGTTTACAATAAATCAATGTAGGTACCTATGTATTCGCCGTTTGGCTCCCAAACTGGGGCGGGCCGGGGCTGCCCTCAAGCGGCTCTTGCCCAACCTAGGGGGACCAAACGCCTCCTGCCGGAGGCTATACGCGGGGATCGTGCGGTCCATGGCCCTTTACGGGGCCCCGGTGTGGGCGCTGTCGCTGAGGCGACTGCCAGCGCGCCACCTGGTCTCGGCCCAGAGGGTCATGGCCATCCGGCTGATCCGGGGATACCGCACGGTCTCCGGCGAGGCGGCGAACCTCCTTGCCGGATTGCTGCCGTGGGATCTAGAGGCGAGAGCCCTCGCGCACGTCTACGCGTTGCGCGTGGAGGCGCTACGCCGGGGCGAAACTCTGCTGCCGCGGCAGATTGCTGCGCAGCGGACGGAGCTCCGGCGGGATCTCACGGAGGTATGGAGACAGCGACTGCTGCAACCCAGCGCTGGGCACGCCGCCATTGCGGCGATAAGTCCCCTCTTTGAGGAGTGGTTAGAGAGACGCCACGGCGTCCTCACCTTCCGCCTGACACAGGTGCTCACCGGACACGGCTGTTTCGGGAGGTACCTGTGTCGGATCCAGCGGGAGGACACGTCCGGGTGTCATCACTGTGTGGATCGCCCGGAGGACACGGTGGAGCACACGGTGGAGGTCTGCCCTGCCTGGGCGGAGCACCGCCGTGTCCTCATCGAGGCGATCGGCGGCGGCGACCTCTCGCGTCCGGCCCTGGTTCAAGCCATGGTCGGGAGCGAGGAGGCATGGGAGGCGGCCGCCTCCTTCTGCGAAGCAGTAATGCTAGCGAAGGAGGAGGCGGAGCGCGTGCGAGAGAGGGAAGCCCCTCTATCCAGCCGCCGCAACAGGAGAAGACGCCCCGGGCGTCGGGAAACGCAGGGCGATTCCCGGCCACCGTAGGCGCGGGCCTGCGGATGGCGAGCTATGGGTGGCTCGCCGTCCGATAGCAACCAGGCCCGAGTCGACGGCGCGTCGTGTTCCACGCGCGCCTCAAAGAGCCGTCAGCAAACAAGACGGGGCCCCATAGGGTCAGTGCCTGCTAGGGTTGCGGAATTTGTTCGAAAGAGTCACCGCGGCCCTGGAACGCAAAGGGCACAAGCAGGAACACGGGTGGGTTTTAGTCAGTAAGAGTCTGACACTCCCTTCCGCTCCGCCCAGAGCGGGAGAAGTCATTTGATGATTTCCTATCCAAAAAAAAAAAAAAAAAGGTACCTATGTATTAATTTGAATTTACTAAGAAGAGCGGTACCTACCTATATATACATACGTACCTACCTATAGCTACAAAACTATACGTAATACATATTTGTTGTCTTTAACGTAAAAAAATATTGGTAGGTAGGTACTTCTACTATTTGAGTTGCATTCTTCCATTATAGTAGTTGGGTATTTTGTTTTGATAAAACAATTTGGAATAGATAAAGTATAAACTATTAAGCATAAGTAGTAGCAAGGAAAGTTTACTTAGGTACCTACTTTTGCATTTTTATTCCTCGCATTTCGGCGGCAACGGAATCACTATTTGTTGATAAATAATGCGCAACCATTAATCCATCTAGATATTTTAGGTAGATTATCCGATTGCCCTTTTTCGAATCCTTCATCCATTTTATTAATCGAATAATATTTACTATTATTAGACTATTAACGTAATACGCGGACAAAAACACAAAAAAATACTGCGCAAGCTCTTAAACCTACTAGGTATATAACAGCTAGCCACTAGATACGAAGCGGGCCGCGGCCCGCGAGGCGCGTTGTAACATGATATTTTTCGAAATTTTGAATGCCTATAAAATCAAAACTACCTACTAGGTATTTTTGTCTACAACAAAAACTAGTGTATTTGTATACATACAGGCTTTACTGAGACAAAATTTCAAGCGATTTGGCATACCTAGTAACATTCTTCATTGTAGGCTATTGTAGAAGCGAATCTATCGCAAACCACGTCCGAGTTAGCTGCAGGCTGCGGTGTTAATGATAAAACTGTTTTAATCCACTTGAACCATTGGGAAGGTGAAAAAGCTTGAAGGGTGGGTATCTCACGAATTGAGTGAAGGAAATCGGCAAACGCGTGTCGACTGCTGCGTTACATTACTTAACCGGCACAATAATGAAGGGATTTTAAATCGAATCATTACCTGTGATGAAAAGTGGATCCTTTACAATAATTGGAAGCGCTCATCGCAATGGCTGAACCCTGGCGAACCAGCCTAATTATGGCCCAAGCAAAAATTGACTCAAAAAAGTTACTTGTGAGCGTTTGGTGGACCAGTGCCGGTGCCGTTCACTACAGCTTTCTTAAATCTGAACTGACAATTACGGCAGATGTCTATTGTCAGCAACTGCAAACCATGATGGAAAAGCTAAACAACCGAGGCTGGTCAATCGCTCTAGTCCACTGCTGCTTCAGGACAACGCTACACCACATACTGCACAAACTCATTTCAGCAATTAGATGGCCAAAAATTTCATTTCTATTATCGCTGTCATAAAACTCACATTCATTCCATTTAGTCTTTTTTGTGTATGTATTATTATAGGTAATACGTGTTTCGTGTACAAGGCTGCAATGTCTAGTGAAATAAAGTCAGTGCGTAGCGATGGTGTGTGGTGCTCTATCCATCACCTACTTAGCACAAGTTTATAAAATAACCATAATAATATGGTAACCCGAAGAAAACCCTTACCTATACTATATAGGTTATCTTGATGTAGGGTAACCCTTTCACAGGGTTTTAGGTATAGAACCCATTCAATGGGTTATCATAATGTTGGTGTAACCCATTCACTGGGTTTCAAGTATAGAACCCAATCAATGGGTTACCTATATTGAAGAGATAGCCCTTTTCATGGGTTCAAGCCTAAAACCCATTCATGATGTTACATCATGATAAAGGTAACTTCATAAACGGCTTACCCTTTCAAAGACTTAACTCTTAATCGGGGTTGTACGGTCCCAAAGCAACACATTTTCACCACTCTAATGTAGCTCAAGATGAACTTGTTAATTTACAAGAAAAGCTTAATCAACCAAAGATCAAGATAATCCAACAGTGTGTTACGAGGTGGAATAGCACCTTTTACATGCTAGAACGCATTTTGAAAATCATGAAAAATATTTTAGATTCACTTGGAGATAAGGACTTAAGTTTGCCGTCATGTTCAAAGCCAAAGCGTCCTAAAATAAGGAATCAGGTTAATGAAAACTTGGGCTCCAGTACCAGTCTTTCAGAAAAATCTGTGACATTAAAAGAAACTATGAGAATGAAAGAACTAGATAATGATATTCCAAAACTTCCAAATCCATTAGAAGTATCAATAAAAAAAAATGAATATGTTTTGGATTAACGTATTGAAAATGAAGAAGACCCACTTCTTTGGTGGAAAGTAAATAGCAAAAAATATGGCATTCTTTCTCCAGTAGCCAGAGAATATTTGGTAACTCCGCCCACAAGTGTCCCCAGTGAAAGAGTTTTCAGTGGAGCTGGACTACTTTACACACCTCACCGAAACAGGCTGCACGGAGAAAGAGCCTTCAAATTTTTATTTTTAAAATTTAACATTCCATTGCTTCAATTTAATGATTAAGAATTAAAAATTATAACAAATATAATAATTAAAATTATAAATATATTGAATTCCTCAGATATATAAAGTGGAATGAAAAAATATACATTTAAAGCCAAAGGTTATAAATACTTAATACATTAGATATTCAAAGTTTAATAATTTTGTTTCAAGTAATTGTTTAGTTTTTTAGTAAATAGAAACTGTAATCTTTATTTAAAAATGGTAGTAAAGTAATAATATACTACTAAATAAATGCAAACCTAACATAGTTGTAACAAGGCTGATTAATGTTAGATTTGATCAGATCTCAAGTTCTTTTTTCATAAATGAGACTTTAATTTAGAATGTACAAGTATGATTTAATAAAAATATCTAAGTGTTATCTATTGTATTTCATATGCATGCATATCATAATTTCCTTTTTGATTATTAAAAACATTCGCAAAACATTCGCAGTAATTTCGCGAATGCGAATATTAAAAAATATGCGAATATCCGCGAATGCGAATGCGAATATTCGTTACATCACTAATACCTTTAATAAATAAAAGAAAGTTTGAATCAATACAATGTTTTATTTGCATACTATACCCTCTCTGTAATTACAAAGCATAAGACATATAAAAAAAAAATCTTAGAAGCTATTGGTACATACTGTTGATTTAACTCATTAGTCAATATCTATCTGTTTTTGTCAGACCAATTAATCGTTCTATATGAACTCGTCGGCTTGCTAATTTTTTGTCAAGTTTTAACAAGACAACTGGAATTTGAGACTTTCCTTTTAAAAAGTTAGGAATGTTTAGTCCAATTCCTTTATTTGCAAATATATCCTGGACATTAAAGCCACGATCTGCCATTGTACTGTCTCCTGTGTCACATTTTTCTGCAAGGGTGCTACGTTCAACTATTTGGCGATCACTCACTGATCCTGCATATTCGGTAAGGTCTTTGAGTCGATACTGAATCGGTATATCACCAGACAAGTCAAAACCCAACTTTCCGAATGTCAGCATGGTTTTAGACCCGGAAAATCTACAGTTACGAATCACATTAACTTTGTAGATTTTGCTGTCACAGAAATGGATAAAAATAAGCAAATTGATGTAGCCTATTTCGACTTCAAAAAGGCGTTTGACCGAGTCCAAAATGACGTCTTACTTAAAAAATTGTCTGCTATTGGTTTTACCCCTAATCTGCTTCAACTTTTTGCGAGTTATTTCTCTGACCGCATTCAGTACGTCCAACTCTTTGGGCATAAGTCTGAAACATTTGCAACTTGCTCTGGTGTGAGTCAGGGAAGTACCCTCGGGCCGACACAATTCATAATAATGGCAAATGACCTGCCCAAGGTCGTCAGGACGGCTCGGTGTCTGATGTTTGCTGATGACCTGAAGTTATTCTTTGGGATAAATAGCGTACAAGATTGTGCGGCGCTTCAGAGGGATATCGATATGGTGGTAAAATGGAGTGAAGTCAATCACTTAGAATTTAACGTCTCTAAGTGCAAGACCATTACTTTTACTCGTTCTCGTGCTCCCATTCAGTACAATTACCACATATCGGGTGTCTCCTTGGAGCGCGTCAACGAAATTAAAGATCTGGGACTGACATTGGACGTGAACATGACCTTTAATCAGCATATTAACAATATTTGTACCAAGGCCTTCCAATCACTTGGTTTTGTCATGAGGCAGACAAGTAGGTTTACAGACAGGAATGCTATTGTAGTTTTGTATTATTCCTTTGTGCGTAGCAAACTGGAGTACAATTCGCTGGTGTGGGATCCGCACGAACAAAAATATAAGCTCATGATAGAACGGGTTCAACGCAAATTTGCTCGCTACTTATATAAAAAGTTATATGGGTACTATCCCTATTTGTATCCGTCTCTGTTTGTCGCGGGAATGGTGGGCATCAATACGCTAGAGCTGCGACGTAAATGTGCGCTGTTGATGCACTACTACTTGCTACTGAACAATAGGATCGACGACGCGACCACGCTGGCCCGCTGTTCACTGTTCACTCCGGACCGACAGCGGGTGTCGCGCGCCGGTGCCTCGCGGTGCCTGTTTGCTGCTCCGCCCTCACGTACCCTCACGGCTCGCTATGCCCCAACGGCGCAAGCGATCAGTTTACTGAACGCCCTGATTGCTCAGGAACCGGATGTCGATGTATTTACGTGTACTCAAAGATCGATGATCAAAAATTGTGTAAACTTTTTTAGTTCTTAAGTATAATATAATGTTGTTGGCTTGCTATACGCTTTGGTGCAAACTGTTAGTATAGTAAGCAATTGATAAAAATAAATAAATAAATATCCACCAGAGCAATAAGTGAGTAGTCCACCTGGTGAAGACCCAACCAGAAATTTCAATGTGTTTCTGTGTTTGTACTGGCTAAAAGATACTTTTTGAGCATCAGGCTGGCTCGGCTTTTGGATGGGAATTTCAGTACCGTCTATAATAATCCTAGTAGAGGGATAATTATTGTTACGAGCTTCCGGTTCGTTACAATTAAAATCAGCCGATTAAATAAACAAAGATGACACTTTAATTTACACCACACTAATTACACTATAAACTCACTAATCACAAAACACAATCGCACTATTAATCACTTGAGTTCGCAGTCGAAGATCGCTCTCGAAGTTATCACTTGTATCGCAATTCCAATACTGACTCGGTCGGTACATGCGCCGGCCTTATGTAGAGCGCCGAGTAGATCCAGAAAGTTCGCGTACATATCGGTCGCGACCGACTAAGGTCCGAGAATTCTAGCATAGAAAAATCTCGAAGGTCCTTGACTTCACTAGTTCTGCTACTCGATACTAGATGGCGCTAGTGGTACCGAATGTCGCTATCTTCCTTACTTGATTGTGGCGCGCAACACTGCCCCCTCCTAAGACATGCTCGTCCCGAGCATTATCAGCCCCATAATAACGCGCCAGTCGATCAACATGGACGATCTTAGGAGCGCTTCTTGTACCTTTCTGTATACGGTAGGTCACATCATTGATCTTTGTCACAATCCGGTACGGTCCGTCCCATTTAGCTTGAAGCTTAGGAGATTTCCCTTTGCTGCGAACTGGATTGTGCAACCACACTAGTGAACCTTCCTCGAACCCTTTATTGTTCATTTTGCGGTCATAGCGGGTTTTCATCTTTTCAGACATTTGCTGGCCCGATTGTCTGACGTGCTCATGAATGTCATTCATTTTGTTCCGCAAGTCATTTGCATAATCGGTTATACTGCGTGGAGCATCAGGTGGTATTCCGGTGATCAGGTCTGCAGGCAGCCGCAATTCTCTTCCAAAGTTTGCGAAAGCTGGTGTCACTGACGTACTTTCATGAACAGCACTTCGGTATGACAGCAAAAACGGTTGTATGTGCTTGTCCCAATCCCGTTGCCGGTTTTCCACAACTTTGGCCAGATATCTCTCCAATGTCTGATTAAATCGTTCTACCATTCCATCCGATTGTGGGTGGTACGAAGTTGTTCTCGTTTTATGAGTACCCATAACTCGGCAGGTTTCCTGGAATATTTGGGACTCAAAATTCCTTCCTTGATCGCTGTGAATCTCCAAGGGTACTCCAAAACGACAGAAGACTTCATGAACCAGTTTATCCGCGACTGTTGAAGCTTCTTGGTTTGGAATGGCGAAGACTTCCGGCCACTTAGTGAAATAATCCATAACAACCATGAAATACTTGTTACCACTTTCACTTTCCGGAAACGGTCCCGCAACGTCTAGCGCTATCCTTTCCCATGGTGCACCAACATTGTACAATTTCAATGCACCTCTGCTACGAGTCTGAGGTCCTTTTACAGTCGCACAACTTGTACACTTGCGACACCAGTCCTCAACATCGTCACGACAGTGGACCCAGTAAAACCGTTCCCGTATCTTCAGTAGAGTCCGTTTAACTCCCATATGGCCTCCTGAACAACCATTATGGTACAGCTGTAGAACATCCGGTACTTTAGCTTTAGGGACAACCATTTGCAAATGACAGCTGTCTCCCCGAGCATTTTCCCATTTACGGCACAGGACTCCATCCTGAATCACTAAGCTGTCCCATTGGGCCCAATAGCTTTTTGTGATTGAACTCATCGCTAAGACATCACTCCACGTAGGCTTCGGAGCACTGGCCTTCTTCCACTCCAGGATCGGCTTGATGTCCAAATCATCCTGCTGTGCACGTTCCAAGTTTCCCTTCAACTCGTTACAAAGATCTGTCTTGATCATCCTCACAGGTACGACTTCTTTACTCTCTTGCCGAGTACAATGCTTGCAGTCTTCAGGGCAAGGTCTTATTGATAATGCATCTGCGTTGCCATGAGATTTCCCGCTGCGACGTTCGACCACCAAGTCGTAATCTTCCAACCGCTGTCCGCGATTGTCAGCCGCTCTACCTGCTAGAGGTCGGCTATCTGCCCTTTGAGCAGTTCGCTTAGGGCAACTGGGTCTCAAGTGGCCCCTTTCACCACAGCCGTAGCATCTAGGGCTGCGCCCTTTATAATGGTCACGAACTGCAGCTGCTGCAACCTCCTTGCCGTAGTGGGAATAATGGTTCTGCCGCACAGCTTCTCCTTCTGAAGTTCGCCTAGGGCAACCGGACCGTAGGTGGCCCCTTTCCCCACAACCATAGCATCGAGGGCTGTATCCTTTAAAACGGTCGCGAACTGTAGCCGCTGCAACCTCCCTGACGCGAAGGGAACGATGATCCTGCCGCACAGCTTCCACTTCCAGAGCATGAGCCAAGGCGTCCTTGAGCGTCCCGTGATGACCGAGCCTCACAGCAGCTCTGACTTCAAGGTCGCGGATGCCGTCAATGAATGCCTGCACCAGGTTCCCTTGAATGAGCGCAGGTACAGACTGGTATGCTTTTCGGACCAGCTTCTCCACCTCAAGGGCCCACTGCTGCAGGTTTTCACCGCTGCGTTGCACGCGATCCTTTAGCTGCGCACGAAACACGTGTTCCAGATGAGCGTCGCCATACCTAGATTCTAACGCCTCAAGGAGCTGCTCGTAAGTCACTTCCTTGCCGAGAGCTTCCAGAACAGTTAAGGCCTGGTCCCGCAGACCTAGTGTGAGGGCAGTCATGGCCTGATTTTTATTCCACCCGTTCGCCTGCATAACGGCCTCAAATTGTATTTTGTAGGCCGACCAGGAAGATGTTCCATCGAACGGCGGCACTTTGAATCCCCGTGGCGAAGGAGTAGTTGCTACGGAGGTTGCAATTCCATCTCCTACTTTAAGGTTGTCCAGCGTTTTCCTCACGTCAACTATCACGTTGTCCGTCCGTCAGGCGGTTCTCGTGCTGAACCACCTTATCTTTAACAACCTTTATTTCTTTGCCGAAAGTGGCATGCAGATCCTTCATGAGGAGCATCTGCTCTTCCTGGCGGCGCGCCTGCTCCTCCTTGTCACGTTGGAGCTGTTCTTCCAATCGTTGGGCTTGCTCTTCTTGGCGGCGGGCCTGTTCCTCCTGTCGACGCGCCTGTTCCTCCTGTCGGCGGGCCTGCTCCTCCTTGTCATGCCGTAGCTGCTCTTCCAACCGACGGGCCTGCTCTTCTTGGCGGCGGGCCTGTTCTTCCTGGCGGCGGGTCTGTTCCTCCTGGCGGCGGGCCTGCTCCTGCAGCATCAGCATCAGAGCAGCAAAGTCTGGTGCTGATGATGATGCTGGAGTGGCGGTGGACGGGCCGGCCTCTAAGGTCGCCAGCTGTCTCTCCGTAGCCTGCGGCGTTGCACTTCCAAAACGCCTCTGGTCCGTCTCTTGCTGGCGTTGACTACGGGTACGGATACCCTCCGTGTCGTCCTTGGGTAGAATCGGCATCTTTTAAATCCACTCTTCTGACACCAATTGTTACGAGCTTCGGGTTCGTTACAATTAAAATCAGCCGATTAAATAAACAAAGATGACACTTTAATTTACACCACACTAATCTATACTAATATTATAAAGCTGAAGAGTTTGTTTGTTTGTTTGTTTGAACGCGCTAATCTCAGGAACTACTGGTCCGATTTGAAAAAATCTTTCAGTGTTAGATAGTCCATTTATCGAGGAAGGCTATAGGCTATATTTTATCCCCATATTCCCACGGGAACGGGAACTACGCGGGTGAAACCGCGAGGTGCTGCTAGTTACACTATAAACTCACTAATCACAAAACACAATCGCACTATTAATCACTTGAGTTCGCAGTCGAAGATCGCTCTCGAAGTTATCACTTGTATCGCAATTCCAATACTGACTCGGTCGGTACATGCGCCGGCCTTATATAGAGCGCCGAGTAGACCCAGAAAGTACGCGTACATATCGGTCGCGACCGACTAAGGTCCGAGAATTCTAGCATAGAAAAATCTCGAAGGTCCTTGACTTCACTAGTTCTGCTACTCGATACTAGATGGCGCTAGTGGTACCGAATGTCGCTATCTTCCTTACTTGATTGTGGCGCGCAACATTATTTTTAAAATTTTCAGGCATGTAATAATTGACAAGCTCACGGCTAGGCCAGATGTCTATTAAACTCCAGATGTCATTAACAAAATTTATCCATGTTATAATTACATTGGCAACTTCTGGTCTACTTACTCCAAACATTTGTCCTATTTCAAAATCAGGCTTGTTTCTTCTCAATTTTATCAGAAGCATTAAAAATTGATCTTCTATAGATAACCTAAGGACTCTAGGCCATCTATATTTGATATTAAGAGCCGTTGGCATTAAGGTTGACAGCACTAAATTAAATTTAGCATTGGTTTCAAGACCTGTATAGTAATTTATTGATTCATTGTCAGTTATCAATAGGTCTGTCGAGAATAATCTCAAAATATTAGAAGTCTGTGTCCCTTTTGTACAATTTTCTCCAGATCCAGTCGCAAGATCTGAGCTTGTAGACGGATTTACCATAATATCTACACTATGAGAGACATTTGCGTCATACAATTCTTCAAGTGGCTGGATATTACTGAAGGTCTGAGTAGTTGAGTTTTCGGTTTGAAACAAGCTTTTTCTATAATTACGTGTTCTCAGGCGATCTTCTCTCAATGTGTAGGCTGGTTTTTCATTCCACGGAAACATTGAAGGGATTGCAGACTTTTTCAAAATTTTGCGCTGGTTTATAATCCCTGAAAGAATGATATACCTTTAGTAAACAAATAATTTATGTATTAAATTAAGGAGTACCTAATATGAGATTTATTTATTTATTTATTTATTTATAAGGCACACCAACAACTTATTTACAAATTTAATATTATAAATTGTGACATACTAAGAGTCCTGTGTAAATAAGTCACTTACAGGCATGCACAACTTTTACAAAAAGAGTTTGAAACATGAATATAAATTGATAAGCATAAATTAAATACTTTTATAATAAAATTAATATAGAATTAAGTTATATATAATGTGATTAAACAATGTTAGAATTATTAAATTAAGTAAAGTAAAATAAAAAAAAATAGAAAATAAATTGAATAATGTGCATGAAAAAGAATTAGAATTAAAATTTTGTAATTTGATGTCAAGGATTTTGTAATTGCATAAAAAATATATCAAAAAAATAATAATAACATACTTGGGACTACGGATCATCAATTAATTTCATAATTTTCGGGCTAGGGAGTCTGAGAAAATGTCCAAGTTGTCTTGGCTGTTAGAGCAGATCCTGTTGTACGTGTTCGTCATTCTACTCAGGGGAGCGGATCGGCCGAGATGGATAACCTATCTGGTGATGATGTCTAAACCTACGGTGCACTCAAAAAGCCATTCCTTATGGAGAACATGAGCGCACATTTTACCTAATAGAATTTTAAAAGAGCCGTACATTTGTTTGTGTATCATGGATAGTCTGTTTCCTGTGAAGGTTGATTGTATCGAATTATCTTGCATTATAGGTTATGCGATGCAAGTAAGTGTTTTACGTACAAACAAGCGGAAATTGTTGTTGATGACCTAGTCAAACTGAAAGTAATCACTTTTAATACATACCTGAGTATTTACCAATCTTTTCATAGTCATTTTCCTTGAAATGTTTATGACCCACTCTGCCCCCGCTTTTAGGCGATTAACACACGGCACGGCGCACCGCCGCGGTAGGCGGTGAAGCGGATCTCATGTCACATTGGCCTCTAATAAATCCGTAGATGCCTAACACACGTACACCGCCAAACCGCGCGGTCGAGCGGTGCTCTCACCGCTACCGCCCCTCCGCGCTGCCGTCCGCGCGGTGGCGCGGCGCCTCACACACGGGGCGCCGCATAACCGCGCGGATAATCGTGGGTGCAAGACGTGTTGCAATTCAATAATGGATTTCGATGTCAAAAAGTTTATTTCGGAGATTGAAAGTTGCTCTGCTGTATTATCTCAAACTTTTATAGAATAGCATGAATGTACCATTTAGAGTTCTGCTTCTTAAAAATGGATAAACCCAATATCTTCTTATTTTTTTCTTTCTGCGCCATAAAAGCCAGATTGCTGCCACCACTTCAGCGTCCATTCTAGTTAGTGTTTGTGATCAAACTGTCAAAACCGTGTTAAATCCATCCGCGCGGACAGGCGCGTAAACCGCCTTACCGCGCGGGGTACCGCTACGAAATCCGCTTTACCGCCACCGCCCTCCGCGGCGGCGCGCGGTGCCGTGTGATAATCGCCTTAGGCTCAAATTTTACTCGCTTTATGGCTCTGATTGTGAGCCACAATTTTTTAAGTTTCTCATCTCGAGGAAACAGGTGGCCTCCAGTTTCTTTACAATTTGGTACACAACACCGAGGCATTTTCTTAATAACTATCTCTAATTGTGTCGGTTAGAAACAAAACTGGTCAAATCCAAAAATAAAGGTTTTGGAACATAGTACGCCATTTTTTTCAATGAAAAATCTCGTTTTTGCTACCGGTTTCAAAAAGAGGCAAATCCAAACCACTTCGTCGAAAAATCGATTCGAAATGACTGCTCAGTATCAAAAAGAGTCAAATCCTTAAAAGCTTACAATTAGAAACGAAATCGGTCTAATCCGCGTGGCCAATCAGAAGCCAGAACTATGTATGAAAATGACAGCCGACCGGCAGCCATTTTGCGGAGTGACGAGCGTTTGGAGCGTGGTTTTGTGAATCGTCGCCGTTTTTTATTAAAATTTAGTGTTAAATTACAATAAAATAACTACTCCCCAGTTGTCACGGAAAAGGACGCAACAAAAAACGGATTGGAAATGCAACAAATTGAAGAAGGAAAGGTATGTTTATACTGCTTTGATTACTCACGCTGCCTTTCGTGGTCAGTGGTGCTAAAATGTGGTGTTTTTATTTTGGATCATCTACTGAATAATTTACTATTTTCTTACAATTTGTTTGTTTTTTTTTGTACTTAGATTCCATGAAGTAATTTTTATCTGACTACGGTGAAGCCCAAAAGGAGGGTTTTGTGTAGTCAGTATAATAAATGTATGTATGTTCATGCCTATCTTTATAAATTATTTATTTATTTATTTATTTATTTTGGCCAACCAACAACTGTATATACTCGTACAATTTACTATACAAATGTTGTTCTATTAACTAAGGTTAGTATTACAGTTTATTATAGGTTAGCACCGCATGCCCCATAAAAGTAAGAACTATGATACAAATTAATTTGCACCATGCTATAAAATTAAATGCTAAGTACATTAAAAAAAAAACCCTATTAAAAATAAAAAATAAGATTAAATAACTTAAATTTAATACAAAAGAATGCAAAGAATATGATATTAAAAATACACGGAATAATTTACACATTGCTAACTGTTACTCTGTGGAACTTTCCAAATGAATCAGAATGCACGTCAACCAGATCGCTGTAGCTGTTTAGCAGTTTACAAAGCCGAGGGACGATAGAGCTTGAGCCCAGTACTGTTCTACGGGGAGGTGGGTATAAGGGAGTTATAGGAGCGCGAGGAAGTCTAGCAGGGGTCCGAAACCGAAATCTGCACAGTAATTGGGGACAATCTATTTTAGACCGCAGTATTTTGTACAAGAAAATGGAATCGGCGATTTTCCTGCGTTTCTCTAGTGATACCATCCTAAAGTGAGAAAGTCTAGCCTCATATGACCGCTTTTTTTTTACGATTCCGCTGGCATAAGCTAGATGCCATAGAAATCTCTTTTGAATTCGCTCTAATCTAAGGTTGTGCGTAGCATAATGAGGTCTCCAGATTGTGCTGCAGTATTCCAAGATACTTCGAACGATACTGTTGTACATTAAAATCTTGGTACTATTACGCTTGAAGTTAGCAACATTCCTTAGAACGAAACCCAGCATTCTAGAAGCCTTTCTTATTATATTTTCGACGTGAGGTACAAATGTCAGTGCATTGTCAAAAATAACGCCCAAATCTCTTACTTGAGTCACCTCTTGGATAACATTAGCGCCCACATAGTATACACTAGCTGTCACTTTCTTTTTCCGGGTGAATTTCACATGGTAACACTTTTTGACGTTTAATGCCATTCCGTTATCGCTACACCATTGAATTAATGAGTCAACATCACTCTGAAGTAATTCAGTATCATCGCTTGATTCGATAACCCTGGAGAACTTCAGGTCGTCTGCATACATGTAGCATTCTGAGTATTTGAGGCAGTGTGGGATATCGTTAGCGAAAACATTAAACATAACAGGACCGACATGTGAGCCTTGAGGTACCCCCGAAGTTACCCTGAAAGTTTCAGATTGGAAGCCATTGACTGCGACAAAGTAGAGTCGATTTTCCAAATATGACTTTAACCAGGTGTGAAGTGTGCCAGTAATTCCATACGCAGAAAGCTTCGACATAAGTATATGGTGAGGAACACGGTCAAAAGCTTTACTGAAATCTGTGTAAATTACGTCCACCTGCTTGCCACAGTCGATGGCATCCGACAACATTTCAGTAAAAGTCGCAAGGTTAGTGCTAGTTGACCTAGAACCCACAAAACCATGTTGAGAATCGCTCAAGTAGAGTTTAAAGTGTGATTGAATATAGGGACAAATTAGAGACTCAAAAACCTTTGCGAAGGTTGACAGTATAGAGATAGGTCTATAATTATGAATGTGGTCCTTCTCTTCGCTTTTATAAATAGGCACCACTTTTGCTTTTTTCCAGGTGTCTGGAAATACACCTGAGCTAAGAGACTTATTGAAAATCGTAACTAATGGGTAAAGCAAAGAGTGGGCGCACTTAGAAATGAAAATTGGCGGAATACCATCAGGGCCAGCGCCTTTGCGAATATCCAATTCCTTAAGCTTGCTCAATAAGCTCTCGCAATCAATTACAGGCGCCGTTAGTGAAAGACTATTATTTTTCATATTAAGTAGAAAATCAGAGACTGGTTCATTTTGAGCTACATTTGCATGACTAAAGGCAGAGGAAAAGTGTGTGGCAAACATTTCGCATATTTTCAGACTGTCTGATGTCACGACGGTTCCGTTTGTCATTGTGGCAGGGAAAGAACTGAAGCCACCTCTTTTGTCCTTAATATATGCCCAGAAGCGCTTTGGGTTCTTTGAGATATCATCCTCTACAGCATTTATGTAATTATTATACGATTCCATTGCTAATTTGGAACACCTTTTGCCCAATAATTTGAGTTCGAGCTCATCCATAGGGTTTTTATAAACTTTGTAACGGAATCTTATTTTCTCTTTCTCCTTTAGGGCTCTTATTAAGTTTTTATCAAACCAAGGAGGATATTTTTTATGTTTATAGGTAGACTTGCTCGGCTCATGCAATTGTATTATGCTCTGAATTGTTTCGTAAAACATACGTAGCATTTCATTAACATCAGTAGTTTCCTGAAACACAATATCCCAGTCTATACTATCAAGATCATGGCAAATTTTTACGTAATCTAGTTTGAAAAAGTTAGGTCTTCTATTATGCAAGTTGTATGGAAGGTAGATTTCTTTACTCGCTCTTAGCCGGATTTCGATTGGAGGGTGTAGGACATCAATTACACTAAGGGGATTTTGAGCTGTAGTAACACTACTGGAAGGCACGTTAGTTAAAACAAGATCTAATATTCGTCCAGACACATTCGTTATGTCGTTAAGCTGTGCTAATTTGTGCATGTCAGTAAAATCTATTAGAATACTACTGAACCCAGGAGGAGTATAGTTATTTGCTGAGTCATTTAACAAGTTCCACTTTATGTTACCCAAGTTAAAATCGCCAACAATACAGGCGTGTAAGCCCGTCCGTTCTAACATTAAATTGCAAGAATCCAAAAAGTGGTCCAAGGTACCACGTACAACAGGGGGTGGCAAATACACAGCACACAGAGCTATTTGGCAAATAGGTTTCATGAACGGAACCTCGATAACTACCCAAAGATCTTCACACTGGCTTTCCCATTGAGCCATACGTTTCGAATTTATTTTTTTTAGCACAGCGATACACCCCCTCCATCTTTTTTTCCACTGTCTCTGTCTCTTCTGTACACTATATATCTATCGTCAAAAAGCTCTGCACTTAAGACGCTATTATTCAACCACGTTTCAGTTAATATTACAATATCATAGCTTTCTATTGACAACTGACGACAAAAGTTATGTGTCTTTGTCCGTAGACCTCTTGTATTTTGATAATAAATATTAATGTCCGTGAATTTTGACAAAAACAAAATGCCAATACTACTATTACACATCTAGGAATAAAAGCTAGGTTAACTTATTTAATACGTCCATGTTTCTGACCATGATGTGCTCAGATTCTTCCGTCTTCCTCATAAAAATTTTGCCACCTCGAATCCATACAAATTTATATCCAAGTTCCCTGGCTTTGATCCTCGTAGCAGCGTGCAACGCCTTGTATGTCGGGGACAGATGTTCAGTGATATAAATTGCGGTTTTTGGTCCGGAGTATCCGAGATGTGTGCTGTTTAGTTTATTTTCCTTATTTTTCTTGTTAAACTTAATGTAAGAAGCTAGGAACTCGTCACGAAGTCGAGGGGAAGACAGTTGTACTATAATCGATCGTGGTCGGGTATTACCAGGGTTAAGCTTGGCAACCCTGGTGCAGTGCAAAAAATCTCTTTCTTCTACATCACATCCAATGAATTTAGATATATCCGATACAATTTTAGACAGATTTTCCTGTTTTTTCTCAGGTAAACACTGAATTTCAATATTGTTTGATCGCGTTTGCTGTTCAAGCTGATCCAAGCGCACTGTTAGGGAATGCATACTATTTTTCATATCAGAATTTTCCTTCTGCAGAATCACTATAGTCTCCTTGTATGCAGTATGCTCCTTAAGTAAATCCTCATACTGACTATTCATGAATTTCATTGAATCATCCATGGCATCAATTTTCGTATTAATTGACTTTAACTCGCTGTTCAACATAGCTTTCATAGTGTCCTTGAATTTAGCCAACATTACAGAAAACTCAGACTTCATTACTTCCTGGACAATATCTCGAATGTCACCTCGCGATAACACACCTTCAGTAGTTACAGTGGTCTGTGGTGGAGAGCCAAGAGCTTGCCTTCATTAAATGATGTGAAGAAATTATTAATCACACATTTTGGAGAGAAATGGGATGAAATCTTAGATTTAAATTATTATAAACAAGCCCTGTCAAGACCTAAATCATCTACTACTCATGAACAGGTGGCTGAAGACTGTGATTTCTCTGAAGAATTACCAGCTATAGTTGTATAAGAAATTTAAAAATATAATGGCTTTGATTATATACTTGTATAATGATGCTGAATTATGGTCTTTCAAATAAAGCAAGATTTATTTCAAATTACTAAATTGTTTATATTTATTGTTGCTACCCAACCAAGCCCAAAATATTGAGAACCCCTGACATGATATTGTTTCAGCATCAAAATCAGGCATATCCATAGTGATAAGAATCAAAGATGGTCAAATCCAACTACATCAGTAACAAAACTAGTCAAATCCATAGCTTGGTTTCAAAATAGATCAAATCCAAAATAATATCCCAATTATTTTGATTTTTTAGTTTTGTGGTCATGAATGTTTTCTTTTTAATCAGAAATACTAACCTAAGTGAAGCCATATGGATTCAAACTCTATACAAAGCCACAGTAGAAATATGGAACAGTACAGAAACTACGAACAAACGGTCGAAACGGCACACTCACACAGACGCGCACATCTACGAGGCCCCTAAGGGACTTCCGCGGTGCGCTCAGTGGCGGGTGCCGTGTTCATAGATAATACCTACGCTATTATAATGGCTATAGGTGGACCACTCAGGTTTTCGTTTTGCAAAAACTGTGTACCCAAGCACAGATTTTTAATACTAGTATTAAATCCTTATACCGAAGACTAATTTTAATTTATATTGTATTATAATTTATATAACATATGGAATAAATTAATCCATATTAGTATGAATAAATAAATGACCATAATTTTACGACAACATTATATTCTAGTCTAGTCAAAGGAAATTTAGCCTTCGAAACATACACATAGAAACGTACTTACTATTTCACAAAATAAGTAACAATAATTTTTCAACATACAGAAATCCTTCATCAAAATTTTAGGGCAGATATTAGGTATAATTGAAATGGCATAGAAATGATAAACAATATTCAGTTTGTATTTTTTTTTTACAATGGCATTATTTACATTTTGACCAAAGAAGAAAGTCGCATAGAATAACATGCACTAACGCATTTTCGCGTGACTATTTCTCCCAGTCAACTCCTACCGCAAGTTAATTAATGCAAACATTAAAAATGACAACCCTAACTCTCTACTGGAGCGTAGGTAATTATTTCAACAAATGGGCTTAGTTTCCATAATGTTCCATATTTTTACTGTGACAAAGCTTATGCAGGGAGATCAGAACGAAAACTCGTTGATTCCCATAAATACTCCCGAATGGATTTGACCACTTTAGTTTCTAAACGACACAATTGCGAATTCACAACTATTTCCATACAAAAACTGCTTTGTTATTGGTCTATGCGCTACTAGCGCCACTTTGACAGTTGCCGGCCCCATTGTACTTACAAAATGAATAAGTTGACCTCTGTTGGTAACACTGTTCCTACAAGTAGTATGGGTGCATCTTCTTCACATAATATTAAATTAATTTACACAGATTACTTGTATTTTTAGACCTTTTTTATCTAATTAAACGCAATCTTTTCCATAAATACATTAAAAACGTTTCACTACAAAAAGCTAATTAGAAATTAGAGCATGAGTGCAAAAATGTATTGTCTTGCAATCTTGTTGATTCTAAGATGATTTTAGATGATATTTCATTAGTCTGACAAGTTATTCAGTATTTGTGTAAAAAATCAGGAAATATTTAGATATATAATATATAACAGATTTTGTAATATAATTGTGAAATAATGTCAATACATCAATAATTCCACTATCCTTTGTGTTATTTTTACAACCCATTTACTCTAATATGGAGGTTAACTTATGGAAACCAGAAACGAATCTGCAATAATACTAAGGAAAGTAGCGCATGTTACTTTTCCGTTAGTAGTATTGCAGAATAGGCTTGTTTCCACTAAGAATAAATCGGATGGCTTTGAGTTTCTAATGATTAACCATGATAATTAGTAAACAAAAAAACAACTTTTCTATTAAATAACAAAAGATTAAAAATATTTTTGCAAAATAAAATCGACAAAATGAGACGTTTAATCACGTGACATTAAACACCAATCAGGAAGCGTGACGTCACACTTCGCGAAACGCTATGTTGTTGCTGTCATTTTCGTATAAAGTGAACAGGTTATTTCGCGAGCTTTCAGCAATTGTTTTTAAATTAATACAGTTCGTTTTGAAAAACGGATAAACTTGGGGTACTACTTTCCTTTGGCTCATTCAAACACTCTGCGATTATTGACATCCTTCGTTTTTTCAACTATGGTACCTAGTTCCCTATAACTGCATTGAATTATTATATTTTATAAAACGGAAATAATATTTTCACTTCAGTAGCTCAAACATGATTGTAGGTTTTGCTGCCTGAATTAGTGAGCAAAATGTGATTTTGCTCACTGAATAACTTTTAAATTATTTTATTTTCAGAAAGCCGCGATATCTCATTCAGCCTTGAGTTAATCATACACGGCATACACCTACAACTAAAATTCGAAACATTTACACTCTATCTCTTTCCCGCCATTAGAAAGAGAGAGAGACAAAGACCTGGGGCCGTATTATGACCTCTTAAAACCATCATGTTTTCGGTGTGAAAAAGAGACGGAGCTATACAGGACGAATAGCACTATCCTTTTCTCACACAGAAAACATGATGGTTTTAAGAGGTCATAATACGGCCCCAGGCCTTTCGAAGTTCCGATTTTAAATTCAACCTCAGAGACAAACACGTTCGGAATTTCGTTACTAACTAAAGAAATTGAAAAAAAAAAATGCAAAAAGATAATAGGGTAAAGGTTTAGTATCGTTTGGCAGGATTTGGGGGGGGAGAGGGGGAGGGGTGTGGAGAGGGGGGTGACCCTTCCCCCATGGCACCACTCCCGTAAAAAGGCAACGCACCGTTTCCGAGAAAATCGAATTTTAGTAACCTAACCTCAAAACACTTAAAGTGGCATAAAAAGCGTGTGGGAGCCCCGCTTCGCGCGGCTCAAGGGTTTAAAAAAAAATAACCACGAAGGAGTGGCGGAGTCTGCTCGCTCGCTTCGCTCGCTCACTAGACTCCGCCACTCCTTCTAACCTAACCTGTCCGAGTCGGGGTGCCCCATGTCCCGACCTCGCTTCGGTCGCTCTTGCATCCTAAATTCTCCTTGTAACACTAGTAAACTGCCTTTTGCACATACATACAATTTGGTATAAACACAACACATTAATTAAAGTTATTTATTTTATCCAAAATTTATCACTTTGATTAATTCCTCAAAAGGATCACTTTTATTTCTTTCTACCAAGTTTGAAAAAAGTCACACTAGTACTTCAAAACAAACAGAGAACATTCACGCAACTCGGGAAGAAACGGAACATAAACGGAATGTTGACATAGACACATGATTGAAATGTCTTTTTTTACGTTCCGTTTTACCGATTTTGCACGATATTTACACCACAGACACTATATTGTGATTTGTGACAGATTTGGTTGTCAAACACCCATTTTAACGTTCCGTTTTCCGCGTATTCAATTTGAGGTTAGTAACTTATTTTGTTAATTTCTCGATAAATATGCGTTACCTTATAATAAGAGTGGTAGCGTTATAATCAGGGACTCCAGCTCTTGCAGATTCAATCGATTTTACACCCCAACTCCTGCCAAACGATACTAGACCCGACCCAAACTAGCTACGAGAACAGCATTTTAACACCGGAAGAGTAAAAACAACAAGTTATTAATGCAGAATTAAGTATAAAGGTACTACTATTCCTGTTTATCATTTTAACTCGTAAAGTGTTCTCGCTGCTGAAGTGAAAAGTTATGTGCGTTACCTACAACTAGAGCAAAGCTTTTTGCATC
Source organism: Hecatera dysodea (assembly GCA_905332915.2). Taxonomy (NCBI): domain Eukaryota; kingdom Metazoa; phylum Arthropoda; class Insecta; order Lepidoptera; family Noctuidae; genus Hecatera; species Hecatera dysodea. The sequence continues at coordinate 9,268,198 of HG995306.1, read as the reverse complement.
TCGTGCCTTTGAATCCCTCGCCACACTCAGGTTTCAAAATCAGCACTCATAGCAAAAAACGACTATACACGAATAACTATTTTACTCAAATAAATCATAAAACCCTATTCAAGTCATAATAAATTTTTATAGGTTTTGTGTGGTATATTATGGTAGATTTTGCAAAATTCATTTCTTTTACTATACATTTATAGAACCATCGAGTTGTGTTTAATACTTACCTACATCAAAATGATCTTCACAGAAATAAATTGTGGAATCAGTTGATAAAGTAAGAGAATCTTCCCACCTTGCCATTTTTAACCACTTTCTTCGTATTTGTTTATTGTTTGGAACATATATGAATAATTTGTTTTGCGTTTTTACCGTTGTACTTTTACATTGGGTTGGGGCACTATACAGTATTTATAATACGAGGAATTCATTATTTATTAAAAAACCACCCCTGACTGTTATAAACAAATACGACTGTTTCGCGAGATGTGACGTCATTAAAGACGCCATGACAGTCTTGGCCTTTTTCGTGATCAATTTCAAATTCATTTCAAAAGTCTCAAAATACTAATGTAAAAGACCTATTTTTCTTAAAATAATATATTTTTGGGGTGAAATAGATGCTAAGCTATAGTTTTAAACTAATTTCCAAATTTTGTCAACTAGCCTATTCGTTTCTAGTTTCCATAAGTTCATTCTTTATGTGTAATCAGGAACCGCTTTCAAATCTTCCCGCTTTGAATAGTTTAGTGGGACCCAGTTAGATGGCAGCACTGTTGAATTCTGTCTTGATTTCTTTTTTTTTTTTTAATTTATTGACCTGGTAACAAGGACCTTTAGGTCAAGTCTTTATTTGTTGCACTGATTTGCACTTCTTCACTTGCAGCTTTGCAGTACTTTGGTTGGAATTTGCACTTTATTTTAAATGGATTTTATAGTATTTTTGATATATTTGTATATGGGTTTGTAGCTGTTTTTGTCTTTTAATAACTGTTCAAGTGGCGGCGGGCGGGATTCAAAATCACATATAACTTTCACTTCACTTAATTCAATAGCTAACACTAGTCTGTCAAGTAAGAAATTCTGACATGAGAAAATGAGATGTTCTACAGTTCCTTGGGTATTTTCACAAAACGGACATATATTGTTTGAAATAATATTCAATCTTGCAAGGTGTGACGGTGCAGTATTATGGCCAAAGCGCAGCCTGTTTATCGTGGTGATAAAATCTCGGCTTGCATCCTCCTTCAGTTTATCGTACCAAGGTTTAATAGGTAATCTTTCTTGAATGCTTCCATACCACTTTCCTTTCGTATCTTGATCTTTTTTCCATATTTCATACCACAACTCATAAATGTTTTGATTAATGCTTTGTAAGAAATCAGTCATAGGGATGTCCATTGTATTTTTAACATCAACAGAATTATAACCCTCATATGCGGCTTTATCAGCCATTTCATTGCCAGTGATACCACTGTGAGAGGGTACCCACAGAGGAAGGCAATTGGGTCGGGTCTAGTATCGTTTGGCAGGAGTTGGGCTGTAAAATCGATTGAATCTGGAAGAGCTTGAGTCCCTGATTATAACGCTACCACTCTTATTAAAAGGCAACGCATATTTATCGAGAAATTAACAAAATAAGTTACTAACCTCAAATTGATTAAGCGGAAAACGGAACGTTAAAATGGGTGTTTGACAACCAAATCTGTCACAATTTATAGTGTCTGTGGTGTAAATATAGTGAAAATCGGTAAAACGGAACGTAAAAAAGACATTTCAATCATGTGTCTATGTCAACATTCCGTTTATGTTCCTTTTCTTCCCGAGTTGCGTGTTTGTTTTGAAGTATTATTTTGGCTTTTTTCAACGACCTTGGCTTCTCCCCTGAACTTGGTAGGTAGCAAGAAATAAAAGTGATCCTTTTGAGGAATTAATTAAAGTGATAAATTTTGGATAAAATAAATAACTTTAATTAGTGTGATGTGTTTATACCAAATTGTATGTATGTGCAAAAGGCAGTTTACTAGTGTTACAAGGAGAATTTAGGATGCAAGAGCGACCGAAGCGAGGTCGGGACATGGGGCACCCCGACTCGGACAGGTTAGGTTAGAAGGAGTGGCGGAGTCTAGTGAGCGAGCGAAGCGAGCGAGCAGACTCCGCCACTCCTTCGTGGTTATTTTTTTTTAAACCCTTGAGCCCCGCGAAGCGGGGCTCCGACACGCTTTTTAAGCCACTTTTAAGTGTTTTGAGGTTAGGTTACTAAAAGTCGATTTTCTCGGAAACGGTGCGTTGCCTTTTTACGGGAGTGGTGCCATGGGGGAAGGGTCACCCCCCTCTCCCCTCCCCACCCCCTCTCCCCCCCCAAATCCTGCCAAACGATACTAAACCTTTACCGATATTAATTTGAGAGAATACCTTTGTGCAAGTTATAGCCTTCTCAAACTTAAGGGCATGATTTTAGTCTCCACTTCCATGGCCCTTATGGGAGTGGAGCACATTGCGCCAGATATTATTCTTAAAGCCCTATTCTGCATTATATCTAATTTATTTACATGTGTACTGTACATATAAGCTAGTGAGCTATAATCAAAATGGCTTCTAACAATTGCTTTGTACAATAATGATAATGTTTTGGGGTCTGCCCCCCATGATACACCAGCAAGACATTTCATTAAATTTAAACCTTTTAGGGCGCTTTTGGAAATGTGCCTAATATGTGTTTCAAAAGTCAATTTTTGATCTATTATTATGCCCAAAAATTTTTTACCATTTACTCTAGGAATAATTTCACTGTTGTAAGTAACATTAGTTGTGGAGCTATCATTGCCAAAAATCATTACACTGCTTTTAGATGGGTTGATTTTTAGGTGTAGTAAATCATTATAATATATAAATAATTGATTTAAAGCTATGTTCACATTGTCAATTGCCACTTCTAAATTATAGCTGCTGCTGTATAAAACAATATCATCAGCAAATTGCAGAATATTTACATCAATATTATTTACAAATTTACAAATTTCACATGTGTAAATATTGTACAGCAAAGGAGACAGTGTAGCACCCTGCATTGTACCTCCTGAAGCAGATTTTGGTCCAAATAGTTTATTATTATGTCTTACATTGTGTGACGTAGCAAAACAAGAAATGAAACTCGCAGCGACATCTTTAGCGGACAAATGGAAACACATTTGACAGAGCCCATAGATTAATCAACAGATGGCGCTAGAGTTCGAACGTCTCTTTAAAACTTAATATATATTATCAAAAAAGTAGATGTAAAATAATTAAAACACACAAAAATTGCATAAAAGCAAAAAGTTTAATAAATTTAAATAATTAGGAACATGTCGGAATCGAGAGTATTTAGTCTGTGGCATGGAAGCTTCTCGCAAAGGACTTTTCAATGACAGAATGGAGAAATGGTGGGTCCTTTTGCACCGCAGAGGTCACAGAGAGACGAACAAATGATATTATAAAAGCACTTGTTTTTACAACGGTGACCCGAAACCCGAGGGGTTTTCAAGTGCATTAAAAGGCTGAACCCTGTGAGTATTTCGTCCTCCATTTGTTTCCCATTCTGAAAGTCCAAAGGCACATGGATTTGACTACGGAGATTTTGTTCCAGGTCTGGCTGTTTTACTAGCCTGGATATTTGAGGTCCGGGATTGATGAATGCCTGAAGCCATCCGGAGAACGTGCATCGTTCAGGTTTGGCTCGACGAGATTTGAGACAGTGTGGCCGTCCATGGTACAGGAAGGCCTTACCAATCCGAAACCTCGTTGAGGAAACATCGCCGTTCCAGGTAACAGCAATCCTGCTGGACTTCTCCCGTAGGCCGCGTCTGTTCGTGGGTACCAAGGTTTTTAACCATGTTGCCATGCCGAGGGATTCTGTTCCACTAATTGAGTGCTACCTGAGCACTAATTGAGCAATTGACTAATTGAGCTAATTCACTAATTGAGTAATTGACTAATTGAGTTTTGACTAAAAGAGTCTTGTATTGAGTAGAGAGACTTGAGCATTAAGTAAGTGCTACTTGAGCAGTAATTGAGCTGCTATTAATTATTATGAGGGAGATGCATTAGACCTGTATACTGGGTTTATTTTCATACAAAGAGTTAGGCCTTTTGTTAATGTGTTAAGTAACAAGACCAGTAATAACTTCCTTTTGTATTAAGTTGTGTCACGGGTATACTGTACCATAGTGAGTAGGTTTCTTAACGTGCACAGCCCTGGTTGGTCAATACCCTGCGATTGAGCTAGTGGTACTTATGCGTTCACCTCGCGAATCCTTACAAGCGACCTGAGACGTTGTTTTTGTAATATCTCATGTGGTGTACCTCTGTTATACCTTGGTACGGAGACAGGGTCTAACAGGGTTACACATATTAGTGTGTAAGTCTGGGAGGTATTATTTATGATTAGCTGCCTCATTCACTGTATTTCTATGCAAGGTGATACTTCTTTTTATAGTGAATAAACTTTGTATGTGTATTGAGGTATGTCTTTAATTTCAGTCTTTCCAGATATTTATGTATATATACCTTTATAAATTTACTTTCACACGGTTTGAAACTTTAGGTTTCATCTACAATCCATAACCCCTATAGGAGGGAACTGTGACAGGACCGGGTGTGACAATTGTAACGAGTTTTTATTCTCGTTACATGCTTATGGTTTTATAGTCGATTTCGGAACGCGACACTATTTCTAGTTTTGACAGATGACGTTTTTGACAAGTCACTCTACGATCCTGCAGACGATGGCTGGTCGATAATTTGAAACTATTTTCAATATATTTTTAAATCACTAGTTATCTTGGATATTTTTGGTTTATATTATGCCATAACGTATTTAAAACGACCAAGGACGATGATACTATGAGGATTGACCTTAATTTCAGATATAAATAATTAACGCTCACTACACACGTACTAAATGGAGTTGCGTGGAGCACACCTATTTATTTGAAAAGGAAAACGGTAAGTTTTTTTTCTTAAGCACGCGTCCACGTGCTCAGGACTCGGATGATTTTCGTGTATATTAAACTTCATACCTTTTGTTACAGCCCATTGGCGTTTTTCTTAATGGATATTTTTCTTAATGGATATTTTTCTTAATGGATGTTTTTCTTAAAGGACATTTTTCCTTATATTGGATTTTTTTTTACATCCTTTTGGATCATTTTTTTTGCTGAGGGAATCTTTCGTCGGTCATCGCTTCCTTGGGTTATATTCTACTATTTTTATAGCCAGTAAACTGGTAGGAATTTTCCATTATTTTAAATTAACAGTGCACGATGCAATAATATCGCCCATGTACTTACAATAATATCACCTCTTTAAATATTAGTAAAACGTTAAATATAATGTTTAATTAAATTGAAGCTACGGGCCATTAAGTAAAGAAAGGACAGAACAATTCTTTTTGTTTTATTTCTTTATTTAGCCTCCCACCGGCAGATTAAAAGTCTGACTCTTCCGCTCTATTCTTTCCGGCAATCTTTTTATACTGTGTGCAATCTCCATGGCGCCCGAACTTATTATATAATTTCTTCTTTTTCTTTTATTTGGAGAACACACTTTCTTTAAAATATATTGGGTTTGTCACTTAACCACAGGCAACCACAAAAAATATTACAACATATAGTGTCCTGTTATACAAAAAGTTAAAAATCCATTTACATAACTGACCAGGAATACCTAATCTTGACATAATTTGGACAAGTATAGCAGGATCTACACTATCGAAAGCACCTTGAACATCTAAGAAAGTACAAACTGTGTGTAATTTTTTATTCTTTGCATTTTTCAGGTCAGAGATGAGAGAAGTAAAACTATCTGCACAGCTGCGGCCACGACGAAAACCATACTGAACATGTGGAATGATACCATTGGATTCAACATACCAATCAAGACGAAATTTAATCATGTTTTCAAAAAATTTACCTAGACAAGATGATAATGAAATTGGTCGATAGGAACTAGGAAGTTGCGGAGGTTTCTCTGGCTTGAGTATTGGAACAACACATTGTGTTTTCCAAGATTGCGGGATAGATTTAGTATACCAAAGCAGATTAAGAACGTTAAGAAATATCTTTTGGGCCGATTCGTCTAAATTTTTAATCAATAAATAATCATCCGTCATCATCAGTATAATCAATAATCATCAGTCATCCAAACCAGGAGTTGTATTTCGTCTACCTTGCAGAGCCATTGTAAATTCGCGCCATGAGAAGGAATCTAATAAAAATTTTGAATTTCGATTGTTTAAATCAAAAAGGTTTTTTATATTATCACAATCAGTTAAATTTGTGTTATCAGATAATTTATCTAAAAATGGAATAATGAACTCATCTCTATATGATTTATTGCCAGGTCTTATACCTTTGAACATCTTTATAAGATTCCAGATCTTACTTATTGGAGTAGTTCTATTAAAACTATTACATAAGTTGTTCCATCCAACTTTTCTCTGTTCTGAGATGGTTCTTTTTTTCTGTGCATCTTTTCTCTTGTAATTTAAATAGGTTTCGAAACTAGGCTCCCTTCTATATAGTTTCAATGCATCGTAGGAAGCAACAACGTTTTTTCACAAATTTCATTCCACCAAGGAGCTGGGGGTCTGCTTTTAAAGTTGTTCAATTTAGTTAGCTTTGGGATTGTTAATTCTTTTAGAGTATCTAATCGAAAACAGAAATCATTATAAGTTAGAATAGGATCATGTAGTTTAAGAGTCAAATCATTAAATATTATTTTAGAAACTTTTATGAATGTCTCCCAATCCGCTTTTTTATACAAAAACCTATCAACTGGAGGACCAATGTCATATCTATCTATGAGTAATGAAATTTCTGTTATAGTTGGGTAGTGATAACTTCCCATGGTATCATCATGCACAGACCACTCACACAATGATGCAAGACTAGAACTTATGAAGCTAACATCAATGGCAGAAGGATTTTGTCCTGGCCGATTGACAGTTGTATAACTGCCGTCATTTAAAATACATAGGTCTAAGTCATCGATTATATTATACAAATCCTGACCTCGACTCTTAGTTGATAGACATCCAAATGCAATGTGGTGGGCGTTAAAATCACCACTAATAAATATAGGTTTAGGAAGATCTTTAATTATGTCGTGCAATCTATGAATTCGTATGTGCGCACTAGTTGGTGGGCAGTATACACAGAGCACAGTTAAACTGCCGCGTACCGTGCATACGGATAAAGCTACTGTTTGAATATTTTCATAAAATTGCGTATTTATTATATTATATTTAAGACTAGCTTCTGCCAGCGACTTCGTCCGCGTGGAATAGTTACTTTACCCCCGATTTTGAAACTCTCAGCCCGATCGGTTTAAAATTGACAAAGTTTCATACAAATAATCAGAAAGCGCCGAACTGCTAAGCTATCGGGAGTTACACGTGTTATTGTGAGTCAACCATAAAATATAGACATATGCTGTTTGGGACATTTTTTAGATAATTTTATGTAAAACATTTCCGTCATACATGATTTCTATGTAACTTTAACCATTAAGGCTACACACGCGACGGAAGCTTACAAATGGAGTAACTTCTCCCGTTTTCCCAACATTTTCCTTCACTGCTCTGCTCCTATTGATTGTAGCGTGATGAAAAGTATACTATAACCTGCCCAGGAGTATGAAGAATAATTGCACCAAGTTTCGTTAAAATCGGTCGAGTAGTTTTTGTTTCTATAAAGAACATACAGACAGACAGACAGACAGACAGACAGACAGACAAAAATTTTACTGATTGCATTTTTGGCACCAGTATCGATCACTAATCACCCCCTGATAGTTATTTTGAAAATATATTCCTTGTACAGAATTGACCTCTCTACAGATTTATTATAAGTATAGAAGATAGATATGGTCTGATTAGTATTGCTACTCCGTTATGAGCGTTACTCGATTTTTTGTTATAAATATTGTATCCAGGTATCCTAAAATTGTTATCTTTAAACCATGTTTCGTTAAGTAAGCAAATATCAATATTTTGTTTACCTATTTAAGAATTGTAACAATAAGGGTTTTTTACTATTAGCACTCTGAATATTGTACTGAGCAATACGTAGTTTAGATAGAGAAGAATTTGGATCCATTACTTAAGATTTTTAATTAATGTAGCTTTAATACTTTTTAAAGTAGTAGGTGTATTATCTCCCTTATTACCCAATTCTACCAACGTCTGTACTAGGGCCATAAGTACATCGTTGTTGTCAATAATTTTAATTTTGATGTCTTCACTAGGTAAGACATCATTTGATTTATTTACATCATTCACAGATTTATTTACATATGTAGTATTCTTATTTACAGAGGTATGTACAGGCTTATTTACAGATTTATTTACAATATTATGTACAGGCTGCATTCTTGGCGGCGCTAGCGGAGGGAATTCTGTAGTGTCATTTATTTTCTTGGTCAGGGTAGCACTTGCATAAGTAATTTTCGTTTTCTTTTCAATTATTTTCTTCATTTTAATCGGACATAATTTTGAAATTGCTAGATGGGGCCCACTGCAGTTTACACAACAGACCTCATTTGGTTTGTCACATTCCTTATATAAGTGCTCACCTCCACAAATAGAACATCTTTGCTTACTATTACAAATTCTTGCTGAGTGGTTAAATTTAAAACATCTAAAACATTGTTGTAAAGGGGGAACATATTCGAAAACCCTATAAGAAAATAAGTCATATTGTATACTGTCTGGCAGTATATTGGAAAGAAAAGTGATGCTTACTGTTTGCAGTGGGACACGTTCTTGGCCAACTTTTTTAGTGACTCTTCTTACTGCGATAATTTCATAAATTGATGATAATTTTGTATATAATTCTTTATTTGAGATGTTTGAAGGAACAAATCGTATGATGCCAGTTTTTTCAATCTGTGCAGCTGGTATAAATGCTCTCATGTTGTGCTTTGTTAAGAAATTAGTATTATTAATAAAATTATTAGATGTATTGTACTGTTTAAATATAATAGCTATTTTATTAGCGTTTACTCTTTCAATTGCCGTCACACCTTTTATTTCATTGGAAAAAATATGATTCAAATAAATTGGGCTCTTGTTGCCGATTCTATCCTTGCCGTTTGATTCAATAAATACCTTAAACTCTGTGTTATTACAGTTTTCGGGATAAAGCCTTTTATAATTTGGCTTGAGGTAAGGCATATAAGGGTTCATACGCTCACCGCCGCCGCCTTCGCCACAGTCCATTTCCTTCATGTCGATTGTTTCCTCAGCCCGAGGACGTTTATGAGGGGCGGGCGGGTTATCCCCGCCCCCCTCGTTACCCACCATTTCGGCGAGCTACCGTATATAGTTTAACAGCTTTTTAATCACTTTAAACCCAAAAATCCTCTGAAAATAATTAAAAGGAATTTTGATTAAACCGCGCTTTTTCGAAGTTCCCGCCAGAATCCTCTCTTGATTTCTTTTTTTTTTTTTTTTTAATTTATTGACCTGGTAACAAGGACCTTTAGGTCATCTTGATTTCTTTTGTATGAAGTTTTCATTAGGGATGGGCAAGTGAAAAAAATAATTCGATATTTATCGTATCGATATTTTTAAACACTATTGATAATTATCGAGTGAAAAATATCGATATATCGTCAGTTTTCGCATGATTATTCATACATATTCCCAAAGCAATCTAACTTCATATTAAACAATAGAAGAAAATAGTATTTTTATTAATGCTCGAGCCTAAATATATTTTTAAGTTTTGTGATTGATTTGTTGAAAAAAAAAATCCGAAAATTGTTAGTTGCGTGTTAATTGATGGTCATATTCGTCTTACACTGATAGTTTAATAGAATTTGTGATTTCGTGCACGCTACCAGTAGTCTTAAATTGCTATATTGCATTTAATAACGATTGTGGCGAGATTTTTTAAGTTAACAATACGCGAGGAGCATGCAAGGATAATCTATTGTAATAAAATTAAAAACGCAACCAAAATTGCGTAAAAAAAAAAATATCGAATTTGATATGAATTCGATAGTCTAAACTAAAAATTAAATATCGATATATCGCGACTAAAAATATCGACGATATATATCGATAATTGTATTGAAAAATATCGATAATTCGATATATCGATATTTTTTGCCCATGCCTAGTTTTCATTCTTCCGCTAGGTAATTGTGTTCTGTGCTGTGCCAGTGATTGTGATTACACTTTTGCTGATTTTGTGGGATTCAGTGAAATTTTAAACTATTTTTTGTATCATTTCGTTTCTTTTTCTTTTATACGCGTTTGATTTAATAGTTTCACATCTTGGATCTATGATATTGGCGCGTTACGGCCTAAATTTTGTCAAACTCCGTAACTGCGCAGTGTGAAATAATTTCGTCATATCTGTAGGAATTTGTTTATGCCCAGAGCATGCCATTGACGTCGCGGTCGAGGGGCTCCGTGCGCGGGCCGGACGGTGCGCCACGGGCCCAAGTCATAACGCCCACGTCGGAGCGGCAGCAAATGGCTCTAGTCATGCAAATCTCATCACAAGACGCCCCACCAGGTTTGTTGCTGTACTTCATCGTAGAGTTTTCAAGTGTCGTGCTGGTTGATCTGACTTCCCGCCATTTTCGTGTTCAGCTGGTCATACCCCAGCTGAAGAGAGGAAGAGGACCAGGCAGCAGCGCAATGAGCGTGGTGAGACCCCCCTGCATGTGGCTGCTATCCGAGGTGACCACGATCAAGTTAAGGAGTTACTAGACCAAGGACAGGATCCTGATGTGCCTAATTTTGCTGGTAACATAATTATTCTCCTTTAACTGTCAATGTTTTATTAGTTTCCTTCTTTGTATCATTTTTTCAACCTTCTTGCTTCCAATTGCCAGTATGATAAATGATATTTATTTTGTAAGTAGGTTAAACATGACACTTACACATCCAATATTTCTTGTCATAAATTTGAAAATGAAAACAATATATCTAGTTTTAATTTCCGCGAAAATTAGTGGGTTGCAGGTATGCACCTCCCTTCCGCCCACTATATTATGCACATGCAAGATTACAAGGCAAATGCAAGGATTTTATGCACATGCAGGAAGGCAAAGCAAAACCCAACACCAAAACCGACACGTGTTTCGCCTCTCCACGAGGTATCCTCAAGGGACGTGTTGACTCGCCGACCGTTACTTTATTATTGTACTAGCGACCCTACCCGGCTTCGCACGGGTGCAATGTAGATACTAATGTTTCAACTACTATAATATGCATGTATTATACATATAAACCTTCTTTAAGAATCAGTCTATCTATTAAAAAAAAACCGCATCAAAATCCGTTGCGTAGTTTTAAAGATCTAATTGTAAGCATACATAGGGACAGACGGCGGATAGCGACTTTGTTTTATACTATGTAGTGATTATTTTCTAAAAATATTCATATGAGTAAAATGCATTTAATATTATGTTTAATTTGATTTAGGAATTAACACTAACTCAACAGGTAGCAAAAATTGTAGTTTTATCAACTAAAGCAGTGGTTCCCAAACTTATTTTGTCTACTGCCCACTTTGAGAATAAATATTTTTTTAGCGCCCCCATTTTTTCACCTATTTAAAAACCACTATAACTTCAAATTAAATTAATTAATTATTGTGACCTATATACATATGTATATTAACGGAGTATTCTAAACGAAACTTTTACTATAACCCGCAACTTGAAACCTGAGCGCAATAGGTAACATACAACGGCGCTTAGGTCTCAAGTTAACTCTTACGGGCTCTACCTGCCAATAAGAATGATTATTCCCAGGGAGATTTCCCCCAGGGCTCAATTTTAGGTCCCTTCTTGTTTCTCATTTATATTAATGACTTGCCGTTCCTCATATAAGACAAACACGATATAGTGTTATTTGCAGACGACACGTCGCTTTTGTTTAAACTAAAACGCCAGCAGATAGTTACTGACGATGTAAATTCTGCCCTTGCAACTGTAGTTAACTGGTTTAATGCTAATAATCTTTTATTAAACGAGAAAAAGACAAAATGTATAAAGTTTACCTTACCTCATGTGCGACAAGTGAACACTGTTGTATCGATAAAGGGTGAAGAGTTGAAACCCGAAGATACCACAGTGTTCTTAGGCATTACTTTAGATGCGAAGCTGCAGTGGGGCCCCCATATAGACAAACTGTCAAAAAAGCTCAGTTCTGCAGCATATGCTGTTAGGAAAATTCGTGGCTTAACTGATTTAGAGACAGCCCGTTTAGTTTACTTTAGCTACTTTCATAGTGTGATGTCATATGGCATTCTGCTGTGGGGAAATGCCGCCGATATTCAGACAATATTTGTCTTACAAAAAAGGGCTATTCGTGCAATTTATAAATTAAGTCCCAGACAGTCCCTCAGAGACAAATTTAAAGAGATTAATATTATGACTGTGCCTTCCCAGTATATCTATGAAAACCTCTTGTATGCACATAAAAATATTAATCTGTTTAAAAAATACAGTGATATCCATAGCATAAATACTAGGAACAAACACAATTATGTCGTTCCTAAAACCAGGCTCAAAAAAATAGGTGGTTCGTTTCGATGTCAATGTATACATTTTTATAATAAACTTCCTAGCCCTATTCAAGAACTAAGCAGAAATAAATTCAAATCATTTATAAAACGTAAGCTATGCCAGAAAGCTTTTTATACAGTTAAAGATTATCTTGAGAACAAGAAGGCTTGGGATTGAGCTGCTTCAGTTTTGTACACGGCCCAATGTTTTAATGTTTTTGTTTTGTTCTCTTTTGTGCGCTTTTTGTTTATATTTATACAGTTTGACATTTTCATTTACTTTTGACATGAATGTTTACTTTTTAAAGTATTCTTTTTATTTTATTACAATTTCTTATTTTGACATGAATACTTACTTTGTAAAGTATCATATTTTTTTTTTATTTTATATCAATATCTCATTTTGACATGAATACTTACTTTGTAAAGTATTATATTTTTAAATTTTAATTTTATTCCCTATTGTGAATGTGAGGACTATGTGGGTTATTATTAGCTTTTTCCTCTTCAAGTATTTTTTTTTAACGTTGTCTGGCTGTTTGAGTATTTTTGTGGCCTACCCAAATGTCCTTTCATTGGCATTGTTCGTCGAGTTGTTGAGCTCCTTATTGATTCTAAGTTGAGCTAATCGACTCTGACCAAGGCTTGCACTGACTGGACAGGTCCACTCAAAACTGTGTGGTTCCTTCTTAAAAAGACCACTTCAGACACTGATCTGCATGGTCCTCATATAACGTATTGTGAATATGGGGATCATTTAGATCGCTACGTCAGGGGTTCATTCATGTTAGTCTGGCGGTTTGAGTTCTTTAGGTGGCCTACCCAAATGTCCTTACTTTGGTATTGTTCGTCAAATCGTTGAGCTCCAAGTTCTAAGTTTGAGCTACACGATAACTGACAAATGCTTGCACTGTTTGGACAGGTCCACTCAAATCTGTGTAGTACTTCCCTCAAAAGACCACTTCAGACACCAACCTACATGGTTCTCATATGATTTGACCAGTACAATTGTATGGACTTCAAAAGAGACCTTGACCTCTGAGTTTGTTTCGGTGTTTCTTCTCAGGGTAGTCAGCTAGGAAACACCGGCCTCATCTAGTTTTATAACGGCAAAAAAAAAAGATTGACGTGTAAAAGTGTTTTTTACAACCTACTTACAAAAAATAAATCATTTATCATTTATCATTGAAACGCAACTTTATAGTATTAAAGCATGGTATCTTTTATTAAAAATAAAACTAAAATAATCGATCCTTATATAAAAACTAATGTGAAGGATGAATCTGATGCTGTTTAATAAGTTTGTTGATATCAAGTTCCAATTTATTCAAGAACAGTCGCAAGTCGCCACGTTCGGTAACAAGCAAACGATTTCTCTTTTTAGTAAGCAGTGTTGTTACAGCACTAAATCCACGTTCACACAAATATGACGATGGGAATGCTATCAAGAATCGTTGAACGATCGACCACAATCCAGGGTACAATTGCGGGATCGGTTTTTGTAGCCAAAATTCTTGGTAACCATTTTTGAACTTGATTTTTATTTCCTCGTTTGTTGTCAATTCTATAAGTTAGAAGAACTTATAGAATTGACAACAAACGAGGTGGTCCAGCTGAGGTGACATTGCTGTGTTGACATTTGAAAACGGAGCCAACACCCAGTCTGGTATTTCCAAGTTCAAAATGTCCTGGTATCGTGTTCGGTGAAGTCAATGTGGAGGTTTTCCAAATGTTGGCAGTAGGCAAACAATTCGTCGTTACTGCATGATACTGTTAAATTCGGAAACTCACGTCTGCCCAGATTCTTTTTGTGTAGAAGCAGTTTGGCTGCGAAAGCAGCAACGACGTTTTTTGTTTTAATTAAATTTAGTTTATCGCCTTGCAGTTGGAGATTCATGTCGTTGAACAATTTATACAGGTCTGTCATGTAAGCTATATCATTCTTTGATGTTATGAGCTTGTCGTGCAATTCTGTATCTTTAGTTTCCAAGAACTCTATAACAGAATCAAACAGGTTGTAAAATCGAGTCAGACAATTGCCTCTTGATAGCCAACGAACTTCAGTATGAAACAACAAACGGTTGAAATCCTCGTCATTAGTAACACAAAGCTGATGAAATAATCTATCATTCAAAGAGCTGTTGCGGATTTTATTGACTGCTTTGATGACATATTGCAGTGATTGAAATAGTTTTTCACTCAAGTTTCTAGCAACTAAATGTTGTCTATGAATAACGCAATGTACACCAAGGACATCTGGAATTTTATTTTTTAAGTACGCTATGAAGCCTTTATGGCACCCTGTCATAGCCGGAGCGCCATCCGTAGCAACTGAAATAATATTTTCCAAAGGAATCTCTTTCTCATCGCAAAACTTTTCCAACATATTGAATATGGTTTCGCCTTTTGTATCGGTCTCTAAATTTCTAGCAAATAATAGTTCTTCACATATTTTCTTATCTTTAATAAACCTCACGTAAGACAACAACAATGCTTCATTAGTTGGTAACGTGGACTCATCTAGCTGAATTGAGAATTGACTTGTCCTCAGGTGATTGCACAATGATTCTTCAATGTTTTCAGCCATTTCATCGATTCGTCTTTGCACAGAATTATTACTCAAAGGAATTTTTCGGATAATATCTGCGGCCGGTTTATGAAGCACAGTAGTTATTACTTCATTTATTGCTGGCAATATTAACTCTTCTCCGATGTTATGTGTTTTGCCTTTTTGAGCAATTAACAAAGAGATATTGTACGAAGCTCGAAGTCCGTCGTCATCTTGCTTAGCAGCCGCCGAAAATAGTTTTGCTACACTTGGCTGAGTATTATGCTTCTTCTCTAAGTCTTGAAAATATGCTACATTCTTGTCTTTCTTATCTGGGTGCATTTTATTCAAATGATCTTGCAGTCTTGAAGGCTTCATTGCTTCATTCGAAAATGTTTTTAGACATAGAAGACATAAAAGCGACGATGGGTTTGTGGGATTTTCAATGAATCCGAATTTAATATATTCCGCACAGTATTGCCGTCTCTTCTTTTTTACTTCCGACATTGTTTTGCTTTGAGAAATACGTTCAACTTCGCGAGTAGTGTAGAGGAGGCGTAAGTACTGCTCATCTATTGCGGGCGAAACCACAAATGAAAATAAAATAAATATTGCATTGTTTATATAGGAATGCTTAAGCAGCACGCACCGACAGGAATAAGACAAACATGCATAAACTCATTTATCTCATTCGACGCTCAATCGTACTCAACAAGTCCGAACAAGTTTCAATGAACCAGCCGACTGATACAGGAATGCACAATTCGGGTTATTTAACAAAAATTTGTTAAAACATGATAGATATCTACGAGTACTAATAACTATTAAAATGCGAAAGTGTGTCCGTTGCCTTTTTATTTGTTTGTTTGTGTCTACTTTCATTACGAAACGGAGCGACCGATTGACATTGACATGATTTTAATTTTTTCCGTCTAGTATGAATTGAGGTGTTTAGCAGTATTTTATTACAAAATTCTGTAAGCACAACCAAAGTTAATAAAATTTTGGTTGTGCTTACAGAATTTTACCTTTTTTACTGTACTTAATAGCAAGCTTTGGGTAATACTTAAAAAATACTGTCATCTCATTGAAGCCAGCCAAACCAAACTTTAGGAACTAGTTATATTCAGACGTTTGATTTGGGTTTTTGTCTTTAATACTTAAAGTAATGCATTTTAATTTGTACTAGACAATTCACAAATAATATGGACAAGACTTGTTTTTATAGGGACTTATTAACACAATTCCTCGAATGTAACATACTAAAAAATATGGTAAAGGTATCAAATAATATGCATAATTAGAATTTAATATTGATAAGAAAATCAAAAAGAAAATGAATGGTCAACTCATGCTATGTAATTTACACAAATTGTCATTGTTTTTATTCAAATAAATCAAGAACTAGTCATGCTTGTCTCAAACACACTAAATGTCTGCTTCATTTAATTAGAAGCTTCTGATTACTTTCTAATACTGCTGCCTGTTCTTCTCATATCGCTCATTTGCTACAAGTTCGACATATCTCAATGATTTTTTAGTTAGTAATATTGCAAGAAAGAATTAGGACTGTATAATAACATAATATAATAATAATAATAATTATTATTATTATTCACACAACCCCATCTAGGCCCAAACTAAGCAGAGCTTGTGGTACGAGTACAAGACAAACTGTGGTTAAAGTGACAAACCTATTAAATTTAAAAGAAGGTGTGTTCTCCAAATAAAACAAAAATAGAAGAAATTATATAATAAATTCGGGTGCCATGGAGATTGTACACAGTATAATAAAGATTGCCGGAAAGAATTGAGCGGAAGAGTCAGACTTTTAATCTGCCGGTGGGAGGCTAAAAAAAGAAATAAAACAATCAAAACTCTTTCGTCCTTTCTCTATTTAATGGCCCGTAGCTTCAATCTAATTAAGCACTATATATTTGCCTTACATGGTGCAAATCTTAAATGATTGGCGTTATTAATATAAAGAGGTGATTTGTAAACCTATCATCCATCCCATTATACATCACACTATCATACAGGCCCTTCAAACAAAAATATCAAAATCAAAACTATCACTTGGAAACCAAATTAAAATTTAATAATATCTTTAATATGATAACGACCAGAAGTACCCTTACTACGGTCTTTCAGAACATAAACATTATCAGAAATCTTTTCATTAATTGTACATTTAATAAACTTGGTGCAAGTTTTGCCGAAAAATAAGTAGGTGCATGAGATTGAACGAAACTCCTTCTCCACACAACGTCACCCACATTAAAAGAAATGACGCTACGACCTTTATTATAATAGCGAGCATTACGCTGATAAGCTTTTAATAAATGAGTTTGAACTTTTACAAAAATATCACAAAGTAAATTAAGAGATTCAGCATAGTGCTTTCTATTGGAAACTTCAAGTTCACTCAAGTTATCAATAGAGTTACTTAGATGATGTAAAGAAGCATCAAAAATAAGCTCCCTACCAAACATAAAAAAGTTGGGTGTGAAAACAGTGAGGTAAATATTTAGACCAAGTTCAAGATGATCATCCTTAACAAAACTGTTATTATTAAATGAAAACAAGTAGTTCTAATTAGAAAACTAGGAAATACTTTATTTAAATACGATACGAAAATGCCGGCTAGTGATATTCACAGAGTAGAGTGAGAGAACAACAACTTGAAATTAGAAAGACAGTTCTTGTCAGTTGAGCAAAAGGCGCGAAATTTAAATACATATACAACACTCCTCCAAAATGTAAGCCTTTAAAAAACATGTTTAATTTTGAACATTAACAAAATAACAGCCAATAACTAACCTTTAATAACTACATTGCTAGATTTAACTCCAATTTTATCTCTTAAATAACAAAACTTTACACAGAGGTTTAGTAAAAATATCAGCATATTGTTCATCACTACACACATAGTTTAACTGAATAATTTTATCATAGTATTTTTCTTTAATAAAGTGGAACTTAATGTCAATATGTTTGCATCTTTTATGAAAATTTGTATTTTTGATTACACTGATAGCACTTTGATTAGGTATCTAAATTTAAACACACAGGCTTTTGTTTAAATTCACCAATGTCACATAATAGCTGTTTAATCCACATGACCTCTTTAGTAGCAGCACATGCTGCCATGAATTCTGCTTCAGTGGTAAATAGAGCCACTGTCTGTTTTCTCTGACAGGCCCATGTTACTGCTCCTCCATTTTTAATAAAAACATATCCAGTGACTGAACGTCTAGTATCAGGGTCTATAGGATGCTGGCGGGAAAAATTCCGAATCATTCTCGTCGAATACTTCGGAAGTATTCCGAAACATTCCGAAACTTTGGGAATATTTCAACTGTAAAAAAAAACCAGGAAAATCGACCTTACTACCTATTTCGCACTTGGAAGTTGTAAATATAATAACCCTTTTTCAAAAAACAAATCAAATATGCTAGGCCTGGTTTTTTATTCCACAACTGACTTTTTTTTTAAATAGCTTTCGATTTCGAAATAAGTAGGTACCTACCTACCTTTTTTTTTTTTTTTTTTTGGATGGGAAATCATCAAATGACCCCTCCCGCCCTGGGTGGAGCGGTAGGGAGTGTCAGACTTTTACTGACTAAAACCCACCCGTGCTCCTCCATGTGCCCTTTGCGTTCCAGGGCCGCGGCAACTCTCTCGAACAAATTCCGCAACCCTAGCAGGCACCGACCCTATGGGGCCCCGTCTCTGGTGCTGACGGCTCCTTGAGGCGCGCGTGAAGCACAACGCGTCGTCGACTCAGCCTGGTATCGGACGGCGAGCCACCCACGCTCACCGTCCACAGGCATCAGCCACTGCGCAATAGCACAGCGGCCGACTTGTCTCTGGAGGAGGCCGAAATGGGACCTTTACTGGCACTCCATTTCAGCCCCCTCCCGAGTACCGGGAGTCGCAGCACCCACATCAGAAGCGGCGACGGAAGCCGCGGCGGCGGCAGAGGCGGCGGCGGCGGCGGACCTCTTGCCCTTGGTCGGGGCGGATGGCGCGCAGGCCCTTCCCCCAGCCCAGTGCTCGGCCGGCTTGCCAACAGCCGCACATGCACTGCAGTGCGGCGTGGCCTCGCACGAGCCGGCCCGATGACCGGGCTGACCACAGCGGAAACAAAGTCCACTGCGGTCCACCTCCGAGGGGCACATAGCTCCCGTGTGGTTGCCCACATGGCAGCGGTAGCACCTCAGAGGTCTGGGTTCCAGCAGTTTTACCCGCGCAGAAACCCACCCCACCAAGAGCCTTCGACCCTCCGACACTGTTCTGGCCGCCGTCACGGGGCAGCTCACCACAAGGGTTTGCATGCCCGTGTTGTCAGGCCGGAGGGTGCCCGCCTTGACGAGCTCGGCAGAGCACCCCCCAGTCCTGGCGACGGCGGCCACAACCTCCTCCTCCGTCACGGAGTCGTCCAGGCCCACCACGCGCATGTCAATGCACTTAGTCGGCCTGGACACTCGAACCTCGTCCGCGGGGAGGACCTCCTTCAGCCTTTCGGCCAGGGCGTCCGCGAACGGGCCACTCTCCGCTCCGGCGAGCTCGAGCTTCCGGGCACCGGTCAGGGTTCTCCTGATCCCGAGGCCCCCAGTGATGCCCAGCTCCCGGAGGTTCACCGTCTCCTTCGCCCGCTTCATCAGGGCGAGGTACGTCACACCCCTCTGTTCCGCTTCCGGCTGCAGTGTTAAAACCACAGCCGCGGACTTCGGGGCGCGAAGCCTCGCCGCGATGGCGTTGGCCTTCCGCCGCTGCCTCTTGGCCTTGCTCCTGGCCGCCTTTTTGGCCTGCCGCTTTTCTCCAGCAACCTGCCACCCGGCCCCGGTCGCAGGAGGGTCCGAGGTTGGGGGTGGGGGCGGCTGCGGCGCCACTGACGCAGCAGCTTTAGCCGCTCCCCCTCCAGCCTTCCTCCTTCCCCTCTTCGCCGGGGCCGACTTGGTCGTCGCCGGCGTCGCAGGCACCGGCGCCACAGGCGCTGGCGCGGCTCCCGCCTTGGCCTTCGCCTGGCCGGACGTTCCCGGGCCAGCAGCCACCGCGGCTGCGTACGAAGCCGCCTTCTGCTGTCCCGGGGGCCTCTGTGCCGCCGCTAACGGGGGACGCCGGACCATGTCCTCCAAAACGGAGAACTGCTTCCGGAAGGGAGCCAGCTCCTGCCGCACCAGGCTCCGCACCTGGCTCAGCACTTGGCTCCCCTCCAGCGCCGCCGGACTCAGCCCCCCCTGCGGCCCCTCAGAGGCCGCTCTGGCCATGTCAGCCAGGTCCCTCCGGAGCGACTCATTCTCCGCTATGAGTCTCTCCGTTACGGCCGCGAGGCGGGCGACCTCCGCCCGCAACTCTGTCGCCTCTTCGGACCTGCCGACGTTGGCCGCCGCCGCCGCCATAATGGAGGCTTTGGCCGCGCTAATGGCCTCCCGCTTAGAGGACTGCTTCCTCTTAAAGGCCACAGCGCGGATCGCGGCCTCCACTACCTCTTCGAACCGGGCCCTCTGCTCCTCGGCAGCGGGCGGTTCCTCTCTCGGGGACTCTTCGTCGTCAGAGTCGAGAGGGGGCGGAAGAGTAGAGGGAGCCCCACGACCGCTCCCTCCAGGGCGACGCCCCTCCTCCACCGACCTCTCGGCCCAACGGCCCGCCTCCCGGGTAGAGGGAGCCAGCCCCCTCCCTGCCTCACTGCCCCTGCCCCGCCTAGCGGTAGGGATTTTGCGGGCGGAGGCAAATTCGCCCTCGGAGGACGACCCCCCGGTATCCTCTCGTCTGGGCCGCTTGCGGAAGAACTTGACGTTCTCCGCAGCAGCCCCCTCTCCTCCGTTTCCAGAGCCCGCCGAGCTGACCGTTACTAGGTCTGGCGCGGAGCCGGAATCCGATTCCGCACCACCCCGGCGCTCAGGCGAACCCTCCTCTACGAAATCGTACGCCATCAGCTCCTTATAGGAAGCGGATCCGGATGACGACGATTCTGAGCCTCCTCGGCTCCTGTTGCCACTGGCAAGTGGAAGGTGTTTGTTGCCCACCCCAGAGTACGGAGGGCAGCCCGCCGAAGCGGGGTGGGATTCCCCGACTGCTGAGCAGTCGGGACCCACCTGGGGACTCATTTTGCAAAAACCTTTTTTCATCTTGTTCCTTTTTGAGGGTGCGGTCCCTTACTCCTCCGCCCTTTCTCCATCACAGGGCCTCTCCTCCCACCCGCTCACTGCCTTCACAGCCACGTCTGATGAGCAGACGCGTACCAGAAGGCAGTGAACGGGATTCCTCGCGTGTGTGTCTCTCTTGGTCTGATCCCTCACTTGCGACCTTCCGGCATGAGTGGCTCTACCGGGAAAGCTCGCAAGATCATTGGGACGCTCAAGCCCCACCACGACGACAACGTGGAGACACATTCGGTGGGGA
The DNA here is from genome assembly GCA_905332915.2 of Hecatera dysodea. Lineage (NCBI taxonomy): Eukaryota > Metazoa > Arthropoda > Insecta > Lepidoptera > Noctuidae > Hecatera > Hecatera dysodea. The sequence continues at coordinate 9,246,682 of HG995306.1, read as the reverse complement.
GGTACCTACCTACCTAAAAACGAAAGTATAAAAACCATGTTAATCGCAGGCTACCTATAAAAATATCAACATATACTTAATCAATCCCATTTATAATAAAATAAACATTTATAGAGATAATTATTGTTCAGTGGCACATACGTAAGTAAAAACTTACGTATGTGCCACTGAACAATAGTTAACTCACCCACCACACCACAAACAAACACGTTTATTATTTCCATTGAATTATTCGGGCGAAATATTCGGCGGAAACATTCGATTGCGGGGTACGCCCCACACCGCCATCGCCTGCACGCACGACTCGCGTGGCAGTCGGACTAGGGCGCAGTCCGGCGCGCGCGGCGCGACGCCTCCGGCCGGTGCACAGAGGGGCAGCGTCGGCGGCGATCGACGATCGATGCAAAATACGATTTTTCATCAAAACAAAAAAATCTTAATTAAACTCATTTTGAATCATTCTGATTGAAAGAAATTTTCCCAGAAGTATTCCGGAATTATTCCGAATTTTTCAGAAGTTTTGCAACTATAGTCATTAGCATAGTCTGCATCACTATCACCTATCACAACACTAGGCTCAGATGATGGTGTGTGGTGTGTGTACAGACTATACTCCTTAGTTTCCTTTAAATACTTGAAAATTTTCTTTACAGCATTCCAATGAGTTTCATTGTAAGAATTTAAAAATCGACTCACCAGGTTTACAGCAAAAGAAATATCAGGCCGGCTTACTGTGGCAAGGTGCATCAAAGATCCAACATTTTTTTCTTTTTTTTTTTCCTTTTAAAGAAGTTTTTTTTCTTTCCTTTTAAAGAAGTTAGGATTCTAAGGTCAGTGCAGAGATTCCGAAATGTTTGTTTATCCAACCTAAAACGTTGAATAAAATCCAACTCCGACATTTCGGCGATTACATCTGCACTTCGTCGATTTAATCTTATTCGACGCCTAATCCACGCTTCCTCATTATTAGCCGCCCATAAGAGTCTCAGGCAATGCATTTTAACAAAAATAAATCCTATTTTCTTAATTAAAAATACTTCCAACTAACACTGTTAACAACACTTAGACTTAGCGGCAGGGTCCGAGTGACCGCCAGCGAGCGTGAACGATACACGCTTAATTTAGCGTTTGCGTCTGTCAAAAACACCACTTGTCTACCACTTGTACGAGAATTACCGCGCTAGCGTTGCCGTAGTCAGCGGTAGCGGTAGCGTTTAGTTACAAGTTTTAATTTGTCTATCAACTTAGCGCGACGTTTCGATTCCTTTCCACACCTAATGTCATTCCCATACATTTTGTCGTTAGCGTTTGGCGTATAAAGCTACAGAATGTGTTTTTGTCTAGGCCTGCTGATATGCAAGCATGCACTGCCGCTACGCTACGCTACCGCTTGAACATGCCTTCAAGCGGTACATATTATTTATCAAGCTTGCTGTTGCTACTATGACATTGTTTTTGTTTAGTATAATACAGCCATTCTTATTAAACTTCACTTGGCCACCTTTCTTAATTATTTGACTTACTGACAACAGATTTGTAGCTAGTTCAGGCACTTAAAGCACATTTGTGAACAATAAGTTAATTTGTTGACCTCTTTCATTATGAACACATAAACTTATTTTTCCAGAGCTTTGAACCGGTAATGATTTGTTATTTGCAACTTTAATGGTTTTTATATCTGGACTTGTTTCTTCTAATAACAAATTCTTGTGTTTGGTCTTGTGTACTGAGGCACCAGAATCAACATACCAGTCATCAGAGTACTCAGAAGAAGCAATCAATACTGCTGTATAAGATGATTGATTCTGTTTACTTTCTTTATTCTTCTGATACTTATTAGGTTTTGATTTACAGTCTGGGCTTTTACGACCATATTTGTTGCATGTATAACAGCGGGGGCCTTTTGAAAAACTTTTGTTTTTATTCTGAAACTTCTGGCTTGAAGTGAAAGCAGTTGAATAACTTTCAGTTTGCTTAACATCTTGTAGAATTTTTGATTTTATTGAGTCAGAACTAATCTTCATACCTGAACTTTCAATGACTATTATCATTGGCTTGTAACTCCCTGGAAGGCCGGACAGCAGAAGTGTACCAAGCCATTCATCGTCTACATGAAAGCCAATGTTTCTTAATTTATGTGCTGTTTAGGGCATGAATCTCGGAATCTCGGAACAGAAGTTCCGATATTGAATGATCCAATATCGGAAGATCCAATATCGAAACTTTCGTGTTTGAGTTGTAAAGTAAACCAATATTTATTTTAGCTCCTTGTATAGCGCTGAGCACGATAGCACGCTTAACCATATTCTTGTTGCCAGCTTGCTAAGCATGCGATACAAGAGCTATAATAGTATTGTTTGTCTCGCTCACTCTTACATTGACCTTAACGACTGACTACAAATTAATGACTGCCGGGATCACGACTTAGTATGTTTTCCGAGGCACGAAGGAGTCCCAGCAGGTATGTTATGATAGTCACCCATCTATAGGCTGACCTCGGCAAGCGTTGCTTAACCTTTAAGATCGACCCGTGTGACATTATTATTGAGCTACAAGCTGCTTATTCAGTTTTCTCATATTTTTTAACGATATTTAGCATCGTATGTCCTCATACGATGCTAAATATCGTTAAAAAATAACGATATTCGATGTCGGACAAGCAAATGTTACTCGAAGTTAGGCCCCTATAAAACTGTTTAACCGTATACGACCTACCTAATTGACAAATAGATTTAAATGAATCAATGCTAATAATTATGTTGTTCTCATATAAAATCAAATGAAATTGTTTCGTTTTGGGCTTAAGTACGAAATTGAAGAATCAACTTGATTCATAAGTATTTATTAGTTTGAATGTTACGAGTAAAAATCCACGAAATAGTCTGTTTTTAACCGACTTCTAAAAAAGGAGGAGGTTCTCAATTCGGATGTTTGTATGTTTTTTTTTTTTTTTTTTTTATTGTTTGTTCGCGCATAACTCCGTGGCTTGTCAACCGATTTGAAAAATTCTTTTTTTGTTGGAAAGTGTATACTTCCCAAATGGTTCCATGAAAATTTTATCGAAATCAACCAAGCGGTTTTCGAAAAATCAACAAAAATCAAAAAAAAAAAATATGTACATTTTCTACATTGATGACCTCTTAGTTTACTCTGCGAAGGAGCAGTACGTTTTTTTTACACCAATGTGATTGGTTCGTTTAGGTGGGGGAGGGGAGGGGGTGTAGGTACCACTAAAAAGTGAAAAAAAAAAACTTTTTACAAAAAATAAAACCGACTTCTAAACAAAAAAAAACCAAAAAGTATAAAATAACTTTAATTTCGGAAGTCGGTGTGTTCAACAACAAAAAAGCAACCAAAAACACCGAGTTCCGAAATTAAAGTTATTTTATACTTTTTGGTTTTTTTTTGTTTAGAAGTCGGTTTTATTTTTTGTAAAAAGTTTTTTTGTTGATCAATGTTGATTCTAGGTAACGTTTTTTTTTATTTGAAACGGAGGAGGTGATACAGTCAGTGCCCTGTACCCTTTTTTATTTTCTTATGTCTGAGAGGGATCAGGTTGTGAAAGAAATCTACTGTACGCACCAACATTTTTTCCGACATCCACGCGAACGTTTTTAGGTACTTATATTATAAAGCTGAAGAGTTTGTTTAGTTGCGCACTAATCTTATGCACTACTGGATCGAATTTTAAAATTATTATAGTGTTGGGTAGCCTTTTTATTGAGGAAGGCTGGGATAGGCTATGCAACATCACGCTACAATACATAGGAGCGGAGCATCAATGAAAAATGTTACAAAAACGGTTTTTTTTCTCTCTTCTGTGACTAAGACGGAGTTGCGCGGGTCAGCTAATTAGAAATAAGTATAGGAAAAGACTGAGAAATATGTGATTTAATAAATACAGTACAAAAATACATTTACATTCGAACCTACACCAAATTCTACTCTATTCAGCCTTATCCGGAATTTGCAATTAAAATATGCAAAATTACGAAATTCCGATATTAATATCGGAATTCCGATATTGAGATCTAATATCGGAAATCAGTATCGGAATTGAAAACCTTCCGATATTACATGCCCTAGAGTTGTTGTCATAATTTTACTGACATATTCCTCCACGCTAGTGCAATACTACACTAGCAGGATGTTCAAAAACATCGTGCTAGTGTAGTATTGCACTAGCGACCCGCCCCGGCTTCGCACGGGTGCAATGTAGATACTAATGTTTCCTCTACTATAATATGCATGTATTATACATATAAACCTTCCTTAACCCATTCATTGCCACTTAAATTTTAAAAACATCACCTGGGTGCCACTTAATGATAACAATAGAAAAAACGAAATAAAATGTGTTTTTAGTTTATGAAAAAACCTACATTTAAAAAAAAAACATCCAAAAATGGTAAACGCAACAAATGCGTTGGTGGCACTGGTAAAAAAAATTTAAATCGTAAGTGCCATTCAACACACCGTTTGCGTTGACGTTTGGATAGTATTATGCAACATGTTCTGGGAGACTGCTGAGTTTATTTATAAATTTAATACTTATTAATTTATGCTCCTTTTCCTACTACTCCTACTAATATTATAAATGCGAGACATTGTGTGTGTTTGTTACCGTACCTTTGCACTGCCGAAACATTTACAGAAAAACATATTGTGAACGCATAATGGTGACGCTGGCAGAATACAATTATTTGATAGTGTTGGAGTCAGTTATATGTGGTTGTAAAATCTCATAAGACTGTTAAAAAGGTCGCTCTCAAATTGCCTGCCCTGATCGGTAGTTATTCTATTTGGACACCCAAATCTGCATATCCAATGCTCGTAGATAACTTTGGAGACCGTGTCAGCTGTAATGTCTGAAACTGGTATTGCTTCAGGCCAACGCTTAAAACGATCGATAGTAGTTATACAATAACGGTGTCCGTGCTGTGACGTGGGCAATGGGCCTACTATATCCGTGTGTATGTGCTCCAATCTGTTACATGGTGGGAAACTAGTTAATTTGGATATTGTGTGTCGATTTACTTTTGCTTTTTGACACTGAATACATGCTTTTGTCCATTCATTAATGTCTCTGTTCATTCTCGGCCAAAAATACCTTTGTGTTATCATCTTACGTGTAGTCGGTGATAGCAATTAGCTGACCCCCCTAAAAATCACTCGATTTTACACCCTATGCTCATAACGTTAAACGTTATTCAATATGTTTGAGTTTATCAGACTAACACTACTCGTTGAACAGAATCAATAAATAATTTTGATACGCAAACTTGAGCTTTAAGAGGTTGGTATTAGGGCATTTATTTATAACTGTTCACCTATTTTAATAAGTGGGTAGTTAGACGTCAATATGCGTATTCAACCAAAACTGCTATAGATATCGCTGGCCCCGGGCAATAAAGCGGTAAACACCGGTTACGCCCTTTTTAATGTTATTTGATTTTTGGCTTCTCTGAGTATCAGTCTATCATTCTAATTTTTTTCATATTTTTAATACAATATTTCAATGGAATAAATGACAATAACAGCTTTATTGAATGGAAAATTCTCTTATGACTAAATTATGTATTATTGCATTACTCTAAGAAACATTACACAAAAAACCGTAAACATTTAATACGAACTAATCATAAGAGATTTTATTCTGTACCAGCTATTACGCCTTTCTTCCCGGAAATTTATTGTAATATTACGAAAAGTAAAGGGAATAAAATGCCACTCTGTGGTACCCTGGCAGAAGTACTACCACGAAAATGATGTATCTCCGATGCATATACGTTGCCGGCGGTCAAACAGGTAACTACGAAACCAGTCAATCACCGATAGAAATACATTAAGAGAGCATAGGATGCTAAGAAAAACATCGAAATCAAAAGCGTTGTTGAAATCAAGTAATGCCAAGACCGTTACATTACCGCTTTCCATGGCTGACCTAGTATCTTCAGTAACATTCAGAAGCGCTGTATTAGTGCTGTGACCAGGACGAAAACTGGACTGAAAGGGGTTGAGGAGATTATTTTTGGATAGTAAAAGACTAATTTGATTGTGGATTAACTGTTCTAGGACTTTGGATAGGAATGGTAACACGGATATTGGACGGAATTCAGAGAAGGATGTGGGGTTGGACTTTTTGGCCATGGAATAATTTGAGCGTCTTTCTACGAACTAGAAAAGACACCGGTAGATACAGAAAAGTTGAGGATGTGGCAAATGACGGGAAGGATTAAGTCCAGCACGGACAGTAATATTTTGCGACTGATACAGTCACTTCCTACTGCATTCGAGGTAATCGATTGTATGCCGTATACAATTCATTATATTGACTCTTGTTGTGTTTTACCAACCCCCCATGATCTTAGAAAATTCCAAACTTTGGATGGGTCCCCATTTTGGACAGAGTTTTGAATGTGTTGGCGCTTTGCATTCCTACATACTTTATTACAGCGATTGAGGATTGCGGTTTATTTGTCCCTATTTACATCAGTGCAGACGTTTAAATTTCGACTTTGCCGTAACCTTCTTGATCATCAACTTTTTAATGTCATCTGTCAGCCACGGCGCCGGCAAATGCTTTTACCGCTCAAACAGGTGCGTGAAGGTCATAATAGCTGCACTAGTTGTGAAAATTTTACTTACTCGTCGACTGACGTGGATGCAAACAGGGGAGACCAATCTATATTTCTCACATCCTCGCAAAGACTGTCAATGTAAATCCCACCAAAATTACGTTGCATAAAAATTTAAGCTTTTGTGGCCGAATTTTATATGAAAGGAAAATTAGGTAATGGTAGGAAAACGCTTCAGCTGAGCATTGACCATGGTTAGCGATGTGATCAAAACAAGAATCAAGTCAAGAAGTGAAGAAGTAGAGTTTTGAAAATGGCTCACCATTTTCAAAACTCTACTTCTTCACTTCTTGGCACTTAGTGGAAGAATTGAAAGATTATTACAAGCAGTAATATTAGTTAGAGACGAAGAGCGATGGGCCTTTTTGAGGAGGCAAGTATTAAGTCACCCATGATTATACTGTGACTGTAAGAAGGAATCAAGATTTCTAGGAGTTTTTTCAAATGAGGAAAAGAAGTTGATATGTAAAGGTTTTGACCATTTTATTTTTGTTTCCAAAGTATAACAGCTAATATAAATTATGTGATTTTATTTAAATTAGGTTAAATCAATATTTTTTTCTTTTTTAAGTGGTTTTTGTGTTTGTTTCCAAAGTTTATTAATTAATAAAAATTATGGTAACTTAGTATTTTTCTTTTTTAAGGGGTTTTGTGTGATTGTTTCTTAATTTTTTTTTTGTGATTTGTAAGGTTTTTTTTATAAGTACAAAATATGAAACCTTCTACTGTTAGCGAAGTAGACAAAATATTGTAGTTAAACTATGGCGTCAGACCGATTCAGTCGGGGTTCACAGACGAAAGTATTCATTTAAAATTTAATGAAACAAAAATAAGGTAGTAGTAACATATTATTTTGTAAAATACTGTCTAAAATGGTTAAAAATAAAAATAAATCACATTATTAGATCGGTCTGTTACAATGGTTACATAAAAATATGTTTTATTGATAAGATTCTAAAATGGCGATTAGTGAATGATACATCTAAGATTTGGTTATAAAATTTCCCTGAAGAAGGTGGTAATCGTCTAGTACACTCGAGATTTAAAGTAGAAATTACGTCGTATTATTTTCTTACATTCTTGAATCTCAGTGGTCGATGTGTTTATAAAGACATTAATGATGTTACAATTGAAAGAGGATCGTCTATAATTTGTATTATACATTTTTTCAATTATTTCATTAAATATTTATACTATGACAAATATTTTTAAAAGGTTGTATTGGTAAAAAAAATTAGCTTTCATTTGACATTTTGAACGCCTGTTTTGGATCACTGTACGCTGCACTATAAACAAATTAGCTTCTTTTATTTCTCCTGTAAAATTCGATTTTTGATATTACCGCTTTATTGCCCGGGGCCAGCGATATGACATTAGGAATATGGGGTAGAAGAATAAATTGAACAAGTTATTCTATGCACAAATAGCAGTGAATACCTTGCCTTACTAAATTGTAAAAATCCACGCTTTTTTCCTTTTTATTAATTGTTATCAGTTTTGATAGTTTAATCGTCATGTCCAAGTTGAGTTGAGTGATTATTTAAAATACAAAATAATCTATTTGCATGAGGAGAATGTTGGTATTAAAGCGATTGCTACGAAACTTAATATAGCGGTAAGTGTATTCTTTTTTATGCTTCATTTATAATTATAGTTATTCCTTAATTCGTTAGTTGGCTTAAAAGCCGGTGAATCTATACTTAATATTATAAAGCTGAAGAGTTTGTTTGTTTGTTTATTTGTTTGAACGCGCTAATCTCAGGAACTACTGGTTCGAATTGAAAAATTCTTTTTGGGTTGAATAGACCATTTATCGAGGAAGGCTTTAGGCTATATATCATCACGCTTAAGCCAATAGGAGCGGAGCAGCAATAAAGAATGTTTTAAAATCGGGGATTCCACGGGGACGAAGTCGCGGACAGAAGCTAGTGTAGAATAATAGACAATTAACTATGTTTCATTATGAGTCTAATTTGAGATCATTTATAGGTCTAATTTGATTTATATAATCTAATTTGATAAACGTATTTTTTCAAACTTAATCGATAAATTATGTTTACCTACTCGTTACTAAAATTATGCTTATTGTGTTGTTTCAGAGAAATACAGTCAGATTGTGGCTAAAACGTTTGATGTGTGGTTTTAATATTCAAAAAGATCGTCCTGGACCAAAACCATTCATGAGAGGAAGTGATTGTTGTTGAATATGGTGCGCGGTATGCGGGACCACCTGCAACAAGTAATAGAAAAAAATGGTGCTCCACTTCGCTATTAAAAGTATAATTTATAAATGACTTGAGTAACCAGTGTTGGTCACAAACAATACTAACGTATGTCAGTGTGTGTGTTAAATTAACTATTGTTATAATTTCTAACGAAGTATTTCGAATACCTAGTTTTTTGTCAAAACCTTATAACTAAAATAACTACTCACAAAACAAATTGATATATTAGGTATAGTAGGTAGAACTTCAACGTATAATGCCGTTTTATTTAGTTAAATGATATTTAATGTGGTGATGTTATTGTTATGAAATAGAAATACATTGAAAATGAAAACAAAATATCTAGTTTTAATTTCCGCGAATATTAGTGGGTTGCAGGTATGCACCTCCCTCCCGCCCGCTATATTATGCACATGCAAGATTACTAGGCAAATGCAAGGATTTTAAGCACATGCAGGAAGGCAATGCATAACCCAACACCATTACCGACACGTGTTTCGCCTCTCCACGAGGCATCCTCAGGGGACGTGTTGACTCGCTGACCGTTGAGTTGCGACTGAGCATTTAGTTTTTTTTTTTTTTTTTTTTTTTGAGTGGACTACTCGCAGTTCAGCACATTAAGGCTGGTTACTGCTCAACCGGGCAATCCCGTGGTTGCCTTAGATTCTAAGGCCCCCAGCCGGGGCTTGAGCATTTAGTACAAGGCACCCCCCTTTTATACACTGCCACCGTTGGTTATTTGTGTACAACTACCCACAAACATTCGCAGTAAAGGGGAAGAAACCAAATTCGTCTGGTCATTCAACAGTGCAAAATTATTATTATTACTATGTTTAAAAATCTCTAATTGTTCCAAAACACACAGCCGGAAACCCTTATCACAAATATGTAGTATATTAAAACTATTGTTGTCGCGCAAAGAATGGCCGGTATCAATTAAATGTTTCGCGAAATTCGATTTGTCACAACAACAACAACACAACACAATAGTTTTAATATACTACATATTTGTGATAAGGGTTTCCGGCTGTGTGTTTTGGAACAATTAGAGATTTTTAAACATAGTAATAATAATAATTTTGCACTGTTGAATGACCAGACGAATTTGGTTTCTTCCCCTTTACTGCGAATGTTTGTGGGTAGTTGTACACAAATAACCAACGGTGGCAGTGTATAAAAGGGGGGTGCCTTGTACTAAATGCTCAGTCGCAACTCAACGGTCAGCGAGTCAACACGTCCCCTGAGGATGCCTCGTGGAGAGGCGAAACACGTGTCGGTAATGGTGTTGGGTTATGCATTGCCTTCCTGCATGTGCTTAAAATCCTTGCATTTGCCTAGTAATCTTGCATGTGCATAATATAGCGGGCGGGAGGGAGGTGCATACCTGCAACCCACTAATATTCGCGGAAATTAAAACTAGATATTTTGTTTTCATTTTCAAAGTTAAAATGGATTACCGCAAAGTAACGCCTGACTCAATCAATTTTATAGAAATACATACCTATATTTCTAAATATTATAACATGCTGATTCACTACATTAAACTCAGTGCAGTTAACAACGTTATTAGTAAGTAGGTAAATATTATCATCTTCGTGTCGTCATCAATATCATTTATGTTATTCTTATAATATTTTTTTTATAAAATATAATCGTTTTTACCATCATTTTGGTTTTTTATTTCTGTTCGTTTTTTTTTTTTGTTGTTGCTAAAGTTATAATTTATTATTTACTGCCAGCTGCAACTTTTCTGCCAGCGACTTCGTCCGCGTGGAATAGTTACTTTACCCCCGATTTTGAAACTCTCAGCCCGATCGGTTTAAAATTGACAAAGTTTCATACAAACGTTCATCCCCTATTTTATCCCCTGGGGGGGGGGGTAGAATTAATCAAAATCCTTTCTTAGCGGATACCTACGTCATAATATCTACCTGCATGCCAAATTTCAGCCCGATCCGTTCAGTGGTTTGGGCTGTGCATTGATAGATCACTATGTGTGTGTGAAATAATTATGTACAACTTACAACAACAAAAAGAAATGAAAGTAAAGCTGAAATGCCTGTGCAAAATTATATTATAATAACCTATACCTACTTCACTTAAAAATAAATACCTATAACTACGTATAACTAATTAATAAAATAACTACTAATTAATAAAAGTATCTACGCTTTTACCTACTTAATACTAAAAAAACAGAACATAAATTTGCCAAAACTAACCTATCGGTATCTAAAAACCTATGCTCCTACTTCTACTACTACTTCACCTAAAAAGAAATAAAATTGAAACTATTAATAAATTGTAATTTGAACGAATATTTAAACATTACCAAAATAACTAATAATTTTCAGTTGCGCGCGCGCAGTATTAGCGAGCGGTCGAGTTTGCTAGTGACGCTTACGCGATTGTAACTTTTTGCGCTTACCCTCATTTTTATTAATTAATGCTACTTGATGAATGAAAATGTAGAATTTTGTGACTCAAGTGGAAGTGAGATAGTGGAAGAGGATCTTGAATTGGAAAGTGAGCAACAAGTTAATAGGATGGAGAGGAAGAAAAACACGGAGATAAATAGAGAGCAACAAGTATTACCGGAGAAGAGAAGTAGAGAGGAGGATGATGGAGAAACAATTGAAGGTGATGATGGATTCATAACCATAAAGCGTGGGAGTAAACGACCAGCACGAAGAAATTCAAAAAACTTTGAAGACTTAGAATTGAGATTTTCGAATAATAATATGAATCCCAAAGAACATATTGTGTGTATTACGGCCAAAGAAACACTACCGAGGCAGTTTGGGATGGCAAAACTTTTAAGATCTCATAATTTAGGAAACATAATTAAATTAGTGTACAAAAACCCTTATAGGGCTTTAGTATATTTTGACAAAAAAGAAAATGCAGTGAAGATGTTAAATTGTGAGAAATTATTAGACAACTTGGAATATAATGTAAATATAGTTGGGGAATCATCGTTATGCTATGGTTTACTGAGACAGGTGGACTTAGAAATGGAAGATAAAGAAATATTAGAAAACCTTAGGTGTGATTTCGAGATTATATCTGCAAAACGACTGAAAAGACAGGATAGCGATGGTAAATGGGTAAATTCGGAAACAATCCGCCTATGTTTTAAAAATCACAACCTACCGTCATATGTATATGGTTTTGGGTGCAGATTTCAAGTTGAACCCTACATTTTCCCTGTATCCCAATGTTCAATGTGTTGGCGATATGGACACCTCTCAAGGACATGTCCTTCAAAAAAAGTCATATGCCCGAAGTGTGGAAATAATCACGCTAACTGTGAGACCATTAACTTTCAATGTATAAACTGCAAAGGTACGCATATGGCAATGAATAAAAAATGTCCCATTTTTTTGAAAGAAAAAGAAATTAGAAGAATTATGTCGGAAAAGAACTGCAGTTATCGGGAAGGATTAGAAATATATAAAACTGAAGAAAAAATCCAGGAAAATAATACTATACATAAGGTGGATATGACTATGAATAATGAAACTAATAAACAGTTGTCTCAAACAGAACGCACTCAGGACTCAGAACCAAGAAGAACATATAGAGAAGTGGTTGTTACAGAAGCTGTTATACATGAGGAAATGATTGTATCTGAGGACTCGGAAACAGAAGACAGCCAGAAGACAGATAATAAAACTAATACACAGTCAGAAAAATCAAAAAAGAAGAAATCACGAAGTAAAAAAACGAAAACAGGGTTGTATGGACAGGAACATTCACAAAAAAATATAAGTGAGGTTGAAAACACCAATAACAGAGAGGATAAGCAAAGGGAAACAGGTGAACATAAGGATTACTGGTATGGACTATATCAAAAAATTAAGGATATATGTATGTCGAGAAATAGCTTTTCTAATAAGTTAGGATTAGTTATCAACATAATTTTTCGGGATTGCATTGCACTATGTTTAAAAATAATAAATGGTAAAGATATTTTAACTCAGTTACTTTCTTTCACCAATAATGGATAATAATTCTTCACTAGTAGATAATTTTAATAACAGGTCTTATTTCATAAACATATTGCAGTGGAATGCTCAGAGCTTGAGACCTAAAATTTCAGAATTTCAAGCATTATTAAGTCAGGAAAACATTTATATTGCTTTAATATCAGAAACTTGGTTAGAACCTGATTCATCATTAAATATAAGTGGGTATAACATTTTTAGGAATGATCGAAGCGATTCATATGGGGGAGTCGCCATTATAATACACAAATCATTTAGAGTACAGTTAGAATCTATAAATCATAGTAATTCAGGAATAGAAATAAAATGTGTTAAACTTTTAAATTGTAAGGAGATTAAGAATATTATCTTGGTATATTGTCCTTCCTCGGTGCATACTGTTCAGTCTGACTGGGATTTCATATTCACGAAATATAATAGTAAATGTTTAATCGCTGGTGACTTCAACGCGCATCACTACAATTGGTCATGTAAATCAGATACAAGAGGTACGATGGTTTATGATGCTGCTTTGGATGCGGGATACATCTCACTTAATAAAGGGTCAGGTGAACACACGCGAATTAAGATGGTAAATGGTTATCTACAAAAAACGTCCCCTGATATTACATTTGTTTCCACAGATTTAGCTTGTAAATTTGAGTGGCATGTATTGAGTGAAAATCTGGGCAGCGATCATATGTGTATTAAAATTAAAAGTAACTATAGAGAAGCTACATACATAACTAAAAAACGTAAATATAAATCGGCCAATTGGAAAGGATATACCAAAACTATAGAAGAAGTTATGTTACCATACTGTGGAGAGTTAGATGTTCAACAAAATTATGATTATTTCATAAACATTATTAATATTGCGGCTGATAAATTTATACCGTATACAAAGCAGCTCACGCAATATAGACCGGGCTTTCAACCAAAGTCGTACTGGAATGAAACACTCTCTAAATTAGTAGCCGAAAGGAGGTTAGCTCTAAGTCATTTTAGGTCAAATCCTACCCCCTCCAATTTAAACATTCTAGAAGTAAAGACAAAAATCGCTAAGAAAGCTATTAGTAAAGCCAGATTAAATGAGCGCCGTAATTTTTATACAAGCATTGATGAGTCAACAACGATGTCAGAAATGTGGAAGCGAATGCGATGGTTGAAGGGGTGTAGCTCGGCTAAATCATACCCGTCAAGGGACCAGAAAGTATCGCTCATCTGTGGGTTAGCTCCTGATTATGTATGCTGTGAGAAACCAACATTCAATTCATTAAACGTCCAGTTGGAACTTCCGGTTACATTACATGAACTGTGTAATACACTAAAAACTAAGGATACAGCACCTGGTGGGGACGGGGTTTCTTATTCAATGATATTTAATTTACCAACCATTGGAAAAATATTTTTAGTAAATTTGTATAATGATATTTTAAATACTAGTATGATACCCGTACAGTGGCGTGACATAGTATTGATTCCTATTCCTAAACCAACTACAACTTCAGATAGCAATCCAAAATTAAGGCCTATTTGCTTAATATCATGCTTGTGTAAGATTTTTCACTCCATATTGATAAAACGCATTGAATGGTACATAGAGAAAAATAATATTTTGTCTCCATATACGTCGGGTTTTAGAAGAGGGCAATCATGTCAAGACTGTTTAACGAGATTGACCACACAAATTCAATTAGGTTTCTCGAAAAGTTATGCAACAGTCGCGTGTTTTATAGATGTTGAAAGTGCATACAACAATGTATTAATTAACAAAATGTTATTGATATTAAATGAAATCGGGATCAGTAGCAAATTATGTTCATATTTATGGAATTTTTTGAATGAAAGACATCTTAAAATTATTGATGAATTTAATGAAAATGACACTATGATTAGACATACAAGTTTAGGATTAGCCCAGGGTGACCCTATATCACCAATATTATTTAACGTGGTAACATTTAAATTATTTTCAAAAATTAACAATGTACATATGTGTCAGTATGCTGATGATTTTGTCTTGTATAGTACAGACAAAAACATTTCAGATAGTAAAACTAAATTACAAGAAGCATTAGAAATATTTTCGTCTTGTCTAGGTGAATTAGGATTGTGTTTGTCGAATAGTAAATCAAAACTATGTATTTTTAGCAGGGGATTTAGGAGACAAAATATTACATTGGAAATAAACAATACTACTTTAGAATTAGTAGATAGTTACAAATATTTAGGATTATGGCTAGACAAATCGCTACGATGGGGACGTCACATTAATGAGGTAGTCAGAAAATCACAGAAATACTTAAACATACTCAAAGTTCTAGCAGGAACTTCTTGGGGTATACACCCCAAACATTTACGCAGAATATACATAGCGATAGTCAGGAGTCGAGTAGACTACAGTTGTTTTATTTACGACAACAGTGCGAATTCACATTTATATAAATTGCAGAAAATACAGAATCAAGCACTGAGAATTATAGGTGGTTTTATAAAGTCTACACCGATCCACACCATGGAAAGTGAGCTATGTATTCCACCATTGCACGTAAGAAGAAAATTCCTAGCCTACAAATATTGTCTAAAATCCCTATCTTGGACAGACAATGTAACAATTAAATTATTAAATGAATTAAATATGTTTATTGCCAACAGCTACTGGACACGCAAAAAGATTCCATTACTTGTGAATGTTTTAAATGAAATTGGAGATGTTCAGGTAGCCTCATCCTCTCCATTGGAGATGTATACCTTAAAGACATGGGTATCTTACATTGATACGAATAATATAATCTCGGTAGATTTGGATAGTATGCATCGAGCTAAAAATTGTTACGAATTAAATCTGTTGAGACACACTGTAATGAAAGAATTAATAGAAAAATATGCTGATTGGGTAGTAATTTACACAGATGGATCTATGAGCAAGAAAGGTAGGGGAGCTGCATTTTATGTTCGCTCGCAAGAAGACTCTAGTGAATACTATAAAGTGATTGGAAATGTGTGTATCATGTCGTTGGAGCTTATTGCAATCTCAAAAGCACTATCATATATCAAAACTATGACTGACAATAGAGCTGTTATATGTTCAGACAGTAAGAGTGCATTATATCATATAGCTCGATGCGCCTCTGGTCGCAGAGGTACACCGATAGCATACGAGATACTCTCTAAAATCGAAGAAGTAGTAGAGAAAGGAGTGGATCTGAGGTTGCAATGGGTTCCTTCGCACATTGGGATACGTGGTAATGAGGAGGCGGACAGATTGGCGAAAATTGGAAGTATAGAAGGACAAGAAATTTATGTGAAACCATATTATTCAGAAATTTTAACGAAATATAATGGAAAGTGTTATGATTTATGGAAGGAGTATTTTGATCAGAGATCGTTGGAAAAGGGTTTATGGTATAAAACTATCCAATGTCAGCCTCCTCGTATACCGTGGTGTACCTATAGTCGGCTAAGTAGGAAACTGATTATTATAGCGCACAGAATCAGGACCGGACATATTCCATCAAACAAATTTGCCTTTTTAATGGGGAAGGTTCCTTCCCCTAACTGTGATACTTGTGGCGTAATGGATGATGTATACCATTTGTTGATGGAATGCTTTCAGTTCCATACGGAGAGAAAGGAATTATTTGAAAAATTAGGTCTAGATTTTTTGCAAGTCGGTATCATGAATTCCTTATTGTCAAATCCTAACAGTGAAGGAGCATGTCTTTTGTTTAATCTACTAGCACCTTAAGTTAAGCTACTTAGTGAAAAACTAGTGAATAAGATTAATCGGACTGACATATACATATAGTATAAAAGTCCAAAAAAAAAGAATAAAAAAAAAAAAAAAAAAAACTAATAATTTTAATTAGGGATGAGTGAGAGTATTATAAACGTAAGAGTAAACAAATATCATCAGAAAGCTCCGAACTGCTAAGCTATCGGGAGTTACACGTGTTATTGTGAGTCAACCATAAAAGATAGACATATGCTGTTTCGGGATATTTTTTTAGATAATTTTATGTAAAATATTTCCGTAATACATGATTTCTATGTAACTTTAACCATTAAGGCTACACACGCGACGGAAGCTTAAAAAATGGAGTAACTTCTCCCGTTTTCCGAGCATTTTCCTTCACTGCTCTGCTCCTATTGATTGTAGCGTGATGAAAAGTATACTATAACCTGCCCAGGCGTATGAAGAATAATTGCACCAAGTTTCGTTAAAATCGGTCGAGTAGTTTTTGTTTCTATAAAGAACATACAGACAGACAGACAGACAGACAGACAGACAGACAGACAAAAATTTTACTGATTGCATTTTTGGCACCAGTATCGATCACTAATCACCTCCTGATAGTTATTTTGAAAATATATTCCTTGTACAGAATTGACCTCTCTACAGATTTATTATAAGTATAGATAGATAACTTAAAATAAATTTACAAAACAGAAACAAACGCGTCATTCACGCTGGTTACGAACTCACAGCCTCGATTTGTCAGCTCACTACAGTCACCACTAGACCACTCGAAACATATTTAACGTGATCGACATTACGTATTATATTACAAGTTAAAATAATATTCAAGATCATACCTACCTTAACACTGCGTATTAAAGATCAAATTCGAATAACTATTTTATTGATCGTAGACGTTGAACCAGTTGTCTTACTGCTAACGAGCAAAAGGTTCAAATTCGTTTAATTTTTAGGGGGTCAGTTAATTGCTATCACCGACTGTACGTACCCCTGGGTGACTGATGTTATGAACGCTTTCAAATGCTAGTTTCCTAAATTGGCCCGTTAGATAAGGTCTGGTGGTACCCGTTGACATTTCGCAATATATTTGCTTACCGACGTCCGGTAAGATACATACCTTTTTTTTTTTTTTTTTTTTTTCTGGATGGGAAATCATCAAATGACCCCTCCCGCCCTGGGTGGGGCGGTAGGGAGTGTCAGACTTTTACTGACTAAAACCCACCCGTGATCCTTCTTGTGCCCTATGCGTTCCAGGGCCGCGGTAACTCTTTCGAACAAATTCCGCAACCCTAGCAGGCACCGACCCTATGGGGTCCCGTCCTTGGTGCTGACGGCTCCTTCGGCGCGCGTGGAACACAACGCGTCGTCGACTCAACCTGGTGTCGGACGGCGAGCCACCCACGCTCACCGTCCCCAGTCATCAGCCACTGCGCAATAGCACAGCGGCCGACTTGTCTCTGGAGGAGGCCGAAATGGGACCATTACTGGCACTCCATCTCAGCACCCTCCCGAGCGTTGGGAGTCGCAGCACCCGCAGCAGAAGCGGCAGAAGCGGCGACGGAAGCCGCGGCGGCGGCAGAGGCGGCGGCGGCGGCAGACCTCTTGCCCTTGGTCGGGGCGGATGGCGCGCAGGCCCTTCCCCCAGCCCAGTGCTCGGCCGGCTTGCCAGCAGCCGCACATGCACTGCAGTGCGGCGTGGCCTCACATGAGCCGGCCCGATGACCGGGCTGACCACAGCGGAAACAAAGACCGGTGCGGTCCACCTCCGAGGGGCACATAGCTCCCGTGTGGTTGCCCACATGGCAGCGGTAGCACCTCAGAGGCCTGGGTTCCAGCAGTTTTACCCGCGCAGACACCCATCCCACCAAGAGCCTTCGGCCCTCCGACACAGTTCTGGCCGCCGCCACGGGGCAGCTCACCACAAGGGTTTGCATGCCCGTGTTGTCAGGCCGGAGGGTGCCCGCCTTGACGAGCTCGGCAGAGCACCCCCCAGTCCTGGCGACGGCGGCCACAACTTCCTCCTCCGTAACGGAGTCATCCAGGCCCACTATGCGCATGTCGATGCGCTTAGTCGGCCTGGACACCCGGACCTCGTCCGCGGGTAAGACCGCCCTCAGCTTTTCGGCCAAGGCGTCCGCGAACGGGCCACTCTCCGCTCCGGCGAGCTCGAGCTTGCGGGCACCGGTTAGGGTCCTCCTGACCCCGATGCCCCCGCTGATGCCCAGCTCTTGGAGGCTCACCGCCTCCTTCGCCCGCTTCAGTACGGCGAGATACGTCACGCCCCTCTGTTCCGCTTCCGGCTGCAGTGTGAGCACTACAGCCGCGGATTTCGGGGCGCGAAGCCTCGCCGCAATAGCGTTGGCCTTACGCCGCCGCTTCCTCGCCTTCCTCCTGGCCGCCTCTTTGGCCCTCCGCTTCTGGCCAGCAACCTGCCACTCGGCCCCGGCCGCAGGAGGGTCCGAGGGTGGGGGTGGGGGCGGCTGTGGCACCACTGGCGCCGCAGCCTTAGCCGCTCCTCCCCGAGCCTTCCTCCCACCCCTTTTCACCGGGGCCGACTTGGTCGTCGCCGGCGTCGCAGCCGCCGGCGCCACAGGCGCTGGCGCTGCTCCGCCCTTGGCCTTTGCCTTCGCCTTGCCGGACGTTCCCGGGCTGGCAGCCGCGGCAGCCGCGTACGAAGCCGCCTTCTGCTGCTGGCCCGGGGCCCTCTGAGTCGCCGCTGTTGCCGCTGTTGGGGGACGCCGGACCATGTCCTCCAGCATGGAGAACTGCCTCCGGAAGGGAGCCAGCTCCTGCCGTACCAGGTCCCGCACCTGGCTCAGCACTTGGCCTCCCTCCGGCGCTGCCGGACTCAGTCCCCCTCGCGGCTCCACGGAGGCCGCTCTGGCCATCCCCGCCAGGTTCCTCCGGAGCGACTCATTCTCCTGAACGAGTCGCTCCGTAAGAACCGCGAGGCGGGCGACCTCCGCCCGCAACTCCGACGCCTCGTCTGAGGCAGTCCCGCCAGCGTCGGCCGCCGCTGCCGCCAGTATGGAGGCTTTGGCCGCACTGATGGCCTCCCGCTTCGAGGACTGCTTCCTCTTGAAGGCCACAGCGCGGATCGCGGCCTCCACGACCTCCGCAAACTGGGCCCTCTGGTCCTCAACAGCGGGAGGTACCTCTCCCGGGGACTCCAAGTCGTCAGAGTCGAGAGGAGGCGGACGAGTAGAGGGAGCCCTGCGACCGCTCCCTCCAGGGCGACGCCCCTCCTCCACCAACCTCTCGGCCCGACGCTCCACCTCCCGGGTAGAGGGTGCCAGCCCCCTCCCTGCCTCACAGCCCCTGCCCCGCCTAGCGGTGGGGATTTTGCGGGCGGAGGCAAATTCGCCCTCGGAGGACGACCCGCTGTCATCCTCCCGTCTGGGCCGCTTGCGGAAGAACTTTACGTTCTCCGCAGCAGCCCCCCCTCTTTCATCTCCAGAGCCCGCCGAGCTGACCGTTACTAGGTCTAGCGCGGAGCCGGAATCCAACTCCACGCCACCCCGGCGCTCAGGCGAACCCTCCTCTGCAAATTCGTGCGCCATCAGCTCCTTAAAGGAGGCGGATCCGGATGACGACGACGAATTGGAGCCTCCTCGGCTCTTGTTGCCACTGGCAAGCGGAAGACGTTTGGTGCCCACCCCAGAGTACGGAGGGCAGCCCGCCGAAGCGGGGTGGGATTCCCCGACCGCTGAGCAGTCGGGACCCACCTGGGGACTCATTTTGCAAGCGTCTTTTTTCATTTTTGTTCCTTTTAAGGGTGTGGTCCCTTTTCGCTCCGCCCCTTCTCAGGGCCCTCTCTCCCAACATCACCTCTCCACCTGCTCGCTGCTCCCACAGTCACGTCTGATGATCAGACGCGTACCAGAGAGCAGCGAGCAAGCGTGTGTCTCTCTTGGTCTGATCCCTCACTTGCGACCTTCCGGCATGAGTGGCTCTACCGGGAAAGCTCGCAAGATCATTGGGACGCTCAAGCCCCACCACGACGACAACGTGGAGACACATTCGGTGGGGGTAAGATACATACCTAAATGCTAACCTACTGCTAACGTCGCGTCCGGTCGTAACCTGATCGCGCACCTTCGCTCGAGCTAATTCGTTGAAATCCAGCGCCGTTGGACATACAATGGATTCCACTCGTGATAATGCGTCAGCAACAATATTTTCTGGCCCCTTAACGTATTGTATGTCGCTTGTAAATTCGCTAATATACAATAGTTGTCTAGCCCTTCTTGGAATTTCCTTATCGGTCCCTACCTTTGTAAACGTGTAAATTAGGGGTCTATGATCTGTGAAAATGGTGAATTGCTGCCCCTCTACCAAATTACGAAAATGAACCATGGCCATGTAAATCGCGGTTAACTCTTTATCGTATGTGCTATATTTCTTCTGAGCCTCTGATAATTGTTTTGAAAAGTATCCGATTGGTTTCCAAGTTCCGCTTACTTTTTGTTGCAATACTGCCCCTACGTATGTGTCCGACGCGTCTGTCATAATGGATAAGGGCGCGTCCGCACTAGGGTGGCTCAGTGTAGCTGCTGTTTGTAGGTTGGCCTTACATTGTTCGAAAGCTGTTATACTTGCGTTATCCCATGGTATTTTTGTTTTATCTTTTTTTTTGCATTGTGTAAAAACTTATTGAGCTCTGCTTGATGCACCACAGCGTGTGGTAAATGAGACCTGTAAAAATTTACCATACCTAGAAAACGACGGAGTTGCTCTACTGTATCCGGTCGTGGGTAGTCTGCAGTTGCCTTAACTTTGTCTGGTATCGGCTTGATTCCATTCTGCGTTGAACCCTAGGAATTCTACTCGTAAACTGACCAAATTCGCTTTTTCCTAAATTTATGGTTATTCCCACTTCACTGAACCGTTTAAATAGCTTACTAAGATGCTCCTTATGTATGTTTTCATTGTCTGAAGCTAAAATTACGTCATCGATGTAACTAAAAAGTGCTGACTTACCATTTGTGTTCTCTATGCGCTCTATACCTCTTAGTACGTGTTGGTCCATGAACCTTTGAAATGTTTGTGCTGCGTTCCTCAATCCGAACGTCATGCGTGGAAACTCCCAGAGACCAAAAGGGGTTGCTATGACCGACCGACAGACGTTTTTTCAATATCCTCCGCTGCAACTGCTATGTTATGATACGCCCTATTTAAATCGAGTCGCGAAAACCAAGTTTTACCTGCTAAAATGTATGTAGAATCACTTACTCGGGGAATGGGATAACGGTCTGGCTTTGTTATCGCGTTTAGCGCTCTATAGTCTCCACACGGGCGTAATTGTCCGTCCTTTTTGGGCACGACATGTAACGGGCTAGACCACTCACCTTTCGACGGCCTGCATATTCCTAATTCATGCATTAGGTGAAATTCCTCCTTCACCTTATTATAACGGTCCGGCGGTAGCGGCCTTGGACGCGCGTGTACCGGGGAGCCGTTTGTTACTATGTGATGTACTACTGCGTGGGCTGGCGGTTCTCTGAACGACATTGGTTTAGTAATTTCTGCGAATTCTTCTAACAGTTCCCGATAGGGATTATTATCTTGTATACTTTTAACTGACGCTTCGTCGTACCGTATGACTGACCCATTTACCCTTAAATTAGTCAAACTATCTATAAGCCTCTTATTATATAAATCTACCACTAATTTATGCGACTCTATTTTAATCTGCACCTAAGATTGCTTGCTTGACATCGCTTACAATGAACGACCATTTAAAAGCTCTACGTAAGCCTAAATTAAGTTCTAGTACCTTTATACCGTATGTTTTGATTTCCGTGTTATTTGCAGCGTACAGCTTATAACCGCTTTCAGAACGCATACAATTTTTAACACTATGCACTGGTAAAACTGAGACGTTAGCACCTGTGTCCACTAAAAAACTGATTCGCGACTTCAGGTCCGTTACGCACAATCGATGGTTCTGTGTTGTGGCTCCGCTGTCTCCCACCGAACAGGACAGCACCGACTTTAGTTTTCCGATGTCGAGCCTTCTTTCCAATTGCACGGTTTCGTGCACCTCCTCGCCTGCTTCCCATACATATACATATAGTGGTAGCTGCACAACCAATCTGGACTCTCTGGTGTGCGGCGTGAACCTTATGCTCTTGACTGCGATCTGCGCCAGTTCCCTCGGTTTCCTCGTCCCCTACTGCGTCCACGTATTTCGTTTACTTCTCTTCGTAGCTCCTTCAATTCGGTCGTCATTCCGGTAATTAAAGATGCTACGTCCGTCGCTGACGATGAGGTTGCCGCAGATATGGCTGCTACCTCTCCATTATTTAAATTTTCCATGATTTTGTCTGCCATTTCAACCAGCTTGTCCAATTTTTGGTCTTGACATACCGAAAGAACGGCTTTTAATGATCCTGGTAGCCACGCAATCCATAATCGATGTAAGGCCTCTGGAGATACTTCTGTGTTTTGGGCTAGCTCTGACATACGCCGTAACAGGTGTGAAGGGCGTTGAGTGCCCAGGTCCATTTCTCCGACTAATTTTTGAAATTGCCTTTCGGCACTCCCTTCATAGGTCGTCAACAGTCTGTGCTTTAAGGTACCATATTTGTTCTCGGTAGGGGGTTTAAAAATTAAATCGCTAACCTGTTGCAACGCATCTCTGGACAGCCTTGCTATCACTAAATGAAATTTCGCTGCGTCACCCTGCTTTTGTGGTTCCATGGCCGACTCGAACTGCGCGAACCACATCCGAGGTATATCTGACCTGGCTTAACTGACCATGATACAGTACTATTATTTCTTCCTAAAAAGGTCTCTAAAAAATCTGTAAAAAAATTAGTAGTACGCATTAATCACGATCAGTTAAATGCAGACTTAAAACTAGTTGACTTTAGACAGGTTTACAATACACAAGATCCCGATGTGGCGGCCGAAACCATGGTCAATTTGATAAAAAAAGTGATTGAAACCAATTCTAAATCCTTTAAAGTAACCAACCGTAAATCACCCATAAAGCCATGGATAACTCCAGGTCTTCTTCGTTGCATTCGACACAGAGACAAACTTCATAAAAAAACTAAACAATCACCAAATAATGAAATACTAAAGATTACTTTCACCAGGTATAGAAACTTCTGTAACAAACTGCTAAAGAAGTTGAAAAGGGAACACGAAAAGAGTGAGCTTACAAAAGCTGGTAATAACCCGAGACAACTGTGGTCGGCAATAAACACATTAACAAATAGGGTAAATTACAAAGAAACCTCCAAACCTCTTCTACAGTTGGCTAACACCCCAAAGCTCTCGGTTAACGGTGTAAATGATTTCTTTGCTGCTGTTGGTGAACGTCTCGCCGAGAAAATAGTAAGCGACCCAGCAGAGGTTTTTACTGACGACAGCGATAATGTCCCCCAATCCATGGTGCTCTTGCCTACCGACGAGGTCGAGGTGGGCAATTTATTGATGAATCTACGCAGTGGCTGCGCTGTGGGATGGGATAGTATATCCAGTGACCTTTTAAAAAGACATCAGTCCTTGATTACTCCACCTCTAACATACATCTGTAATCTGGCACTCTCCACCGGTAAATTCCCAAAAGTTTTTAAAAAAGCTATAATACACCCGATCTTTAAGAGTGGGGACAGAACCCATGTCGATAATTACAGGCCTATAGCGGTGCTTCCAGCGCTCTCAAAGGTACTAGAAAGAATAATGAACATCAGACTCGTCAATTACCTGGAATAGCATAATCTTCTTTCCTCAACTCAATTTGGTTTTCGCACCGGTAAATCTACTTCGGATGCTGTCCATGATTTGACGAACTTTATTGTTACTAACCTAGATAAAGGGCAAAAAGTCCTTGGCATTTTCTTAGATCTTGCTAAGGCATTCGACACGGTTTCTGTACCTATACTCACTGACAAACTGGAGAGCCTGGGAATTAGAGGGATTCAGCTTCAGCTCTTTAAAGACTACCTCAGTGGGCGTACCCAGTGCGTTAAGATAGATGATTTCCTTAGTGATGAATGTAAAGTCACCTACGGCGTGCCCCAGGGCAGCGTGCTCGGCCCGACCCTTTTCCTCATCTATATTAACGACCTGGGTATGCTCAGCCTTCCTAAGGGCAGAATTATAAGTTTTGCCGATGACACGGCCCTCCTGTTTAGTGCGGATACCTGGCATGAGGTGTACTCGTGTGCTCAGTCGGGTTTCAATACGGTCACTAAATGTCTGCGCAGTATCGTACTTACACTAAATGAGAGTAAAACTCACTACGTTACCTTTGCACTAAAGAGATCAAATTTACCTACAGTGCCAGACACCATTAAAGTCCACTCGTGTCCAGCACCACATGATGCTGCCTGCAACTGCTTCCGCCTTTCTAAAGCTGAATCTGTTAAATATCTGGGAGTAATAGTCGACAACACCCTTAGATTTCAACAACATATAGACTCACTCATTACTAGGCTACGTAAATTGATATATGTTTTCAAAACGCTGAGACATGTAGCGGACGTCAAACTTAAGAGGTCAGTCTACTTCGCCCTCGTTCAGTCGTTAATAAGTTACTGCATAACAACCTGGGGCGGTGCACCTAAAACCACTCTCCTTGAACTCGAGAGGGCCCAGAGAGTTATCTTAAAAGTATCCAACTTTCTCCCATACCGTTATCCTACAGATCTCCTTTACAAACAATCAAAAACCCTAACAGTGCGCCAACTATTTATCCTGAACACCCTACTGAAACAACACTCACTACTCACCTATCACCCATCAATGACACACGGTAAGAGACGATATAATCCCGTAACTCACAGTCAATCCCCCCTTTCGACAGTATTCTCCAACCGCTTCTTTTGCTATCTGGGACGATTCTTATACAACAAAATCAATAAAATTCAACCGATTTTTAACCTTAATAAAAGGCAATGTAAAAAGAAGCTTGCCGAGTGGCTCCAGGGGCTCAACTATGATGACACCGAAAAATTACTGACTAGTATGACATAATGCATACCTAATGCTATTTATTAAACCCTCACTCACACCCTCTCTCACACACACTCACACACACGCACTCTCACACATATGTACACACACGAAACACATCTTACTCACGTCCTCTCTACACAATGTTCACTAACAATTCTAACACTATACAAACACATGTTATTTTTTATTTTTCTCTGTTTTGTTTTTTGTTTTTTATTTTCCATTCATTTATTATTTAGGTATTAATTTATTTATTTTTTAAACACCGTATGTTTGAACCAGACTGTAAAAGCATTTGTACAACCTCCTAATTCCAAATTTGTTAAACCACTCTTATTATTATTATCATGCAATGTATCGAACTGCTAGAGGGCGGAGACCTGGTGACCTGAAACACAGGCCCTTAAAGCCTATCTTAGGCACCAGTCTCCCACAGTAAACTAAACCAATTATTGTATCATTTATAACAATGTCTGTAATGTTTATTGTGGAGAGAAAATAAAATACTTATTATTATTATTATATCGGTCCAAAACATGGGAATCTTGTCAGTGACGTTTATGCTGGCCACTTGAGCCGCTGGTGGCGGTGTCTGCATTGTGGGGTGGGACCCTTTAAATTCCCGCTGATAGGTCCCAAGCCAACGGGGAGTCATTTGCTGCGCTTCTTCACACACTACTTATAAACTTGCTGCTTACGGTTCATTTACTTTAACGCACTATCCGAATTTATTTTTCACAACCACGTCACTCTTAAGATCACGTCGGGGTCACCAATGTTGGAGTCAATAAGGAGATTAAATAAAATGCACAAGTCCGTAAAACCAGTCTGTTCGATATTCACACATACAGAATTTAGAAAGTGCTACACAAGTTACTGTTTTGGCGCGGCGCAAACGACTGCCCGCTAAACCATATCGCGGTGGAACATTACATTCTGCAGCGCTAGCACTATTGCTACCTGATGTCCCTACAGATAGTTTCTAAGTTTCCCTTGCGGCCACATTATATTTTACATGTTATATGTCTGCCAAACTTCATCCAAATTTGTCCAGCCGTTTATGCATGAATAACGTTTGGACGAATTTCCAAAGGCATGCAGATTCGATGATTTGATTGCTGATGCGTGGATTGCAGATAAGTAAACAATATTTTAGTGGATAAATAGGTTGAAATTATGACAAAACAAAAAAAAAAAATATAAATGAAAATATATTTATTATAAAAAAAAAAAAACATGATCGAGAGGTTTGGAAGGAGAATCTAATTAATCAAACGCTTGAGTCACAGACACGAACTGACTTTATTTAAAAAACATACACTACTACATACTTTATGGTAGATGGCGCTACTAGTTTCTAATGTGTGATATTGTTGATACAGAATAACACCTCCACTTATCGCAATATCACTAAACAATTTTTCACAAAGTTATTCTATACGAACTATGCCAAGAAGTAACATAAAGAAGGATGGCCAAATCGTACCAGGTGACTAAACGATGGCGTCCCTAAACGCCAAGTATATGAAAAATAACCAAATTTTTTAAGGTTTTAAAAAACATAACACATATGTCTATAAGAAGCCACAAAAAAAAGATATCCATTATTTTTGTTTTTGTAACTTATTCGAAATTATTTAGAATTACAGTTTCAGAACGCACCTAATGACGATTCATTTCGCGTATGAAATGACTTGGTATTCAAAGGCTATAATTATTATTCACGTTTATAAATAGTTATTAACAGTAATTCAATTCAATTAGAATATAGTGATTAAGTAAAATACTATGCTGATTTATTATGTATTGGATTCTTGTCCTGAATAATGATTATGTGGGTTAAAGTGAGTATAAGCGTTTTGTTCAATTGCGTACAACGGAACGTCATTTGTCATCGACAAGTTTCATCTGTGGTCATCGACCCACGCTATTGATTGACACCCGGCAATCATTTGCTTCACTTTCTTGTTGTTGTGAATATGACTTGTTTTTTTCCAATTGTCTGAGTGAAATAGAAAGGAGATCGCTAATTACCCTCCTCGCTTATCACTAACTACACTTTTAAGCGAGGTGGCAGTCGGGTAAAGGTAGCCGTTCTAACCTCAAAAGTATTGTGGACATTATTATGAAAAATCGTGGCTATTTAGACATGATTTTCAAACGGGATGGTGTTTGCAACATAAAAACAAATCAATCTAAGTAAAGTTTATTTTGGGACATGAAAAATTAAATTCTAGTCCAGCTCCTATAGAAATTTGGCCAATGTTCTTTATAATGTTTAGCTGAACATAAACTTTTTATCAAAATGTCAGCTGGCATATCAGCTGTTGGCAAATACAGTACTTTACAATTTTATCTTTTACTAGATCACGACAAAAATGATATTTGATATCAATATGCTTTGTACGTTTGTGAAAGACTGGGTTTGCACACAGCTTCTGTGCGCCCTAGTTATCACTGAATATACTAATTGTGTACATCTTATTGGTTATTTCATATTGCAATCTCTTTAGATATAATGCTTCTCTACATGCCTCAGATAAACCAATATACTCTGATTCAGTACTAGAGAGGGCTACACATGTCTGTTTTCTACACTCCCATGATATTACACCATCAGATAACAAAAAACACATTCCAGTATATGATCTCCTATTTATAGAGTTAGAAGCCCAATCAGCATCTACATAGCCTGTTATTTCTGAATTACCTTCTTTACAATGTTTAATTCCATAACATTTAGTTCGTTTTAGATATTTTAACACTCTCTTTGCATATTCCCAATGCTCCTTTGTGTAGCAATTATTAAATTGACTTAAAAAGCTTATAGAGTAGCTAATGTCTGGCCTAGTTAAGACTGACAGGTACATCAAACTACCAATTAGTTGTTGATAAGGCACATCACTATTTACACTTACTTGACCTTTATTTATGTTTAATTTGACCTCCATACGAGTATCAACAGTCTTACAATCACTTAAATTAAATTTGCTCAAAAGTTGATCAATTTAAGTTTCCTGACTCAGAGTTACATATCCTTTATCTTTATTGAAGTTTACATTCATTCCAAGACAAACTTTGACTTCACCTAATTCCTTAATGCTAAACTTATTAGACAAAATAAGTTTTAAGTTCTTAGTTTCAATTTTATCATTGGAAAATATAAAGAAATCGTCGACATAGACTGTTACAATGGTCTTACATTTGTTAATATCTTTTATATACATACATGGCTCTACTTTTGACCTTTTGTAACCATTGTTAATCAAACCATTATCAACCTTTTTATTCCAAGCTCTAGAGGCTTGCTTAAGTCCATAAATAGCCTTTTTAAGTTTCAATACTTTACTAACTGAACTACTATTATAACAATCTGGCGTTTCCTTATAAATGGTTTCCTCTAAATCACCATTCAAGAACGCAGTCTTTACATCTAAATGGTTAACATCTAAACCTAATTTTACAGACAATGCAAATAATAGTCTAAGAGTCGTGTGTCTCACTACAGGCGAAAATGTTTCTGTATAGTCCACACCATGTTTTTGGGTGAAGCCCTTTGCCACTAGACGAGCACGATAACGCACATTGTTTTCACTGTCTACTTTTTCCGCAAAATCCACTTGCACTGCACTATAGTACCATTTGTTGGTACATCTACAAGTTCCCACGCACTGTTCTTCTCGAACGACTGTAACTCATCCTGTACTGCCGCTAACCACTGCTTTCTCAGGACCTTCCAAGGCTTCTTGTAATGATATCTCACCTGTGAACATGTTGTCATCTTCTATACAAGCACTTATAAATCCATATCTGTCTGGCTGTTGCCTACGTCGAGGACCACTTGTCATGTTGACATTGTTGAGTATAATGGAGTCTTCACTGTCTGTTGTAACAGACTCAGAGCTATCTAATTTTTCATTTTCACAAGTACCATGACTGTACTACCGAAAACACGTAAATGACTTATATCAGGTTTTCTGCCTGTCCATATCTCATAAGGAGTTTTATAATTTAATGACGTGGTCACAGTCCTGTTCTGTAAGTACACTGCAGTGTGTGCCGCCTCTGCCCAAAACCTTTTCTCGAGACCTGCATCGAACAGTAGACACTTTGCTTTCTCAACAACAGTCCGATTGTATCGTTCTGAGAGACCATTCTGCTCGGGTGTGTATGGGTTTGTTTTGTGATGCACTATCCCATGCGACATCAAAAAAGTGTCAAACTGTCTGTTGCAGAATTCTGTCCCATTGTCACTCCTCAAGATCTTTATGCTGCGATTAAGTTGATTCTCAACCTCTGCTTTATACTGTTGAAAGCATTTCAATGCCTCATCTTTCGTTTTCAAAAAATAAATATATGTCATACGACTAAAATCATCTATGAACAGCATAAAGTATCTAGAACCATCTATGGATCGGTTTTCCAATGGTCCACAGAGATCAGTGTGCACAATATGTAGCAACTCAGTACTTCTGCTACCTTCTTTGGGAAAAGGTAAGCGGCTGTGGTTGCCCTCACAACATGTGACACACGATGATTTATTATCAAGTATCAGTCTTATTATCAAGTATCAATCCCTGTACAGCATCTTGCATCTTGTTCAAATACTGGCTGTTGATATGACCTAGACGTCGATGCCAAACTTCACTGGACACCATCACTGCAGCTGATGAACAATATTCAGGCATGTTTAGTTCTCTAGTTTTAGACTCGCTGTAGCCACCAGTACTCCTGCTTGGTTGAAAATCTGACAATCATGATTGTTGAATGAAACTTTGTTTCCTTTCGATATGAGCTGACTAACAGACAACAGATTTGTAGTCTAACTTCGGCACGCATAATACACCTTTTACTGTAATGTCATATTCACAGCTGCGCGTCTTTGTCGTAATCTGTACATCTCCAGTACATAACACAGGCACTTTATCTTTGTTTGCCACGACAATTTCCTTGATCATAAGATCACTCGATACATTTGACAGCCATTCTTCGTTCGCGGTAAGATGAACGCTCGCCCCAGAGTCAATGTACGAATCACTTTTGCAAAAGTCACCATTCAGGAACACGGCGCTAAACGCATTACTGCTTGTACTTTCATTTTTATTGATATTCGACGAATTTTTGTTCACAAATGTACACTGATTGCGGTAATGTCCTGTTTGTTTACATTTGTAGCATGTTATGACTTTTGGTTTTGACTTTGACGCCTGGGCGTTGTCTTTGGTCGCAGTGCTACCAACATTCCGGTTCTTCTTGAAACTCGCAAACGCGCCACTGGAATTGAAGGCGCTGTTGTCACCTCCGCTTCCGCTCTCTTCCATGTCCAACAACTTGGTTTTAATGGCGTCTGCTGTCAATGGTATGCCGCAATGTTCGATCGCCATTATCATAGGGGAATATTTTTCTGTTAATCCCGCTAATAAAAGCGATGCGACCCACTCATAATTTTTATTTTATTTTTATTTTTTTTTAATTTTTTTTTTTAAAAAAAAACGTTGCCCCACACTAGGATTTTTTAATGTTAAAACCCGTACCACTCAATTTTTGGCTTGTTTCGATGATCTGCGTCACGTATGAAGTCATTGAAACACTATTTTCGAGTCGTTTTGAAATTAAACTCCTCAGCAAACTGATTCTCCTTGTGAATCCTGTGTCATCAAATAGGTTCTTCAATTTCTTCTATAGCTCATAGGTCGTTTGTACATTTTTTAAATGCACGTACAGCGACGAATCTATTGTCAGAATGAGCTTGGCTCGGGTTTTCGCGTCACCTGCTGCTCCTATTTCTGCTGGCATCTCCAAATTCTCTCCAACTTGATGCAATCAGATATTCCCTCCAGAACTAAGAAATTCTCAGCCGCAAAAGCCCACTCACTGTAGTTTTCTCGCCCTTTCAATTTTGGCACACTGACAAGGTAGTTCGTTGTCATTTTTACTATCTCTGCGTTAATCACAGTTTATCTCAATCTGCAAAGTCTATTTCCACTAGGAATATCCAAGAAAATTGCGTGATAAACTAAAAAAAACTGAGCACATAACCTCTAATTAATCAAACGCTTGAGTCACAGACACGAACTGACTGTATTTCAAAAACATACACTACTACATACTTTATGGCTGATGGCGCTACTAGTTTCTAATGTGTGATATTGTCGATACAGAATAACAGAGAAAGAGGAGGCCTTTGCCCAGCGGTGGGACACACTATGGGTTTTGTATAAAAGCTTGTTTTATAGAGTATAAAACAATTTTTTATACAAAACCCATATTGTTCGGGACAATCACGACAGAAATATGAAGTGTCATATTTATTATAAAAAAAACATGATCGAGAGGTTTGGAAGGAGAAATGGGAGGCCTTTGCCCTGAGACACAAATCAAAACTAATAAAAAAAAAAAAATTAGTTGTGATACTCTATAAAACAATCTTTTCCAATCGCGACAGAAATATGAAGTGTCTTTTCTGACTTTTTTTTAAATCCAGCACTGTCTACATCGACGTCGTAAATTTTTTCTAGTCGTGCCATCATTTTTACGAGAACATTGTTGAAGAACGTGTACTTGATATTTAGACCTTGGAACTGAACCTCGCATTGTATCCTCTGAATCAGTATTTAACAATTTCATTATGATTTCAAGCCTAAAATCATAGAAACTTTTCTTCGTCGAAAAAATGTTGTGCAGCGTGTACGAATTATACAACATTTGCTGGAACACGTGCACCCCTAACTTCTTGTACCATCGTATGGTCTTGTGCTCACATGAGTAGTATGCCAGCATTTGATCCTGGTGATCTATACCACCCATGTATCTATTGTATTTTACTATAACTTCAGGTTTGGAAACCGTTTCACCGCGTCGATTCGTAACGCTAGGCATGTCAGATCCATATTGTGATGAAATCATTAGAACGTCCCGCCGGTCTTTCCATTTCAAAACACAAATGCCACAATTATTGAATTTCGCTATGGATTCGCCACGTTTCAATTTTCTTTGTAAGACTTCTTTTGGATTGTTTTTTCTATTGACACGTAAAGTATCCGAACAATATGTTTTAAGAGTCAATAATTTCTGTGCAAGATTCACTGAATTATAAAAATTATCCATATAAACGGAATATCCCTTGTTTATATAATTAGATAATAAGTTCAAAACAACTTTTTCAGTGTGATTGGCACCTCCCACTAAAGTATCAAAAGCGCCGGCATATAAAATAGTCTTCATAACTACTCCATATTCGTCGGTAAGGATATAAAGCTTTATACCGTAGGGATGCTTTTTGCCTTTGAGATATTGACGGAATATTATACGACCACGAAACAAAACCATTGACCCATCTATGGCCAGATTTTTAGACGGGCAATAAATTTCTTCCATTCGCTGGTTAAAATAGTGAATTAAACTATTAATTTTTGACAGCATATTATCGGACAAGTCGTCTTCAAAATTTAATGATCTCATAATTAACAAAAATCTAGTGGATGTTTTTTCCAGAAGTCTGTGACTCGGTTAAGTTTGATAGTTCCCATATGGAACTAAATACCAAAAAATGTTTTAATTTCTGGAACAGTTACATCTTTCCATAGTCTCAGTCTGCTTTTAGAATCCAGTATATTCAATAATAACTTAGATGCGTAATTGTTAATTTTTGTGACTAGTATTGTAAAAATCTCATCAGTCGCAATCAATTTGAAATAGTCGAATGATTCATTTGTTTCAGGAAGTATTTTGAGTTTTTTTTCGTATCCATCAAAATCTATAGGTACTATCGCGGACACTTCCGTCTGACCACCTTTAAGCTCATTTTTGCTAGCACTTAAAAATAAAAGCGCTTACTAGCCCCGCCCTCTTGATCTTGAATAGACGAATGAAAAGAAAGACTGGCGCGGGCGACGCACACCGAACGTGGTGTATTGTTATAGCAAACTGGTATTATTAGAAAAAAATCTTACCTGAAATTGGCTTATGCAACGAAATTGTTAGTTGCATAAGTCTTGGTTGGTAATTGTAAATTAAAAATTCCAACAAATTCAAAAAGAAGAAATTATATTTGTTGAAATTTTACATTATTATAGACATGTTATGAAATCCTAAAAAATAATCGTGTAATATCTCTGATCACTTTATCTAAAATGGAAAGGGCAAGAGGAATAAATAAAATAAACAGAGATATTCATAAAATATTAAGTATCGAATTTGGATACATTAAAGAGGTAAAACACACAATTCAAGAAGAAGTTGGCAATAAAATAAACTCAAATAAAAATGTCCTTTCCTTGTGGGTGTAACTTATTATTCTAATTAACAGTTTTTCTTTAGAAACAGTAGCTATTCTATTGATGACATTCTTACCTAAATTACGATATAATAATGTCGGTGGTATAGTTAAAGTATGTTTTGTTAAATAATATATATAATATATATTATTTAACAAAACATTTGAAATGGCATTATAAATAAAAACTCTGAAAATAAACAATTACGCGAAATAATCAACAAAATCAGTAATTAAATAATATAGATTCAAACAAAAAGCATTCTATAATTAAGTTTACCGTTAGAACAAGGTTATAATATAATTAGTAGTTTACCCAAACAAAGGGTGACTAGGTCAAAAAGACAAATCAAGTTAAAAACCAAAAAATGTTTTGTATATCTACCTATGACATTCTTTTCTAAAATGACTTTTTTAATTTTTAGGAAGTATTGTTTATTTGAAACCAATAACAAAAATTGAAGATTTTCATTTAACCGCTCAAAAGTATTTGGCACCTGCATTTTTTTTTAAGTTACATGCAATACATTTTAAAGAAATCATTTATTGGGTTTAATTGTTTGTATAACATCGCAAAACACTTATCTACAGTACAATCGTAAACAACTATTGTTATTTGCCGACTCCTGGGGCCGTATTATGACCTCTTAAAACCATCATGTTTTCGGTGTAAAAAAGAGACGGAGCTATACAGGACGAATAGCACTATCCTTTTCTCACACAGAAAACATGATGGTTTTAAGATGTCATAATACGGCCCCTGGTCATAAAACCATCATAGTGTTATTGTTGGAATTTCTTCGAGGTTTATCTTTGAAGTCGCAATTTTGTTTGGATTTAGTTATTGATAAATAAACTCAAGTAAAATTTTACGGTAGTTATCTGATTTTGACCAGAAAACACGCTCTGCATAGCTCAGTACTTAAAGTCTACCAATATTTTTTTCCCTTCTGAGTTAAATTTTTTGAAGAAAATGGGTAAAACTAAGGAATATTCGCAAGAGGTCAGGAGCATAATAATCGTCCTTCATAAATTTCAAGATTGAATTGGAGGATAATGCAGTGCTTTCTGGAGCCCATTTAATTGGTCCGTGATTTATATTTCAACAGGATAATGATCCAAAACACACGTTAAGAATATGCAAGGACTTTTTAAAGTCTTTAGTAGTTTAGTAGTCTCTTTTAAAGGAATTTTTTCAATGATGGAGACCCGTTCTATGTAAAGCACGACGAACTGTGCGCAATGACACGTCGTATTCCTCAGCAAACAGTCTCATCGGCGTGAACGAATAAAAAAAAGACGAAAACGAATCTGTCGGGTGGGTGCGAATTCTCTTGTTGATAGGTGTCCACCTATCAACAAGAGAATTCGCACCCATCGCACGTTGATGACTTTATGGTTTGCTACTGTAATGAGATATGGACATGTTGCCCTCGGTCTATTCTCCAAGACACCCACTTCTTCATGGCGTCTAATCCAGAGTCTGACTGTGTTTCTCTACAAATAATAAATAATCTCTTAAAAGATGTTGCTGTTGCTTGTTTAAGATTCTGAAGAGAAGAATAAATAAAATACTTTTTATACACAGTGGAAAGCATTGAAAATATTACAAATCAAAATATTAAGTATAAACTTAATCAATATTACTTAAGTATTATTTAAGAATACCTTTACCTATTTAAAGACCTATAAAATACTCATTCTGCATAGTTTTCGATATTGAGATAGATTCGTGATAGCACAATTTTAAACCTTAGTGGTTTTTGGTTGCTATTTAACTTAGATAATACTGTATACTTTTGTATAAATGATAAATAAAAAAATAAAAATGTTTATACAGGGTTATTTTGAAAAATACCAACAACCTCGTAAGAGTTCATTTTACTCATCATTATGAACAACTTTTACTATGAGACCAACACTGAAATCTGTTCCTTACATTTATGTTCGGTAACTCAACAATATGTAGGGAATAGCTGTTTTTTTTATTCGCGATTTCAGGTTTGGTCCCATAGTAAAAGTTGTTCATAATGATGAGTACAATGACCTCTTAAGAGGTTGCTGGTGTTTTTCAAATAACCCTGTATAAAACCTACATCGAAATTGAAACAGATAGTGCGTGTGAGCGAGAAAGTATTCGAGTTCACGCGTCACAAGTTCATACCACGGGCATAATCATTGCAATCGCTTTACAAATCTATATATGTATTTCTATTATATAATACTTTACTGTTTTAAAACAAGCTAAAGAGTATTTAATTACTTGCACAAGATAAAATTTGCATTGTAAAGTTTGCACTTTGCATCGTTAGTAAAATTTTATTTATGTTTATATTTCTTTTATTTAAATTGTATTTTAGTATGGCAGGATAAACATGGGTCAGATGCCCCTCGGAAAAGTTATGTAGATTTTTTTACCATGAAATCTTAAGAGAAATATTCTCGTAAGTTATCAGACCTCTGTTTGCAT
This sequence comes from Hecatera dysodea, assembly GCA_905332915.2. Classification (NCBI taxonomy): domain Eukaryota; kingdom Metazoa; phylum Arthropoda; class Insecta; order Lepidoptera; family Noctuidae; genus Hecatera; species Hecatera dysodea. The sequence goes on along the minus strand of HG995306.1, from coordinate 9,210,355 downwards.
TAGTTTATCAAATAAAATAATTAATTGAATTTTGAAAAAAAAAAAGATCTCATACAACGTATTTTTTTATCTTTTTGCAAACGTCTCATAATACGCTAAAGAAGTATTATGCAAGATATTTTTAAGTCTTCATAGTGATTTATGTAACGAAATATCACAAAATAAAGTTTTTCAAACAAAAATTTAACGTATTTTAAGAGACACTAGCACTATTTTTTTTTTGTAAATTACCCTTTCTATGCTCTATAACATAATTATATTTTTCTCAAAAATTTTGGTAGCGTAGAACAGTGTTAAAAATATTTTTCCACCCATGTTTATCCTGCCATACTATTTAGGTTTTTTTTTATAAATTTGGTAAAGAACCAAATTTACCATAATTGTTATGGTAAATTTGGTTCTTTCTAGACTAAAATAATTGACTAATTTACTTCAGCGATTTGACTAATATTAAAACCTTGTCCATGAAAACTATAATTTGATTTCGTTCCTGTCGTATGAGGTTTCTGAAAGACATTATGAACAAAATGTTCCAGCACAGGTTAATAAAATAAAAATACTTCGTCCGTAAAATTCACAAAGCGAGTACCTGCACACTTGATACGTCACTACGCTGCGCAGTGCAGATAGCGACTAATTGCATTATTGCTATCCTAATAGGCCAAAACTTTAAGGGGGCGTGGCCGCGTGGCTCGGCGCATCCGCAGGGTTTAAGCGATTTTTGTGCGAAAGTGGTCAGGCGTATATGACCGCGATAGTACAGTCTGTTGTCAACATTATCTGACCCACCCTAAAAACAAACGAATTTGGACTTTCTATCTATAACATTAAGGTTTATTCAATGCAATGAGCTTATCAGACAAGTGCTCGAGGAATCGATGAACAAATACAATAATAATACAAACACGCAAATTTAATCTTTATACCATTGTCATTAGGTTATATTTTATAACTACTTGTTATAACATAATTAGTCTAATAGCTTATTTTAAAAGAAATAGTTATCTTATTCTGGTCTCGTGGTCTATGCATATGACTTTGAGAAACAAGTTGTAAGATCAAATCCCGCGGCAAAGACGTCGTTTTGCTTTTCAATTTAAAATTTATGCCAAAACTATTTCTTATAATAATGTAAAGAACTATAGACGGATATAAACTTTCTGGAATGTAATATTTTCGCGTAATTTGTAATATGTGGGTAGTTCAACAATAAATACTCGGATTCATTTTAAAACTGGTATTCAATACTATGCTACTGAGGGTATGCAAGGACTTCGCGTAAACATATTTTACCTTGCTTTAAAATTGCAAAAACAACGGCTCTTTACAATCTGTTATTTTCTATTGTATAGCTAGTTTTTTATTATCATGTCTTAATGGAGTGGTTACTTATTTAAAATACAAAATAATCTATTTGCACGAGGAGAAGGATGGTTGCTTGTGCAGTGCAAGAATAAACTTTATGAAAGTATACCATATGGGTCAAATTCTTCAGAATATTGTGTCTAGCATTACAACAACGTTCTAATTTCAATACGACATATAAGAGTTGAGTTGGTCTTGTGGTCACTAGGATAGTGCTGAGTTCATTGTTGTAATACGTTCGAAACCAAGTTTGACCTAGACGTGGCTTATTGCTCAGCTGTTTTTTATTTTATTTTATTACACTTGTTTAAGGACGACGTAGGTTCTTGTCATTTTAAAAGGGTAGTTTGTATAGAAATAAAACTAAAGAAAATTGCAAGTTAAAAATGTTTATCATTTCATTAAAAGACTTAGGTAAGATAAAGTAAGTAAATGCTCATATATTTCCAAATTAATATACATTTTATATTAGTATGCCATAATGAAATCTAACAATTTATAAATATTAAAAAAGGCATGCTTATGCTTAAAATTTTGTTTTCGAGAAAATGAACTCATCCATGAAATGCTTTAACTACAGATTTATAGCTGCCTATATGTAGTGAATAAACATGTTATTTAAATAGAAACAAGCTATTGATAACAATAACATCACCACATAATCTGCAACATTTTAATTGTTTAACAGTCAATCCATTGAGCATTTACTTACATGGTGTGTTTAAAATCCCTACTAGATTAATTAGTAGCGGAGTGGCGCACCGTCCCCTGCTATAACTTGCTGTAAGCGGCTACGCATACCGCGCACCATATTCCAACACAAATCTTTGCCTCTCATGTGCTCCCAAGTCGACGTCACGATCTCAACCAAGTTGTGTTTGTTTCGCACTTCAGTTGTGTCCCAATTTAAAACCATTTGACCCCATAGATTTTCTATAGGGTTCAAATCAGGACTTTTAGATGGCCAATTAATAACTGTCACACCTTCTTGAGCAGCTAACCAATCCTGCACAATGCCTGCACGGTGGATGGAGCAGTTATCGTGCACGAAATAAATGTGCGATGTTGGATAGGCAATTCGCACAGTCGGCAGCATGACATCACGCAGAATCTCCAAATACAAATTACTATTAAACCTTCCACCTACTTCCACCAATTCACCAGGGCCCATAGACGACATCCAGCCCCAGTAGCCCAAGGTTATTCTACCACTGGTTCTACAAGGTAGCAAGCACTTCTCATTGTAGCGTTCTCCTTTCCGTCTCCATAAGATTTTACGTCCATCTTTATCTGATTTAAATGATTTTTCATCAGTGAAGATCACAACATTTTCTTCCCAATTAAAATTTAAATATTCCTGGGCAAAACGGACCCTTTCTTCGCGATGAGCAGGTGTCAATGCAATTTTCTGTGCCGGCTTATAATTCTTTATCCCAGCAGCGTGTAAATGCCTTCTCACTGTTTCGACTGAAATATTGTGATTTATTGCGGATACACGAACGGGCAAAAATGGATTTTCAATATGGCTAGAAACAATGGCCCGGTGGCGTTCGAATTCGGGACTATACTTGATGGCTTTTGCTCCTGGACGAATCCGCTGAATATTTCCATTGTCTCCATAACGTCTTAGCCATAGTCTGACCGTATTTCTCTAAAACAAAAAATAAACATGTTTGGAACCGTGTATGTAACTTGTAAGGAATGAAAAAAATAAAATATAATGGTAAAATAACCAATTACACGTTCATTAATAATACAAAACACTTACTGCAATATTAAGTCGACGACTAATTTCTCTAATTCCAACATGCTGCTCATGTAAAAATATGATTTTGTGTTTGGTATAGTCATTAAGTTGCGACATGATGCTTTTTACACCGAATTGCTTAAAAATACTTAACGAGTTATGAGAAACGATTTACAAATGTGTGTGCGCGGTCACTGCTAATAGGCGTAGTGTAACTTTTGTCACTTAGATGAATTTACTATCTACCTCACGAAGCAAATATGTTTTACTTAGTATCCAACCAAATTCTTGTATAAATTCTGTGAACTTGAAAGTTTTTTATTATACCCACCTGTTTACAAGATAAGTTATTGAGCGTAGATTATATTGGTCGTTCTTTAATAATGCAAGCAATAGTGTAGAAATGATAACAAATTAAAAAAGATACTGATAACAGGTGAAACGCGTATTCGAACCAATTTGGTTTTGGTCGCCAATCCAGCGTCAAACCGCTAAGCCACGAGAACTTATTAGTAGTGTGCGAAATAAAAGATTCCGTTGTAATTATATATTGTGACTTAGAAGATTTTCAACTTTAATGTCAACGAGATAATGATTAAAATAGCTTAACGCTTACCTTAACGTTACGTGTTAAAGATCAAATTTGCGTCCTCGCGCACTCGTCTAATAAGCTCATATAAATTGAATAAACTTTAATGTCACAGGCAGAGGGTCCAAATTCGTTTGTTTTTAGGGTGGGTCAGATAATGTTGACAACAGACTGTACTATAGAAGGATCACGGTCAGTTTTCCATTCATTGGTTAACTGTGATGTTTCGTTAGAATTTATATTATCATCTTCACTCACTTGCGTCGCATTTTCAGTCAACTGCGTCGCGTCTTCACTGGCGTCAGAATATAAGCAATCATCTGATACATTTTCCTGATTATTTTCTTCTTCTAAGTCCTCATCTTCCAATTCCAGCCTCTTAATAAGGTCTTCTTCAGTTAATACCTTTTCAGAGGGTAGTTTTGCTTTCGGTTTTTCTTCTATATCTTCCCCTTCAAATATATTTCTCATTTCGTCCATTATGTCATCATTACCCTCACTGTTTTCTTCCAAATCAGTCAGTGTTACTTTATTATCCTGTAAGACTACTCTTTGATTTTTAAGTATTTTAATACCTTTATTTCGTCTCATTCCTCCTCTTGTTTTAACACCGCTTCTTAAATAGGAAAGGTTTTCATTGGCTGGCGGCGAATAAAAAAAAGGTGAATGTTTACTAGTGGAAGGTTGGGGTTCTATTAAAACATTTGAATAGCAATTTGAAGGTTCCTGACTTTGAAGAGACATTGTATGTTTACAATAATGCGGACTAGCTGATGAAGTTGAAATTACATATGAGTCATTCCTATCTTCACATACAGATTGGATTTCCTGAAGATTAGTCAATGTACAGGATTCGTTTAATGAATCGGCTAGCGATTCTTTAGCTAAATTTTCAGAAACCTCATATTTTGATCCACAGAAAAGTGATTTAGCACGCTTTGATTTTTTAGACGGTTTACTTGCTTTATGTTCTGTTGTCACGGTTTCGAATCTGAAAAATGACAAAATTAACAAAAATCGAAAATTTATGTTTATTTATGGTGTAAATCGGTACCTATATTTAAAATACTCACGCTTGTGGAGACGGTATTTCTTGGATTGTGTAACGTCGTCTCGGTGTCATGCTACTGAAACAAATAAAGATCTATCAATTTAGGACACATTTATAGATTACATATTATTCAAACAAATATGTTAACACACAAAATAATTATTTTTGTTCGCGACGATGCGTCTTAGCTACATAGTATAGGTAGTTATAGGTAGCTATAGTAGTACATAGAATGTTGCAACAAATAAAACCGCGACTACATAGTATAGGTAGTTATAGGTAGTTAGTTAGTACATAGAATGCTGTAACAAATAAAGCTGCATAGTATAGATAGTTATAGGTAGCTATAGTTGATACATAGTTTGTTATTGAAATAAAACACATTCGTTACAGTCGTTTGCTCTCAAGAGGCAGTATATAAGCCCTTGGAGCCTTTATTTCTTCCAAGTAAATAGAATATAGTTAGGTAGGGTATCCTATCCCTTACACATAACAGTAAACACATGGTAACCCTGGTAATCGAAGGTATATAAAGGTAATCAAGGTATATAAAGGTGATCGGTGGTATATAAGGTAATCAAGGTATATACACACACAGACAGACATACATAGGTAATAGAAAGGGCTTGGTAATTTGAGACCTGAAATATTTAGGTCAAAGGTAGTCGCATAGCTAAAAGCGACACTGACCAATCACAGAGCAGGAGGGTGCTGGTACGTGATTGGTCAATGGTTTTTGATAAATAGCCCTGGTGAAGGTATGCACAAAAATAAAACACTTTGCATCTACCCTCTTCCTTTCCCGAAAATACAAGTCTAGATTCTAGACTTGTAGATGTCTGAAATAGAACCGCCTTGAAAAATCCTTTCAGGGGATATATAGATGTTTATAGTGTATGCAGGCATAAAGCCGTAATTTAGGTTTAAATAAAACTGTTTATTTTTATCCCCCTGAAACATATACGCTTATAGAGTTGCAACCCCTTGAGTGACAGGGTTGAAACTTATGTAGTTTTGTAGAGGGTTGTCGTATCTATAGAGATACATATAGCTGTATAGCCCTCCTAGCATAGTTTTACGGTAAATTCACCCCAAGTAGGTAATAGCTTCGTGCCTACAATAGTTTTGTATAGTTTTCGGCATCCCACCCCTACATGGAGGGGGATGAAGGAGTGAATTCGTCTCCGCTGTATGGAGCTTACCGAGGGCTATCCATAAAGGTACGACAACCCCTACTCACATAGACCTAAGCCTAGATATAGCCTAAATTCTAGGATAGACATAGTGAAAAATCCTGTTAATAAACTTCATCACACACGGTGATTTTTTGGGTGTCGATACGGTATAGTTGCGCCGTACAATAGTAACATAGAAACTTATAGAATTTGTAGTCATTGTCAAGATAATTTGGATTTATACCTAAATGTAGAATCATATAGTCGCGAATTTCACCCTTCAAATCGCTAAGTGCATAGTGAACAAGTTAAATAGTGTTTTATTGTGACTTTATTGGTAAGCCCTCAATACCTACCCCTATATATTGTGTGAATAACAGCAAGTATAGCAAGTATTCAGCTAAGGGTTGCATCCTCATGGCCCGTAGCTTATAGACGGAGCGTCAACGCGTCTGGATCATTTATACCTAGGTGGGTTGTCACCATACAGTCCACTTTCGAAGAATAGGATAACCTACCCTGGCCACCCTACAGTCCAGTCGATCACGTCCGCCCCGTACATTTTCTGGTCCATCGGAGCCGGATATTTTGAAGATAGCCTGATCTAGCTATTTGGAAGCTGGATTTACCGAACCACGCAGCTACCCTGAAGGCGCAACCCCTATTGTGAAGTCGCACCCCCTTGAAGAAAAAACTACCCTTCAACATATCAAGACACGAAGGGCGTCCCTAGAAGCTGAATAGAAGTCGGACCTTGAAGAAATCATCCCTTCAAGAAAACTACCCCTAGGCAGATTGATGTTGAAAAATAGTGAAGGAACAACATAGAAGAAATTTAATCAAGCTGAACTTAGAAAATTTCGAACGACTTCACACTTTGAAAATTTTGAGGAGTTCCGACACTTAGAAAAATTTTGAAGAATTTTGAACTTAGAAAATTTTCAACAATCCGACACTTGGAAAATTTTTGAAGAATTTTGAACTTGGAAAATTTTCAACAACCTGACACTTAGAAAAGTTTTGATCAAGCGGGACTTGGAAAATTTTTTGAAGAATTTTGAACTTAGAGAATTTCGATCGACTTCACACATAGAAGATTTTGAACAGTCTGGGACTTAGAAAAGTTTCAGTCAATCCGAACTTAGAAAATTTTTTGAAGATTGGGGACTTTGAAAAATTTTTGAAAAATTTTTGAAATAGAAGTTTTTGGAAACTTGGATTGAAGTTTCACCTGAGGCTTACCAGTGGACTACCGAATAGTTTTGAAGATTCATTGAAGACTTCAACAATGCCGATCACGAGGTCGCATGGCAAATCATCCGAGGCGTGGACAGTTCCGATACAGGATCCAGCCGAGAGGGTTCCTGCTATCCATCATCAGGTGCCGCCGCGTTCGCCTTCATCGTCTGGGACGGCGCGATCGATGCAGCAGCGCAGTGAAGACGTGTCTCCGCCTGCTGCCGCTGAACGAATAGAACAGATAGAAGCAATAGAACGAGTACCTGCACCATTGCCGACAACAGTACAGAAACAGATGCCATCGACCTCAAGGAAGGGAACCCGCTTTGAGACGACTTCAGATAGTACAATGAAGCCGTCAAATAGAAAAGATAGCCGAGTCTTGCCAATGACTACCCGGGGTGACGCCCGTATAGAACATAGACGTCCGCCGTCGACCATTGACAGGTCACCGCGGTCATATAGAAAACTACAGAAGGCTCGCGAAGACTTATTGAAGATTAAGTTGGAGCTTGCCCAGTTAGCACTTCAGAGAGCCGAACAAGAGTCGGACGAAGAATATTTGGACGATAGAAACTCAAATGAAGAGTACGTGCGTTCCTGGCTGGAAGAGGCGCCTGAACCTGTTCCTGATCAGAGAGAGACCAACGCCGCCGAGGGGGACATCCGTGATAGTCGACAGCAACCGCCCCCCCCTGTGGACTTCGAACCAATAGTGGACTCTCGTCGAACGCACATAGATCCAGATAGTGCTAAACAAATAGAGCCACCACCTATGAAGAAAATAGAAGACGATAGGAGCGAGGATAATTTACGTCCATTCGTTACGGACCTTACGGCTGCTATAGCATCTTTAGTTGACAAGAAAACAGAACAGCAGTCACAGAATTCCTCCTCGGCGTCGAAGGTCATCATGACCTTACCGAACTTCAGTGGTGCGCATACAGAATGGTTGTCATTTCGAGCCATTTATGAAACAACTCGAAAATATTTCAACGATGTCGAAAATACAGCAAGACTTAGAAGAAGCCTGCATGGACGCGCTTTAGAAACAGTCAGTTCAGAACTCATCGGCCATGCAAGACCAGATGACATCATGAGGGAACTCGAGCTGCAATTCGGCCGACCAGATTCGATAGCACAGGCCGAAACAGATAGATTGCGAGGACTGACACGATGCAGTGAAAATCCAAAGGATATTTGCTCATTCGCAAGCCAAGTGAGGTGCGCTATAGTAACGCTGCGAGCATTGAAGAAGGATCATTACCTGATCAACGCCGAGATCATGCGAACCTTGACAGAGAAGCTACCGAATTCGATACGTGTACAGTGGTACCGAACAAGCTCGCGAATTCATTACCGAACAAGCTCGATACTGCAGCGCTTTCGCTCCTGCTGAAAACATCAGAGGGCTCATCCAACCGACGCACACCGCAGCAGAGGACTCACACAACAACAGAGAAGTCAGCAAGCAAGTGCCGACTGTGTGAGAAGGATGGCCATATAGAACGCGATTGCTCGAAGTTCAAGAATAGTAATAGTAACAAGAGATGGGAAATTGCGAAGAATCTAAACCTGTGCTTCCGTTGCCTGAAGCCAAGAAGAGAGCGGCATAAATGCAACGCGAAGAAGTGTGACGTCAAGGGGTGTACAGCCACGCACAGTCGGCTACTTCATTACGACAAGAAGCCTGCTGCGGTGGCAGCCGAAAAGCCCAGACAGACCGAAGTCAAAAAGGAGCCCAAGGAGACAGTCGCCAGCTCAAGATCATCGTCGAATCACGCCTATTTAAAGATCATCCCGGTCCGGGTCATTGGACCGGCGGGAGAGGCAGCTACGTTCGCCCTACTCGACGATGGATCGACCGTATCGTTGATCGATGAAGACATCGCCGACCAAGTCGGAGCCGAGGGCAAGATCGACCCACTGAAGATTGGTGCGATCGGTGACACCATGATCGACACTCCTTGTTCGAAAAGAGTCACAGTGACACTCGCGAGTCAGCATAGAAATAGGGTGCCGTTCAGAGCGCGCACCATACCGAAGCTTAATCTCGCGTCACAGACAGTCCGTGAAGAAGATGTCACACATTGCAAACATCTCATCGACTTGAAAGAGCAGCTAGTCTATGATGTTGGCGCGCCCAAGATTTTGATTGGCCAAGACAACTGGCACCTTCTTGCCAGTGAAGTCAGAAGAGGCCCCAGGCACCAGCCAATAGCGTCACTTACAACGCTTGGATGGACGCTACATGGCGCGCACACTAGAATACTCGGTCAGCAGGTGCATTACGTCAGCGCATGCAGAGAAGATAGACAAAATAGAGACGACAGACTGAACGAGCAACTTCGTGAATTTTTCGCACTCGAGTCCCTGATAGTAAATCCTAGGCGTCCAGATTCTGATCCAGAGAAGCAGGCTGAAGACATCTTGAAGAGACATACCAAACAGCTGACAGATGGGCATATAGAAACAGCTATGTTATGGAAAAATAACAACTTGCCCGATAGTTATGGGACAGCACACAAGCGGCTGATCTCTATAGAAAAGAAGCTCGACAAAGATCCGAGTCTTCGAAATAAATATATAGAACAGATGGACTCGCTCCTTTCAAAAGGGTACGCAGAAAAAGCGCCCAAACAGACCACGCCAGGAAGAACCTGGTATCTGCCTCATTTCGACGTCTTCAATCCCATGAAGCCGGAGAAGTTTCGAATAGTACACGACGCCGCAGCTAAATCGAATGGAATGTCGCTGAACGACTTCCTACTTACAGGACCGGACCTGTTACAGTCGCTGCCCGGCGTCATGATGAGGTTTCGTAGATATCCGATAGCCATTTCAGGTGACATTACCGAAATGTTCATGCAGGTCAAAGTACGACCTGAAGATAGAGACGCCCTCCGATATTTGTGGAGAGGCAATAGAAGAGAAGGAGCCCCCGACGAGTATCGAATGACGTCAATCATATTCGGCGCGGCAAGCTCACCGTGCACGGCCATATTCGCGAAGAATTGGAACGCGAACCGGCACATAGAACAGCATCCAGAAGCAGTAGAAGCAATAGTGAAGAACCATTATATGCACGATTATCTGGATAGCTATAGAACAGTTGACGATACTGATGAAGTCGTATGGGAAAATCCGAATGCATCTTCTACTTTTTACTGTAGACCTATTTATTTTAAATTTGCAAAGGAAAACGATCTGAATATAAAAGAAGAAATGCTGTCGATTGAAAAAGAAATTTCCGAACTGCATCCAACAATAGTTAAAGAAGCAAATGTCAATCACAAACTCCATTTGACCATGATTGATGGTAAGATAACATCACATCTTTCAGATACATCAACAGCAGTATGTGATATCTGTCACGCGAAGCCGAAAGAAATGAATGTCATCGACATAGTATCGCAAAGAAGTCCTTCCGTAGACATGTTTAAGTTTGGCTTATCATCCCTTCATGCTCGGATTAGATGTATGGAATGCGTGTTGCATATCGCGTACCGCCTAGATTTTAAGAAATGGCAAGCTAAAGGAGAAGAGCACAAGCTTCTATTAGCCAACAAAAAGAAGACCATCCAAGAAAAGTTTCGAAATGAAATGGGGCTACTTGTAGACATAGTTAAACAAGGTGCAGGAACTACTAATGACGGAAACACTGCAAGAAGATTTTTTGCAAATCCCCAAGTAACAGCGCAGATCACAGGCGTTGATGAAGAACTCATCAGAAGATTTGCAGTGATTTCAGGTAGTCTCATGTGGAGAGTTTGTTGACGTGGATAGGTTTCGGCAATATTGTAATGCAACATATAACAAATACATTGAGTTATATGCATGGTATTATATGCCGTCTAGTGTGCACAAATTACTTATGCATGGTGCCGACATAATTGAATACCATAACTTTATTCCAATTGGCAAACTCTCTGAGGAGGCTTCTGAAGCGCGTAATAAGGATTTCAAAAATTTTAGAGCCTACCACTCGAGAAAAGTTAGTAGAACTGCAACAAATGAAGATATTATCCATAACTTATTGATTTCTTCTGACCCATACCTGTACAGCATCAGACCCAAGATATGTCAACTTCGGCATAAGCCATTGTCAGATGAAGCCAAATTATTATTATGTAGCCCAGATAAAGAAAATTTTGAATTTGTAGATGCAGGAAACCAGTTTGACTTCGATTAATTTTACTTTTTTCTTTCTTTGTTTATAAATATTAAGGATAGTTAGCTATATAGTTACCTAGTTTATATGATGGTTATTTTTTTATTATTTTGTTTTTATATTTTTATGTATTTTATTTATTTACCCACAATATAAGATAATAATGTGAAGTATTGTTTATTTTTTGTTACTTAAGTTACAGTTTTTAAATGGGACGCTTATGTTCAAGGTCAAAAAACATATAGTATCATACTATAATAAATATGTGTGCTACAATAGGCATACCTATTATTAATTTAGTAACAATACAGGTCAGTACAAGGTACATTACCGCAATAATAAAGTCATCAAAATATGTTTCTTTCATTAATATATATCTTTTTAAAGGGGCCGTTCAAGGTCAAGGTCAAAAGTCTTAGGGCTTCGTTAGTAACTCTGTAATAATTCTTGAGAGTGAAAAGTACTAAAATAATTATTTTAAGGTATTTTTCCGTAATAACAGTACCCTGTAAAACGAAATTTTCATTAATTCATATCTCGTAAATCGGAGCGGTCGGGGTCAAGGTCAAAGGTCACATGGCTTCATTACCCACTCAGCAATCAAATATATAAGTTTCAGCTTTACATCTCAAAACACAAAAAAGTTATGACGAAAACAAATTCCATTTTCATACATTTGAAACATATAAGTAGGTATTTTATGGTGTTAAATAAAAATAAAAAAGTTGTGACTACTATAAAATTCAATGCTTTGATGGTCTCGACAAGACTGCATACTTGAAACAACCAAAAAAGCAACTTCATTTTTCAAAAAATCCTACGAAAGGGAGGCTCGAAATCCCTTCCATAGTGCGCCGCCGCCTTGCCTTGTGCAGGCGACACAGCAGGCGATGCTGCTCACACAGCTCGCCAACAGATAGACGGGTGACGCTGCCCGCAAGGCGCAGCTCACCCCACCGCGGACATATTCGGTCCGCATTCGGCTCGCATCAAGCGAGCAGTAGCCGGCGATGCTCTCACAGCTCGCCAAGCGACGCTGCGCGCACTCGCAGCTCGCACAGACAGCGGGCCATCCGGCCCACAGCTCGCACATTTGCGAGAGCCTACGCAACAGCCTTGCGACTGCAGGCGACCCACAGCAGGGAAGCGGCAGACCGGCGACTGCACAGCTGCGTCGAGCACCGGCATCGAGCACCGGCGCCGCGCAGCGGGCGACGTGGCTACAGGCGTCGCTCACCGGGTTTCTGCAGCGCCGCGACGTCATCGCACCGAGTCATCGCTGCACTGCACGGCGGGAGAGATGTTCGCGACGATGCGTCTTAGCTACATAGTATAGGTAGTTATAGGTAGCTATAGTAGTACATAGAATGTTGCAACAAATAAAACCGCGACTACATAGTATAGGTAGTTATAGGTAGTTAGTTAGTACATAGAATGCTGTAACAAATAAAGCTGCATAGTATAGATAGTTATAGGTAGCTATAGTTGATACATAGTTTGTTATTGAAATAAAACACATTCGTTACAGTCGTTTGCTCTCAAGAGGCAGTATATAAGCCCTTGGAGCCTTTATTTCTTCCAAGTAAATAGAATATAGTTAGGTAGGGTATCCTATCCCTTACACATAACAGTAAACACATGGTAACCCTGGTAATCGAAGGTATATAAAGGTAATCAAGGTATATAAAGGTGATCGGTGGTATATAAGGTAATCAAGGTATATACACACACAGACAGACATACATAGGTAATAGAAAGGGCTTGGTAATTTGAGACCTGAAATATTTAGGTCAAAGGTAGTCGCATAGCTAAAAGCGACACTGACCAATCACAGAGCAGGAGGGTGCTGGTACGTGATTGGTCAATGGTTTTTGATAAATAGCCCTGGTGAAGGTATGCACAAAAATAAAACACTTTGCATCTACCCTCTTCCTTTCCCGAAAATACAAGTCTAGATTCTAGACTTGTAGATGTCTGAAATAGAACCGCCTTGAAAAATCCTTTCAGGGGATATATAGATGTTTATAGTGTATGCAGGCATAAAGCCGTAATTTAGGTTTAAATAAAACTGTTTATTTTTATCCCCCTGAAACATATACGCTTATAGAGTTGCAACCCCTTGAGTGACAGGGTTGAAACTTATGTAGTTTTGTAGAGGGTTGTCGTATCTATAGAGATACATATAGCTGTATAGCCCTCCTAGCATAGTTTTACGGTAAATTCACCCCAAGTAGGTAATAGCTTCGTGCCTACAATAGTTTTGTATAGTTTTCGGCATCCCACCCCTACATGGAGGGGGATGAAGGGGTGAATTCGTCTCCGCTGTATGGAGCTTACCGAGGGCTATCCATAAAGGTACGACAACCCCTACTCACATAGACCTTTTTTTTTTTTTTTTTTTTTTTTTCTGGATGGGAAATCATCAAATGACCCCTCCCGCCCTGGGTGGAGCGGTAGGGAGTGTCAGACTTTTACTGACTAAAACCCACCCGTGATCCTTCTTGTGCCCTATGCGTTCCAGGGCCGCGGTAACTCTTTCGAACAAATTCCGCAACCCTAGCAGGCACCGACCCTATGGGGTCCCGTCCTCGGTGCTGACGGCTCCTTGCGGCGCGCGTGGAACACAACGCGTCGTCGACTCAGCCTGGTATCGGACGGCGAGCCACCCACGCTCACCGTCCCCAGGCATCAGCCACTGCGCAATAGCACAGCGGCCGACTTGTCTCTGGAGGAGGCCGAAATGGGACCATTACTGGCACTCCATCTCAGCACCCTCCCGAGTACCGGGAATCGCAGCACCCGCAGCAGAAGCGGCAGAAGCGGCGACGGAAGCCGCGGCGGCGGCAGAGGCGGCGGCGGCGGCGGACCTCTTGCCCTTGGTCGGGGCGGATGGCGCGCAGGCCCTTCCCCCAGCCCAGTGCTCGGCCGGCTTGCCAGCAGCCGCACATGCACTGCAGTGCGGCGTGGCCTCGCACGAGCCGGCCCGATGACCGGGCTGACCACAGCGGAAACAAAGACCGCTGCGGTCCACCTCCGAGGGGCACATAGCTCCCGTGTGGTTGCCCACATGGCAGCGGTAGCACCTCAGAGGTCTGGGTTCCAGCAGTTTTACCCGCGCAGACACCCATCCCACCAAGAGCCTTCGGCCCTCCGACACAGTTCTGGCCGCCGTCACGGGGCAGCTCAACACAAGGGTTTGCATGCCCGTGTTGTCAGGTCGGAGGGTGCCCGCCTTGACGAGCTCGGCAGAGCACCCCCCAGTCCTGGCGACGGCGGCCACAACTTCCTCCTCCGTAACGGAGTCATCCAGGCCCACTATGCGCATGTCGATGCGCTTAGTCGGCCTGGACACCCGGACCTCGTCCGCGGGTAAGACCGCCCTCAGCTTTTCGGCCAAGGCGTCCGCGAACGGGCCACTCTCCGCTCCGGCGAGCTCGAGCTTGCGGGCACCGGTTAGGGTCCTCCTGACCCCGATGCCCCCGCTAATGCCCAGCTCTTGGAGGCTCACCGCCTCCTTCGCCCGCTTCAGTACGGCGAGATACGTCACGCCCCTCTGTTCCGCTTCCGGCTGCAGTGTTAACACTACAGCTGCGGACTTCGGGGCGCGAAGCCTCGCCGCAATGGCGTTGGCCTTCCGCCGCTGCTTCCTCGCCTTCTTCTTGGCCGCCTCTTTGGCCTTCCGCTTCTGGCCAGCAACCTGCCACTCGGCCTCGGCCGCAGGAGGGTCCGAGGGTGGGGGTGGGGGCGGCTGCGGCGCCACTGGCGCAGCAGCCTTAGCCGCTCCCCCTCCAGCCTTCCTCCTTCCCCTCTTCGCCGGGGCCGCCTTGGTCGTCGCCGGCGTCGCAGGCGCCGGCGTCACAGGCGCTGGCGCGGCTCCCACCTTGGCCTTCGCCGCCTGGCCGGACGTTATCGGGCTGGCAGCCACCGCGGCTGCATACGAGGCCGCCTTCTGCTGGCCCGGGGGCCCCCGTGTCGCCGCTAACGGGGGACGCCGGACAATGCCCTCCAACACTGAGACCTGCCTCCGGAAGGGAGCCAGCTCCTGCCGCACCAGGTCCCGTACCTGGCTCAGCACCTGGCCCCCCTCCGGCGCTGCCGGACTCAGTCCCCCTCGCGGCTCCACAGAGGCCGCCCTAGCCATCCCCGCCAGGTCTCTCCGGAGCGACTCATTCTCCCGAACGAGTCGCTCCGTAACGACCGCGAGGCGGGCGACCTCCGCCCGCAACTCTGACGCCTCCTTTGAGGCAGGCCCGTTGGCCGCCGCTGCCGCCAGGATGGAGGCTTTGGCCGCGCTTATGGCCTCCCGCTTCGAGGATTGCTTCCTCTTGAAGGCCACAGCGCGGATCGCGGCCTCCACTACCTCCTCAAACCGGGCCCTCTGCTCCTCGGCAGCGGGAGGTTCCTCTCCCGGGGACTCCGAGTCGTCAGAGTCGGGAGTAGGCGGAAGAGTAGAGAGAGCCCTGCGACCGCTCCCTCCAGGGCGACGCCCCTCCTCCACCAACCTCCCGGCCCGACGCTCCTCCCGGGTAGAGGGAGCCAGCCCCCTCCCTGCCTCACAGCCCCTGCCCCGCCTAGCGGTGGGGATCTTGCGGGCGGAGGCGAACTCGCCCTCGGAGGACGACTCCTTGTCGTCCTCCCGTCTGGGCCGCTTGCGGACGAGCTTGACGCCCTCCACAGCGACCCCCCTTCCTCCGTCTTCAGAGCCCGCCGAGCTGACCGTTACTAGGTCTGGCGCGGAGCCGGAATCCGACTCCGCACCACCCCGGCGCTCAGGCGAACCCTCCTCTACGCAACCGTACGCCATCAGCTCCTTAAAGGAAGCGGACTCGGATGACGACGATTGGGAGCCTCCTCGGCTCGTGTTGCCACTGGCAAACGGAAGGCGTTTGGTGCCCACCCCAGAGTACGGAGGGCAGCCCGCCGAAGCGGGGTGGGATTCCCCGACCGCTGAGCAGTCGGGACCCACCTGGGGACTCATTTTGCAAAGGCCTTTTCTCATATTTTCCTTTTAGAGGGTGCGGTCCCTTACTCCTCCGCCCTTTCTCCATCACAGGGCCTCTCCTCCCACCCGCTCGCTGCCTTCACAGCCACGTCTGATGAGCAGACGCGTACCAGAAGGCAGCGAGCGGGATTCCTCGCGTGTGTGTCTCTCTTGGTCTGATCCCTCACTTGCGACCTTCCGGCATGAGTGGCTCTACCGGGAAAGCTCGCAAGATCATTGAGACGCTCAAGCCCCACCACGACGACAACGTGGAGACACATTCGGTGGGGTACTCACATAGACCTAAGCCTAGATATAGCCTAAATTCTAGGATAGACATAGTGAAAAATCCTGTTAATAAACTTCATCACACACGGTGATTTTTTGGGTGTCGATACGGTATAGTTGCGCCGTACAATAGTAACATAGAAACTTATAGAATTTGTAGTCATTGTCAAGATAATTTGGATTTATACCTAAATGTAGAATCATATAGTCGCGAATTTCACCCTTCAAATCGCTAAGTGCATAGTGAACAAGTTAAATAGTGTTTTATTGTGACTTTATTGGTAAGCCCTCAATACCTACCCCTATATATTGTGTGAATAACAGCAAGTATAGCAAGTATTCAGCTAAGGGTTGCATCCTCATGGCCCGTAGCTTATAGACGGAGCGTCAACGCGTCTGGATCATTTATACCTAGGTGGGTTGTCACCATACAGTCCACTTTCGAAGAATAGGATAACCTTCCCTGGCCACCCTACAGTCCAGTCGATCACGTCCGCCCCGTACAATTTTTATGGTTATTTGAATAATCACCAACCTCTTGTTACTATTAGGATTTACATCTTCTTCCTTTAAAGCTAACTCTAATAAATGATCGCTTCTTCGTTTCATCGTTGAAAAGGATAGCCACTGAAAATCAAATTTGTTATTTATTAAATCACTCTATTTGAGATGTCATATGTAGCTAAGCTAATGCGCTGGATCGTACGGCGTACCGTACTGCGTAGCTGCACGAGTAAGCTAGTATTTAGCACGCATCTTTAGCACATATTCTTAGCAAGCATCCTTAGGACTTAAATTGCTATGGAAATAAAATAGCTTTGTTGAACCCTGTTCCACTTGAGCAATCCTATTTAATTGGTATAAATCAGGCAGATCCTGAGAAATGAAGCTTAGCATAGCTGCGATTCCACATCGCAGCCTAAAACTACAATTTCTTTCACCGCAATACCAAGGCATAGTGAGTTAGTAAACAAAATCAATCACTACAGAAAAAACATGCGAGAAAGAAAAACCTTTTCTATTTGGAGAGCCACATCGGGAAAATATCTAAAATATAATGCTGATTATTTTAGCATGCATTTATTTTAGTACTTTTTCACGATAAGTTAGTTACAAATAAAACATTCGTCGGCAGGATAGTGTTCATAGACAGCATAATTACATACTAGGCACCAAAAAAAGTTGCTTAAAAACAATTTTTTTAACATTTCGTCTTTATTGGTAGTAATAAAATGTTGCGGCGAATACAAATTCGTACTGTGCCCACAACAAAAAATAGATAAAAAAATGCGTACATACATTTTGGCATGATTTCTTACGCATAAAACCATCCAAAAATGATTTTTACTGCTATGCCAATGAACGCACCGTATCCGTGCATGTTATTTAATTTAAAAAATACACGATGAAACTTCGGAAAAAAAAATGATAAAATTAAGAACATTGCTTACCTTTATCTCCCAATTTACAATTATACCATAAACATTCAGTAAAACTTCAGTTATACCAAATTTAAAAAGACCTTCACAGCACCAATAGTTTTTTCCTCACCAAAACAAGAATGACAGTCCGAAGCAAAAACCAACAGTGTTTCCACATTTAAAAATTGTTACTAACTGTGAATGTTGCCAAATATTTAAATAAATTTCTATAATTTTTAATGTAATGCCAAAAACGTCCTAACGTACACTCAACGCATATGGTATGTTGGTGGCATGACGTAGTAATCTCGATCAACGCAAATGGTACGTTGGTAGCAACCATGTAGCAACGAATGGGTTAAGAATAAGTCTATCTATTAAAAAAAACCGCATCAAAATCCGTTACGTAGTTTTAAAGATCTAAGCATACATAGGGACAGACGGCGGATAGCGACTTTGTTTTATACTATGTAGTGATAAAGCACATTTGTGAACAATAAGTTAATTTGTTGACCTCTTTCATTATGAACACAAACTTATTTTTCCAGAGCTTTGAACCGGTAATGATTTGTTATTTGCAACTTTAATGGTTTTTATATCTGGACTTGTTTCTTCTAATAACAAATTCATGTGTATTAGACCGTTCCCTATATCCCTATGTGATGAGGGGCAAGGATGTCTTCAATGAAGTAATTTTATTGTTCTGCTTGAAAATATAAACGTATATTTGACAATTTACAATAATATTTTAATAATCGTGAGATAAACCGAGTAGGCGAGTAGATACCGATTTTTTTTTTTTTTTTCTGTTTATTTATTTAAGGAATTTTTATACATTAAGTATATGTCAATTCCATCGTAACCTAACTTAAACTAAAAATATCTACTCACTAATTATGGCTTATGGCTAAATAACATAAACAGCGCTTTAGCGGCTTCAGACGAAGGAGAGGACAACATTTCGTGGAACATACCCACACTGGTTCTGCTCAAACATAATGTACTTATCAGTAACTCTCGATCCGTCTCATAACGCACACATTCCACCAACAGGTGATGAACGTCTTCAACTACACCGCACACATTACAATTTGGGGAGTCTGATTTCTTCATCATGTACGCGAACTTGTTCAGTGGAACGTGGCCAGATCTTAACCTGAGCGCTGTTACAATCAAAGATCTACTCAAATTCACATGATTGAGCCATGGTATTCGAGGAGGCTCACATTGTATTGTTTTGTACCAAATTCCTTTTTCTAAAGATCTCTCGTTAAAATATTCCGTCCAGTTATTGTGGCAGTATTTTTTGTATTTAGGCAACAACTCAGTGTAATTTGGCAGTATTACAACCTCTTTTCCGTTCACTGCTGCTAGTTTCGCCAACCTGTCAGCCTCCTCGTTACCTCTGATGCCGATATGTGA
Organism: Hecatera dysodea; assembly: GCA_905332915.2. Classification (NCBI taxonomy): domain Eukaryota; kingdom Metazoa; phylum Arthropoda; class Insecta; order Lepidoptera; family Noctuidae; genus Hecatera; species Hecatera dysodea. The sequence goes on along the minus strand of HG995306.1, from coordinate 9,190,906 downwards.
TGGAATCCATTGCAATTTCAATTGAGTGCCCTTTAAATTGTTTTCATAAATTTCAGCGAGGATGTCATAAGCTATCGATGTACCTCTGCCACCAGAGGCGCATCGAGCTATATGATATAAAGCGCTTCTGCTATCGGTACAAATTAGGACTTTATTCTGTTGAATTGATCGAGCATACAACAGGGCTTCTAAAATTGCTATAAGTTCCATCGACATAACTGAAAATTCGTAGTTTGATTTAAAACAGTTATTGTAAGATGAATTATTTGCTACATGGGGATCATAAAAAGCGGCACCGCGACCACTTGCGCTTCTTGAGCCATCGGTAAATATTAAATACCAACCGTCATATTTTTCTCTTAACTCGGATATAACACTGAATTTTAAAATATTGTAATCGTGATTTCGTTTTGTGTGAACTATACTATCTAGGTGAACTTCGATTACATTATTAACATCGATGTTAGTCACCCATGTTTTAAGAGAAAACATTCTTAACGGTGTTGACGATGACATAATTTCGTTCTTCATTAAATTGTAAATGTTTACAAGTAGAGGAGTTTTTTTCCTGATCCAATAGCTATTATTACAGAGGGAACTTAGTTCGGATAATAAATTTATACTAACATTATCAGACTGAGAGAAAGCTTTCAAACAAAATTTACATGCTAAATATTTTCTACGTAAATGCAGAGGAGGAACGCAAAGCTCTGACTCCATTACATGTATGGGTGTGCTTCTTATAAAACCACCTATAATGCGTAGTGCTTGGTTCTGAACTTTGTCCAGCTTATAGGTATTGATCTTACAACTATTATCAAATAAAAATGAACAGTAATCTACTCTGCTTCTTATTAAAGATACATAAAGTTTACGCAAATGCTTTGGATGCACCCCCCATGACGACCCCGCCAAGACTTTGAGCAAATTAAGATGTCTCTGTGTCTTTTGGTAGCATTCATTAATTTGTTTACTCCATCTTAAACAACGATCAAGCCAAATACCTAAATACTTATACGATATGACTAGTTCTAGAGGGTTGTTATTAATTAAGACTGGTAACTGGAGATTTTTACGTCCTCTGCTAAATAAACATAACTTGGTTTTATTAGTCGACAATGTCAACCCCAATTGATTTAATATAATAACTATAGCGTTGAGTGCATTTTGAATATTATTTACACCTTCTGTCATGTTTTTATTACAGGTATACAAAACGAAATCGTCAGCGTACTGGCAGATAAAGACATTGTTTATTTCTTTACTGACTTTAATTGTAGCTATATTAAAAAGGATAGGAGACATAGGATCACCTTGTGCGAGGCCCCTGCTGGCATATCTCATAATAAATTTATTCTCCTCAAGATCATCCTTAATTTTTAAGTGTCTTTCCGTCAAAAAATTCCATAAATATAAACATATCCTCTTTCCTACCCCTATTTCATCAAGCTTTACTATTAGTTCATTAATCAGTACGTTATTATAAGCATTCTCAACATCTAAAAAACATGCTAGTGTTGGGGAATTATTTGAAAAACCTATTTGTATTTGTGTGACAAGGCGAACTAGATTGTCATAACATGACTGTCCCTTCCTGAATCCAGTCGTAAAAGGTGTCAATAGTTTATTTATTTTTATTTATTTATTTTCTACGTACCACTCCAAACGTTTCGTTATCATAGCATGTAGAATTTTACAGACACAAGACATCAAAGAGATTGGACGTAACTTAACTTCATTGTTAGAAGGATTATCTCTCTTTGGTATCGGTACAATTCGTATGTCACGCCATTGGACAGGGATCTCTCCAGTTACAAAAATCATGTTATATAACTTTAATAAATGTTGTTTGGCACAATGCGGTAAGTGGTAAATCATTGAATATGTAATCCCATCGTCACCTGTAGCGGTATCTTTTTTTTTAAGACAGCTATACATTTCTTGTATTGTAAATGGGCTTTCTAACACGTCATTAACTGATCGTATATCTGGTGAGCATGAGTTCACATAATCAGGAGCCAGGTTATTTAAAAGGACTTCTTTTTTATCATTAGAAATATAAATCACAGACGACCGACGTCCTTTTAACCAACCTAGCTTTTTCCACATTTCCGATATAGATGTTATTTCATTAATGTCGTCACAATATTTCTGCCAATTTTGCCTTCTAGCTCGCTGCATAGCTAATTTGGTGTTAGAACTTATGTGTTCTAATATATTTAAATTAGATGGCGTAGGATTACTTCTAAATTGACTAAGAGCTAACCTACGTTGAGCAATAAGTTTCGACAGTGATTGATTCCAATATGGCTGGGGCCGGAAATTTCGACTAGGATTATTAAATTCTTTGGTCATGGGAATGTAAAGATCCGCTGCACTATTAAGTTTATTGACAAAATTATTATATTCCATTTGAACATGACTAATTTCGTTATAAATAGTTGAGTAATAATTTTCTAAGTATTTATTATATTCTATCCAGTCTGCAAATTTAAAGTTACGTTTTTTGCGTACTCGTTGGATATCTTTAAAATTAAATTTCATTTTAATTATCAGGTGGTCACTTCCAAGACTGTCATTCGTAACTTGCCAATCACAAAACATAGCTATATCACTTGACATAAATGAAATATCTGGAGACGTTTGTTGAACAACATTGTTAACTAATTTCACTCTGGTTGAATGACCATCATTTAAAGAAACAAAATGTTCCAAAGCTGCATCATATATTTGCCCACCTCTAGAGTCATTTCGATTCGACCAATTGGTATGGTGAGCATTAAAGTCACCTGCTATTAGACAATTTTGTTTAAAAGTTGAAAAGAGTTTATCCCAAACTGATTGGGTAGTGTGTACTGATGGGGGACAATACACTAACATTAAATACTTAATTTGACTACAGTTTAATAATCGAATACAAACCACTTCTATGCCACGGTTAACATAATTTAAACACTACTACTACACTCTTGAACTTTAATTGAGTTATGTACCATTATAACAACACCTCCATACCCGTCATCTCGGTCTTTACGATGGAGATGGTAACCACTTACGTATAAGCTAAAATCAGGTTCCAACCAAGTCTCGCTTATCAATGCTATATGAATTTTATTGTAAGATAGCAAAAGTTTCAAGTCAATAAGCTTTGGTCTCAAGCTTTGCGCATTCCACTGCATTATATTTAGGCCAAAAATTTTTTGTACATTAGCCATTGGTAAATAATGAGGTTAATTTCGGAAATACCTCTTGTGTTTGTATTAATTCAAAAATATATTCTATGCACACTTTCACTACATAACTACAAAACATTTTTATTTTATCTTCGAAATCGATATTTAAAAGGAAAATATCTTTTATTTTACTTACAAAGCTCCTAAATTTAGTACTTTCGTGTCTTCTCGTATAAGGTTTGTTGGAGTAGATACCGATGAAGTCGTGGCGAGTGAAGTTTTTTGCGTCGGTGCTGCTTCCAAGCGGGGAGAACGGGAAGATTACGCACGATGTTCACGCCGCAGAATGTTGACGCTATTTGCTGCTGGATGGCGTTGTAGGATGTAGTCTTCCAACACGAAGTACTCGTCGCTGTAGCTTCTTGATTATGGTGACAGTAACGGGCAGATATTTGAGAACGATCGCCGTATTGTACCGTGCGCTGTACGGATCTCAGCTACACGGGATATTCCATCAGTTCCGGGGAATACTTGCGTTATTCGACCCAGTTTCCATTTGAGTGGAGGAACATTCTCTTCTTTGATAAGAACTAGGCTATTTGCTGTGATGTCCTCACTGGTTACCTTCCATCTTGTTCGTTGTTGGAGTTCTGAAACATACTCTTTCGACCATCGTTGCCAAAAATGCTGTCTGAGTTGCTCCACACGGTCGTAGCGTCCCAGTCTCGTAGGCTCGATCGTCGTCAGATTCTCGCAAATAGGCGCAGTCAGCGGTTGGCCGATCAGGAAATGTCCTGCAGTAAGTGGAAGGAAATCGTTCGGGTCTGAGGACAGGGGGGACAAAGGACGTGAGTTGAGAACGGCTTCAATTTGCGTTAATACCGTTTCAAACTCCTCACGTGTTAGTTTTGCATTGCCCAGTACCCGCCGTAAATGATACTTGCAGGACTTGACTCCCGCTTCCTACAACCCACCAAAATGAGGACTATAGGGTGGTATAAACGTTAAACGAATTTGATTATTATTAAGAAAATCCAAAATATCATTAGTATTGTTAAAAATTACTGACAGCTCCTTTTCAGCCCCAACGAAATTCTTTCCGTTGTCTGAAAAGATTTGATATGGCTTTCCACGACGTGCGATAAATCGATTTAATCTATAATCTATAATAATATTATAAAGCTGAAGAGTTTGTTTGTTTGGTTGTTTGTTTGTTTGTTTGTTTGAACGCGCTAATCTCAGGAACTACTGGTTCGAATTGAAAAATTCTTTTTGCGTTGAATAGACCATTTATCGAGGAAGGCTTTAGGCTATATATCATCACGCTTAAGCCAATAGGAGCGGAGCAGCGATAAAGAATGTTTTAAAATCGGGGATTCCACGGGGACGAAGTCGCGGGCAGCAGCTAGTGCTAGGATATAATCTTGTGTACTTAAGCTGCCTACCAATTCTAAGTGTATGGCTCTGGTCGTAAAACATACAAATAAACAAATATATGCTTTAATAAGCTTAACACCTCTGCCTTTGCGGTTCAATATTGACAATGGTCCCGCATAGTCTATACCGCATTGCATGAAAGGAAAACTAGGCTCTAACCTTTCAGAAGGCAAGTTACCCATCAGCGGGGTCAATGCCTTCCCTTTCATGCGTTTGCATATGACACAATTATGTACTATCTGTCTAGCTAAGTTGCGAGCTCCTAAGATCCACCACTTTTCACGCATGGAATATATTAAAAGTTGAGGTCCAGCATGAAGTAGTCGTTTGTGTTCATAATCACACAACAACCTTGAGAAACGATGTTTATCACTTAACAATACAGGATGTTTTTTGTCATAATTAAATTCAACCACGTTAGATAGCCTTCCACCTATACGAATTATGTTAGACTTATCTAAGAATATATTTAAACCCGATATTTTATTATATAACGGCGCTTGGCCATCATCAGCCGACCCTGGATTCATCACGGCTGCCGAGCTATCGTGGGTAGGCGGGCGAGGAGAATTAAAACCACGTGTTGGAGATAATTTACGATGCACAATTATTATTTCCACGAAATACGAACAGAATCACAATTAGCACTTCCTAATTAGTCGAAATATAGCGACGCTCCACCGAACACGTCTTGCTTGAACGCGATGCAAACGGATTCTAATCTGTCTGACGACCGCGTGCAAAAGAGCTCGGAGTTGCGTCAGAGTGAAGAAACGTCAACCCGCGCTTGTCACGATGTCAGCTGTCATTCTTGACGTTTCTTGACACTCTCAAAATGTCGAAGCGCCGTCACGGCCGGACTGACATTCGCACGTCCTCGTGCGACTGCTCACGCCTCGAGTTATCTGCAAAGACCAAATGCGAGTCTGTAGTACACGTTTGGGCATGGTCGCCCATCCTGACTAGCTACCCATTTATGCTGCCTGTTTGAAAAGATCTCGATCTTCACCCCTCACATCTGAATTAAACACACTGGGCGGACAACTGACCTCAGGCGCCCCTTCGACCACCCACCACCTCGCATGGTGCGGCGGACCGGACAACCCGTCAGAGTCCCTTCCACCAGTGACAAAAGCCACGCGCAGCTGCTGCAATCGACTGGTCCGGAACGTCGACCCGCATGGACCAGTCCCGGCTCAATCTCTTGCCACCCAGCTCATACCAGAGCAGTCGTAGTCTGATTGTGGGCGTCGACCCGGTTTAGGTCAGCCCAGTCAATCAACTACACTGCATACCACATAGGAAGACGCGGTCTGATCAGAGGCATCGACCCGGTTTAGGCCAGCCCCATTGATCAACCACGTCGCACCCAACTGCCTATCTAGTGCCCCATGCTCTAGATCGATTCTCAATAAAAGAACAGGATTTACGCAATTGTTATGAACTCACCATTACTCCTCATGTTCGGAGGCAGAGAGGGTGCCAGAGCTCGCGGTCAAAGTGTGTGAACTAGATACCGAAACTGTGTCACTATCAGTATCAGATGTTGCCCTTCCATTCTCATGATCATGGACTTCCGGCGTCTCGGCCTCCTCTGCCTCGTCGACTACTGAATTAGCTACTTCAATCAATTCACCGTAACCCCTGGGTACTGCGCGCAAGTTTTCATGGGCGTACTTATAGGTTCGGTTAGACCCATCAATGTCTCTCAGCTCGTATCTATCGTGATCTAGTACCTTGACAATCGTAAAAGGACCTTTGAACTTTCGCTGTAGTTTGGTTTGGTTACGTTCACTACCCTTGATAAAGACAAAGTCGCCTACGCTAAATGGTCTCACTATTGCTCTACCCCGGTTAAAGCGTTCTACTTCTGAAGAGGCAGCCTTTTTTATGTTCTCGGAAGCGTTATGTCTAATTGTGTCTAAGTCTAGACGGGGCTCTGGTTCAGCATGCGAGGATAAGGTTGACATTCCCAATGACTTTGCTCGTATGCCGAACATCAATTCTGTAGGGGAGTAGCCTGTTACTCTAGATCTGGTGCTATTCAAGGCAAGCTGGACTTCGGGAAGTTCATCGCGCCACGTTTTGTTTGGGTCGTTCTCTACTATTGTGAGCAGGCATTTTAGAGTGCGCATTATACGCTCGACCTGACCGTTGGCTCTACTGGAGCCAGTAGCGATAAGGTGGAGCTCTATACAATGCTCTATGCAAAACCGTTTAAAATCCGCACTAATATAACACCTACCTTGGTCTGATATTATGCGCTTCGGTGCACCAAATAGGTGAACTGCTCTTTTAAGAGATTGAATTGCGCTAGCAGCATCGAGAGAAGGTGTGTAATCTAATAGAACGTATTTGGTGAACGAATCGATAATAACGGACGCATATTCTTTCCTGTCACTTTTACCACTTAGTTTGCCCGTGATGTCTATATGTATCGTATGCCAAGGCGTAGACACCTTAGGTATTGGATGTAGTCGAACCTGCTGCGCTCCCGAACATCCCTTTGAAGCCTTGCATACTATGCATGAATCTACAAATTTACGCACCTGCGTGCACATTTGTGGGAACCAGTACTGCTCGTATATTTTGTCAAGCGTCTTATCAGCACCAAGGTGCATAATTTCAGTGTGAACATGGTTAATAAGTGTCCAAGTCAGGGATCTTGGTACAACTGGTAACCAAGAACTGGTTCTATTGCGTTCAATTTTCCTATACAGTATGCCCTTTCGCACGTCATATGTGTGTGCAATCGCTTCTGGCAACTCGTTGTTTTGATGTTTGCTGATAAGGTCACAAATTTCGCTGTCACGTTTTTGCTCTACAGCTAGCCAACCCTGATGTAACTCTATAAAGTGGACTTTCTTCTTCCTACTCGTAGCGACATTTGAATCACTTGATCCCTGTGAACTAGATGTGGGCTCCAAAACTGGATTTCTGGATAAATAGTCAGCGTGGCCCATGCTAGTGCCCTGCTTGTGAACAATATCAAAATCGTACGCTTGTAAGAAAGCCCACCATCTGTGTACTCGTGGAGTTAAATCGGTTTTTGATTTGGATGCTTTCAAAGAATTACAGTCAGTGAAGACAGTAAAGTGCTGACCGTATAAGTAATGCCGAAAGTTCTCAACCGCACGAACGACCGCTAGGGTCTCTAACTCGTATGAATGATATCGTGATTCCGCGTCGGACGTTCGACGGCTGAAGTAAGATACCACGTGAGGAACATTATCTTTTCTCTGGATCAAAATAGCCCCGTAACCTTCTGAACTGGCGTCAGTGTGAAGTTCAATGGGCGAATCCTGATCAAATATTGTCAGCACCGGTTTTGACGTAAGAATATCAATAATCTTTTTGTGGACATCATTGTGAATGTTTGTCCATTTGATGGGCCCTTTCAATTTTGTCAGAGGATAAAGAGGTCCTACTATACGGGTGAAATTTGGTATGAACCGTCGGAAGTAAGAAGCAAGGCCTAAAAATTGCCTGACGTGTGTAGACTGATGTCTATCCACGGATATCGTGGGTGGACAGTGGACTATATACGCTATCCGGACTTTTAGGAGTGACGTTTTGACGTTTCTACTGGTGGGATATCGCTGTCTGATATTTGCGCGGAAAAATAAAAATACGTTGATAGAGTGTTCCAAAAGTCTTTAATAAAGTGTATATAACGTGATAATTAACATATATAGAAGTGAAAGCTCTTGACTACTCCGAAAGTGCATAATTTATGTGTAAACATAAAAACCAATCTCGAAGACATATTTAATTACCCACATATCTTTTAGAAAAGTTCCAAACAGTTATCTGTCAAAAACAGGTGACCGTAATCAATAGCACCAGTGAACGTAAACAATAACTAACTAGAATGCCGGCAAAGTGCGGAGGTTGCGGCAAGTTTGTGTCGGCAGCAGATTCGACTAGGTGCTTAAAATGTGACGTCGCCTATCACCGAACGTGCGTCGGTCTCCCTGCAAAAGGGCCCACAACCACAATCGGGCAGTGCCCTGAGTGCAAGCGAAATGTCCGCAGGGACACCAAAGCTGATACACCAGTACGTGGTTTGGGGGCCGAACAGCAGCGTGAAGAGTCAGCGTCTGTTGCCATGCCATCAGCGCTGATGACGCCTACAGGTGTAACTGGTTCGGGGCAAAAGACGACACCACTGTCAACTGCGGCGTCGCTAACGCCGCTGTCTGCAGGTACCTCAATATCGCCTGTAACGACTGGTATGGTGAGCGCAGATATAGTGCAAGTGATTCCAGAGATCCCGCAGGACGTAGGCTCCGCATTAAAAATGGTAGTGGAGGAGTTGCGTACCTTAAGGTTTGAGGTACTAGAACTACGCAGAGATGTAGCAGGGTTGAAGGCATCCAATGACTCGTGTTACTCTCGTATGGACGTGATGGAGGCCAGACTGGAGGCATTGGAAAAACTTCACGAAGAAGGTAGCGTTCCGTCAACAGCTGCAGGTGGGATGGAGAGTGAGGTTAAACAGCTCAAGCGGGAATTGAATGATAGGGATCAGGAGCTGATGTCAAACGACCTGGTCGTGGCAAACGTGCCTGAGGCTCAAGCAGAAAACCCCACTCATCTCTTCCAGCTAATTGCCACGAAATTAGGAGTGGCATTGGACGAGCGAGACATAGTGAGCGCAGAGAGAGTTGGTGGCAGACACATTAAGGCGACAAGCCCTACCGGGTCAACAGAGCCACGCCCACGTGCTATCATGGTACGCCTGGCAAGGCGTGACCAACGTGATGCCGTGTTAAACGGCGCCCGCGTTAGGCGCGGTGCTACGACAGACAACCTTGGGCTGGCTGGGAAACCTTTTCGCTTCTACGTCAACGAGAGGCTGACCAGGATGAATCAGCAGTTGTTTCGTCAAGCGAGGGCTGCTGCAGAGATTCATGGGTGGCGTTTCGTGTGGACGAAACGCGGCCGCATTCTGGTCCGGAACAAGTCTGGAGACGCCACTCTCAGGATCACATCTGCAGAGGATATTCAGCAGTTTATTGGACCTTATACGGACATTAATAAATAAACCTTTGTCTGGTGCTGCACTTTCTGTTATATTACTGTTTTTTTGTTTATTTACAAGTTTTTGGTTTAACGAGTTTGTGCGTCGTATCTGTCATGATACAGGCAGGTGCCAAAATGCAAGTGAGTACTATAATAATACGAACAACAAAGTTATTAATATATTCTTTTTAATTATTCCTGTAACTTTACACATTATTCACAAGCACTAGATATATATTAAGTAACAAGCTAAGGATTTTTAAATCATTTTATTTACTACATTTTATTAAATATAAATTTAAGGAAAAATATCGCATAGTTTTGAGTAACATAATACATTTTACTACACAGTACTTCACACTATATATTATACTATACAATATTTACATAAAATGACCAAGTCAAAACATTTAAAGTTTGGTTTGTTCAATGCGGGCTCACTGGCAACTAATCAGGATGAGTTTCTAATAGCCATGTCGCGACACTCAGTGGATATAATGGCAATAAACGAGACGTGGCTAAGACCTGGGGAGGACGGCCGCGCGCCTAGGGTTCCAGGATATAGGCTAAAGCACGTACCACGCCCTGCGACTATACGTGGAGGGCGAGGTGGGGGCGTAGCTTTTTACATTAGCACAGGATTAAGGGCTCGCGTTCGGCCGCACTCAGACCAGTCCGATGTAGAACAGATGTGGTTAAATCTAACTATTAATGGTAAAAAGTTGTTGATAGGTACTGCATATAGACCTCCCTGGTTTGAACTGTCTAGGTTTTTGGACGGAGTGACTGACAGTATAAGTGCATTGGCACCCTATGATCATTTAGTAATATTGGGAGATTTTAATGTGAATTTTTTAGATGTAAATAATGTTAAAACTAAAGATATGAACGAATTTTTAAATTACACAAATCTGAACCAGGTAGTACAGTCACCCACTCATTTCATAGGAGATAGCAGCACTCTCATAGATGTGATCTGTACAGATGTGGGAGTACGAAATGTATTGGTCAATCATAGCAGTGAACTAGGACATCACTCGTTCATTGTGTGTGAGACTGTGGTTAAGAAGGTAAAGAATAAACCTAGGCTAGTTGTGTTTCGACCATTAAAGGATATTCTGGTAGAATATTTTGAAATGGATTTGAAATCATTAACATGGGATGAAGTAAGTTCTCAGCCAGATGTGCATAGCATGGTAGAACATTTTAATTTCTTTGTGAACCAATTGTTTGACTTACATGCACCTATAAAAAGTAAGGTGTTTAGAGACCATCCCACCCCATGGATAACAGATAATATTAAATTAATGATGAAGCTAAGAGATGAGGCAAAAGTTGACTATAATAAGACTAAGCAAGAAAGTAAAAAAAAAATATTATTTAGATTTAAAAAAGCAAACTTTTGAATCTCTTTTGCAGGAAAAGAAGGTTTACTTTGATGGACACATTAATAGTAATTTAAAGGACCCTAAAAAGCTATGGAAAAACCTTAAGTCCAGTGTATTCTCAGACCACAGTGATCACATGCTCCCTGTGCAATTCCGTGACCCAGATGAAATTAATAGAGCATTTCTTAATGTTCCTGGGCAAAATATAGTGTACCCAACTCAGCTAGCATATTTTAATGGAAACAGATTTGGGGATTCTCAACTGCGAAATGTAAAAGAGGAGGAAATTGGAAAAATTTTGAGCAGTTTAGGGTCAAACGCAAAGGGTATTGATGGCTTGAGTCTCGATATGATAAAGCTCACATTACCAACCACCCTCCAGGCTATCACCTCAATAGTAAACAAGTCGATAGATACACAAACTTTCCCTGAATTATGGAAGCGGGCTATTGTACGTCCTTTACCAAAAAATGGCAATCCTAGAACTTTTAAAGATCTGCGGCCAGTAAGCATTTTGCCTTGTTTATCAAAGGTCTTGGAGAAGGTTGTTTATAACCAGATGCTGGAATATCTTGAAGCAAACAACATGCTACCAGACCTTCAGTCCGGCTTTAGGAGAGGCCGTGGGACAGCCACTGCTCTATCTGATGTGGTGGGAAATATCCTGGAAGCACGGGATAGGGGGGAGGGAACTATCCTTGCACTACTGGACTTTTCACGGGCGTTCGACTCAATTAATACCACTCTGTTACTTTCAAAGTTAGCCTACTATGGTTTCACAACGGAGACAATAGAGTGGTTCGCTAGCTATTTAAAAAACAGATCCCAGTTAGTGGAAGTCCAGAAAGACGATGGATCAACTATGTCATCTCCCCCTCATCAGGTGCCACGTGGTGTGCCCCAGGGACCCATTTTGGGACCCCTTCTCTATATACTTTACAGCGCAGATATTGTTAATACATTTCATCATTGCAAATATCATATGTATGCAGATGATATTCAGCTTTTAAGCCAGCTGATACAATAGAAGCAGTGAGGAAAATGAATAAAGATTTGGAGAGAGTGGTGGAATGGTCAGAATGTAACACATTGGTTTTAAACCCACTGAAATCGAAATTTATGGTTTTAGGAACTAAGAAAATGATCAGCACAATACTGTCAGTCAATCCAGAAGTTGTTATCAGTGGGAAAAAAATAGACAGAGTGGAGACCGCATGCAATCTTGGCTTAACTATGGATCCCGAACTAAGATTTGAGAAGCACATCAGTAACTCCATAAGAAATTGTTTTTATCGTTTAAAACTCCTATATTCCATTGGAATCCACCTGAGTGTTGACCTGCGCAAGCAGCTAGTAGACTGTTTAGTTTTGTCCAGATTAAACTACTGTGACACGGTTTATGGACCTTGTCTGTTAGCGAGAACTGAGAAGCTAATTCAAAGAATACAAAATGCATGTACCCGGTTTTGTATTAAAATACCACGTAGACATCATGTCACTCCTTTTATTAATCAACTTAATGTTTTAAAAATGGAAGCTAGAAGGAAGTTACACTTAACTAGCTTATTGTTTGGAGTAGTGAGTACTCAGAAACCGCAATACCTATTTGAGAAGCTAGTTTGGAGACAGAGCAAATACGAACCACGTTTGTCCACATATCCTCTTCTTACACCACAACACAGAACCGCAGCATTTAGAGGGAGTTTCAAGTATGCTGCCACACACTGTTGGAATGATCTTCCTCCACCAGTAAGAGTCCTGAAGACAAAAAGGCATTTTTTAAACACATTAAAAAAATATTACCTACAGTTACAAAAAAACACTTAACAAAAACAAAAAAAAACTTTGGACTTACCTGTGGGGTCATGGCCTACAAGCAATGGTGATGATCATCAACAGTGCTGGTGCAGCTCTCTCTCTCTCTTAGGGCGTACTCTGTCGTGATTTGGAGTGGAGCATGGAAATCTCCATTTGGATGGAGCATGGAAATCTCCATTTAGATGGAGCGTGTTTGCTGTGTCTCATGATGGGACCTTGAATGGGTGGAGCAGAAAGGCGATGAGGTTAAAGCTTGCGCATTTCAATCGCAGTCGGTGATGGGTCTCTGGAGTGACCACAATCCATCCGGCGTTCCACAATAAAATGTTGTTGCCGTTTTGAGACTTTTTCATGTATAAACACATTGTATTACATAGTGGATGAATGATTTGGCTGAGAGACTTGTTAAAATACCCATAATGTAATGTCTCACTGACTCCATGCAGATTTACAAATGGCTGCCATTCCATGGTGCATAGATTATGGTGTATCTGCGATAAAAAAATAGTATGTATCTATAGTTTTAGTTATGCATAGTGTTTTAAACTATTATATATATTTTTATTCTTTTTAATTTTTTTAATATTTTGATTGTATTTTCGTATTTATCCCATTATTTTCATGTTATTATATTCATGTATTTAATAATAAGTACTTACTCTCACGGGGAGACGCCATTACGTCACTCGATATGGTTGTTGCTGAAAATCAGCGCTGATGAGTTTGGTTCGTCCAGTCACGGCATTTAGCTGAGCAACAACCTATTCCTGCTCAGATGCGACGCACAGCTTTATTAATAATCACTTAGTTTTTAATTTAATTTTTTAGTTATAAGTTTATATTATGGTACAATTTATTATTTGTTTTTATTTGGCTGGGACGTCATGAGGCATCACTGTCAGTGTCAGTCGCGCAGTGCATGACAACGTCAGTGTCAAACTTGTTTTGTTTATGGTGCGATAGCGGCGTGTAAAGGTGACTTCATGCATGATGTCCGTCCCTGACATAGGTAGGCCTAATGTTTGATGTGTTTTAAATAGTTTGTATATGTATGTGCGTGTAAATGAGGGGAATAAACTATTTTTCTTTCTTTCTTTTCTATCAAAAAGGAAGGAAACTGGCTCACCGGATGATGTAGTTAAGGTGCTCCTCGATGCCTTGCGTTCACAGACATGGACTTCTTTGACTCCTGCTGCTCCACCGCTTCCTGCTCGATCTGGACACGCTGACGCCAAATGTCCTGGTCGTCCACACACGAAGCAGGTAGTTGGTCTTGGTTTGTCAGCGGCTCTGGATACCTGGTCGTGCGTCTTCTGTGAAGCAGCAGGCTCTTCTCTTCGTTTGCGGCAGTCTATCGCTTTGTGACCCGAAGTACCGCAGCGGTGACATGTTCCCGTGAAGCGTGATTCATTGAATCGGGTCCTTTTCACATCCACCTCATGGTTATCGCTACTCTCATGCCTTCTTTTCAGTGAAATACCGTTAAGAACGCGCAGAAGTTGAGATCTAGTGGTCAGGTTATGAGAGTGGAGCTCACGGCGAATCACGGCTTCCTTTTGGCATAAAACTGAAGACACAAATCCCGTTGTAACATCTTCGGACATCTCTGTCCGCGGGATGCGTTCGATGATGTTCCAAAGGCGCATGGCCGCCTCGCTTGCGGTTTCCTTAACGCCAACTTGAAAACGTAGAATTTCGTCGAAGTAATCTTGTGGCAGCATAGGCTTCGCAAACTTAGCAAGCAATACTTCTTTTATTTGAGGCCAGGTCAGCTGCGATGCCTGTAGCCGTGTTAAACAGGTAGCGGCTCGGCCTTTGAGTGCACGTGTAAGTAACAAAAGCAATTCTGCGCCTTCTAACTTACGGTTGTTGACTATTATTTCCGTCACGTTGCACCAACCTACGATGTCCGCTTCATTCCCGTCTGGATCAAACTCAATCAACTGGGTAGACGTACTGCTCGAAGGTTGCGGCTGTGACATAACCACCAATCGGGATAAAAACAACTCCATCTGTTGAGACAGGCTTGGTTCTGATGCCGGCGCCGAAGATCTCGTGCGACTATTCTCCTCTGGAGCAAGCCCTTCAGATCCCACTTCTGATAACGGCGCTTGGCCATCATCAGCCGACCCTGGATTCATCACGGCTGCCGAGCTATCGTGGGTAGGCGGGCGAGGAGAATTAAAACCACGTGTTGGAGATAATTTACGATGCACAATTATTATTTCCACGAAATACGAACAGAATCACAATTAGCACTTCCTAATTAGTCGAAATATAGCGACGCTCCACCGAACACGTCTTGCTTGAACGCGATGCAAACGGATTCTAATCTGTCTGACGACCGCGTGCAAAAGAGCTCGGAGTTGCGTCAGAGTGAAGAAACGTCAACCCGCGCTTGTCACGATGTCAGCTGTCATTCTTGACGTTTCTTGACACTCTCAAAATGTCGAAGCGCCGTCATATATAATAACTTATTTGTGTTATTGTTATTTAACGGTACATTATTTTTTAATTTGTGATATTGCTCACTAAACGATTCTTGTTGAACAAAACGTGTCAACGTATCAAGCGATCGCTGCAGCTCTTCTACAGATAACGGACCGGTTTTACGCATACACATGCCGCCGCGCGTCGCCGCTCGTACATTATCTATAAATCGTAATAGATATGCACAATAGGGCATCCAGTATCGGAAGGTTTTCAATTCCGGAGTTAATTTACGATATTGGTCTCTCAACTCCGGAATTCCGGAATTCCGGAACTGGATCCGAAATTATTAAAAAAAAAACAAATAACTTGAGTAACTTTTAATCATTTTTAACATTAGTCTTTAACTCAGTCTTGATACGACATTGCCAGTTAACTTTAAGTAAGCCAGTT
This sequence comes from Hecatera dysodea, assembly GCA_905332915.2. Classification (NCBI taxonomy): domain Eukaryota; kingdom Metazoa; phylum Arthropoda; class Insecta; order Lepidoptera; family Noctuidae; genus Hecatera; species Hecatera dysodea. Next base: position 9,175,182 of record HG995306.1, on the reverse strand, counting down.
AACAATATTATTAAAATTGGGGAAGTCTAAACTTTTTAAAAACTTAAAAATTAACAATTTGAGATCCTTAAAATATTAGTGAAAAATAACATAATTAAATTAACACAAGAAATATCACGCTTTAGAGTAGTTTGGACATTACTAGGTAGTTAAAATCAAAATATTAAAATGAGCATTTAAGTCTCTCCTCAGATTTATCATGTTTAACAACAATCTTGACATGACATAATCACTTCACAATTCACATCTCAATCAATAAAATTTAACAAGTCTAATTAAACTTTTTAAAACGAATCAACAAATTAAGGGCTCAACAGCAAATATTATAATTAAAATTATCACAAAAAACACTTAAAATGAGAACTCACTATCAAGAAAAGCGTTCTACTCTATGTGCTACGCTGTTCTTGATAATGAGTTCTCAAGAGAATTAACGAATCTAACATTTTGTCAGAGAGTGAGCTTCGTATTCGGTTACAAAAGTAACCAGCGCTTGAAAATACCCGTTCACTCTCCACACTCGTGGGAAGTATGATATTTAAATAATTATAAGCTTGTGTCAGATATACACCTCGCTCTCCACCATTATCATACATTGCTTTTTCAAATTTGACAAATCCAGAAAGGTCAAAATGTTTAGTTGTATATTTACGGGGCTTTGTCTGGCATTTATGTAGCTCTTTATCAAGCTGTTCTTGTAGTGTTAAATAATCAACTGCAACGTCAACATCAGAAGCAGAAGACAAAGAGTCATCTTGATTTTCTGCATGCTCAGTGGTAGTTGTAGTGTTGGGCTTGTAATTAAGCTGGCGTAGCAGAGTTGTAGTGTGTAGCTAACCTATTACTATGTAACCAGCCTTATTTCGTATATTGTAAAGCTATTAATTGTGTATTCCATATAATAAACAGTTAGTATTGATCCAACTCTCGGTGTTTAATTGTCTCTTCGATATCCCGCCTTACATGGCGACCCTGCCAAAGCGCGGAGCAGTGTCTGGTTTTGTTTAAAATTCCATAACCATATTAGTACGAATTCGGACTTTGCTTTTAAGATGTTGATCGATTTATTCACGCTGAATTGCGCGCTGTGGGTGTTCTGCAGTTTTATTACATCCAAAGTTTTACCTTGTGAAAAAGATGGGTACCTCTACGTCTAAGGAAGAAGTAATCCTAGCACAAAACGCTGCTGGGGGCAGCAACCAGGCATCAGTGGAGGAGATCAGAACTCATTTGGGAGCTACAAACATTATTATGCTCATGATACTAACTGTCATGGTGTTGGTGATAGTCTATGGCATATACAGGATCTACCGGAGATGCCACCTTCAATGGATTGAGCAGCAGATACACCACCATACTCTTCGGCGTTCGTTCCTGCGCAGACTTCCAAAAACAGCCGTGAATGAAGGAGTCTAACTACGCTACAGTACCGGTACGAGAATATGTTACGAGTTCAGCCCAATATATAAAAGTGTTTGTGAAGTGTTATAATAATTATGTGCAAGTGCGGTATCAAAGTTCGGAAATAAAATCTTTAATTCGGTTTCGTTATCACGGTGAACTATTATCGTTTCGCATCAAGCAGCGAGATATTTCATAAACTATAAACATTATGCTAGTGTATCATGGTCTAAAATAAAAATATGTATGTACCTACTACTTTAGAGGAATATGAAGATGTATCCAGTGACAGGAATAAGAAACTTATATGGTGAGTTATGGCCTCAGATTTAGAATTACTATGTAATGATATCAAAGAAATAAGAGTTTATCTAATTAAAATAGGACCAGGTCGTAGGACTGGATGTATATTAAACAAAAAGCTTTCTGAAGCAAATGATGTTTATATGAAATATTCGTATTATGTAACTCAAATTACGAATGATATTAAGAAAGGCAAAGTGACACATGACGATACAGAACTAATTTATAAGTATATTGAAAGATTTCAGAAATGATATGCAGAGGTAATCGAATTGTGTAAAACTAGTAAACCTGTAATAATGTCTACCTTTGACCTTAAAACTGCTTTAAATTTATTGTCACTCATGACTGATGAGGAGGCCAATACCAGGCAATTAATTGATAATATCGAGTATTATAGCTCTGTCCTTTCAGCACCAGACTGTAAGAAACAATTAATAAATTTTGTGCTTAAGAGTAGATTATCCCAAGCTGCTAAATTGCGATTAAATTCAAGTTATTCCGATGTAGATAGCTTAGTGGAGGACATGAAAAAGGTATTATTACCCCAAAAATCTGCTACGGCGTTGCAATCTAAATTGACGTCTATGAAACAAAATGAATTATCAATACAAGACTATGGTAAAGAGATATCTGAACTGTTTGTTCAGCTGACGGTTTCACAGGCCAACGGAAATTCTGATAATTATAAAGTATTAAAACCTTTGAATGAGCAGTATGCGATTAAAAAATTCTCCGATGGGCTGCGGAACCGGAGGTTAAGCACTATAATAGCAGCTCGAAATTATAGCTCTCTTAAGGACGCGATTCAGGGGGCGCAAGATGAGGAGATTGCGTCAGCTACAACTACAGGTGAAATACTTGGTATGTATAATAACGGTAGATTCCAAAGGGGTTTCAGGCATAATTTCGGTCGAGGTCACGCTACCCAGAGTTATTCGCAGCGTAGGCCGCACCGAGGCACACATGGCAACAACAATGGCCGTCGCGGTGGTTCGAACGGACACCGGGAACAGCAGCACCACCAGAACTTTGCCCGCAACCGCCCTGGATATAGGGGTAAGTTTTACTATAATAATAACAGAAATCAAAGGATGAGTAACAACAATTCTAATAGTGTTAAGGTCATATCGGAACCGGAAGTAAAGGCGGAATCGACTAATTGTGATAAAAAAAATAGCAAGTTTTTTCGAGAATAAAATTTTGTCATGTAATAGTAACTGTTCCATTAGTTTGGCCATAAATAACCGTGCATTCCAGTGGTTACTTGACACGGGAGCATCAATTTCAGCCTTAAAGTATAAACATGTTCTGGAACAACAGATCGCGTATTACAAGAAAAACATCTCTATAAATGGAATCGGGGGCAAAGTGATAACAATCGGATATTGTTACTTAAACTTAAATTTAAATGGTTATCATTTGAGACACAAGTTTTATGTATTTGAATTCTTACCAATTAGGGCGAATGGCATCATCGGTCAGGACTTTCTGACTAAGTATAACGCGGTATTGGACTTTAATCATAACGTTATAACATTAACGGTACATAATAATAAACTTGACTTACCAATTAGTAAAAGAAGTAATTATGAAGAAATACCACCAAGATGCGAATCTATTCATTACATTTCGACAGACATTAAGGACGAATGCTTAGTTTGCGCGTCAGATATCAGCAATGGAGTTTATTTAGCTAGTTCGCTAGTAAAGCCAGTATGCGGTAGAATACCAGTAAGGATACTAAATACGACTGAGGATTATATTTCACTACAAGAAATAAAACCGACTATACATAATATTAGTGACTACAACATTTGTTCTTTTCCACAAACCGAATCAAATGCAGAGCGGGTTAAGAAATTATTTCCTTTATAACAATTAAAACAGTTAAATGAAGAAGAACAAATGTCCGTAGAGAATTTATGTGCAAAATATAGTGATATATTTTATTTACCGGGAGATAGGTTAACAACTACGAATATCTACAAACATTCAATAACTTTAAAGCCTAACGTGACACCAGTATTTTCCAAACCCTACAGATTGCCGCATGCTCAGAAAAAAGAGATTAAAAAACAAATAAGAAATATGTTACAGGATGGAATTATAGAAGAGTGTCGAAGTGAATGGAGTAGTCCTTTGTTATTAGTTCCAAAAAAGTTAGATTCTAGCGGTGAGAAAAAATGGAGATTGGTGATTGATTATAGGAAACTGAATAATTGTATTGAGGATGATAAATTCCCCCTCCCCAATATAACGGAAATTCTGGATTCGTTATCGGGTTGCATATACTTTAGTCACTTAGACTTATATCAAGGATTCTATAACGTTGAGTTAGAGAAAGACAGTCGAAAGTATACAGCCTTTTGTTCTGGTCAGTACCAGTTGACAAGAATGCCAATGGGACTTAAGACCAGTCCTTCATCATTCTCGCGGATGATGACAATGGCCATGGCAGGTCTTTCATATGATAAGTGCCTTATTTATCAAGACGACTTAGTAGTCTTTGGTCGCAATTTAGGGGAAAAAATGAAAAATTTACAAGACGTTTTTGAAAGGTTAAGGCAAGTAAATTTGAAGCTCAATCCGGTAAAATGTGATTTTTTCAAAAAGGAAATGCTTTATCTAGGACACGTAGTCTCAAGTGAAGGAGTAGTGCCAGATCCGGAAAAAATTAAAACGGTCGAAAACTATCCTTGTCCAAAGTCCACTGACGAAGTCAAGCGTTTTACTGCTTTTGTAAATTATTATAGAAAATTCATTCCAAATTTTGCGGAAAAAGCCTATCCTTTAAATAAATTATGTAAAAAGAATGTGTCGTTTACTTGGAATCAGGAATGTCACAAATCATTTGAAATCTTAAAAAAGTGTTTAGTTACTCCACCAATACTCCAGTATCCAGATTTTTCAGAAACCAATCAATTTATAGTACAAACAGACGCTTCAGGTTATGCAATTGGCGCAATTTTAAGTAATAAAAATAATAAACCAGTAGCTTATGCAAGCAGAAGTTTGAACAAAGCAGAACAGCGGTATCCAACTATCGAAAAAGAGTTGTTGGCGATAGTTTGGGCTGTTAAATATTTCCGTCCATACTTATACGGTAGGAAATTCAAAATATTGACAGATCATCGACCCTTAGTTTACCTTTTTAACATGCGGGATCCATCGAGTAGACTTATGAAGTTCAGACTGATACTAGAAGAGTATGACTATGTTGTAGAGTATGAAAAGGGTTCGGACAACACAGCCGCAGATGCTTTGTCCCGAATTTCTTTTACATCAGAAGATTTAAAAAACATGGGTGAGCCTCATATAAATGTAACAACTAGGGCACAGGCGAGGAAAATACAAACCCCTCGGGATAGCGAAACTTCTAACAGCACTTGGCCTGATCAACCAGGTGTCGTAGGGAGTCATACGAAACCGAGAGAAGCAGTGGAGCTAAGATTCATAGAGAAAAAAGACTTAGATATCTTAAGGAAACAAAATAAGATTACTGTGGAAAGAAACGCGTTTTGTTACGAAAATAGCAAGTTAACAATTTATATTAATTCAGACTTCCGATCACAACTGACGCGAGCCGCATTTGTGAGGGAGCTGAATGAATTTTGCAAATTAATAAATGTCGACGAAATATGTATAATAAAAAGTAGAGAAAACAATATATTTGTAGAAGAATTACTAAGTGAAATTAAAACGTCAAACGATAGGTGCGCACCACGACTATACATAATAAATAATGTACGAAGAATTAGCGATAAAGATGACCGGAAAGTTATTCTAAACGACTTCCATCTTTTGCCCACAAGTGGCCACGCGGGCATGAGAAGGATGGTCAATAACATTAAGAAATATTTTTACTGGCCCGGGTTAGAACGGGATGTTCGAGAATTCGTGCAGAAATGCCCAAAATGTCAAAAAGAAAAATATGCTAGACATGTTAAAGAGCTATATAAAAAGAAGTGTCAACTTGCTTAGAAATACAGTGAATGAGGCAACTAATCATAAATAATACCTCCCAGACTTACACACTAAGATGTGTAACCCTGTTAGACCCTGTCTCCGTACCAAGGTATAACAGAGGTACACCACATGAGATATTACAAAAACAACGTCTCAGGTCGCTTGTAAGGATTCGCGAGGTGAACGCATAAGTACCACTAGCTCAATCGCAGGGTATTGACCAACCAGGGCTGTGCACGTTAAGAAACCTACTCACTATGGTACAGTATACCCGTGACACAACTTAATACAAAAGGAAGTTATTACTGGTCTTGTTACTTAACACATTAACAAAAGGCCTAACTCTTTGTATGAAAATAAACCCAGTATACAGGTCTAATGCATCTCCCTCATAATAATTAATAGCAGCTCAATTACTGCTCAAGTAGCACTTACTTAATGCTCAAGTCTCTCTACTCAATACAAGACTCTTTTAGTCAAAACTCAATTAGTCAATTACTCAATTAGTGAATTAGCTCAATTACCAAATACTTAATGCTCAAGTCTCTCTCAAACAGTGCAAGACTTACGCACTATAATACAAGACTACTCAATTAGTGGAACAGAATCCCTTGGCATGGCACCAAGGTTAAAAACCTTGGTACCCACGAACAGACGCGGCCTACGGGAGAAGTCCAGCAGGATTGCTGTTACCTGGAACGGCGATGTTTCCTCAACGAGGTTTCGGATTGGTAAGGCCTTCCTGTACCATGGACGGCCACACTGTCTCAAATCTCGTCGAGCCAAACCTGAACGATGCACGTTCTCCGGATGGCTTCAGGCATTCATCAATCCCGGACCTCAAATATCCAGGCTAGTAAAACAGCCAGACCTGGAACAAAATCTCCGTAGTCAAATACATGTGCCTTTGGACTTTCAGAATGGGAAACAAATGGAGAACGAAATACTCACAGGGTTCAGCCTTCTAATGCACTTGAAAACCCCTCGGGTTTCGGGTCACCGTTGTAAAAACAAGTGCCTTTATAATATCATTTGTTCGTCTCTCTGTGACCTCTGCGGTGCAAAAGGACGCCACAATTCTCCACTCTGTCATAAAGTCCTTTGCGAGAAGCTTCCATGCCACAGACTATATACTCTCGATTCCGACATGTTCCTAATTATTTTAATTTATTAAACTTTATGCTTTTATGCAATTTTTGTGTGTTTTAATTAATTTACCATCTACTTATTTGATATACATATTAAGTTGTAAAAAGACGATCGATCTCTAGCGCCATCTGTTGTTTAAACTGTGGGCTCTGTCAAATGTGATTCCATTTGTCCGCTAAAGATGTCGCTGCGAGTTCCATTTCTTGTTTTGCAACGTCACACCATCAGCTCCTTAAAGGAGTCAGATCCGGATGACGACGATGACTCGGAGCCTCCTCGGCTCTTGTTGCCACTGGCAAGCGGAAGGTCTTTGTTGCCCACCCCATAGTACGAAGGGCAGCCCGCCGAAGCGGGGCGGGATTCCCCGACCGCTGAGCAGTCGGGACCCGCCTGGGGACTTATTTTACTCAGGCCTTTTTTCATTATTTTTCCTTTTAGAGGGTATGGTCCCTTGCTCCTCCGCCCTTTCTCCCTCACAGGGCCTCACCTCCCACCCGCTCACTGCCCTCTCAGCCACGTCTGATGAGCAGACGCGTACCAGAAGGCAGCGAGCGGGTGTGTCTCTCTTGGTCTGGTCCCTCACTTGCGACCTTCCGGCATGAGTGGCTCTACCGGGAAAGCTCGCAAGATCATTGGGACGCTCAAGCCCCACCACGACGACAACGTGGAGACACATTCGGTGGGGTTCCGTATGCCAACCTAATCCTAATGTTTTTGACAAGTGAGCTTGGCCTATATTTAAGTCTTTGGTACTTTCAGGACAGACTTTATGACTGAAAGTCCATTTATGTAATGGTAAACCCTTTCGTAAAACTGTAGTCGTTTTATTGCATAAATCTATTAATGAATCGAGGTCATCGTGACCCGTGATTAGATCGTCGACGTAGAAATCCTCGTGGATTGTTCTAGCGACCAAGTCGTCGTCACACTTGCGCTAGTTGCTTTAAACAACGAATGCTTAAAAAAGGAGCTGACGCGGTGCCGTAGGTGACTGTGTTCAACTTGTACAATAATAAAGGTGAGTCCTTATTTTCCCTCCACAATATAAGTTGCAAGTTACGCTGATCTTTCTCAATTAGAATCTGCCTGTACATTTTTTCAATGTCAGCGCAAACTACATATTTATATTGCCTGAATCTGAGTAAAATGGAAAAAATGTCATTCTGTAATGGTGGCCCTATAAACTGTATATTATTTAACGATTTGTTGCTCGACGTAGTCGCACTCGCGTCGAACACGACGCGTAATTTTGTAGTGACACTATCCTCTCGCCTCGGTAAACACCGTGATGAGGTAGAATGTAATGCGGTTTACTTGATATATCAGGAATATCTTTTGATGCAACTAGGGTCATGTGAACAAGTGCCTCATATTCGCGAATAAATTCACTACAAAGTTTTTTATAGTTAGGTAAACGATCTAACTTTTTTTCCAGAGATAAGAAACGATTCTTAGCCATGTTGTATGAATCACCCAACGACTCGGGTGACTCCTTTAAAGGAATGCGAACTGAGAACCTACCGTGTTCATCACGTCTTGTAGTATCAGTAAATATTTTTTCACAATAACGATCATCTTTTGACATGACATTAGGTAAGTCAGACAATTCTTCTAACTTCCAAAATTTTTGCAATTGAGTATCAATTTGAACGAAATTACATAATTACATTGAACTTTTTCAGATTTAAACGAATGATTATTATAAAGTCGACCAGAGATGATCCATCCTATTTTGGAATCGTACAGATATAGACCACTACTAAGCTTTATTTTATCACTAGCTGCTACCCGCGACTTCGTCCCCGTGGAATCCCCGATTTTAAAACATTCTTTATCGCTGCTCCGCTCCTATTGGCTTAAGCATGATGATATATAGCCTAAAGCCTTCCTCGATAAATGGTCTATTCAACCCAAAAAGAATTTTTCAATTCGAACCAGTAGTTCCTGAGATTAGCGCGTTCAAACAAACAAACAAACAAACAAACAAACAAACAAACTCTTCAGCTTTATAATATTAGTATAGATTATTTAATAGATCCCAAAATATGTCCGCTCCTAAGAGTACATCGATGTCCGACGGAACGCTAAACGTAGGGTCCGCGAGCGCCCCACCGAATGTGTCTCCACGTTGCTGTCGTGGTGGGGCTTGAGCGTCTCAATGATCTTGCGAGCATTCCCGGTAGAGCCACTCATGCCGGAAGGTCGCAAGTGAGGGATCAGACCAAGAGAGACACACACGAGGGGCACACCGTTCGGGGACCTGAGCAGTGTTTGGGTCTGCGGATGGTGTGCGTGTCAAGCTTGCTCGCTGCTCTCTGGTACGCGTCTGATCATCAGACGTGACTGTGAGAGCAGCGAGCAGGTAGAGAGGTGAAGTGAGGAGAGGGGGCCCTAAGAAGGGGCGGAGAAAACAGGGACCGCACCCTTAAAAGGAAAAACCCATGGATCAAGGCATTTGGGATCAGCTGTGGTTACCGAATCGCACACCTGCTATCCAAGTTGTCGCGTTTCTACCTGCACGAACCGAATACTACTTTCCTCCTACCCTACGACCGTGTGATCGGGCCTAGTTCGTTCGCACGGCCGCAGGGCGGAGCCACCGACTCCTGCGAAAATTTTTGAATTCAAAAATTTTTTCGTAACGGTTGCGGGACACCAAGTAACAACCGAAGTCACCAGCCAACGATGTCGAAACCTAGTGCCCCCGGCTCTTTGGGCCGTGGAGGCACAAGGGAGCCCGACCCGCCGCCAGAAGTGGTGAAGATGTGCCGCCCGCCGCTGGACCGAGCATCGTCGCTGCCAAACATTGGCATCGCGCTGTCCGGTCCGGCGCCGCACGGCGCCCAGAAGCCACCACACCCGCCCAAGGACAGCAGCAGCAGCCGCAACAAGCCAGCTGCAGCCGCCCAGCAGCCGCCGCCACAGAAAGGAAGCGAGCGCAGGTTAGTGTCCGGCGCACTGAAGCCATCGGCGCCCGCGCACGCGACGCCCTCGCCCTCGACGAGCCGGCCACAGCCTGCGCCCGCTCGCCCCGCGACGTCGCAACCACCGGCGACCACACGGGCCACGGTACCCGCCGTCGCGTCCACAAGCCGCGCGCCTCCGCCGCGCGCCACCTCGCCTCGCGTACCTGCGTCCGCACGCAGTGCTGCGCCCCCGGTCCACGCCGCCGCGCCCGCCGCGCTCTCAACAGAGCCGCAGGCCCGCTCGTACGCACAGACCGCGCAGACCGCTTTGACCGCGCCACCCGTGTCTACACACGCGCGCGCGCACACCGAAACCCGCGCGTTCGCCGCGCACGCAGCTCCGCGCACCGCGTCGGTCGCGCCCCGCAGCTTGCTGGCGAGCGCAGCGGCCCAGCCTGCAAACGCGCCCTCACGCGATCCAAGGTTGCAGAGGGGCACCGCGCCTCCCGCGACCCGCTCCGCACCTACTACACCAGCCTCGCCCGCGCCGCCGCGCGTATCCGGCTACGACTCGCCGGCACAGCTCTCGACCCAGTCGTCGCGCGCGGGGTCATTTATGTCGCTGGCGTCGCTAGACGGTGACGACGACGAGGAAGACGACGACGACCCGGTCCCGCACGGACAGAGGGCAGTGAGAAGGAGACGTCTGTCCTCAGACGACGAGGAAGAGGAAGCGAAGCGACACCGCCTCGACTCGCCGCGCGCCTTGCACGGGCACGCGTCGCAGGGCCGGGACAACACGTCGCTCGCAAGCCAGGACTCGACAACAAAGGGGGTAAGTGAACAAAACCTAACTACCCCCAATAACGAGGCAGCCCCCAACCCAGGCGCAACCACTAGCGACACGCCAGCGGGTAAAAAGGGCAAGAAGAAGAGGCCACGCTTCCCACCATTGGTGGTGGAGAGGCTACCCAACTGGGCCCACCATTTTAGGGCCATCACAGCCAAGCTGGGCAGACCACCAAACGCCCGCCCCTTCGGAACCGGAGTTCGATTCTCACCGGAATCCGAAGAGGAGTATCGACTGGTCCAGCGATACCTGGTTGCCCTGGAGAAGGAGGAAGGCGTTAGCTGGTTCGCCTACTCCTTACCAGCTGAAAAGCTATTTAAAATAGCAATCAGGGGGCTGCCAGCAGACACCGATCCCCAGGAGATCGAGGAGGAGCTCCGTACTCTAGGTTACGAACCGGAGTACGTGCGCCATATAAGGGCGCGCCAGGGAAGACCCGGCTGCGTCTTTTACGCCCTTCTACGGCGCACCCCTGACGTGCGCCGCATTTACGATACCTCCGTATTCCTACTGATGCGGGGGGTCAAAATTGAAGCCTGGCGGGGCAAACGTGGGCCCGCACAATGCCACAGGTGCCAGAAATTCAGGCACTCATCAAAACAGTGCCACCGCCCGCTCGCTTGCGTGCGATGCGGAGAGGGGCACGCAGCCAGAGACTGTCCGCGTCCGAAAGAGGAGCCCGCCACCTGCGCTAACTCCGGGGGCGCGCACCCAGCGTGTCACGTCAGCTGCCCCATATTCCAAAAAGAAATACGCAACAGGCGAGCGGGGACGGTCGCAATAACACCGTCGACGCGCCGCCCAGCACGCCACGAAGAGAGGACACAGGTGGAGGCCGAGAGCGGCGCGCCAAACTTAATGGCGGCAGCAAACGGGCCCACAGACAGAGACGGAGCTACCTCCTCAAACAGGAAAAAGAGGAAGAGGAAGAGGGGTAGAAAAGGGAAGAAACCCAACCCCCCGGCGACCCAAACGGAAAGCGATGCCCCCCGAGAAAGGGAGGCAACCATTCCTGAGGCCGCCCCTGCCCGAAGCGGGGCACAGGTTTTGAAAAACAACCAGTCAAACAAGCACACTAGCGCCGGCAAGAAGCCAAAAAAGGTAACCCTCTACACGCCACTGACAGAGGGCACACCACTGACGGTTACGCCACTGGCGGTTACGCCACTGACGGCTACGCCACTGGTAAGGGGTACCAACGTGCATGCTGGCGCAAACAAAAAAGAGTTCACAGCCTGTGCGATCCAGCTGTTAATGGACCTAATTAAGGCCATTAGGCAGGGGCAGGATGTAGAGCAAGTCATCCTTGACGGCCTAGCTTCCTTACTCACCCTCTATCAAGGATAGGTCGTTAAGGGTGATTTACTGGAATGCTCGTGGCCTTAGGAATAAGGTCGCCCCTCTCAAGATTCTCCTGAGGGATCAAAATATCGACGTGGCGCTCATAAACGAGACGCACCTGGGACCCGAAGACAGGGTTAGGTTCCCAGGATACCTCGTCTACAGGAGGGACGAACGGTCGGCATTACGTACCCGATACCGCGGCCTAGCGGTATTGGTCAAGCGAAGAGTCGTCCATCAAGAACTCCCCTCGCCGTCACTTCAGTCCATGTACGCGCTGGGTGTACAACTGCACGTGGCCGGCGAGGATATAGGTCTATATGCTGTCTATAGGCCGCCCAAAAGCAGCTTTGACTTAGCAGAGCTGCGGGCGGTACTAAATTACTCTGAATACGCAACTATATTCGCCGGGGATTTAAACTGTAAACACCCAGCATGGAATTCATATACTATGAATAACGAGGGGAGACGACTCTTCGCGGACGCTGAGTCCTACGGTTACTCGGTGTCCGGCCCGGAAACACCCACGCACTATCCGGACAACAACACAAGCTACATGCCAGACGTGCTGGACATTCTAGTTCACCAAGGGCTCAGCTGTCAAATCACCCAACAGGTGATAGACGACGAGTTACAGTCGGACCACCAACCTGTACTCGTCGTCTTATCGGGAATGCCGACCCGACTAAGACCACTAGCGCCACGTCGATTAACGGACTGGACAAAATTCTCAGAAAGGATTGAAGCCACTACACCGACCCGGCCTATATCTACCGCCGCGGACGTTGACGTACTAGCGAATGACGTCACTGCTTGCGTGCAAAGCGCCTTAGAAGAGGCCACTACTACACTACCCACGGAGGGGAGAGTGCTACAGCCGCCCCTACCGCCCCGGGTACGCGCTATGGTGACCGAGAAGAGGCGCCTACGCAAGCAGTGGCAGCAACTACGCTGCCCAACATTCAAGACGCAGCTCAATCGTCTCGCGGAGAGGGTAAAGGCCGAGGTCAAAGCCCTGGCCGCCGCGAGCTGGGAGGAACGACTAGACGCCGCCGCCTGCGACTGGACGTCCACCCACAAATTGTGCAGCCAACTTAACAACACCCCAGCTCCGGTGCGCCCACTGAGAGGCAGCGACGGGGCGCTCAAGTACGTAGTGGAGGACCGGGCGGAGGTCTTCGCTGAACACCTGGAGCGTCAGTTCCAACCGAACCCGACCGCCGAACACGCACAAGTTCAGCAGTCGAGCAACACCTTGGGGAGTACTTCGCGACCCCGGTAGCTCCCGAGGAGGACGCCATCTTCTTCTCGCCGAGCGCGGTCAGACGCGCCATCCGGCAGACGAAACCCAGAAAGGCCCAAGGTGCTGACGGTATCACCAACACAGTACTGCGCCACCTGCCGTACCGTATGGTCGCGGCCTTGGCGCGCCTGTTCACGGGGATACTGCGCACGGGGGCCTTCCCGACCGCCTGGAAGGAGGGGCGCGTCATTATGCTGCCCAAGGCGGGAAAGAACGTCCTGAAGCCGGAGAGCTACGGGCCCATCACCCTGCTGTCCACCATCTCCAAGGTGTTCGAGTCGCTCCTGCTGCGACACTTGACGCCGCATATCGTCCCACGACCAGAACAATTCGGGTTCAGGGCGGAACATAGCACGACGCTCCAGCTGTCGAGGGTGCTGCACCTGCTGTCTTCAACCATGAACAGGAAAGAGCACGCGGTCGCTGACATACGCCGCCCCGGCATGGCTCGCCCTCACCATTGAGGGTAACCGTAAGAAGCTCCGCGCGCAGCAACACCTCGCGCTGCGGACTATAGTGGACGCCCCTTACTTGGTGAGGAACGACGTCATACAACGGGATCTCGGGATTGAAAGCCTGGACGAGTATGTGCGGCGCCTCGCGAGGGCAATGTTCGCGCGTGCCGACGCATCTGCTTGGCCCCACGTCAAGCACCTTGCGCCCTGGCACGCGCACCCGCCTGACGCGAGACGCTTGCCCCGCGACCTGATCGCGGACGTTTGACGGCCCATCGCACCGACTATGACGCCTGAGTGAGTCGCTCCACCCAACACGCGGCTCACTCAAACATAAAGACTCCACAAAATCACCTACATACGCCGCGGCGCGCGATCTGTTCTAAGTTAATATAGGCAAGTCGCGCGACGCACACACAACATGCATCTCTCGACATTCGCTCGAACTCACGCACCGAATATTGGCGGAGTGGACTCGCTATTCGGTGCAGACGCACTGGGCGGTAGTACTCACACTACACGATCGCTCACACACACACGCAATACGGTCTCGCAGTCCAAACCGTAAACGGCTCGATCTGTGAGCGGGGCGGACGGGGACTACATACTAACTGCAGGCGCGTCAACAAGCCAGCACCTCTGTCACTGGTCGTTCCTCGCTGGGCCTCCCGCAGGTCACTGGGGGTCTCACCTGGCGGGGTCCGACCGCCGAGGTGTCCTGAAGAAGCGCTCACTGAGCACAGTGGCGCGACAACGCCTGCAGTCCACACAACATTTATACTTACGGGCCGAACGTTGCTATTACATTTTTAGTAGGCGTTCGCCCGACGATGTTCGTCGTTTATTAACATAATAAACAACATAACGACGAGCCCGTATTTACGGGCTGAGGGGCGCACCCGCGGCCAGGGGGCATAGCCCCGTGACCGCTCGCCACGTCCCCTAGCGGGGACGTAGCGACTTCTACAATAGCAAGGCATTTGCAAAATGAGTCCCCAGGTGGGTCCCGACTGCTCAGCGGTCGGGGAATCCCACCCCGCTTCGGCGGGCTGCCCTCCGTACTCTGGGGTGGGCAACAAACGCCTTCCAATTGCCAGTGGCAACTCGAGCCGAGGAGGCTCCCAATCGTCGTCATCCGAATCCTCTTCCTTTAAGGAGCTGATAGCGTACGATTGCGTAGAAGAGGGTTCGCCTGAGCGCCGGGGAGGTGCAGAAACAGATTCTGGCTCTGCACCTGACCTAGCAACGGTCAGCTCGGCGGGCTCTGAAGACGGGGGAGAGGGGGCTGCTGCGGAGAACGTCAAGTTCTTCCGCAAGCGGCCCAGATGGGAGGACGACAGGGAGTCGTCCTCTGAAAGCGAATTTGCTTCCGCCCGGAAGATCCCCACCGCTAGGCGGGGCAGGGGCTGTGAGGCAGGGAGGGGGCTGGCTCCCTCTACCCGGGAGGTGGAGCGTCGGGCCGAGAGGTTGGTGGAGGAGGGGCGTCGCCCTGGAGGGAGCGGTCACAGGGCTCCCTCTACTCGTCCGCCCCCTCTCGACTCTGACGACTCGGAGTCCCCGGGAGAGGTACCTCCCGCTATTGAGGACCAGAGGGCCCAGTTTGCGGAGGTCGTGGAGGCCGCGATCCGCGCTGTGGCCTTCAAGAGGAAGCAGTCCTCGAAGCGGGAGGCCATCAGCGCGGCCAAAGCCTCCATCCTTCTCTCTCCATCCAGAGGGTACTTTCGCGCTTACCGTACGGACGTGTTTCTAGCGTTCTCCAAAGAAATACTCCGAAATATTTATATATAATGTCGATGGACTGTCGCGCTTGTGGTGTTAAAGTGCCAGATGGATTATTTATGAAGTGCTCTAAAAAACAATGCAAAAAAGTGTACGATATCAAGTGTCTGGGGTTTGCGGAAGGCGAGTTCAATTCCTTCTCTAAGGACCGACAACTCGAGTGGATTTGCCCTGAATGCGTTTGTTCAACCCTAACCCAACCGAAATGACCCGGATACACCAGTTCGGAGCACCTTCCAGATGAAGACAGACGAGACTAGGACGGTGAGCGTGGGTGGCTCGCCGTCCGATACCAGGCTGAGTCGACGACGCGTTGTCTTACACGCGCGTCTCAAGGAGCCGTCAGCACCAGGGACGGGGCCCCATAGGGTCGGTGTCGGTACCTGCTAGGGTTGCGGAATTTGTTCGAAAGATTTACCGCGGCCCTGGAACGCAAAGGGCACAAGAGAAACACGGGTGGATTTTAGTCAGTAAGAGTCCGAAAATTCCGTACCGCTCCACCCAGGGCGGGAGGGGTCATTTGATGATTTCCCATCCAAAAAAAAAAAAAAAAAAGGGTCCGCGAGCGAAACATGTAAATTGACATTGAACGTCTAACGAAGGTAACTTTGATGTAATACGAGGAAGAACCCAACATTGAATATTCGTATTAAAATCATATAGGTAAGTACCTACAGTGTGTGATTCGCAAGTGTGACTGACTTGTTCGTGAATTGCAATCTGATTTGAACTGCAAACCGTTTTAATATTGCGGTATAACCAACACTACCCTTATTACGCCCACAGTACTAATTAAAATATGCCTGATGCTAACGAGAGACAGACATACCTTCTCCGACAAGTACATTTGTGAAGTTAATTGAATATAGTTAATGCTTACACCAACTCAAATAGCTGTTTTTTTATTAAAATCTGTCAAATTAACCGTCAAGTTACTGAATGGAATTAAAAGTCGAACCTTACGTACTAACGAAAGTAGTTTTTACTGAATCTACTTTGATGAATAAATAATTTGAAATTGAAAATAAAAGGTCGACTCCTGGGATTTTTACCCTACTTATATAGCCGATAAGTTATTATACGCGCGGCGCGCGGTCGGCGCTGGTCTCTTGGCGGTATGCCTCACGCACACATACACGGAGCGCATAGAATACCTAAAATCGATTAGCGCTAGAAACTCGGTGCGCCCTTAATTAGAGACTATCTTCAAACATTAAATTATGAAAAGACTGAGGATCTTCTTCTGGGTATCTCGCGGTGCCGATGTTCTTATTCGAATTGGTCCATAGACTCGTATGCTTTAGTTATTTCTCTATCTTCTACATTTACTCACTACAAACTCACACACACTGTACACTTACACTCACACACACTGTACACTTACACCCACACACACTCTACACTAACACATACCTACACACACTCACCATATATTTTTGTTTTCTCAATATACTTGTTTTTTGTTTTTTAGTAAATTTTTCTAGTTTCGTTTTTTCTAGTTTTATTATTTTTTTAGTTTCTGTTTTATTAGCCACCACATGATCACTGCTTCCTTTATAATTATGTGTTTGTTTGTTACGGAGAATCACTGAGTACTAAGTTACAGGCCCACACCTAGTTTAGGAGTCAGAGTACATACATATTTATGACCATGTAATAAGCCTATATGTTCATAGTTTTATGATGGAAATGTATTTTTTTTGTGTGAAATAAATTTATTATTATTATTATTATTATTATTATATTAACCTTAGAACGAATGTTTACTTTGCAGGTGTGAGAACTTGTTGAGACACTTTGTCCTACACCCGAAATATGAATTGTGGACTGTATAATAGGTAATTTTAAACGGTTACATAACGATTCTGTGATAAAACAATTCTGACTTCCGTTGTCAAGAAGTGCTTTAACTGTGTGATAGTTATTCCTGGAGTCAGGAATATCTATAAGTGCCGTCGACAACAAAACCGGCTGTACCGCGGCACTGCACGCGAGTACATTGCGCTCGGAATGGACTAGTGTATCAGCCGATTTGTTTACGCTCGGCAACGGATGCGAAATAGATGTGGATACGGCCATACCTATTCTTTCGTTAGAATTATCATTATTATGAAGCAATGTGTTATGTTTATTTTTGCAAAGTTTACATGGACCGTATGAACATTCACTTGGCAAGTGACTATCAGTCCGAATACAATTTTGACAAAGCTTTATATTTTGTACAATTACGAGTCTATCTTGCACGGACAAATTTAAAAATTTCGGACATGAATACAAATAATGATCACCACCACAGTCAACACAAACGCGTCTTGGTTTATTATTATCCGAATTATTTTTATTTTGAGTTGCATTACTAACGTATGAATGTGTGACAGGTTGCGGGTTTATGTTGTTTGATTTATTAGCGTATCTTTTGTTTTGATTGGAATTCGACTTAACTGAGTCATTTTTATTGTACTTAGACGAAGAAACACTCTTGTTGTTATTTGACTTTATCATTTCTAACATATCCGCACGGTTTCTTAGAAATTCTAATAAATCATCCAATTTAATATTATTTGAATCATTTTTAGACACAAGGGAACCTTTATGTGTTTCCCACTCGCGTTCCGTGGATTGATCGAGTTTAGAAACAATAAGATAAACGATTAAAGTGTCCCAAGCATCTGTTGGTTCGTTTAATGATTTTAGTGCTCGCAAATTACGTAACGTTGAATTTATTATTTTCCTAATTTGATAATACGATTCGCTTTGAAATGACTGAACAGCAAATAACGCTTTTACATGATTTTGTACTAATAAACGATTATTGTGGAACCTATTTTATAATAAATCCCTTGCGTGTAGGTAGTTTGGAGCAGTGAATTCTAACGCACTAATTACTTGAGAGGCAGAACCACTAACAGATGATTTTAAATAATGCAACTTTTGTATGTCGCTAAGATCTTCACGATTGTGTATCATAGTGAGATACGAGTTCCTATACTCTAATCATTGATCACAGGAACCGTCGAAGGCAGGTAGCTTTATTACTGGCAACTTAATAGACACAGGACTGCAAACGTGATTAGAAGAAGATCGAGTTTGTTCACTATTGTTAGGATTCACTAAGCACTTCGCGTCAGCCATGATGGAAAAGTACTGATGTTCAAATGATTCGCGATATTCTAAATGAGTAGATAAATCGGAATCTTCAACTAATTGTTCAATTTCTCCTTGAATATCATTAAAACTTTGAAAAATAGTACAAGTTGACTGTATTCGTAAATCTAATTCCATTATGCTATTTGAATTTAATGTTAATTTTTCTAATTTTGCAATATATTTCTCAAATAATGTAATTCTGCCTTTTAGCGTGCCTCGCTGCTTTTTTAAATCAGCGAGACGTTTATTTATCATAGTGCTAACACTTAAACGGGGAGATTTAGACCTTTCTGTTATTGTAACGGGATCATGAACCGAGGCAATTTTAAAACACTCATCGTCACTCATTTTGGTGGGCTATAGAAATCACGAGTACTTACAGTTCCCGCTCAGCACCACCCCGGCGCAGCACCGCACAACACAACGAACAACTAAAACGTAAAAATAACGATATTAACGCAAAATTGTTAGGCACGAAGTAGGAGGATGGGTTTTGTGACCTGACCGGATGCTACTCGTCGACAATCCTGGGCAATCCTCTTCTCCAATGCTTTTGGATACGACGCCCCACGTGGCCGTGTGGTTCTTCGTATATCCGGCTCGAAGGACCAAATGTTAGACCGTTCCCTATATCCCTATGTGATGAGGGGCAAGGATGTCTTCAATGAAGTAATTTTATTGTTCTGCTTCAAAATATAAACGTATATTTGACAATTTACAATAATATTTTAATAATCGTGAGATAAACCGAGTAGGCGAGTAGATACAGATATAGGTAGTGAAGTTTTTTGCGACGGTGCTGCTTCCAACCGGGGAGAATGGGAAGATTAAGCACGATGTTCACGCCGCAGAATGTTGACGCTATTTGCTGCTGGATGGCGTTGTAGGTGTATCGGACAATGTGTACTGAGGCACCAGAATCAACATACCAGTCATCAGAGTACTCAGAAGAAGCAGTAAATACTGCTGCATAAGATGATTGATTCTGTTTACTTTCTTTATTCTTCTGATACTTATTAGGTTTTGATTTACAGTCTGAGCTTTTATGACCATATTTGTTGCATGTATAACAGCGGGGGCCTTTTGAAAAACTTTTGTTTTTATTCTGAAACTTCTGGCTTGAAGTGAAAGCAGTTGAATCACTTTCAGTTTGCTTAACATCTTGTAGAATTTTTGATTTTATTGAGTCAGAACTAATCTTCATACCTGAACTCTCAATGGCTATTATCATTGGCTGCAGACATTGCAGCAGAAGTGTACCAAGCCATTCATCGTCTACATGAAAGCCAATGTTTCTTAATTTATGTGCTGTTGTCATAATTTTACTGGCATATTCCTCCACGTTTGAACATCCTGCTAGTGTAGTATTGCACTAGCGACCCGCCCCGGCTTCGCACGGGTGCAATATAGATACTAATGTTTCCTCTACTATACTGCCGTCCGTTAACTTAACCTTCCTATACCCGCGCATTGGTCTGTGACACCGACAAAATAATCTTTCGTGGTTTTTTCTTAGATCATCAATGCTGCCATTTTGTTCTTTCTGCTAGCTGCCCGATTCGTTGCTACATTCATTTCAACGTGCAAAGTGCGTTCGTGCGAGTAGCACGTGTGGCTGTTTTTGGCGCCAATTGGTCCGTGGGACCGACGCGGGTATAGGATCAACTTTTCGAGTAAGTAATAACTTTTATTATTCTTATAATATTAGTTTGTTATTTATAGTTTTTTATATCATACGGTATAGATTAAACCTTACTTATTATTTTTAGGTTATATTTGGTTTCAAGATGGATGAAAATCGAATTAGACTGATGCTGGAAGAAGAAAATTCGGATTCTAACTATGAAGATGAAAACGACAGCGAGGTAGAGGATTTTGTTGAAATACAAGAAGACAGATACAATAATGAACAAGAAGGTAATTCTGAGCATGACCAAGAAGGTCACTCCGCAGAGGAGAGTGATTCTCAAGTGGAGTCGGAAACTCATCAAACATCTAGGAATTATTACCTCGGAAAGGACCGTCAGACGAGATGGAACAAAATTCCTGCCACAAATCCAGTAAGGAGACGTGCTAGGTACCTCGTAACTCAACTTCCAGGTGTTAAAGGTGAAGCTAAGTACTTGAAAGAACCCGGTGAGATATGGAGGTTGTTTTTCACGGAGGATGTTATTGGTCGCATTGCAAAGTATACTAACGAGCAAATCAAACGAATTTCATCTCAATTCAAGAGAAAGAGACTGTACAGAAACAGATGAGACAGAAATTGAAGCACTACTAGGTCTCTTACTCTTTGCTGGCGTTAGAAGAAATAGTCGACTGAACGCTAAAGACTTATTCAAGACTGATGGCTCGTCACCAGAGATATTTCGATTGACTATGTCCTGGAACCGTTTTTATTTACTGTTACGGTGTCTTAGGTTTGACGATAAAGACACGCGAGCTGTACGTGCTTCTATGGATAAACTTGCACCCATCAGAGAGCTTTTTGAAAAAATTGTAGCTGGATTCAAAAAATATTACAGTTCGTCTCAGTTCGTCACAATCGACGAAAAATTAGAAGCATTCAGAGGTCGTTGTAGCTTTAGACAATACATTCCATCGAAACCCAATAAATACGGTATAAAAATCTACGCTCTGACGGATGCCAAAATGTTTTATACCCAAAATATGGAAGTTTATGTTGGGAAACAGCCTGCAGGTGCCTATAGACTCGATACCTCGTCAATGGCATTGGTTTTGCGACTCAGTGAAGGTATCTATAATACTGGCCGTAACATCACATGTGATAATTTCTTCACCAGTATTCCCTTGTTAGATAAACTTGAATCACACAAGTTGACCGTCATTGGCACGCTTCGCAAGAATAAAAGGGAACTGCCCAAACAGTTTACAGAGATAAGAGGCCGAGAAGAAAAATCCAGCTTATTTGGGCACCGAGGCAATTGTACTCTTGTATCTTATGTGCCCAAAAAGGGCAAAAATGTTTTACTTGTGTCCAGCATGCATGATGATGAGAAAATAAACGAAGAAACTGGTAAACCTGAATTGATAATGGACTACAACTCTACAAAAGGCGGAGTTGATACTGTGGACAAAATGTGCGAAATTTATAACGTTGCACGAGGCACAAATAGGTGGCCCATGGTAATTTTCTACAGTTTGATGAATGTAGCGGGTATAAATTCGTATGTTGTATACCTGCAAAACAATCCCAATAAGAAAGTCAACCGTAGAACTTTTCTGGAAGCTTTGTCCTATGACCTCATAAACTCGCATCTCAGGAGACGGGCTGTCAACACGTCTTTGCCGAAAACATTAAAGTTACGGCTCATGGAAATATGTAAATTAGATGGTCCTGAGTCTGCAGCAACAGCCAATAATAATAAAATCGGCCGCTGTGCATTTTGCACATCAAAAAAGAATCGAAGACGCGTTATAACTGCGCTAAATGTAAAATTTATTTTTGTATGGAGCATGCTAATATGGTATGCTCTAACTGCTATGGTGAGACTTCTGCCTAAGATTAGTTGTAAGCTTATTGTTTCTTATCTTGTTGTCATTAAGATTTAAGTTTGTTTTTATTTGTTAGAAGAAGAAAAAAATATTTTTGTTGACATTTAATTAGCTCTTAAGAAAAACTTAACATTTTCCAGAGACTGTAACAAAAGACTGTTAGTCAGTAAATAAATGGTATATTGTCGATAAATTGGGTTTAATTTATAACTTAACACTCCCTTGTTTTAAGAAAATATAACTTTAATATACATTTTTTTTTTAAAACCATGAGGTTGGGTTTCAAACTTTCGGTCTATGAGACTGTGCGCGGGTATAGGTGGCACAAAATTTGGCGCGGGTATAGAAGGGTTAAAGGGCGCAAAGCAACAAAATCAAATTTTGAGTTATGAGCGAAAAACGTGGGAAATATTTGGAAAAATTGCCACTTAAAAACTATAGGTCGTACAACATAAAACTAAACGTTCAAAGATAGCTTGTTAAATTTATAGTTATAACCTTGTTTAAACACAATTTATTTTAAGTAGAAATAAACGCCTTTTTTCTTTTTAGCAGTGCATAATTTGGTGATTTTAAAATAAACACTTACCTAAAAAGTCCCTAAGTCCACCTTAGCGACTTTATAGCTTATGATTTCGACATAAATTAAGTGTATTATTTTTGTGTACCAAAACTAGTCAAAATTACTTAGCTAAAAAGGCATTTAGTTACTTAGCGGCTTTATACTTATGTATTTCCCATTTCCATTTAGTACCTATTAATAGGCTTGTTTCCACTAAGAATAAATCGGATGGCTTTGAGTTTCTAATGATTAACCATGATAATTAGTAAACAAAAAAACAACTTTTCTATTAATATAATAAAAGATTAAAAATATTTTTGCAAAATAAAATCGACAAAATGAGGCGTTTAATCACGTGACATTAAACACCAATCAGAGAAGCGCATGGAAGCCTGACGTCACACCTCGCAAAACGCTCTGTTGTTGCTGTTATTTTCGTATAAAGTGAACAGGTTATTTCGCGAGCTTTCAGCAATTGTTTTTAAATCAATACAGTTCGTTTTGAAAAACGGATAAACTTGGGGTACTACTTTCCTTTGGCTCATTCAAACACTCTGCGATTATTGACATCCTTCGTTTTTTCAACTATGGTACCTAGTTCCCTATAATTGCATTGAATTATTATATTTTTTTAAACGGAAATAATATTTTCACTTCAGTAGCTCAAACATGATTGTAGGTTTTGCTGCCTGAATTAGTGAGCAAAATGTGATTTTGCTCACTGAATAACTTTTAAATTATTTTATTTTCAGAAAGCCGCGATATCTCATTCAGCCTTGAGTTAATCATACACGGCATACACCTACAAATCCTACAATTCGAAACATTTCGTGAGTTTTCAGCAATTGTTTTTAAATTAATACAGTTCGTTTTGAAGAACGGATAAACTTGGGCACAGTAAAAATATGGAACAGTATGGAAACTAAGCCCATTTGTTGAAATAATTACCTACGCTCCGGTAGAGAGCTAGGGTTGTCACTTTTAATGTTTGCAATAAGTGTTTTATTGGAACGAAGTTCTTTAACACGACTTGCGGTAGGAGTTAACTGGGAGAAATAGTCACGCGAAAATGCGTTAGTGCATGTTATTCCATGCGACTTTCTTCTTTGGTCAAAATGTAAATAATGCCATTGTAAAAAAAAATACAAACTGAATATTGTTTATCATTTCTATGCCATTTTATTCCATTTCAATTATACCTAATATCTGCCCTAAAATTTTGATGAAGGATTTCTGTATGTTGAATAAAAAAACTTTTTACAAAAAATACAACCGACTTCTAAACAAAAAAAACCAAAAAGTACAAAATAACTTTAATTTCGGAACTCGGTGTTTTTGATTTGTTTTGAACACACCGACTTCCGAAATTAAAGTTATTTTGTACCTACTTTTTGGTTTTTTTTTTTGTTTAGAAGTCGGTTGTATTTTTTAAAACAAAAAAGCAATCAAAAACCCCGAGTTCCGAAATTAAAATTATTTAAGTGGTTCACTCCCGGCTAAACATACCCATCACAGCGTACGTGGTATAAATTGGTGTAAACAATAAACAAACATGCGATTTCAGCTATCCCGACAGATTTGCTATCATTTATTGAAATTAACAAAAACCCGCTTGTTCGATTTCGATAAAATTTTCATGGGACCATTTGGGAAGTTATACCCTTTCCAACAAAAAAAGAATTTTTCAAATCGGTTGGCAAGTGACGGAGTTATGCCCGAACAAACATTAAAACGACTAGAATATAATGTTGTCGTAAAATTATGGTCATTTATTTTTTCATACTCATAAGGATTAATTTATTCCATATGTTATATAAATTATAATACAATATAAATTAAAATTAGTCTTCGGTATAAGGATTTAATTAATACTAGTATTAAAAATCTGTTTTTGGGTACACAGTTTTTGCAAAACGAAAACCTGAGCGGTCCACCTATAGCCATTATAATAGCGTAGGTATTATCTATGAACACGGCACCCGCCACTGAGCGCACCGCGAAAGTCCCTTAGGGGCCTCGTAGATGTGCGCGTCTGTGTGAGTGTGCCGTTTCGACCGTTTGTTCGTAGTTTCTGTACTGTTCCATATTTCTACTGTGACTTGGGGTACTACTTTCCTTTGGCTCATTCAAAGACTCTGCGATTATTGACATCCTTCGTTTTTTCAACTATGGTCGTCCCTTATAACTGCATGTCCGTTTATTTCTATCTTCTTGGCATTCGAACTTCTTTGGTATACAACCTGGTTTCATGCGCACTTGAGAGACTACCCATAGTAAGATACTCTGTATAATTTAATCATATCGTTTGGCAACTAAAAAAATAAGAAAAGAAGGTATGAATTATTACATTTTATAAAACGAAAATAATATTTTCACTTCAATAGCTCAAACATGATTGTAGATTTTGCTGCCTGAAATCAGTGAGCAACTTTTAAATTATTTATTTTCAGAAAGCCGCGAATATCTAGTTCAGCCTTGGGTTAATCATACCTACAATTCGAAATATTTACACTCTATCTCTTTCCCGCCATTAGAAAGAGAGAGAGACAAAGACTACCTAGCCCTTTCGAAGTTCCGATTTTGAATTCGACCTCAAAGACAAACACGTTCGGAATTTTGGTACTAACTAAAGAAATTTTGCAAAAAGATAATTATTACTTTTATTGTAATTTATTGAATTTTTAACTTATTGTTGTATTTAAACGAAAATAAGTATTTAAGTACTGCAAATAAAACTGATATTTAACCTCTAAATATTTATTTCTAGTTTCAATAATGTTACATAATATATTTTGAATAATAACATATCATGGGTGCTATTTCCGAATTCACCTTAATTTAAATAAAAGAGCTGGAATCAAATTTCGTGGCTGGCGTAAAGAGTTGAAAAGTAAAAAAATATTAAAATAATCGTAAAATATGAGTGAAACTAGCTACGAAAACAGTATTTTAACACCGGAAGAGTAAAAACAACAAGTTATTTACTCAAATAAATCATAACCCCCTATTCAAGTCATAAAATTTTATAGGTTTTGTGTGGTATATTATGGTAGATTTTGCAAAATTCATTTCTTTTACTATAAGTACATAATTATAAATAGATACATCGAGTTGTGTTTAATACTTACATCAAAATGATCTTCACAGAAATAAATTGTGGAATCAGTTGATAAAGTAAGAGAATCTTCCCACCTTGCCATTTTTAACCACTTTCTTCGTATTTGTTTATTGTTTGGAACGTATATGAATAATTTGTTTTCGTTTTTATCGTTGTACTTTTACATTGGGGCACTATACAGTATTTATTATACGAGGAATTCATTATTTATTAAAAAACACAGCTGAGTGTTATAAACAAATACGACTGTTTCGCGAGGTGTGACGTCATTACAGACGCCATGACAGACTTAGCCTTTTTCGCTGTCAATTTCAAGTTCATTTCAAAAGTCTCAAAATACTAATGTAAAAGACCTATTTTTCTTGAAATAATATATTTTTGGGGTGAAATAGATGCCAAGCTATAGTTTTAAACTAATTTCCAAAGGAGATCGCCAGAAATCCATACATCGTTGGGCCAAATGTGAACAGTAATCATTTATGTGTTATTTAATAGATAAAACACATACATATTCATATCAGAAAGATTTTTTTCAAAATTCTATGGGCATTAGGAAGAAAATTATTATTTATGGAAAGAACTGCTTCATCATGTAAAGGCACACTTCCAGTAGCGTTGCTACGATTAGTAGCGATACCACAACTCACGCAATTCACCATTATCCAGTCTATGAGCAAAATCAGTGTCAGAAAAATAGCAGAAATCGAGTAAACACATCCGTAAGCGCACGAGTACGAAAACGAATGACGGAACTAAGAACTTGACGGGAGTGACGTGACATTGACATTTTGACAAACATCGATATTTTTTCGTTTTGAAATAGTCGCCCGATACACCATTTTGAACGATGTTATTGTTATATAAATAAATAACTATTACTAAAACAACAATAATTTCATCAAATGTCCTTTTTCTTTTATAAATGATTGTTATGTTCATGACAAATGCTAAAACAAAATAGATACCGTTTTTTTTTAAATAACATCTTTTTAACTACTAGTTTTAGAACGAACTTAAAATGACCTGACAGCTTGTTTACGGAGCTAGTTTTAGAACTACATTCAATTAAAAACCATATTTTAAATTATAATTTTTAGCTCATTCCGGTAGAATGTTATTATTGTTACATGTTATTTTTAATCAGCAAAAAATCTAGTCTTTTTTTACATACATATCGTTTCTGTACATACTTTAGCCCAATACTGGCTATCTCCTTTGTCAACTAGCCTATTCTTAGCTATATTAACTGAATAGTGTTTTAGTGTCTTTATAGGTAAGTTTTTTGAATTTAGTGTCTTTATGAATATTTATTTCATACTTACTACACTTAAAGGCCGTTAAACGTTAAAACTTTTATCATAACGGCTTTTTAGTTATGCATTTAGGACTAAATATTTACTTATTAAAATTAAAATTATGAAAATGGCTCTTGAATCAGTCTTTTAGTTACTTAATTATATTTGTTCTACCTCTAATATCGACTGGATTTCCTACATCATTTGTTGGTAAATTGTTTCAAAATGTTAGTTGTGTGGAGGAATTATGGCAGCTAACTTATTTATATATGATGGTAGATTTTCTCGCAGCGTCAATACCTTTTGGAGATGAACGATAAGTAATACTCACGATACGTGGACTTTTCAGGTATGTATCGTTCATAAAACGCAAAGCAGGAAATTCATCGTCGAAGTTATTTTTATAATAAAGGTCCTGTACCATGTTTTTTAAATATGCTCTAGGCTTGGATTTTTGAATGCGCCTATCTGATATCAAATTTGTATAAAGTTTTTTTTTAGGAATGTTTATAAAGTTTTCTGGTGAGGGTGATTGTACGATTACTTTGCAGTTATTTATTTATAGACGAAACAGCATCTACAAAATATTGAAAGTCGTACAATTTCCCCTTTTATTTCATAGTTAGTTCAACTTGGTGGAGCACTTGATCTGAGCTCATAAAGGAATGTTCACATTATCCCCAAAATCATCATGAAACGCATTGTTGCTGGTGAAGAGATGTGGGTTTACGATTTTGACATGCAAACTAGTCAGCAAGCTTTGGAGCGGTGCCTTCCAACTGGGCCGAAACCGGAAAAACCACGCCTAAGTCGATTAAAGTCAAAGTCATGGTGACTATTTTCTTTGATTATCGCGATATTGTGCAGTCCAGGTTCTTCCCGGAAGGTCAAACAGTAAATAAGGCATATTATTTGATTATTTGCGTTATAGAGAGCAAATTAGACGAAAAAAGCCAGATATGTGGAAAAAAATTCTTGGATTTTGCACTACGACAATGCGCCTTCGCACAAGGCTATCATTGTCAACGAATTTTTGACCTAAAACTCAACAAATACCATCCAGAAACCTCCTTATTCTCCAGATATCTTTCCAGCCGACTTCTTTTTTTTTTCCTAAACTCAAATTACCACTTCAAGGCACCTGTTTTCCTTCGGTAGAAGACATAAAGGAG
Organism: Hecatera dysodea; assembly: GCA_905332915.2. Lineage (NCBI taxonomy): Eukaryota > Metazoa > Arthropoda > Insecta > Lepidoptera > Noctuidae > Hecatera > Hecatera dysodea. The sequence continues at coordinate 9,146,916 of HG995306.1, read as the reverse complement.
AATTCGCGGCGAGAACTGCACTTAAGTCCGGAAAAAGCATTTAAAAAATGTTTTGCTGACTGGATTATTCGTTGGTTGGCGTAAGTGTATCGTTTCTGAAGGAGTATACTTTGAAGGTGATAAAATAATTTTGATGCCTGTCATGCAGCCATAGTGCGGGTCGCATAGCACGGCACGCGGTTGGAGTGTAGCCTTAGGGGCGCTATGGCGCGGGACTTAGAAAATTTTTCGAAAAAATTTTTTTTTTTCAAGTTGATGCCATACGCTTATAGGCACCATGAGCCGTGCAGAAAACAAAAAAAAAAAAAAATAGGTTAAAAAAAATTTTTGGGACTTAGAAAATTTCTCCTTACTTTTCACCTTGAGTACGGTAAGGGGCAAACACTTAGACAAATTTTCGAAAAAAAATTTTTTTTCAAGTTGATGCCATACGCTTATAGGCACCATGAGCCGTGCAGAAAACAAAAAAAAAAAAATTAGGTTAAAAAAATTTTTGGGACTTGCAAAATTTTTCCATAACAAGTGGCTCTCGTTACGGTAAAGTTACGACCCTACCTCAACTATGCTAAAAATACGCGAATTATTGGGAATTCTCAATACTCGGGCGATCCAAAGTTTTTGCTGTAATTTGATATTATTTAGTGTTTGTTTCTTTTTATTTTCGTTTTGTTAGTTTTTAATTTTAGTTTGTTTTAGTGGTTTTTCATTTGATTTTTTTCGTGTTTTTTTAGTTAGTAAGATTTAATTTGTTTTATTTTTAGTCTTAGTTTTTTTTTATTTTCTTATTAGTTTTAAGTTAGTTTTAAGTTAGTTTTTCTTAGTTTTAGTTAGTTTATTAGTTAGTTTATTATATTTATTTGCATAAACTATGGATCCTTTCCAACTTATTTTGGACAGGAATTTTAGTTTGTGGAATTATGCAGCAAATATTTCCACAGAGGAAAGGGCCATTGAAGCGGCGAAAAAGTGGCTGCTTATACCAGCGCAAACGCCGCGCTGCCCGTCGTGCAGACGGCCGATGAATGCGGAACGTAATACTAATTACAAATTGGGGTTCAGATGGCGTTGTAGAAGGGCAGGCTGCAATGTCATTACGTCTCCATTAAAAGGGACTTTTTTTGAACGTAGCAATGTGTCAATTTTGAACACGTTGAGACTTTTGCTGCATTTTTTTAGAAAAGACCAAGTGTCACAGGCTGCTAGAGACGTAGGAGTAACCCGCAAAACAGCCATTCAGGTATACCACTACCTACGTGAGGTGTGCGAGGTGGCCGAAGCTCATGACCGCGAAATGATCGGCGGGGACAACGACATTGTAGAGGTCGACGAAACCCACCTTTATACCAACAAATACCACAGGGGCCGATTATTGCAGCGACAAACGTGGTCTTTCGGATGCATAAGTCGGCTAACAAAAAAAATTCACGTGGAGCTTATACAAAATAAAAATAGGACCACATTAGATCCAATTATCCAAGCAAATGTTAGACCTGACTCTTATATTATGTCTGACCAGCACCGATCATACATGGGCGTGCACTTGAGACTGGGTATGCGTGGACATTCCAGTGTCAACCACAGCCGACAATTTACGGCAGGGACTGTCAGTATCCCTGTGGATCCCAGCCTTGGGATCCCAGTACCAGGCACAAATAACGTTCGGTGCGTGGTCCACACAAATACCATAGAGCGGCAATGGCTAGAATTAAAACGTCAATGTCGCACGTGTAGGAGTCAGCGGCGGTTAAAGTGGTACATGGGCGAATACATGTACCGGCAAAATATTTTAAGAAGCCTACCCACGGACGCTGCTAGGTTCCGCCGTTTGCTGCGTGACATACATCGATTATACCCAGGACTAGGAAGGAATGGTATTAGAATAAGAAATTGCCGATGTCGGCCTACTTGTCCCCGTCGGTTTTGAAATTGGTGCCCCCCCCCAGAGTACGGTGGGGCAGACGCTCTTGCGAACGTGGCGGATTCCCCAGCGGCTGAGCCGCTGGAACCGCCCTAGGGTAATACTATTTCCTCTTGTGCGTGTTCCATCTTTTCCTTTTAGAGGGTGCGGTCCCTTACTCCTCCACCCTTTCTCCATCATAGGGCCTCTCCTCCCACCCGCTCACTGCTCTCACAGCCACGTCTGATTTTTTTTCAATATTACGTGGGTTTTTTTCATCGTCTCATACTTTGCTACTAGAGCCACCACAAGACTTTTTTTTCGTTTTCTGCACGGCTCATGGTGCCTATAAGCGTATGGTACCAATTCGAAAAAAATAATTTTTTTCGAAAAATTTACAAGTGTCTTGCCCCTAACCGTACTCAAGATGAAAAGTAAGGAGAAATTTTCTAAGTCCCAAAAATTTTTTTTACCCAATTTTTTTTTTTTTCGTTTTCTGCACGGCTCATGGTGCCTATAAGCGTATGGTACCAATTCGAAAAAAATAATTTTTTTCGAAAAATTTACAAGTGTCTTGCCCCTAACCGTACTCAAGATGAAAAGTAAGGAGAAATTTTCTAAGTCCCAAAAATTTTTTGTACCAAATTTTTTTTTTTTCGTTTTCTGCACGGCTCATGGTGCCTATAAGCGTATGGCATCAACTTCCAAAAAAACTTTTTTTGAAAAATTTTCTAAGTGTCTTGCCCCTAACCGTACTCAAGGTGATAAGTAAGGATAAATTTTCTAAGTCCCAAAAATTTTTTTTACCCAATTTTTTTTTTTTCGTTTTCTGCACGGCTCATGGTGCCTATAAGCGTATGGTACCAATTCGAAAAAAAAAAATTTTTTTCGAAAAATTTACAAGTGTCTTGCCCCTAACCGTACTCAAGATGAAAAGTAAGGAGAAATTTTCTAAGTCCCAAAAATTTTTTTTACCCAAATTTTTTTTTTTTCGTTTTCTGCACGGCTCATGGTGCCTATAAGCGTATGGTACCAATTCGAAAAAAATAATTTTTTTCGAAAAATTTACAAGTGTCTTGCCCCTAACCGTACTCAAGATGAAAAGTAAGGAGAAATTTTCTAAGTCCCAAAAATTTTTTTTACCCAATTTTTTTTTTTTTCGTTTTCTGCACGGCTCATGGTGCCTATAAGCGTATGGCATCAACTTCCAAAAAAACTTTTTTTGAAAAATTTTCTAAGTGTCTTGCCCCTAACCGTACTCAAGGTGATAAGTAAGGATAAATTTTCTAAGTCCCAAAAATTTTTTTTACCCAATTTTTTTTTTTTTCGTTTTCTGCACGGCTCATGGTGCCTATAAGCGTATGGTACCAATTCGAAAAAAATAATTTTTTTCGAAAAATTTACAAGTGTCTTGCCCCTAACCGTACTCAAGATGAAAAGTAAGGAGAAATTTTCTAAGTCCCAAAAATTTTTTTTACCCAATTTTTTTTTTTTTCGTTTTCTGCACGGCTCATGGTGCCTATAAGCGTATGGTACCAATTCGAAAAAAATAATTTTTTTCGAAAAATTTACAAGTGTCTTGCCCCTAACCGTACTCAAGATGAAAAGTAAGGAGAAATTTTCTAAGTCCCAAAAATTTTTTGTACCAAATTTTTTTTTTTTCGTTTTCTGCACGGCTCATGGTGCCTATAAGCGTATGGCATCAACTTCCAAAAAAACTTTTTTTGAAAAATTTTCTAAGTGTCTTGCCCCTAACCGTACTCAAGGTGATAAGTAAGGATAAATTTTCTAAGTCCCAAAAATTTTTTTTACCCAATTTTTTTTTTTTCGTTTTCTGCACGGCTCATGGTGCCTATAAGCGTATGGTACCAATTCGAAAAAAAAAAATTTTTTTCGAAAAAATTTCCGAAAATTTTCTAAGTCCCAAAAATTTTTTTAACCAAAAAAATTTTTTTTTCGTTTTCTTTGCTTCTCATAGCGCCCCTAAGGATATACTCCAACTCCTAAAAATCCGCCCCTAAGATGACACACTGACCCGGCACGCAAACATCAACGACATTATCCGACGTGCTCTTGTTGCCGTCGGCGTTCCTGCCGTATTAGAACCCAATGGCCTGGCACGCGACGATGGCAAGTGACCGGACGGTATGTCTTTATTTCCATGGAAGATGAGTAGGCCTTTAGTGTGGGACGCTACTTGTGTCGATACTCTTGCGCCATCCCATCTTCCTAACTCGTCGTGTTGTGTTGGTGCTACAGCTGCGGCTGCTGAGAACCTCAAACGGCGGAAATATAATAACCTAGTCGGCAATTATATGTTTGAGCCGTTTGGGGTTGAAACTCTCGGACCGTGGGGTCCGAGTGCTCATGCGTTATTTAAAGAACTTGCTAAACGTTTGGTTGACACTTCGCGTGACCCAAGGGCTGGATTTTACTTCGGATAGAGGATAAGCATTGCGATACAACGTGGCAATGCCGCCAGTCTATTGGGTTCACTCCCAGTCGATAGCGATGCGGACGAGTTTTTTGATGCCATTTTGTAGTTAGGAGAATTTTATTTTTAGGTTAAGTGTATATATAGTTAGATTTAAAGTAAACTAGTCAACTCTTAAAATAAATATGTAAATTTTAAGCATAATAAAATTATTTTGGATGAATAACTAACATTTTGTGTATAACTGGTCTTTTAGCGGTACTTTCTTGACAGACTAGTATTACTGATATGGAACCACCAAAATATTTTTGTGCACTGCTTAAAAAATATTCCTAGAGATATTGATTTGTTTCAGTATAAACTGACTATGGATTTCAAAGAATATTCCAAAAAATCTGGCGATTTATCTAGTTTATGAATTCATTTCTTAAGATTCTCAAATGGGATCATGGGATTTTTAAGGTTAGAGGTAGTCCCATGCCATAATTTAGAGTTCTATTACTGCCACGACAAGTAGCAACATTGGTAATGAAATACCTATTATCAAACGGTAAAACATGACTGATTATTACAACTGTAATGATACGACATCATAAGCCAGCAAAATAAAATGGCCCAATTTGAATAATCCCGTCTACTATAAGCTGCCTAAATCATTACTTAACACGCTTATTAGTTTCAGCAAATACATCAAAGATCATGCATACAACTTTAAAGCGGAAAACCCGCGGTCGACCGCCAAAGCTATTTGGTAGGTATCTACACTGGTCAGAAAATAAACCGAGCCACCCACTACCTAGGAACTCTGATTCGATTTTCTCAAAAAGTATAAAACTTACAACTATCAAAGTTATACCTACAAAAAGTGCGTTTCATGGTAATTAAAATGATTACAAATTAATTCGAAAGTACCGTCAACTCACATTGTAATCAAGCAACAAACACAATGCTAACGATTTGCTCTGTTTTCACCAGAGTTTGAAATTAGCGTTCTTTTTCTCTACAATGAGGGTAGTCGGATATTTCTTATCATTTCTTTAGTTTTTGTCCATCGTTTGCTCAGACGCGTGTGTTTTTGCTACTTTTTTCGCTTAATAATGGATACAACACCTCAGGAAGCAGCTCAAGCTGTAGCATTACTTCAAGCAGGCATTGCGCAACGTGAAGTCGCTCGAAGGCTTCGAATCAGCAGATCTTCGGTGCAACGAGTTTACAGACGATACCTAGAGACTGGAGCATTCGATCGCCGTCCAGGTACGGGCAGACCTAGGGCTACATCAGCAGCAGATGATCGTTATATCCACCTTACTGTTCTGCGAAATCGCCACCTCAACGCAGTTCAAGTCCAACAAAGTCTGCGTGACGAACGCCAAGTGGTCATAAGTTCAGATACCGTCAGAAGGAGACTTGCTGAACGGAACCTGACCCCAAAAAGAGCTGCAACAGGCCCAGCATTAACGGTAGCACACCGTCGAGCACGACTTGAATTTGCTCGAGAGCATAGGGATTGGACATTAGAGCAGTGGAGTAATGTACTCTTCAGTGATGAGACCAGGGTGAGTCTACATGGAAGTGATCGACGTCAGAGAGTATAATATCGTCGCCCTGGAGAACGTTATTCTCAGTGTTGCATCGAGGAAACTGTTGCTTATGGAGGAGGATCTGTAATGGTCTGGGGCGGCATCTCGTTAACAGCACATACAGCGTTAGTTTTCATCGAACCGACGGGCCGTACACGTGGACTGACTTCTCATCGCTACATTACTGAAATCCTCGCAGACCATGTGGTACCTTACGCAGGATATATCGGACAGGATATGCAATTGATGCATGATAATGCACGGCCTCATGTTGCTCATGTGGTGACCCAGTATCTACGCGACGTCAGCATTGACCAGCGCGACTGGCCAGCTCGAAGCCCGGACTTGAATCCGATAGAACACTTATGGGATGAGCTGAAACGTCGGGTTCGAGCCCGGGTACCTGCTCCAACAAGGCTTCCAGAGCTGCGAATCGCAATTGAAGAGGAGTGGAATACAATTCCTCAAGATTTTATCGTCAGCCTCGTAAGGTCGATGAATACAAGGATGCTGGCAGCTATCCGAGCAAGGGGAGGGAATACGGAATATTGATTAAAAACTTTTTTTTGACTTTATCTTTGTTTTTGGCTTTAATTTTTTTTTTTGACTTTATCATTACTAACGATTGTCACGACTGGAAAACGACTCTTTGTAAAATCCTTAATAAACACTGAAATATTGATTAAACCCAATGAGTTTCCTTTCATTTTAATCACCATGAAACGCACTTACTGTAGGTACAACTTTGATAATTGTAGGTTTTTTAGTTTTTGAGAAAATCGAATTAGAGTGCCTAGGTAGCGGGTGGCGCGGTTTATTTGCTGTCCAGTGTATTTGACATGGCGCATAGTCACAGGAACTTTATAAAAATCGCCGTTCCCGGGTACCATTTTGAAGGTTTGTGCTTATGAGACCCATAAATTATTGATTTACTGCAATAACTACTTTAAAATAGTATTTAATTACCTCGGCATTTTGTCAGTCATTGGTAATGTGGCGGGAATCCTTCCGCTCCGCGAGCGACGCACGTCCTCCGCGACGATGATGACTTAGACACGAGGGACACAAAGAACTGCGCGGGGGTGACAGGCGAGAGCAGATAGCGTCTTTTTAGCCAATTATTGTAGCTTAGTGTCTTTTAAGTGGAGGATTTATACCATAAAATGAGTAACTAAAGGCGGTTAGAGATTTGAGAAAAGTACTTCTTAATTATTATTGCATGAGTCCTACGCTAAAAAGTCGTTAGCAGATTTTAACGTGTTTCTAGTGTAGTATTTTTATTGGACGCCTTTTTAGTCTAGTTTATTGATGCAAACTACCAAAAAGCTTCTTGGCTTGAAAGTAATTAAAGTATCTTTAGGACTTTTTAGTGTAGTAGTGTCAAAAAAGCGTCTTTTTTGCCAAGCAAAACTTAGGAAAAAATATAAAAAAAATATGGCGTTAAGGGTTACATGTGACCTTTTAGTTAAATATGGATGGTTAACGTACAGTCGGTGATAGCAATTAACTGACCCCCCTAAAAATTTACTCGATTTTACACCCTATGCTTATAACATTAAACGTTATTCAATATGTATGAGTTTATCAGACTAACACTACTCGATGAACAGAAACAATTAATAATTTTGATACTATAAGAAACTACACAATCAAACACTGAATAACTGTCGATATATATTTAATCAAAGTAGGGTAGCGTAAAACACAATATAAAATAATATTTGAACACTTTACACCAATCACACTTGAAACTCAGGAGATACTACTCGCACTGTATTCGGCAACCAACTGCCCGATCAATCCACAGTCCACAGTTTTATGCCCAGGCACCGACTAGTGTCGCCCCACCATTGCTCCGGAAGTTTGCAACGGCCCAATAGCAGCGCGACACCAGTTTTGCCAACCTAATAAATAATTGAATTTAGTTATAGTCTTTTATGCAAATAAATTGACTATGATTAAAATCACAATGAATTATGGTAAAATATTTATAGATATATTTTATAATGTACGTCCTTTTTGCGCAGCGACAACATCCGGCCTTCCTGCGCACGCATCCGTCCCCGGATAGCGTCCCAGTCTGGTGCAATTGCTGAGAACAAAATATAGGCATTAAGGCATGTTTCATAAAGTTGAATTTAATTTACTAAACTTATTTGAATTGGGCGTCTACTCTACTATTCCGTCAACGGCCAGCAGAAAAAAGACCCCAAATCAAATGAAAATGAAACTTGTTGATGTGACATACTCGTACAAATATTGGCATTTAGATTATTTATAACTGTTCCATCAGCGGTCAGTTGTTTAGAGTTTGCAGTTTACCCTAGGCGATGCCTTTGGCCAACCCTAGTTGCATATCACTACAAACCCCAAATTCCTTAGCAACAGATCTATTTTACATGAATAAATACTGTTACCCAAAACAACCCAAATACCAAAACATGTTCGAGGCAAATACACTAGACACCTTATCATATGTTTTATAATAGTAAGAATTACAAGAGATAGATAACGTAGATAAATTAGATCATTACTTGAATAACATACATAAATACCTGACAACATCTCAGGCCCTTTCCAAGCCTTCAGAATCTAGATCTGCCAGTTTGATCCAAGGCTTCATATTCTCAGCGCACGTGGTCCCCTCGTAACACTTGCTTGTCCTCTCAGCGCCACGCATATCCTTTACTTTATAGCGATCACGTCCTAGAACTTCAGTCACCTGGAAAGGTCCTTTGAACAGCGGTAATAATTTAGTACTTTGCCCATCGTTCGATTGACTGGGAATTTTTATAACTACCAAATCGTTTACATTATAATTGCGAGCCTCTTTTCGTTTGGAATCGAAAGCTTGCTTTTGTTTGGCTGCACTGGCCTGAATGCGACTGTTGACGTTATCCCTCAATAACGTAACGTCAACAAATTGATCTTCTTGTATCAACATGTCAGCATCAGTTTGGAGCCGGTATCCAAAAAATACTTCACTAGGTATGGCTGAAGTGGTTTTATTAATGGTACTGTTAATACCTTGTTGGATACTTGTAATATGTGTATCCCATTTATTATAATCTGTGTTAGCACCCATACTTCTTAAAGCATCCAGGATGGTGCGGTTAAAGCGCTCAACCTGACCGTTAGAGCGTGGGACAGCAGTAGCTATTACATGGTGTCGAATATTTTTGTCCTGGAGGTACTTAACAAATAATTTGGACGTAAAAGAACTTCCAGCATCGCATATCAGACGCTTCGGATTACCAAAAACTTTAAATATTTTATCTAATTCTCTAATAACAACTTGACTTTTAGTATTACGAACAGGTGATATAAATACAAATTTAGTGAAAGAATCAACAGTCACTAAGAGGTAGGTATTTTTACGTGTGGTCTTTACAAATGGACCTAGATGGTCTATGTGTAGTGTGTGAAAAGGCTTTGCATATTTAGGTATAGGATATAATTTTCCTTCCTTTTTGCCGTGGATATTTTTGTAGTAAATGCAGTTAATACAATTTTTAATATACTTGGACACAACTTTCTTAATCTTGGGAAACCAATAACACGACTTTATTCTTTCAATTGTTTTATCCACGGCAAAATGGCCAAGATCATCATGGTTGGCTTTAATAATCTGCCAAATACATTGCTTAGGAACAACCCATCGTCTACCATATTCAGTCCTTCGGTATACCTTATTGCCTAACAGTTCATAATCATTGTATACATTCTTATTAAGCTCGGCCTGACCTGACTCTAATATTTCCCTGATTGCACAAATACTTGGGTCTTGTAACTGAACTGACAATAACCAATCTGCTTCAGTAATAACCAACACACTTTCATTGCATATGGGGATAAGATCTGTATTAATAGAATTCCGGCTCAAAGCATCAACGTGTTGCATTTGAGTTCCTGGTTTGTGCATTATCTCGAACGTAAATTCTTGGGTGAGTAATACCCATCTACCAATTCTAGAATTAATTTCTTGTTTATTAATAGTGTATCTAACAGCATTACAATCAGTATGAATTTTGAAAGTGGATCCTAATAAATAGTGACGGAATTTTGGAAGCGCAACAACTATAGCTAAAAATTCTAATTCAAAGGAGTGATACTTCTTTTCCTCATTGGAAGTCTGTCGACTATAAAAATGTATAGGTTTTTCCCCTTTATCAGTCACTTGAACTAGAATGCACCCTACACCATCACGACTGGCGTCTGTGTACAGAACAGTAGGTAGTTTGGGGTCGTAAATACTTAACATAGCGTTCTGTAATAACTCTTTCTTTAATTTATTTACGGCTAAGACTTGTTCAGATCCCCACTCCCATGTGATGTCTTTCTTCAATAGCTTTGTCAACGGTTTTGCTAAAAGAGCGCAATTCTTTATAAATTTTCTAAAATAATTAATTAGGCCTAAAAATTGCCTCACTTGATGCACATTTTTAGGTTCAGGGTAATTTTCCACTGCCTTTAATTTCTTTTTACCCGGACGTATACCATCTTCAGATATATCATAACCGAGAAAGTTAACAGAGCTCTGGAAAAAATGACATTTCTCTAAATTTATTGTCAACCCATTATTTTGCAATATTTTTAACACTTCGTCTAATTGTCTAGCATTTTCATCTATGGATTTTGTAGCTATTAATAAATCATCCATATAACAAGTAACTTTATCAAAGCGCAGTTTACCCAAGACCGAGTTCATTAGCCTTTGGAATACAGATGGTGCATTGCACAATCCAAATGGCATCCTTGTAAATTCAAAATGACCGTCAGGGGTAATAAATGCTGTTTTATAAATGGAATTTTCATTTACATTTATTTGATAGTAGCCACTTTTTAAATCAATAGATGTGTAGCATTTACATCCTCGAAGTTTGTCTATGAGGTCTTCTACAATGGGCATTGGATATTTTTCTTTCACAGTTATTTTATTTAGAGACCTATAATCGATGCACATACGTTTTTCACCCGAAGGTTTATCTACTAATAAAACCGGACTAGCATAGGCGGAATTACTTTCACGAATTATGCCATTTTTCAATAGCTCATCAATAATTTCCCTAGTTGCTGCCTTTTCGGATTCAGACATACGGTAGGGTCTTTGGTACACGGGTTTATTCGTTATTAACTCAATTTCTAACTCAACGCAAGATGTCTGTCCTAACGATTGTAAATCTTTTGAAACAACCCGAGGGTATTTAGCAAAGATTTCATTTAACAAAGAGATGTGCTCAACAGAATCAGAGTTGAACATGGACGCCTCTATTAAGGCTACGTGCTCATTATTTATAGGGCAAAAAGAAAGGCTGTTTCCTACCCGTGCATACATAATCCTTTTGTCCTCCGTAAAATTTCTACCCACTAAAATAGGACAGCCGGCTAATTCATCACAAATATATAGGACAATATTAAGTTCAGCGAGATCGACCATAATGTCAACTTGTACCCCATGAGTGACTTTGGAGCAAGACCCCGTTTTAAATCCAGATAGTAACACCGATTTATTTAACTGAAAAATAGCAAGGTTTAACTCGCGTGCCAAAGATGACGTTATCAGAGAACAACTACTACCCATATCAATAAAAGCTTGTCGTTTACATCCATTAATGATAACATCTTTATAAAATTTATCCTTAGGAGTAGGCTCGGCAATAAATTTAACTTCACTTTCCTTTTCAGGTTTTAGTTTAGGTTTAGACCTACAAGCAAGCGCCAAATGACCAAAACGATTACATGAATTACATTTAACATTATCCTTCTGACTACAGCTGGTCTTTTTATGACCAGGTTCGCCACAGCGAAAACATGTAATATTTGTACCCGCATGTGAAACAGAACTATGCCCTGGTGCTCCATTGGAGCTTGAAGAACTTTCTGTCTTTTTCTCTAAATTAATGTAACTAGAGCGATCTGAATTTTTATTATAAAGGTTGTTATTTTTCTGAACAGACCTTTGTTCCGGGTTGACATACATTTTCCCGTGCAAAAAGGAAGCCAGATCATCACAATATTTAAAATTACCGGCATCAGCCGCAGTGCTTATATTTTTATCGCCAATTGATCCTACAATAACCATGTCTTGTTCAGAAAACGACAAACTCATCTTATCTATTTTGCCTTTTTGTACGAAATAAAATTCATATAATGATTGACCGTCCACGGGTTTTGTTTGGATTAAGTCTTTCAGCAAACTATACATGTTACGTTTTATTTTGAATGTATCTAATAGTGTATTTCTCCAATCCTTCCATTTCCAGGTTGTCCAACGCGTTTTATTTTTTTGAAGTGAATCGTACCAGGTTTTAGCAGTATTGCGTAATTTTTGCAATGCTTGATATTGTAAAACACGATCAGGCTAACGAAAAGCATGAGCATTGGCTTCTACAACATTTATCCACATTTCAATATCGTCCACTAATGGGTCAAACTCGGGTATTACAGAAGATAGAATAACATTTTGGCTTACTGCGGGAGACGCACGCCTGGTGCGTCTCCTTTTTTTTCGCCTGTGTCCATTAGAGCTGCTCGAAGAAGGTGAATAAGAACTTGAAGACGAGCTACTCGATTCACTCGTAGTTGATGCACTTCTCCCTCGAGCGCGCTTGTGGCGTCGCGGCATATTGGGGCGCGTTTTCGTAACACTTCTGATATAAGAAACTACACAATCAAACACTGAATAACTGTCGATATATATTTAATCAAAGTAGGGTAGCGTAAAACACAATATAAAATAATATTTGAACACTTTACACCAATCACACTTGAAACTCAGGAGATACTACTCGCACTGTATTCGGCAACCAACTGCCCGATCAATCCACAGTCCACAGTTTTATGCCCAGGCACCGACTAGTGTCGCCCCACCATTGCTCCGGAAGTTTGCAACGGCCCAATAGCAGCGCGACACCAGTTTTGCCAACCTAATAAATAATTGAATTTAGTTATAGTCTTTTATGCAAATAAATTGACTATGATTAAAATCACAATGAATTATGGTAAAATATTTATAGATATATTTTATAATGTACGTCCTTTTTGCGCAGCGACAACAATACGCAAACTTGAGCTTTAAGAGGATGGTGTTAGGTCATTTATTTATAACTTTTTACCTTTTTTAATAAGTGGGTAGTTAGACGTCAATATGCGTATTCAACAAAAACTGCTATAGATATGACATAAGGAATATGGGGTAGAAGAATAAATTGAACAAGATATTCTATGCACAAATAGCAGTGAATACGCGCGAACATTTTTACCTTGCCTTACTAAATTGGCTGTTTTCCTTTTTATTAATTGTTATCAGTTTTGATAGTTTAATCGTCATGTCTCAGTTGAGTGATTATTTAAAATACAAAATAATCTATTTGCATGAGGACAATGTTGGTATTAAAGCGATTGCTAGGAAACTTAATATAGCGGTAAGTGTATTCTTTTTATGCTTCATTTATAATTATACTTTTTCCTTAATAGGGTAGTTGACTAAAAAAATCTAATTAGTCCGTCTGATAGATTTCCAAAAAATATTGGACACGTATTTTTTCTTTTTTCACGTAAACAAAAAATGAACACGATACAGTGCGTTGAAAACTCGTGTGACGTCACTACTCGCTACAATTTTTGCCGAGCCGTGACGTCACAAGCCCCCACTCCTGATTTTTGATGCGTTGTATCTTCGTCAGTTTTTATAGATTTGATAAAGGAAAAAATACGTGTCCAATATTTTTCTATAATCTAACTGACGGACTAAACATAATCATATATTTTTTACTCAGGAAACATCCCTATTCGTTAGTTTGCTTAAAAGCCGGTGAATGTAGAATAATAGACAATTAACTGTGTTTCATTATGAGTCTAATTTGAGATCATTTATAGGTCTAATTTGATTTATATAATCTAATTTGATAAACGTATTTTTTCAAACTTAATCGATAAATTATGTTTACCTATTCGTTACTAAAATTATGCTTATTGTGTTGTTTCAGAGAAATACAGTCAGATTGTCGCTAAGACGTTTTGAAGAGGCAGGGAATATTCAAAAAGATCGTCCTGGACCAAAACCTACTACGTTACATACTCCTGTGTCAGAACGTCATCAAGCAATTGTTAGAAGGCATACTGAACACCCATTTTTGCCTACTCATTCAACTGCAAGTGGAAGTGATTGTTGTTGGAATATGGTGCGCGGTATGCGGGACCGCTTGCAACCAGTAATAGAAAAAATGGTGCTCCACTTCGCTATTAAAAGCATAAATAACTTGAGTAACCAGTGTTGGTCACAAACAATACTAACGTATGTCAGTGTGTGTGTTAAAATTACTATTGTTATAATTTGTAACGAAGTATTTCGAATACTTAGTTTTTTTTGTCAAAACCTTATTTTATAACTAAAATAACTATTCATAAAACAAATTGATATATAGTAGACCAGGTAGAACTTCAACGTATAATGCCGTTTTATTTACTTAAATGATATTTAATGTGGTGATGTTATTGTTATGAAATAGAAATACATATGTAGGCGTGATGTCAGGATCGGTCATTTTGAAGTAAAAGAGTAGGTATTTCACTTACTAATCAACTTTATTCGACTTAGTTAATTAAATTAATTATAACTGTGACTTAATTAATTTACAACACTTATTAAATTATTTTAACACAATACGTAGCAACTCTAGGCGATATGACAACATGTGCATCGGACCAAAGTCTAGAGTAGAATGCCTCGATTCGCTTGTGGCAGTCGCTACACCCCCGTAGGGGGGCGCGGCGAGCGGTCCCGGAACTTTCGTCCCCTGGCCGCGGGTGCACTCCGGGGCATGTAACCACCAGGGCTCGGAACCGGTTTAAAAAGAGCGGTTAATTTCGATTAAATACCGGTAAATATATCGTTCCTTCATTTACCGGTTAAACATGTGAACTGTTTTTATGTAACCCAAATGATAAAGGTTACCGGTTACATAAGCACAAACGGTTTTGACACCCAAATTAACCGGTTAATTTCATAATTCGTACCTAATTTGTTTTTGTCTATTTTTTTTTCACACTTTCTAGAAGTTATAGTGACATTACCCCAGAAAATATTATGAAAAACAAAAATGGTTCATCTAAGGAGGACAAATACAATCGAAGAACTTAAATGTAGGTAGATTCATGTTTCGACTTGCTTAGTTGCGCACCCGTAAGCGTCGAGCGTACCTACGCCAGTCGTCACCCACTCCTCGTTCATTGCGTTTGGATTTTGGGCAATTCGTAAACTCACAGCGGAGATATAATTATTTTTATTCTTGTGGTGAATGAGATAGATCAGTATTTATTATGGGGAGAAAAAAAGTGAATAGAATCTATTCCATGTTTACGTACGACGAAGAAACCAAAAAATCCAAGTGTCTAATGGAAGGCTGTAATGCAACTATCAAAGTAAGTCGTTTTCTCTATTCTAATCTTTATTATCATGATTGCTGCGTACCTATTTTGTTATACTTTATGTTATTTACACAGGTATGGTACACGAATAGTCATATAACAAGTAGGTACTTAAGTGGGTACTTTTTGACTGGCCATGAACCTACCGATTTCGAACCGAACCGACAGAAAAGAATTGAAATCGGATGTCTAGAATGTTACACAAAATCCGTCACATGCGTAGTACGCATGTGATCGGTACGCAGCGTACCGATCCGACGCGTCGGATCGGTACGCATATGACGGATTTTACGATACCGTCCTCATACCTATATGAGGACGGTACCGTATTTTGTAGGTATGTGACGTGTGGTACATTTTGTATTGCAGTCTTGAACGAAATGAAAATACACATTACTGATATTTTTTTATGCGACTGCAATCCTATGGAATTTCATGTTAATTGACAATCGCGTACAGTACGACACAACTAAGATGAGCATCGGAAAATTAAAAAAAATCACATCCGAACTAAGTGCGCCTTCAAAATCACTAATCTTTAGGTACTATTGCTTTAATGATCTTTATGCAAACTCAATAACTTGTAAAGTTGTAGTAGTGTAAGTTGTTTATTTTTGTTCGAATTGTTGTACACCGATGCTACATCTAAGTTGTGTCGTACTGTTATTGGAAGTGAAAAAAAAAATTCATAGGTTTTATGTTTTTAGGGAAACCATGGTGCAAACTTGTTGCGACATTTTTATTCTCAACATAGAGCAAAATACGAGGAAATTCACAATATAAATTTGGCAGCTAAAGAAAACATGCCACCGCAAACGTCTAACGCCACCAAAAGTGTAATGCAGTGCTGCACGAGACTTGTAACAGATCATGGACGTCCATTTAGCTTAATTGAAGACAAAGCATTCAAAGACCTTCTTATGTTAATACCAGGGGTGACACAAAACCAGCAGCAAGCAATTAATATAAAAAATGTACGATCTAGTATACAAGATATGGCTCACGAAATTCGTGGAAAGATTTGTAACGAAATCAAAAATAATCTACTTGCACTTAAAGTAGACGTTGCATCTATTAAGTTGCGAAGATTTCTGGGACTAAATATACAGTATGTTGTGGGTAGGTACGATTTTCAGATCATATTACTTTTTTTTTAAAACCGTCGCCCCACTAGCAATTTCTCCTGTATCGTGGGTACATTTCAAAAACATGAAATATTACATACACAAACATCCACTCGGGACAAACATCTGTTGAGAACACTTTATTTGTTTTGTGCGGGAATCGAACCCACATAACCCCTAGTTAGTGCAATTGCTTAGCCACTGTGACAATCAGGTCGATTTTTTTTTTCAGATGGAAAGATTGTCCTTCGAAATGTAAGTATCACAGAATTGCACGATAGAAATACAGGTCAGTATTTAAAGGACAATGTAGCCGATTGTCTTAGCAGGTACGGCATAGATCTAAACCAAATACAAACTATCACGACTGACAATGGAGCAAATATGATAAGTATGACTAACCAAATAAACGAAGCAGCCGGAGAGTCAATAAGCCAGTCACTAACGGAATCATTTAGTGAATCGGACATCGAAATGGACGGCGAATACAACGAGGAAGACTCTGCTCTTTTTCAACAGAGTGAGTTAGAGATTGGGTCAGGTAGCACATCTGGTACAGTTCGCACGGTTACAAGCGTACGATGTGCTGCGCACTGTCTACAGCTCGCCATCAAAGATGCTTGCCAAGACATAGAGGAATTTCTTGGGCATTGCCGAAGAATCGCTCGTCATTTACGTACGCCAAATATGGCAATACGTTTAAAATTACTAAAACTGCAAAATGCAGTGATTGATACTCCCATTCGATGGGATTCTACCGCAGATATGCTAGAAAGACTACATAAACTAAAAGATTTTTGTATTGCTAATTTAAATTCCGAACCAGAAGTCATTTGGGATTCTATTGAAAATTATTTAAACGTCTTACGGCCGTGCAGGATTTTATCAAAAAAATTGCAAAAGGAACAACTGACTTTTGGCGATTTCTACATAGCTTGGATGAAGTGTCGTCTCGAAGTCGAACAACTACATAGCTCTTTTGCCCGGCGTTTGCTGTCCTGTTTAAGAAGTCGTCAAGAAGTGCTTTTCAGCAATGAATACTTTCTCGCAGCTATTTACCTCGACCCGAGAGTAAATGCTACACTTACGACTACACAACAAAACTGCGCAAGGGCTGTCTTAGTTGAAACATATAAAAGGTTGACTAACTTAAAAAGAAGAACGACTGCAGAACCGACCTTAGAACCTTCCAGTCTAGGTATTAACGATAGCGTTGTTCTAGGAACTTCTGCAGAACTTGATTCATCTAATGAAGATATAAATTTTGACAGCTACCTTCGCCAACATTTTGTTACCAACAGAGATATAAATATAGATCAACAGAATTTACAATCATTAGAAAGAGAAATTAATTTTAAGTTAGTTGCTTTTTACAAGAACCAGTATTACCATCGAATAGCAGCATTTTAGAGTATTGGGAGCAGAAGAAAATGACGGATCCATATTTATACAACCTGGCAAAAGTAGTTTTGGCGACACCACCGACAAGTGTTAGTGTTGAGAGGCTCTTTTCGTCTTTGAAATTTGTCCTTAACAATTTACGTATGTCATTGAATGACTTAATAATTGATGATGTTTTGGTAGTCAGAAATAATCATTTATTTTCTTTGGAGTAATATTTTAATAGTATGTCAAAATGTTGAACCTCCCGTACTAATTTTGATCAGCTGATGATAACTTTATATCGTAAGGCCAATTTTTTTTTCTTGGGATTTCTATTGTTAGATTCAAAGCAAATCTCAAGGGTCTTATCGTATCCACCCTTTATATTTAATAACTAGCTGACCCGCGCAACTTCGTCTGCGTTACATAAGAGGGAGAAAAAAACCGTTTTTGTAACATTTTTCATTGATGGCTCCGCTCCTATGTATCGTAGCGTGATGTTATATAGCCTATCCCAGCCTTCCTCAATAAAAGAGCTATCCAACACTAAAATAATTTTAAAACTCAACCGGGCAATCCAGGGAAAGTCAGCGCGTGAGCGCCTTCGCCTTTTTATAGATGCAGAGGATGGGCGTTTCGCGCGTTAAACAAAAATCAACCGTATAGCCATACTGGTGCGGCGAGATTAGGAAGTTTTATTTCATCTATATCTTGTGTGTTTATAAATTTCTACTTTTTTTTTTATAAAATATAGTTTAAAGTGTACTTTTTCAATATGGGAAGTTGATAAAGATACATCCATGTGAAATACAATATATTTATGTATTTAATATACTTTGAAGAAAAGCCTAAGGATTAAAGACGTTTTTGTGATTGGTGACGCCCACTTCGCAACGGGCCGTGCAGCAGAAATCGTAATATTTTAATTTCGCCATAACTTCAAAACCAAACGTCCAATTTGAATCATTCAAAGACTAAATATTATCTACATAAACTGTACTTAAAGATGATTTTTTTTTTTAAATAAAAAATGGTTGTTGTGCCTCACTCGACATAGATAGGTAGAGTGTGACGCGGACTTTTTTTAGACATTTATAAGATCTACAATTAATTAGAACATTTTATGGTTCTATCTTTTATAGTTTAGGCAGCGTACGCAAAATTAGTAACTTTTCTGGTTGATTTTTTACACCTTGTGTCCGAAAATCCTAAATATCTTACGGAACCATACTTTTTTCCAAAATAAAACTTTACCTAAGTTACTTGAGGATAATGTAGCTTTCGAATGGTGAAAGAATTTTTAAAATCGGTCCAGTAGTTTTTGAGCCTATTCATTACAAATAAACTAACAAAGTTTTCCTCTTTATAATATTAGTGTAGATAGTGTAGATACAGGCTCTGCCTAGTTTGGGATATTATGGCCGTGTGTGAGTTGTCCAAAATATTGTTATTTTTAATTTCTTGATTGTAAATCGTTGGTAATTCAAATTCAATAAAAGTTTTTTTTTTCATCCCTAAAAATTACAGTTTTGTGTACAAATGAATAGTTGTAATATGTGGAATTGTGGAAGATCTAGATTTGTGGAGTCTAAACTAATCCGAGGCCTCTAATCTAGAACTCCAACAAGCCCTCCCAATAACATCAAGATTATTATGGGTACTTACGGAATGATTTACTGATCTTTTTTTTTTCTTTTGTTATAATAAAATCTTGAAAAATACTATTTTCAGTGTGATTTATACTAAGCAGATAATAAGAAGTTGTTGCCTTGTTTACTGATTGAGTACAGAAATAAAACAATTTTATTAATTATATATTTTATTTATAACAAAAACCCTATTGACTTAATTTTTTTCCGTATCAGTCACTTCAATTTCGTCTGTATGATGACCTTTTGCCATGTTTAAAAAGTTTAATATTTTTACGTAACACCTTGTACGCATACACGATGAGATATGCTTTAACTCCTCTTTAATGAGGTCTGCAAAATGGTCATTCCTTTTGTCTTCTTCTACTCTTGAATTTTGTGAACAATACAAACATATTTTATTTATGTTTGTCTCGTTCACATCTACTTTTTTTTTTTCGACGTCTTGTTTGATGTTAACAAAGACGGAGATGAAGGGCACTCCAAATCGTCATCTGAGTCAAGAGGATGTGGAGATTTGCTCCGCTTTAATCCTGGTAAGAATAAAATAAATAAATTAACTTAAGGCGGAAGCTAGTTAAAATGAAGTCAACATAATTAATTCGAATAAAACTTACCTCTATTATTCATTCTTCGTTGCCTATTAGTATTAAAAGTCCTTGTATCTTGTGGCGGCGACGTTGCGAACTTGCATGCGACTTGCATGCGACTTGATGCGACTAAAATTTTGTAAGTAAATGACAACTTCCAGAACGTGCGAGGGAGAGTGGCGGGGGCCGGGGTATCATACTTGGTTTTAACCGGTTAATTTTCAGTATCAAAACCAAAATTCATGGAAAACCGGTAAATCGCATAAACCGGTAAAAACCGGTAATGTGCAACCTCTAACCTAAATCGATTTCGGTTTGGGGTCAATGACCGTTACCGGTTAAGAATTTCAACCGGTTTCCGAGCCCTGGTAACCACACACCCGTTGTTGGATTGCCATCATGGGCGTAGCTGATGGCGTGCGCCTGCGAGTGTTACGCAGCTGCGCACGCCTAGGTGTAGCTGTTATTTGTGTGCTGCAGGTGGGCCGCGACGCTGTCCCCCAGCGTCGCCTCTTCACGACACCCCGGCGGTCAGTCCCCGCCAGGTGAGACCCCCGGTTACCCGAGGGAGGCCCAGCGAGAACGACCTGCGACAGAGGCGCCGACTTTGTTGACTCACCTGCAGCAAGTGAGTGGCCCCCGCCCTCCCCGTTTCCAGATCGAGCCGGTTACGGTTTGGACTGCGAGGCCGTATCATGTGTGTGTGGGGGCCATGAAGTGTGAGTCCTGCCCTCCAGTGTATTGCACCGAATAGCGAGCCCGCGCTGCCGTATCCGGTGCGTGAGTTCACGCGCATGTGCAGTGATGCATGTATGGTCGGGGCGCAGCTTGCCTGTAAGACAAGTCGCGCGCCGAGGTGTGTGTAGTTTGTAAAGTATTTTTGTGTGGGTAAGCCGCGTGTTACGTGATATGACTCACCCTGGCGTCTAGTTCGGTGCGATGGTGCCGTCGTCGTCGTCGTCCACCGCCGGGGCGCGGGGCAGTCGCCTCGCGTTGTGCGGGCGTGCGTGCCGGTGAGGCGGCGGAGGAGTGTGACCTTATTTATTTGGCCGCAGGCATTCCTTTGAGTGATCCTCGGCGGCTTATCCATGAAGAAGCGTTAGTAGCTCGGCCAGGCCGTCGAGGATCACCCGCTCCGCGTCTTGCCCCTGTCTGATGGCCCTAATCAGGGCCATGAGCAGCTTGATCGCGCAGGCTGTGAAATCTGGGTTTGTTTGCTTTGCGCCGGCAACTGTGGCGGCGCTGTTGGCTTCTGTGTTAGTGTCGCGCCTCTGCGCTGTGCCGGCGCGGAGGCTGGGCTTCCTTTTCTCCCTCTGCTCTTCCTCTGCAGGTACTCTGTTGTCAACAGCCTGCGCCAGTGCTTGGACAGGGGCAGCCTGTGGTTCCTTCGCCTGGGCGTCCTCCATATTGGTGGTCACGGTCGCGGTGGCCGGGGGGGCAGACTCCTCCTTCTTCTTCTTCCTCCTTTTCCCCCTCGGCTTGCGCCTCCTCCGCCCAGAGGAGGTAGCTCCATGTGCAGAGGGCCCGTTCGCCGCCGCCATCAACGACGCCTTCTGGGCCCGCTCCTGCGATAGGCCTCCATCTTTGGTTTGCTGGTGGGTTGTTGTTGCCGTGATGGCGACGGTGCCCGCCCGCTTTTGCCGCGTCTCCCTCTCGAAGACGGGGCACGTAACGCTGCACGCTGGGTGTTCCCCGCCACAGTTTGCACATGTGGGGAGAGCGTCTCTTGGGCGCGGGCAGTCCTTTGCGAAGTGCCCCTCTCCGCATCGCACACAGGCGACCGGGCGGTGGCACTGATGTGATGAGTGCCGGAACTTTTGGCACCTGTGACACTGCGCGGGCCCTCGCTTCGCACGCCATGCCTCGATCTTGACACCGCGCATGTTCATGAACACGGCGGTGTCATAGATGGCGCGCGCGTCCGCCGTGCGCTGCAGCACGGCGTGGAATACGCAGCCGGGTCGTCCGTGGCGCGCCTTGATGTGGCGCACGTACTCCGGCTGGTACCCGAGCGTGTGGAGCTCCTCCTCTATATCTGCAGGGTCTGTATCTGCTGGCAATCCCCGTATGGCTACCTTCATTTTCTTGTCAGCTGGCAGCGAGTACGCGAACCAGCTGACGTTCTCCTCTTTTTCCAAGTTGGATAGGTAGTTTTGGACCACCCTGTACTCGCTCTCAGTCTCCGGCGAGAAGCGAACACCGGTTCTGTATGGGCGAGCATTGGGTGGTCGTCCCAGCTTGGCTGCCAACGCCTTAAAATGCCGGGCCCAGTTAGGCAACCGCTCCACAACCAGTGGCGGGAAACGGGGGCGTTTATTCTTGCTTGGCGGTTGTTTGGCCGCCGTGTTCTCAGTGTTTCTTGTTGTTTGAGTTTTGCCACTGGCTGTGGTGGCGCCACTCTCTCGGTTTCTGGCTGCTGTAGTTGGGCCATCCTGCGCCTCCATGGGGACGAATCGAGGCAGTAGCGTTTAGCTGCTTCTTCTTCCTCTTCGCTATCCGTCGACCTTCTCCTTCTATGTGGCCTGCCTTCCAGCTGGTACTCGAGGTCGAGTATCGGCGACGGCGAGGCCAATGAGCGCTCTTCCTGCTCCTCCTCGGATGCCAGCGACATGTTGGAGCCCGCTCTGGATGAGCAGGTCGACATCATGGCCGGCGAATCTCGGGCGGAGGCGCGGGGCGGTGCGGGTGATGCTGGGGTTGGTGGCGTCGTCACTATCGCGGCACGATTCACACGCGGGTCGCGGGACATCGCTCTTTCAGCTTGCGGAGCTGAACCCGCCAACGGTGGACGGGGAGCGGATGACGCGGTGCTGCGTTGTTTTTGTGCTGCGGCATTCGGCGCGTACGCTGGCGCGGCGCGCGATGATGTCGGTAGGGGCGCTCGGGTCGCGGATACCGTTTCGGTCGCGGCCACGTGCGCATAGGTGTACACGGGGGGGTGCGCGGGAGGCGCGGGGGCGGTCACTTGGGCGCGGGTGTACGCGGGGGTGTGCGCGGGGGGCGCAGGGGGGCCACGTGTATGTGGCGGCGAGGAGCGCGCGGCCGGCACGGGGGCCCGCTCCGACGGCGCGGCGCTGCGTGCGGACGCAGGTGCACGTGGAGCGGGGACGCGCGCCGGCGGCGGCGCGCTGCTTGGTTTCGCGGCGACAGGCCCCGTGGCCTTTTTAGGTACCGGACGGGGCGCCGCGGGGGGTACGGGCGCGACAGACTGCTGGCTCGACGCCGGCATGGGCGCAACGCGCGCAGGCGCCTTTGGCGGCGGCGGGGCGGTGGTCTTCACTACGCTCGGCTTGCTGGTGGTGTTGCGTGGGCGTGGGCTCGGACTCTTCGCGTCCTGCGTCTTCGTTGAAGACGCTGACGGAGCGTTCGGAGCTCCACTTGACCCTCCAACTCTTCTCGCTCCATCCGTCGTCAAACCGGACGACGCGATCCCGATGTTCGGGAGCGACGACGCCCGGTCTAACAACGGATGGAACTCGGCTTCTTCAAATCTTCTTGGCGGCGGCTCGGCGTCCTCGCGGCCCAGGGAGCCGCGGGCGCCGGGCTTCGGCATGTTCACTTTAAGTAGTCGGCCACGACCGCGTACTGTTTTTAACAGTGGACGGGATGGTGCAAGTGGCTCCCCCCGTGGATGCACAAGCAAACTAAAAGTTCACCTGCGCAGGCCCGGCGGGAGCTAGTTGCGGAGTGCGGTCCGAGTGGCGGCGCTGGAGTCGCGAGTTCTTGGCAGGAGACGACTTCTTGCGGCGACCACTGGCGAATCCTGCCTCGATTCTTTGGAAGTCGCTACGTCCCCGCTAGAGGACGCGGCGAGCGGTCACGGAGCTTCGCCCCCTGCCCGCGGGGGCACCCCTCAGCCCATTAATATGGGCTCGTCATTTGGTTGTTACCATAATAACGTAAAGTTTCGGGTTAACGCCTACTGAAAAAGTGATAGCAACGTTAACCCGAGTGTCTATTGTTGTGTTACTGCAGGCGTTGTCGCGCCACTGTGTACAGCGCACAGCGAACGCTTTTTCACGACACCTCGGCGGTCGGACCCCGCCAGGTGAGACCCCCAGTTGCCTGAGGGAGGCCCAGCGAGGAACGACCAGCGACAGAGGTGCCGACTTGTTGACACGCCCGCAGTAATATGTAATCCCCGTCCGCCCCGCGCACAGATCGAGCCGTTTGCGGTTTGGACTGCGAGAAGGTAATTATGTTTGTGTGTGAGCGGCCGTGCAGTGTGAGTACTACCGCCCAGTGCATTTGCACCGAATAGCGCTTCCACTACGCCAATATTCGGTGCGTGAGTTCGAGCGAATGTCGAGAAATGCTTATTGTGTGAGCGTTGCGCAACTCGCCTATATTAACTTAGAACGAGCCGCGCTTCGCGATGTGCATTGTGTGTGGAGTCTTATTGTTTGAGTGAGCCGCGTGTTACGTGAATGCGACTCACTCAGGCGTCATAACCGGTGCGATGGGCCGTCAAACGTCCGCGATCAGGTCGCGGGGCAGGCGCCTCGCGTCAGGCGGGCGCGCGTGCCAGGGCGCAAGGTGCTTGACGTGGGGCCAAGCTGATGCGTCGGCACGCGCGAACATTGCCTTCGCGAGGCGCTGCGCAAACTCATCCAGGCTCTCAATCCCAAGATCCCTCTGGATGACGTCATTCCTCACCAAGTAAGGGGCGTCGAGTATGGTCCGCAGCGCAAGGTGTTGTTGCGCGCGGAGCTTCTTCCGGTTCCCCTCAATGGTGAGGGCGAGCCATGCTGGGGCGGCGTATGTCAAGATTGGGCGTATGTACAGCTTGTACACGCCCAACTTGACACGCACCGGGAGTTGGGACGAGAGCACCGGTCTAAGCCTGTGGCGGACAGCTTTTGCCTGCGCGACGACCGCGCGGACGTGCGAGCCCATCGTGAGTCGGCGGTCGATGGTCACACCCAGGTACTTGGCCTGGGGCGCCCACTCGACGTCGACTCCTTGCAGCTTCAGAGGTGGTGGGAGGCGCGATGAGCCTGTAACAATCGCCTGCGTCTTACCCACGTTAACCGAAAGTCGCCATTTGGCGAGCCAGTCGGGGAGGAGGTCGAGCACGCGCTGCATCTTGGACGCCGCGTGGTCCGCCCTGATGGATGATGTGATGTACGCGGCGTCGTCTGCGTACAGCGCGAGCGTCGACTGTGGCGTGGTGGGGATGTCGTCGGTGTAACGTGAGTAACACGCTGGCGACAGGCAGCTGCCCTGCGGCACGCCCGCCCTAACGGGGCGGGGGGCGTACAGCGCGCCGTCGACCACCACTCTGAAGCTTCTGTGGGACAGAAAAGATTGGATCACTCTTACCACGCGACGGGGTGCGTCCGATGTGGCCAGCTTGTATAACAAGCCGTCATGCCATACTCGGTCGAAGGCCTTTTCCATGTCGAGGAATACTGCGACCGCGTACTCCTTCTTGTTCATCGATGATGACAGCAGGTGCAGTACCCTCGACAGCTGGAGCGTCGTGCTGTGTTCCGCCCGGAAACCGAATTGTTCCGGGCGCGGGACGATGTGTGGCGTCAAGTGTCGCAGCAGGAGCGCCTCGAACACCTTGGAGATGGTGGGCAGCAGGGTGATCGGCCGATAGCTCTCAGGCTTCAGGATATTCTTTCCCGCCTTGGGCAGCATAATGACGCGCCCCTCCTTCCAGATGGCCGGGAAAACCCCCGTGCGCAGCACTCCCGTAAACAGGCGCGCCAGTGCCGCAACCATACGGGGCGGCAAGTGGCGCAGCGCTGAGTTGGTAATGCCGTCGGCACCGGGGGCCTTTCTAGGCTTCGTCCGCCAGATGGCGCGTCTAACTGCCTCCGGCGAGATAAATAAGGCGTCCTCCTCAGGAGCTATCGGCGTGGCGAAGTAGTCCCCAAGGTGTTGCTCGACTGCCGCGACGTGTGCTTGTTCGGTAGTCGGGTTCGGCTGGAACTGACGCTCCAGGTGTTCAGCAAAGACCTCCGACCGGTCCTCTGCCGTGTAAATGAGTACCCCGTCGCTGCCTCTTAGCGGGCGCACCGGGGCTGGGGTACCGGTCAGCTGATGGCACAGCTGGTGGGTCGACTGCCAGTCGGTCGCTGCGGCGTCTAGTCGTTCGTCCCAGCTCGCGGCGGCCAGTGCTTTGACCTCGACCTTGACCTTCTCCGCGAGACGGTTGAGCTGCGTTTTCAGTGTAGGACAGCGTAGTTGTTGCCACTGCTTGCGTAGGCGCCTCTTCTCGGCAACCAGTGCACGTACCCGTGGCGGTAGGGGCGGCTGTAGCCCTCTCCCCTCCGTGGGTGGGATAGTGGTGGCCTCTTCCAAGGCGCATTGTACGCAAGCAGTGATGTCGTTGGCTAACGAGTCAACGTCCGCGGCGGCAGTGATAGGTCGAGTGGGCGTAGTGATCGCAATCTTTTCCGTGAATTTGTCCCAGTTAATGATGCGACGTGGCGCTGGTGGCTTCAGTCGGGTCGGCATTCCCGATAGGACGACGAGCACGGGATGGTGGTCCGAGCCCATCTCGTCGTCGATCACCTGTTGGGTGATTTGGCAGCGTAGCCCACGGTGTACTAGTATATCTAGTACGTCGGGCATGTGTTCGTGGTTGTCTGGATAGTGTGTGGGCATATCTGGGCCCGACACCGTGTAGCCGTGGGCTTCGGCATCGGCGAAGAGTCTGATCCCCGCCATGTTGGAGGAGTACGCGTTCCAGCCTGGGTGCTTGCTATTCAAGTCGCCGGCGAGGATGGTGGCGTTGTTGTTGTAGTTTAGGACCGCCCGTAGTTCAGTGGTGTTGAAGTGATACCCGGGCGGTCTGTACACGGCGTAGATGTTTAAGTCCTCGCCGGCCACGTGCAGCTGTACACCCAGCGCGTACATAGCGTGCAGCGTTATCGTAGGGAGCTCTTGGTGAATGACCCTTCGCTTTACCAGCACTGCCAAACCCCGATATCTAACGTTTGCTGCCGACCGTTCGTCCTTCCTGTAAACGAGGTATCCTGGGAACCTAACCCTATCTTCGGGTCCCAGGAACGTCTCGCTTATGAGCGCCACGTCGACATCTTGGTCCCTCAGGAGGAGTTTGAGGGTGGCGACCTTTGGTCTCAGGCCGCGGGCATTCCAATGTATAATCCTCAACGACTCAGCCATGGTAGAGGGTTAGAAGGGAGGCCAAGCCGTCAAGGATTACCTGCTCGACATCCTGACCCTGTCTGATGGCCTTAATAAGGTCCATCAACAGTTGGATGGCGCAGGCAGTAAAGTTCTTTTTATTGTTATTATCATTCGAGTCGACATTCCTAAGTTTGTTTGGTTCACGAGTAGTGGCGTCGGATTTCTTGTTTTTGTTGAACATTTGTTCCGACGCCACTATTTTCTTGCCAACTATATTTTTATTTGTTGGCGCCTGCTTGTCTGCGACGCTTGCCTGCGCCGTCCGTCAAGCAGTGGCGGCCTGAGTAGACTCCCGTGGGAGCGTTTCCTCTTCCTCGTCTTGTGGTCCCCCCCCCCCTTCTTGGGTTTGGGGGTCGGTCGCCTGGGGCCTGGGTTTTCTGGTGTATTCCCGTTCGTCCCCTCGACTTCGTCCCCCGAGGGGGACGAACGGGAATTTACAAAAATAATATTTAATTTGTTCCCGATCGTCCCAATCCTAATTCAAGAGGGGACGAATGGGAATATGTTCTTCGATTAGTGCCATTCGTCCCACTAAAAAGATTTGTGCAGTAAATTACTGACCCTATTTATGTGTTAAAATAATGAGTCAACTTTTCTAATTGCTTACATAATGTAAAACGTAAAATCTTGCCATGCTCATACACATAAGCAACTGTGACTACAAAAAATAGTGACTTATAAGTACATATTTCAAAAGGAAACAACCTGAATGGTAAAAAGTCTGTTTGTAGTGTTTAATTGACCTCATATTCACAAAAAAATATTAATTGTAATATAATACAGACTTTTTTTTTATTATAAGCTCTATACACTGATTTTTTAATCATATTTTTTTAGTTATAAGGAGAAATTTATTCTTAATTAAAAAGAATATTATACATATATAAAAAAACTTTTTACAAAAAATAAAACCGACATCTAAACAAAAAACCAAAAAGTATAAAATAACTTTAATTTCGGAACTCGGTGTTTTTGGTTGCTTTTTTGTTGTTGAACACACCGACTTCCGAAATTAAAGTTATTTTATACTTTTTTGTTTAGAAGTCGGTTTTATTTTTTGTAAAAAGTTTTTTATTTTTCACTTTTTAGTGGTTCACTCCCAGCTAAACATACCCATCACAGCGTACGTGGTATAAATTGGTGTAAACAATAAACAAACATGCGATTTCAGCTACCCCGACAGATTTGCTATCATTTATTGAAATTAACAAAAAAACCGCTTGTTCGATTTCGATAAAATTTTCATTGGACCATTTGGGAAGTATACCCTTTCCAACAAAAAAAGAATTTTTCAAATCGGTTGGCAAGCGACGGAGTTATGCGCGAACAAACATTAAAAAAAAATACAAACACCCGAATTGAGAACCTCCTCCTTTTTTAGAAGTCGGTTAAAAATATTGCGAGTTATCGCAAAGTTGATTCTGTGATTTTTATTCCTTAATAAATGACTGATATTTATTTCAAATTTGTTTTTTTTTTTTTTACCAATTAATTCCACCAGTCTTATATTATTTGGTGGGGAGCAATAGAACCAAAAAAAAGAATTAATAAATTATTCCCATTCGTCCCCTAAAAAATTTAGAGGGACCATCGAGAAAATAAATAACGAATTCCCGTTCGTCCCCCTCGGGGGACGAAGTCGAGGGGACGAACGGGAATACACCTAACTTAACTTATATCTTAGAATATAGTTTTAACTCAGTAGAACAAATAGAGTACTCCAACAAGTATTAAAGTATTGAACTATAATGACCCCAAGGTAAAGTGTTGAAACAACCTTCAATTCTCTGCCTTTTATCGTCTTCACTATTAAGTATGAGTTTATTTAATTTTTGTGTAAAAACTTGATGATTTTTAGATCTTATAACATACATATCATCTCGCAGGTTATCATTAAACATTAATGCCCTTTTATATTTTTCAATATCCAATTTTTTCGTTATCGGCTTTGTTACTCCCTTTGCTTTCTTTATAGTTTTATTTTCAGTGCGTACACAATACAACTTAGCTCGTAAACCTACAAATTCCGAAATAATCTCTCCACCCAATTCGTCTTTGAAATAGCCTGGCATTTTCATGTTGGCTTTAGGTAACCCATATATATTATTATCCTCAAAATTGCTGGTGTCAAAATAACGAATATTGTTTTTCATATCCTCATAAAAATTATCAGTTTTTACAAAATAAAGCAAACTGTCCGTATCAGTATAACATAAAATTACATTATTTCCATACATTTTTTTAATTACAGTATAATGAAAATTATATAAATGTGTTTTAGAAATTTCAAGAATAGAAAATCCGATATAAATAGGACGATCTAATATAACTTTTGTCTTATTTAATTGAATAGCTACTAAATTTTCGGATAAAATTGACAAGTCTTTAAAATGCGGTGCGCTAATATACCTCTCAGCACCAAGCAATTTGTTGGTTGTATTTAACTTATCTTTCCATAATTTTACGAGCCTAACATCAACTTGTTTTCGCTTGTTTTCAATTGTTTTTCCAAAAATGGAATTGTTTTGTTTCTTAAAAAAATCTTTTTCAAAATCAGATTTAGCTGTTTGTCTGAGAGAAGTATTTAATAAAATATATGGTTTTAAAAAGTTTTCTTGATAGAATGATAATATTCTATATATTTTTAACAATATTAAACCATTTTTTAAACACTCTTGTAAATGTATATAATGAATAACAAAACGATGTTTGCTGTATAAATTTGCAATTAATTTCTTACACCTGTTATGCATAGGGGAATATTTTTCGGCAGCAACTCTAAAATATATCCTTCATTACCATTGTTAACATCATTTATATTGAACTTATTTATTTCATTATCATTAAGAAATCGGAAGTTACGCATTGGGAGTTTCTGCATCATTGCAAACCCGTATAAATTCACACAGTCCAGATAAATAAGGTATGTGCTTGCCTTGTCCTTATCATACGTTGATTGATATTTGTTATTAGCTTTGGCATATCTTAATGAGCATTGGGCAAGACCTCCTCGAATTCCATTTTCTAACATTTGGTACATTTCTACGTCAGATATTAAATCAAGCTCTACTTTAGTGTACAATAGCATAGCATCCCAACTTAACGATGGTGATGAAACATAATAGCATGGGTCTAAATTATAATAAAGTAAACTCATTTCTCGAAACTTTTCAAAAATATCGCATAATAACAGTACATCGCATTTTAAATAAAGCTCTGTATACTCTCCTAAATTTTTTATTTTAAAAGTTTGCCATACGTTTAAAGCATGTTGATAATCTTCAGTTGAAATATTTTCTCCCGTTAGTTTACTGAAAAATTTTGACTGTTCTGGCAGTTGAGTTTCATCATATTTTTCCCATGTGTCTACATAGTCATAACAATATACACCTTTTCTACACACTAAATCAAATAAGCGGTCATCATTGAAAAACAAGCGTAAGTGTTGAAATCATCCGATTGTAACGTTTTTACCAATTTATCTAAACTAGTACTTAAAAAGTTAAACGAATCAATAAATTTCAACTGAACAATATTCTTATTATCGATATGTATGAATTTTGTAAACGATATGTACTTTTCTTTTGATTTAGCAATTAAAGTGATCTTGCCAATTATATCCGACAGCTCTTTTATAAATAAATGACAATCATATCCAGATAGATTGTGAAAAATTATAGGTATGTACTGACATTGTTTCAAATTTAAATTACAAGCATTGTGTGCAGGACCTCTATATTTACCCGTAAAATGATCATGATCTTTAACTTTTTTATCATTTTGCGCAAACTTGGTTTTACATATGTGGCATAACTTAGCTGTTTTGAATGATTTTATCTCATCAGAAGTCAGAGGCAATATTGGCTGTTCATTTTGTAAAATTTTACACAGCCTTTCTAAGTCATTTGTAATGGTTTCAACAAATGTTTGTGCACAGTTTGGGCCTCTATAACTAACAAAATCATTTCGACGGTTAAAAGGAAATAGGGTATAAGCGACAAAAAGTGAAATGTTCAGGAGAGCCGTTCAAAGTTTTAAATTTTAGAAAAACTGACGTAATTTTGTTAATTATTAAGATATCGTGAAAACTAAAACAGTTATAAAATCAGAAAAAAATGGAGCATTTACCGGTATTTTTAGTTTTAATGATTTTACGCTATTTAAAGTGGTTTTTGTCGCTTATAACAATAGCATTTAATTTTCTAATGAGGAAATATGGCATAAGATACAAATGACAAAGTAAAATATTAAAGGATAAGAAGCCTAAGCGACATACTGATTTCTCACACAGCAAGGTAAAAGGGTATAAGAGACTAGACAGTTCAATAAGTGTTATAGGAAAAGAAGGATAAGGTACTTTTCACAGTGGTTGTATGGAAGCTAATAGAGCACAAGAAACAGTCGGCTTTCAAAACAATACCAGGATATAAGACATTAGTGACGCACAATGTCGCTTGAAAGCAAAGGAAAAGAAGGATAATCAACATTTGGCATTGCGTGAGTCTATGGAAATATGGATGAAAAGACACCCCAAAAATAATGAAGTAGCGCAACCAACACGATCCTTCATCAGGATAAGAGCTAAAACGGGTATTACACTACACTGTAATTTTGTCCCTAACTCGTAAAATAGGGTGAAGTATTTTAAAAGTATTAGGGAGTCGATTTTCATACAAAAAGACTAAGGATCCTTAGTCTTAGGGGCCTGTTTCAGTATACCCTACCCGTTCAAGTGATTCTAATTTACACTAAATAGTAGATTTCAAAGATGATAGATATGAGTTCGTCATTATAGTCATTTTCATGTCACCTACTTACCTATTTACTAACAAGCGGATAGTAGGATTGTTTTAAATAAAAAAAAGACATTGACATGACATGGACACCTTATGGTGTCCTCCCCCAAGCGCATGCAGTACATCAGATGACCCGATTCCAGGGTTATCCCTGGAATCGGGTCATCTGATGTACTTCCGCGAGGGAGACCAACAATCGCAAGGCGGCGTTGGGTTTATGGTAAACAAGTCCTATCTAACAACTTTGTGGAAATGTTAAGTGTGTCGAACAGGGTAGCGTACCTTATTGTGAAGCTCACCGAGAGGTATAGCCTCAAGGTAGTGTACGCACCAACCTCGACACACTCGGACGACGAAGTGGAAAATATGTTCGATGACATATCGAGAGCCCTCCACTTCACTACACAGACATAGTACATCGTTGTCATGTTGACTTTAATGCCAAAGTGGGAGTACAGTATTGCTGCGAATAGGTAATAGGATACCATGGATTTGGAAGCAGAAATCATAGGGGGCAAATCCTCGTCAACTTCCTCGAACGGGAGGGGTTGTTCTTGATGAACTCCTTCAAGAAACAGACCCAAAGGAAGTGGACGTGGCAAAGCCCCGACACTATGACCAAACATGAGATGTCGATCTTATGTTTGTTCATCATGAATGACAAGAGGCATATATTGAGAGACGTCTCCGTGATCAATAGGTTCAATACCTGTAGCGATCACCGACTTGTCCGAGGCCTCTGAATATTAACTCTCCAAACCATGGCATGATCTGAAACGTTCCAGGCAAACCTGTAAAACCGATTCGCTGCCGTGGAAATCACAACAGACGTAAACCAGAACCTCTAAAATGTGATTTGGATCCTCAGGGAAAAGGGTACGAGATTCTGTGATATGCAGCGTAAGGGCAAGAAGTTCAAGCTTTCAGAAAGGACTTTAGGGCTAATGAAGGAATGATGTGAAAGCCCACCCGTCACTTCGTCGGCAAAGCGATTTCTAAACTGAGAGATCACCAAGCACGTACGACAGGACCCCCGGGGCTTCAATGCTCTTTCGGTTGAAAGAGCAATCGAGCAGAATCGGGGGTCAAAGGTGTTCGTACAGTCTCTTGGAAGAAGCCACCTGATGAAGTTGACCACAGCAAGTGGAGAAGTTGTTTCTTTGAAGCCAGTAGTCTTTTAGGAAGTGGAAGACTTCTATAACCGGTTATACGCATCACATGCATCTCGTCCTGATCCCAAAAATGAGGGTTCTAGAGCCACATTGACACGCCATTTAACCGAAGACCTGCCAGAAGTCCTATGGCATTAAGTCCGCTTTGTACAGTTTTTTTTTACTAGTGCGTAAAGTTTTAATAAATAAATAAGTCAGTATTGGCGAAATCGAGATCGCTCTTGGGCAGCTTAAAAATGGAAAAGCCCCTGGAGAAGACGGCGTTACCACAGAGCTGCTGAAAGCTGGAGGTAAACCCGTACTGAGGGATCTCCAGAAGCTGTTTAACGCTGTCCTGTTTGAAGGGAGAATTTCAGAGGCGTGGAGTAGAAGTGTGGTTAAGATAACCACACTTCTACTCCATTCTTCAAAAAGGGAGACAAGACCCTATTGAAGAACTATCGACCCATATCCCTTCAAAGCCACGTCTATAAGCTGTTGTTTTCAAGAGTGATTATGAACCGTCTTGCGCGAAAGCTCGACGAATTCCAACTACCAGAACAGGCTGGGTTTCGGAGCGTATACGGCCGCATAGACCACATCCACACAGTGCGGCAGATTATACAGAAGACCGAAGAGTATAATCAGCCCCTGTGTCATTTGTGAAACATGAAAAGGCCTTTGACTCGGTTGAAATTTGGTCTGTTCTGAAGTCCCTGCAGCGCTGCCAAGTAGACTGGCGATACATCCAAGTGATGAGATGTCTCTACGAGGCCGCCACCATGTCCGTTCAAGTACAGAATCAGCAAACAAGTCCCATACCGTTGCATCGAGGAGTGAGACAAGGGGATGTTATTTCCCCGAAATTGTTCACTAATGCAATGGAAGATATGTTCAAGACGCTGAACTGGAACGAACGTAGCATTAACATCAATGGCGAATACATCTCTTACTTGCGATTTGTAGATGATATCGTCATCATGGCAGAAACGCTGCAGGACCTACAACAGATGCTGAATGATCTGGCTGACTTTTCTGTAACATCAACATTGTTTCGCAGTAAACATTTTGACTTTGACTTTATTAAAACCAAGGTCATGTTCAACGAAAATGTTCTACCGGAACCGATTGCGATTCACGGTGCAATTCTTGAAGTTGTTCAAAAATATGTGTACCTCGGGCAGACATTGCAGTTAGGTAGAAACAACTTTGAGGGCGAGGTGAATAGAAGAATTCAGTTAGGCTGGGCAGCGTTTGCGAAGCTACGTCGAGTCTTTACATCGTCGATTCCACAGTGCCTAAAGACGAAAGTCTTCTATCAGTGCGTCCTACCCGTCATGGCATACAGAGCAGAAACGTGGAGACTGACGGCTCGTATGGTCTACAAGCTTAAAGTTGCTCAGTGGGCTATGGAAAGGGCTATGCTCGGTGTGTCTCTGAGGGATCGCATCAGAAATGAGGTGATCCGTCAGAGAAGCAAGGTCATCGATATAGCCTACCGGATTAGTAAGCTGAAGTGGCAGTGGGCTGGCCATATTAACCGACAACCGTTGGGGTAAACGAGTTCTAGAGTGGAGACTGCGTCTCGGCAAACGTAATGTAGGACGTTCTACACTACGTTTGCCGAGACGCATGGTGGAGTGACGATTTGCGCAGGACGGCTGGCAGAAACTGGATGCGAGAAGCCGAAAATAGATCTAAGTGGCGTGCAATTGGAGAGGCCTATGTCCAGCAGTGGACTGCAACAAGCTGTTGATGATGATGATGATGATAGGTAGGTAGCTAATACTGGAGCTAGCAGGTAGGGAACTTAAGAATTAATTACGACCACTTGGTATGTATCCGTAATATTAACATTTAAAAAGGTAACAAACATAATAGTAAATAATAAAAAGCTTATTGGGTATTGTAGTATAAGTGACGTCTAAGTATGATTGTAGAACGTGGAAGTAGGTTATAATGTGGTTATAATCGACACCATGATATCTTATTTAATTTAAGTAATAAGATATTATCGACAAAACTGTATTTATATTGTACGCGGAAGTAAGGTATAACCAACAGTGTGATATTAAAATAAATTTAGGTAATAGAGCATAACCTGCATAGCTTCCATAAAGTATTGAATGGTAATAGGGTATAACTGACAGAGTAATATGAAAATGAATTTCGTATATAGGGTACAAGCGCCATAGCTATGTTAAATTACGAAATGGAAGTAGGCTATAAACAACGTTTGTACTTTGTGAGGGAAAAGCTTAAAAGGCATAAACAACCGAAAGCTCGACACCCTTATGAAGCAAAAAAGCATTACCGACAACAAACACAAAATAAATCATTTTTGTAGGGGCACAAGCACCTTTGTAGCAAAAATTACTTGAATTTTCGTCGGTTACGAAAACTAATACTATGAAAACGCTTTTTTTTGCTAGGGCATAAACGCCAAAAAACTCATCGTAGAGCCATGAGAGTAAGCGCATTCGAAAGAGCGGAAAATTTTACGTAGGATGGCATATATAACTCATTTTTGACCAAAATGTCGCTTATGCCCTACTTCCTTTTAACCGTCGATTTAATTCAGGTTTAGATTTGCAACAAATATAATAAGCAAACGATGATGCTTGATGTGACTGTACAGATTCAGTAAAAAGCGATTTATTTTTGTCCGAGTATTTGCAAAGCAAACTTTCAAAATCTCCATATATTACAATTGCAATTCTTTGGGTTCTCTCATAGTTTGAAAATTGTAATTTGCTATGTTCATCAGGCATAACTGTTTTTATTCTACTACAATTGTGATTTAATAATTTATTTTCATTGTCATAATACAAAAAACACTCATCACATAAAAATACTTTAGATTTATGTTTGGTTAATTGTCGGTGCACAAGGCGACTAAAGTTTTTTATCAAACAAAAATGGGCTTTATCATCTTTAGTTATGTACAACAAATTGACATGTGTAAGCTTCCGTTCACGCGTCAAATATAAAGGACCTGTAACATGATTATTAGCTTCAAGACCATAAACATTAACACTTATAGAAGAATTATTTTTCTCAAAGATTTTAATGTCATCGAAACTTGGTGGAAAAGTCATATCATTTATGTTTAAAAGCAACGTATAGTGTGGGTACGATTGCATTCTATTAGCATTCAGTCTTTTTGGAAACATGTGAGCAATAATACACCACAAAAAACAATGATTGTCATTGTTGCGAATATTCAAACATGATTTTGTGTTTTTTATAACTGTAGGTAATTCTAAGTATGTTCCAGCTCTTAAAGGATTGTACTTGTTTATGTTTATTTCTAAATGGTTTATACAATTAATAGTCCAACCAGATTCGGCAAGTTCAAACTCTAAACATTTAGATATTAATTTTTCAGAGCATGTAAAATACATATTATAAATATTTGTATTCTGAACTGCTATCATATATTTGGTGTTGAAAGATTTCATAGAGCTTTCATTATTTTTTGGTAAAATGTATGACACAAATAATTCAAAATTGACTTTAATTGCTTTATGTTTTTGAATCATAAGATTGATAATATCACATACAGATTTTGAAATTTGATTTAAAAACTTTTCTGGAGTTATTGTTATATGTATTACTTCACTAGATTTAAGTGGATTCACTTTGTAACTTATGATTCTATTTTTAAACGCAGTAGCAATAATTTGTATATTTTCGAATTCAGAGCAGAGCAATCGATTAGATTTATGAATATTTGTTCTACTGTGTGCTGATAATTTTGAAACATAAATATTGCAATCTTTGCAAAAAACATGTTCATTAAACTTAACTTTAATTTTATAAAATACAGTTTCTACTAAATGTACTTCTTTTTTTATTACCAAAAATAATTTAATTTTTATATAACAGGTGATAAAATTTTATTTAAAATTTTCTGTTTTTAATTTCAGAATTTCTTATTCCTGGTGTTTTTGATTTATCAGTTCTCAATTGAAATTTTTATATCGAAACTCTGGAAAAAAAGGACATGTATAATTATTTTCAATCTAATCAATATTCTCACTTATTCAATTCTTATTTAACAGTTGGTAGATTCTCAATTGAAAAATTCTTAGTTTGTAATTTCAGAACTTCTTGTTTCGAATTTTTTAGATTACTTAGTTTTAATTTCAGAATTTCTTATTTCGGGTATTCTAAATATCTCAGTTTTCAATTTCGATTTTTACATCGAAACTCTGGTAAAAAGTACATGTATAATATAAAATAATTATTTTCAATTAAATCAGTATTCTCACTTATTCAATTCTAATTTAACAGTTGGGTAATTCTCAATTGAAAATTCCTTAGTTTTTTTTATTTCAGAATTCCTTATTTCGGATTTTTTAGCTTACTTAGTTTTTAATTTCTTATTTCGGGTTTTTTAAATTTCTTATTTTACAACTCTGGAAAAGTACATGTATAATGTAGAATAATTATTTTAAATCAAATCAATATTCTCAGTTATTTCATTCTTATTTATCAGTTTGTAAATTCTCAATTGAAATTTTCTTAGTTTTTAATTTCAGAATTTCTTATTTCGTGTTTTTATTTTAAATTAGGTACTTAGTTTTTAACTTCAGAATTTCTTATTTCGGGTTTTTTTAATTTCTTAGTTTTTAATTTCTTATTTCGGGTTTTTTAAATATCTTATTTTACAACTCTGGAAAAAGTACATGTATAATATAAAATAATTATCTTCAATCAATTCACATTTGTTTATAAAGACTGCACCTATCTAATATAGCTCAGTTTGTAAAAAAATATAAAAAATTAGATTAAATAGATTTATAAGAAAAAAAAAGATGAAACAGGATTATATTAAAGTTATTCGCAAATTACAACAGCTTGCGTCCAAAAAGAACATAGCTAGAGATAAGATATAAAAATTGAATAAAATAATTTTAACTTAATTTAAGAAGGTTTACTGTATAGAATAGGCTGGACTTCTTTAAATTCAGCCTTTCCAGTATTCACAAGGTGTGTTAAAGCCTTCCACACAACATTATCTTTATCGGTTGATAATTTTAATGTGACAACCGATTGTTTCCAACGCTCGTTTTGGGCAAGTTTTTCTACTTCGTCAGTATTATAAACTCTTAATTCAAAATAATATTTTCCAACCCTGCCTGGATCTGATTGGAAGGTGTATCCATCAGCCACTCGTTGTGTGAAACAGCTCTTCAGAGTGGCAGCACGGATCAGCGGTCGAGACGATTCATCCTGAAATACATAAGATAGCAGTTTTAATAAAAAATAATAGAAGCCTTACGCTTTATTATATAAGGCAAAGGGTTAAAGGGTTTAAAAATAGATACATTTCGAGACTTCCACGTTGTTTAATCTACCGATACCATAATTATAGATTAATAATCTTTCATTATTCATTTAAACTAAAATAAGTTTTTTTTTAATGGAGAAAATCATTGACAAAACACTGATAGCTTATGAATGCTTTTAAATAATAAGAAAATTTTAAATTTAACACATTTCTAAAAGATCTTCTTACCTCAGAGTCTGAAAAGATGGTATTCCGCCTTCTTTTTGGAGCTGGTGTTGTGACAACTGGCAGTCCGTCGCTATCAGACTCTGATTCTGAAGCGAAAGGGTGTTCAGAAAGCAAAGCCTTTTTTTTCTGAGACACTTTTTTATCTCTCTTCACAGCTTTTGTTTTTGAGATGCCTCTGGTTTTTTCTTTTATTGCTCGAGATTTTGAAGGATTGGATACCTCTTCTTCAACCCAAAAAGGATTATTCATCGACTTAGCCCTGAAAACATTATCAAAATGCGATAAATATTTTAGTTACCAGCATACCATAGCGTAAGAACGTGAAATAACAGCACTCGTATTCTTCAAAGGTGTGTTGTTAGCCCCATCCTACTTTTCAAAAGAACGTTTTTGAAATCTCATAGTTTAAATTGCTTAGGAATCGAACCCAAGTCTTATGTTTACTGCATTATAGAGCGAAGCAAGAATAACTAAACGTTTAAAAATAATAATATTAATATGCAACCATAAATACAGTACGAGTACAGTAGTTTTGAAATATTAAACTAATATACTATCTAAATTTAGTTGAGTAAGTAATTTCAGTCGTAAAAAAAATATACTATTACAGTTGTATATACTTATCGAAGAAAAAAAAAAAACTCACATACTCAGTGTCCAAGCCTGACATAACAAATGTTCGTTTGTAAAATTAAAAACTTGATGACTTCTTGATCTAGTTTTAATGGCGCTTGTCTTGGTACCGAGTCCTTTTGCTCCAGCTTGCGAGTGGCGAGGCGATGCTCGGCGCGAACACTCAGTTTCTGCAACACTTGGAAACAACCACAAACAAATTTAACTCACTCTTCAGTGAAATGCACTTCAG
Source organism: Hecatera dysodea (assembly GCA_905332915.2). NCBI lineage: Eukaryota > Metazoa > Arthropoda > Insecta > Lepidoptera > Noctuidae > Hecatera > Hecatera dysodea. The sequence continues at coordinate 9,107,330 of HG995306.1, read as the reverse complement.
CGTAACAATGACAAAATGTAGGAATGATATCTCAGATGCTTATTTTATAGACCGTATTCCTAAAGCTGTAGTCATAGTGTTAGTTTCCAACAATAATTACTTCGTAAATTTAATTAAAACATTATTTGTTATTGGAATTTCATCTCTATCATCTGAGCACTTAAAGTATATATTATTTTATTCATTTCTCGTACTGAAACCGCAATGTGAACGCTTCCGAGTACTCTAGTTAAATAATTACAATTACCTATATATTCTCACGAATTTTACTTATAATATTTTCTAAATCTAAGTATATATCACTAGTGACAACATTTTCAGTTATAAATTGCACACACTTATTTGCACTGCACTCGCAAGATTTTTCTGGTAAATTATCACTCTCGTATATCTCGATTTTGATCGCGCATGTCCTTGAAGACGTTTTTGGCGCCTTGGTTTTGATGTACGAGTAGTTTTGCTGTCGTTCACTTTTCTGCGGAGGTTCTGTCGTATCATTTTTTCTCTTCAAATTGAGTCGTGATGTAACAGATTCTTTGAGCCGCTGGTTGGGGATAAAATTAAAAAGATCCTCGCTGTCCTGAAGTAGAAATAAATGGTGTTTTGAATTTGATCGCATACAAAACCTAATTGCATTATAATTATTTAAAAAAAAAAAACAATAATAACAATTTAATATGTTACAATTATTAGGTACTTACCGACATTGCAATTGAATCTCAGAATAATGAAGCTAAACAAAAAAAATAAAAAAAAACTTGTATTTACTGTGCTGCAGTCAAAGGCTCTCTACAATCTACACAAAACAGATTTTCATATATATATGGCATGAGTAGGGTATAATTGGGGATTCTGGAATCATTTGTTCTCGCTTCGCTCGAACTGCATGATCCCAGAATCCCCAATTATTTTTATCGAGCGGTGACTAATCAGTCTACCAACGTTATGATTTATAACATGGGTATTGTTGATTGAGATTGATCTATTTCCAGCACAATGTGGCATCGTATACATAAATATATACTAATAGGGTAGATATGATCTGACTTAGAACACAATGCAATAGCGCATATTCAAATATTATGATTGTTTCAGACAGTTCTTAATATAATATTCCTTTCACAGCAATCAAATAAAAACATTGAGGAAAATGTATAGCATGTTGCATCCAAGGATCGTCGTAAATCTCCCAATCGTCTATAACACCACCACATGAGAAACACGCTGCTTTATCATTTACACCGTTTCCAAAATAAAAAAATCCGGCTTCAGCCATTTCCATCACTAATCTTCTCCTTGAATTAGCCGTTGCCCAATAATGTCTAAACGAAATTTCACGCATTTTATACGCATTATACATGTCATAACGAGGGCTACATTTATTTTGAGACATTTTCTATTCACTCACTATATAGTTCTTCATACAGATAATTATAAAGGTGAAATGACATCGTACTGCGGTAGCCAGCAATTTATAATTATTAACATTTGATGGAATTGGTAGGGATAGAGGATTTGAAAATTAAACAAGCAAATATTTATTTCAAAAATGTATTTTCTATACACCATTTATTTAAACATATTACATTTTTTAAAGCACATATTTTATTATGATAAATACAACTATAGACATCATGAGAATGTTCATATTTATTGTACAAGCTTAAAAAATTAGGACAACCTTTATCTTCTATATTATTTATATTATTATTATTCAAAATATTTTTTAACCACAACACTTTTTCTAATCCTTTGGTGTAAACACTTTTATCTCTTAAAATATCTACAATCAAATTCTGATGATTCGAGTAGGGTATAAATCCATCTCTCCAGAATATTCTTCTATTATGTTCAATCCAACTGACTTGTCGTTTTTCTGGTTTCGTCAAATCGTAAAATGGAAATGGCGGCTTAATTAAAAACACCTGAATTTTGTTATTCAATAATACAGCAAATTCTTTAATGATAAATTCATTTGTTTCTGTTTTAAAACCTTGAACATCTACAATGGCTGTCATGATAATCTGCGCACTATGTTACTTAAAGGTTTATATTCCACAAGTCGATCATTAATAATTAAACAATATCCAATTGTGTTATCTGGTATTGGCGCTGAACATTCAATCTCCAACCGTACATCTACGGGGCCTGTTTTCAAACTATCGTTTTGTCTTGAACAGTCTATAATAAAGAGAGGAGCCTTCTCCTTAAAATCGATCAAATTAAGCAAGGGGTCTGCAGGACAATTGTAATACGACTGATGAAATTTCACATACATTTCATATAATATATTGTATTTGTTCTCAGAAAAATTTAAGCTTAGAGGCTCGTAGGGATAATACTGTGAATTCAGAAATAGTGTTACGTTAGTAACCCCGCAATGATCAAACAGAGAACTGTCTTTGGTTTTATTATTTTTTCTGTTGGTTTGCAAGCAAAAAATTACATATCGAGGTTTCTCTAATTGCGATGCAGTCTTAACTGACCAAGAATGTTTTGTAGTTTTAGGGAGCAAAGGATACTCATATAAATCCCAATTTCGAAACGCTATTTGAATAGGTTTATCTCTTTCCAAGTGTTTTAGTAGTGTCAGTCGTTCCCGGTCTGACACTTTTATATGTGGTACACGCCATTGCAATCTTTGTATGTCTATTTGAAAATGCACAATATCATCAGTTGCTATGATACTGTTTAAGTTAGAGTTACTTCTATTCAAAATAAGTTCATGTTTACAATTTATCACAATTTTATTGTAATCCTCAGCAAATCCTAAAATTTTATTAAGAGGTACAATAGCACTAAAATGACCATCACTTTTGAATCCATCTAGGTTCCAACCCCACAAAGCAGCAACTTTATTTTCTCCATCATTCATTGAAACATATGACTTTATTGTCGACGTTATTCCAGAATTTTTAATGCGATCTATTTCAATGCCATTTATTTCGTATCTGATATCTTGAAACAAAAACATAACAGGGTTGTTACTGAACGTAATATTTTTCTTATTCGGTTTTCCATCTTTGTCGAAGAACTTTGCTTGACCCTCGACGTAAATTGAACTGGCTGATGGTAACACGTATATGTCTTGTTGGTGTATGGGAATTCTGATTTCATCGTTTTCTCTAAAACTGTTAGTGTAGGGATTGTATGTGTGGACTTCATAGCTTTCAATCGAACTATCGAAGTGAGGTAATTCAGTAATTTGTAGTATATTCATACTTTAAAACCTAGAGCTTTAAGAAAAGCTTTATTTGCTTCACTCAATTTCTTCACTTTTTTCTTACGTCTATGCACCTTAACGGTCGTAGATGGAATAAGACGTTTGATTTTCACAGGAGTGTTTTTATAATATACTATCATTTTATTTTTCTTAAATGAAGACGTAACTGAATATGTTCTTCACCAAAGTTAATACAGTTACCAAATTGATCAACAATCTTAACAGATATAGATGAAATTATATTTTTGTTCACTGGGAAGTAAATAACGTTCTGGGGTATTTCTATGTAGCCGTGACTTGAAGCAGTATCAGATACGAATTCATGAATAAAATGAGTCGGTAATCCGTTGTGATATGAACCGTGCACAAGATCACATTCGATTCTGATTACAGCTGTTGAACTGGTGTTATTAACGGGCACATTCGGTCTTGTTTTTAATACTGAAAAGTATAGTAAACCGCACTCGTATTGATCAGATAAATGAAGAGGTGGTTGAAAATACGAGACCAATTCTGATTTATTTCCAGAGATGGTAACCGTAGTAGACATGCTTGCATACTGAACTCTTTACAATGATCCTGTTTATTTTATTTCTTGATTATACCAAAAATTCTTTAAGAAATTTAAACATAGATGTCCACAGTTGAATGGGTGATCACGTTGTAAGTTTTCATAATTATATTGAATTTTAGAACCTACATATTTTATAAACTCCTTTGGAGGTTTAAGATTTCCATAACTGTCGAAATACTCAACATAATCATTATATTTTGCATAGGCTACCCAATGAGAACCAGGTTTTTTAGAACTATCTAAATTAATAACTCCACATTCTTTTTTATATGGATGTTTAGGGAGCTCATCTCTCATAAAGACACCTCTAAAATAAGGAATTCTATTTCCATACTTTAAAATGTCAATGTTAGTTAAGGCTCGTTTGGGTAGCCGATATTTTAGTTTTTTTCTTTTGACACGAAAATTCCAAGACCGTTCTTATGTGGTTTAAGATGTAGTCCTTTCCCAATACATAGAGCTTCCATTTTTTCATTGTGTCTTCTCGATTCCTCATACAGCTTTTTAGCCATTTTGAATTCATTTATGGTTTTGGCAATACCAGCTGCACCGCCTGCTAAAGCTCCCGCCGCTGATAATCCCGCAAAAATAGGAATCAGAGGTAGTACTCCCCCAGTTTTTGGAATAGGAATAACGCGAGGGAGCTTAATCGATGAATCATCAGCTAATTCTCTGGTAGCGGCAATAGCTAATTCTATAGCCATTTTCTTGCTCTTAGGTTTTAATTTTTTTATGTGTCTTTTTGCTTTTGTAATAACAGTTTTTAATTTACTTTTTAATCCTTTTCCAGATGTAACTTTTGGAGAACGCTTTTTCCTCAAACCAGAACCAGTTTTAATTTTTGCCGACATAGCCTTACTTACTAAGCGTGCCGCGAGTTTTTCGCCTGTACTGGCATCGGAAGCAACCGCTCGCTCTTCGCCATTTTTAACAAAATTAAATCAGCCTTATGTCGATCTTTCAAGTTTGATGACTTGTGATATGCAATATCGTGATCTTTGCAATATTCGTCCAACTTATTTACACCGTTATCTCCTTGGGCTAGTCTTTTTATTAATTTAGTACCAGGACCACAGTAATTATATCCTGGTAAGTGTAATTCAAATGGTAAATGATTAATAAGCCAATTGAGAAGACTACTCTCTCCAAAACACATTATACGACTGATGATTCCGGTTTGAATAATTTAATAAATAGTTATCGATTCCAGTTTGTTGTTAATATTATTTATAATATTACATTCGATTTATCAATCCAACTGCTTTCAGCTGAAGACAAACCTAGCCATTTTACTAAAACTCTGTTACCTTTTCTTCTAAGAACTTTCTCAACTAGATATACATCGGGATGTTTTGTTTTTTGAAGTTCTTGTGTGTAAAATGCACCTAAAATAGGGCGACCTCTGATAGTATCTTCGATTAAGTAAGTTATGGGAGCTGTTTTTTGTATTTTACGAATTTTAAATATTTCCGTTGACCAGTTGGGAGTGTAACCTTTTTCAAATGTTCCTTTGTATTTACTGATACGCACAAAATCACCTACTTTGTACTTGCTTTTTAAATTATATTTTTTTAGCAACTTTAAATACCTTTTTAATATCATTTTTTTATTAATATTGTCCACATTAGCAGGAATTTCATTAATAGTGCGATGGTGAGTGTGATTGTATTTGTAAATAACATCATTTAGGATATTATTTATCCAATTGTAATTGCCTTTTAAACTAAATTCCTTATAAACTTTAGATTTCAATGTCCTGATAAATCGTTCAACTATTGAAGCCTTTTTTGTTGAGAAGGTTGAATAATGGTTAATATTATATGATTTCATAAGTTTCTGAAATTTGTAATTATAAAATTCTGCTCCTTTATCCGTTTGCAGATTTTTAGGAACACGTCCTTTATCCAACAAATTTTTGAAAGAGTTACACAAATCTTCTTTGGTTTTACTTCTCATAGGAAAGGCCCAAGCATATTTCGAAAATGTATCAATAACGACAAGAATATATCTGTAATTTTTATTTTCTTTTGAAATTGATTGCATATCAATTAAGTCTGCTTGCCACAAGTCATCTATATCTTTCATGATAACATGTCTTCGTGGATAGTTCACTCTCGCATTTTTATGAATTTCATTTACCACGTCAGCTTTGTTCATGTTCACAATTCAGTATACTCGTACTTGTCTTGAACTCAACTATTATACTGAATAAAAAGCATATTATTATGACTATTTATTGTTTAATTATACCAGCTTCTTTTAATTCTTCGATTATTGATAAAATTTCATTATCATGGTTTGTATTACCAGCATCTCGGGAAGCAATTAATAGTTTCAATCTATCAACCAGTTCGTTAGGATCATCCCAATATACCAAGTCAGTGTTATTTTTGTATCTCTTTAGCGTTGGTAATCTTCCTCCAAATTTAGTGATAATATTATTGTTTAACGATTCAGAAAACAATGGTCTAATTATTTCACGATATTTTATACCTTTATCGCCTCTAATTTGTCCATTAGGATTGAAATCTCTCTTATGTGCATTTGTATAATGCAACATATCTTTATAGACAAGTTTATCTTTGCTCGATATTAGTTTCAAATCAGGTTTTCTTCGAAGTAAAAGTTCTTTTAAACCAGGGGTTAAATTGTAGCTTTTGTCGCCAACTTTAATTAAAATGACATTATCATCATTCACACTATCTATTTTAGAAAATGAAACTATTGAATTACCCATTAGTAATTTTTTGTTTGCACTCCTTATTCCAAATGGTATATTTACCCCATCATAAATATCATGGATGTCACTGCCCTCTAATGATATTTCTAAATCATCCAGTAATTCTGTCTGAGGAGACTTTTTAACGAACTGCTTAGAATTCAGTTCTGGTTCGCAGCATTCTTCAAACTTTGTAGATGAGCTAGTATTAATGTCATCCAATTCCATTTCTTCAAAATTAGAGTGAGTATTTTCTAAATTTTGTATTTTTTCTATTATTTTATTATTCGAATCAACTAGGGTTTTAAGGGGATCTGTGACAGGTTTTAACATTTTGTCAAGTGACAAGTTCATTGAGTGTTCCTGGTTTTTCATTTGTTTTATTTTTTTCTTTATGGAGTCTACAGACTTCATTAATTCTATTTTAATATTTTTCTCCATATTGTACCTATCATAACAACTGTATTACGCTAAAGAACAAATTATACTGAATTTTATTTTGCATGTTAATTACTTATATGTGTACATATAAACAGTCAGTCAAATTTAAAAAACATATCAAAATTCTGTCTGTACCTTCCGTTATTTAATGGCGATTCTTTATTAATAAGTAGAAAATTATAAGGTTTACTCCAAACAGTTTGACAAAGATTTCTGAACTCTTTCCATTGTAAATCAGAACTAACATTCTCTTCATAAATATGCTTTAAATTAACATCATCTTGTTTGAATATAATAAGAAAATTAACATTGTCACGTAACAATTGCTTCGGAATTTTAGAATAAGTTTGAGATAAATAGAAACAATCTATTTGTTTATGTCTACCCATACAGAAATAATTGCGGATATTTACTTGATTTTCACATGCAACATCATCGAAAATAAATACAGAATTTGCTAAAGCTTCACTCGGAGAAATGACATCTTTATCATCATTGAACTCGTAAAAGTTAATCTGCGGCACTCTTTTTAATACTTCGGTCAAGAAACTATATTTTGATTGAAAAGAAGTTTTCGAGTAAAGATAAAGATTTTGAAATTTTAAACCATTTTCATGTAACAGTAAACTAATCATGGCATTAGTTTTACCGCAATTTGAAGGACCGCATATTATACATCGAATCGTATTAGGCAATAAAGCACTGTGTCTGATTGAACGAGAAGATTCATTAAAATCGATATTATTAACCTTCAGAGATATGGGTTGCTTGATCAACTTCATCATACCGATTGCCAGAATGAATAGGCAGCCTAAATATTTATATCTAGTAATTTACACCAAAATATATAAAGAGGGTAATATTTTTATAAACATTGAGTACAAGAATAAGTCCAAATCTGTTCAGAGTTTCTAGGTTGTTGGAGATGGCGTTTACGTCAGACAGTTAGGACTGTCCATGAGGGGGGAGCCCTCCCTCCTCATGGTTTCGGTGGATCCGTAAAACACATCACGGTTTGACAGGTTTAGACTTGTATCGCTAAGATAAATCATTAAAAATGCCACAAGTATCAATTTATGTTATTTGAGACATTAATTTTTAGATTATAAAATGTGTATCTAACATGACTAAGGTCTTAAATATTCTTCAGTCTGCAGCTGTGGTTTGAGTCAACTGGTCCTTTGTTCACAATTTAGTTATTTTGAGGTAAGTATTTTCCAATAATATTTAACTTATACTTTTTAATTTCATTTATGATAATCTTGTTATTATCGCTATTAATTTCAGAATCATGTCGAGATCACCATGCTACAGTCCGGATTTGAATATTATGGATCCTAACAGAACTTCGTCATTGCATAACGATTCGGAGGGAATAAATTTAGAAGTGAGTAACATGAGAATTTTCATTATTATTAAATATTATTGTTAATTGCTGCCATTGACTTATAAAGTTTTTTTTTTTCAGAACACGACAGACATCAATGATCCTATAACTCATCCTTTTAATTATGCTCAAGATAGGGAGAGCTGGTATGCTGAAGTAGCAGCAGCAGCACAAGAGGAATATCGTCTTGAAAAAGCAGAGAGACAACCATTAAAGAAGAGGAAAATTAAATCAAAATCTTTGAAAACTAAATCCTTTATCATGCGTAAAGAATCGGATCGTGCGCAACGCGTAATAAAAATTATGATTTATGACTTGGACGGTGGCAATATGAATGAAATATCATCTAATCCTGAAGATGCAAGTGTGAATGTGCAGTATTTAGTGACTACTGAATATGATGACATTATGACTGAAACTGAATATTTAGTCGGTAAAATTGTAAAGAAATTAAGCAAATAGATGTGTACGTTTATACTCAATTTATTTAAAAAAATAATAATAATTAATATTATTAAGTTGTAGATAAAGAATAAGATTTTTTGTTTATTAGCTTGTAAATAATAGTCCTAAGTTTAGTATAGTAGGTAGTTCACTTTTTAGTAGTACAGAAATAGTTTGTTATTTAGTTTTATTAATAGTTTATTTTTTAGTTCTTTAGTGACGTACCTTTGTATATTTATTGTGAAAATTAAAACAAATTATTTAATGAAATACTTAATTGTTTCATTATACAGTTAAATCGAAATAAATAATGTCCTAATGACTGATTTCGGCTACAGCGGCTAGTGCCACTAAACAAGGTGCAGTCTCTGTTCTCTTACTCTCACAGCCCGATGGGACGACCGGAGAGAGATCAGGGCCAGGACCCTTACTTACTTTCCAAAACACTGAAGGTGTGATTTTTATTTTATAAAACGCACAGAACACTCGAAAAGTCAGTGTGTGCCTTGGGCTGAAATCGAAACCTTTGACTTGGCAGTTCCACGGTCTCACCACCAGGATATAGCTTCTATATTCGAGATAAATAGGTAGGTATGTATCAATAACAATTGAACACAAATCAGTTGAATACAAAATATTTATTTCATTTCAAAAATAAAAAATACATAATGACTTAATTTTATTACAAAAAATAATAATATAATTATCCTGTTAAGAATTAAAAGAATAAAATAGTAACAAATATTTGGTTCAGATTAGAATAGAGAACTATAATGACCCCATGGTAAGGTAAAAGCATTATTTTTTTTTATTTGACGTTTGTCATCATTTCCATCAAGTACCACTTTATTGATTCTTTGTGTGTAGAGTTTATGATTTTTAGATCTTATAACAAACATAGGGTATCTAAAATTGATACTACAATTTAATGCATTTTTATATTTGTTTATGGTAATTTTTTTTGAAATAGATTTTTTTACACCTTTGGCTTTCTTAACTATATCGCTCAGCGTCTTAATACAGTACAGCTTGGCTCTTAAACCAATAAACTCTGATATGACATCTCCGCCCATTTCATCCTTAAAGAAACCAGGTATCTGTTTATTGCAATGTGGAATCCCATAAATATTGTTAATCTTAAAATTACTTGTATCAAAGTATTGAATATTATTTTTCATGTCTTCATAGAAATCTTTGGTACGTATTAAATATAAGAGACTGTCGGTATCGGTATAACATAATTGAATGTTATTTTGGTATATTTTTTTCATTATGGAATAATGAAAATTATATAGGTGACTCTTTGCTAGTTCCAGTATCGTAAAGCCCATATATATTGGACGGTCTAAAACTACTTTTGCCGGCTGTAACTGAATAGCAACAAGATTTTCAGAAATTATAGCAAGGTTTTTAAAATTGGGAGCTCCTATGTACTTTTCAGCACCATTAATTTTGTTAGTTTTATTGAAGTCATCTTTCCATAAATTAACTAACTTAACATCAACTTGTTTTCTTTTATTTTCAATAGTTTTCCCAAATATTGAATTATTTTGCTTTTTAAAAAAATCCTTTTCAAAATCTGAAGTGGCTTCCTGTCTGAGTCGAGTATTTAAATTTATATATGGTTCTAAGATCTTTTTTTGTGTAAATGAAAGTATTCTATGAATTTTTAACACTACGATACCATTTTTTACGCACTCTTGCAAATGAATATAATGTATAACATATTTATATTTATCATAAAGATTAGCTATTAATTTATTAGTTTTACTGGAGCATGGCATAGGAGGAATTATTTTTTCTGCTGCAAATGGTAAATCAGAATGTTCGTCGTGTATTTCAAAAGGATAATGAATATCTACTTCAAGTATATAACCTTCATCACTGTCTGATGAAATAGAGTTAATATTGAATTTGATAATTTCACTATCCGTAAGGAATCTAAAATTTCCGACCGGTAAACTTTGCATCATAGCATAACCATATAAATTAACACAATCTAAGTAAGCTAGGAAAGTATTAGGTTCTTGTTCATTATAATTTGGCAGGTATTTGTTATTAGCTTTTGCATACCTTAAAGAGCACTGGGCTAACCCTCCTCTGATGCCTTTTTCTAGCATTTCATACATTTCTATATCAGATAATAAGTCCAATTCAACTTGAGTAATTAATAACATAGCATCCCAACTTAATGATGGTGATGAAACATAATGACAAGGATCTAGTCCATAGTGCTTTAAACTCATGGATCTAAATTTTTCAAAAATGTCACATAATAATAGCACATCACATTTTAGGTATAAATCAGTGTATTCTCCTATATTGTTTATGCGAAATTTATTCCATACAGTTAATGCATGATTATAATCTTCTTCTGATACAGTTTCGGATGTGAGTCTACTATAGAATTTGTTTCGATCAGGTAATTGTGTTTCTTCATATTTTTTCCAAGAGTTTATATATTCATAGCAATATACACCCTTTTTTAGACACAATCTTAGTAAATCTTCATCAATGAAAAATGATTTCAAATGCATAAAATCTGCAACATTTAGAGTTTTCGCTAAATTATCCAAACTAGAACTTAAAAAATTAAATGAGTCAATAAATTTTAGTTGGACTGTGTTTTTTGAATCCAGAGGCACAAATTTACTGAAAGAAATATATTTTTCTTTGTTTTTTGGAATTAAATTTATGTAACCACATACTGAAGAAATTTCATTGATAAATAAATGGCTGTCATATCCAGAAAGATTATGAAATATAACTGGAATAAAATTACATGATTTAGAATTTAGATTACATTTATTATGAGCTGGCCCTCGATATTTACCAGTGAAATGATCATGATCACGAACAACATGATCATCAGATGCAAATTTTTTTTTACAGATATGACATTTCACGGCAGTTTTAAAGGAATGATATTCTTCACTCGTCAATGGTAACATTTGTCTGTGCATTGACAAAATCTGATATAATCTTTGCGAGTCGTTGATAATTGACTCAACGAATTTTTTTGAACAATTTGGACCACGATATGATATTAAATTATTTAATTCAGGGTTAGACTCACAGCATATGTAATAAGCAAAGCAAGTGGCTTCATGAATTTGAATGTTTTCAATATACTGACTTTTACTTTTATCTGAATATTCACGTAATAAGCTTTCAAAATCTCCGTAAATGACGATTGGAACTCTTTGAGTTTTTTGATAATTTGAAAATCTTAGTTTACTATTTTCTTCAGGAAGAACGGTTTGCAATCTACCACAATTATGATTATTTAGTTTTTCCTGTGTTTTAAAATATAAAAAACATTCTTCACATAGATGAATCTTAGATTTGTGTTTGGTAAGTTGACTGCGAACAATTTTTTCAAGGTTTTTAATTAAGCAGAAATGATTCTTACCATTCTTGCTAATAAATAATAAGTTTATATGATTTAACTTTCGCAGTTTAGTTTTGTATAATGGTCCCGTTATAGTATTGTTTTTTTCCAAACCATAAATGTTCACACTTATATTAGAATTATGTTTTTCAAACCATTTTATATCTTCAAATGTTGGGGGAAAAGACATTCCGTTAGTATTTAAGATCTTAGAATAATGCGGATAAGATGAAACTCTATTAGGATTATTTTTAGCTGGATACATATGAGCAATGATACACCAAAGAAAACAATGGTTATCCGTATTTTGAATATTAAGACATGCCTTCATTTTGTTAATCCTCAAAGGTAAAGCAATGTAACTTCCTGCTCTCAAAGGATTGTATTTTGCAATATTCATTTCTAAATGACTTATTTTCTCTATTGTCCAACCAGATTCTGATAATTCAAACTCTAAGCATTTACATATTAATCGTTGCGTGCAATCTTTGTATAAAGATATGATATCTGTACTCTGATTTATTATGGAATATTTAGTATTAAAAGACTTAAGAGATAGTTCTTCATTCTTAGGAAGTAAATATAGCACAAAAAGTTCAAAGTTTATCTTTAATGATTTATGTTTTTGTAATAATGGTTGTAATAAATTATAAATGGTGTTGAATACATCAGATAAAAGTAATTCAGGTGTTATTATTTCATTAGTTTGAGGATTTATTTTGTAGCTAGCTATTCTGTTTTTGAAAGCACTGGCTATCAGCTGAACATTTTGGTATTCAGTACGAAGTAAACAATTTGTTTTATGTTTGTTACTTTTCTTATGTGATGAATACTTTGACTTTGAGACATGTAACTGACAACTATGACAGAATTTCATTTTTGTAAAGAGCGCGATATTAATACTTGTCAATATCGATAATTAGAATATTATATTAATTTGAGCTTTTACTTTTAAATTTCGTTGTATCAATAATGTCTGGATATTTGAATTTCAGAGTTGCATGATTTCTGAGCAATATTGAAATATCAGAGTTTTTGTAATTTTTTGGTTTAGGTCTGTAAAAGTAAATTATAATATTATGATGAATATTTAACAAGCTTAATTTCTAGATATTTGAATTTCAGAGTTTCATGATTTCTGAGCAATATTGAAATATTAGAGTTTTTGTAATTTTTTGGTTTAGGTCTGTAAGAAAGGTAAACAGTGTAAAAGTTAATTATTATGATGAATATTTAATATGCTTGATTTCTAGATATTTGAATTTCAGAGTTTCATGATTTCTGAGCAATATTGAAATATTAGAGTTTTTGTAATTTTTTGGTTTAGGTCTGTAAGAAAGGTAAACAGTGTAAAAGTTAATTATTATGATGAATATTTAATATGCTTGATTTCTAGATATTTGAATTTCAGAGTTTCATGATTTCTGAGCAATATTGAAATATCAGAGTTTTTGTAATTTTTTGGTTTAGGTCTGTAAAAGTAAATTATAATATTATGATGAATATTTAACAAGCTTAATTTCTAGATATTTGAATTTCAGAGTTTCATGATTTCTGAGCAATATTGAAATATTAGAGTTTTTGTAATTTTTTGGTTTAGGTCTGTAAGAAAGGTAAACAGTGTAAAAGTTAATTATTATGATGAATATTTAATATGCTTGATTTCTAGATATTTGAATTTCAGAGTTTCATGATTTCTGAGCGATATTGAAATATCAGAGTTTTTGTAAATTTTCGGTTTAGATCTGTAAGAAAGGTAAAGGGTGTAAACAAGTAAATTATTATGACTTCAAAATGATTTCAAAATTTTCGAAATATTGAAATAGAATAGATACAGAGTTTAATAAATGTTTGGCTTAGACCTGTGTAGTAACACAATACATTATATTGTTAATATCATACAGAAAAAAAGGGGTCTATACTAAATTCTAATCTGAAGCAGATAAGTGCTACAAACACACGTATGATAAAAAATAAGATAATCGCAGCTACAAAATATAGAATAACAAGTTGCTGTTATTAGAAAACGTTTGATTGTTACAATATACCGAGACTTTATATTTGATACAGGATTACCTAATCCGGTAATACCTTCTCAATTCCTATATGAAGCAAGAGTAAACAAAAATAGCATTTATAGGGAATTTAGAAAACATTTGAAGGATATAATATAGGTTTTATGTTTGCATACTCTTGCTTAGCAGCGCTAACTAAACCAGTAAGAGCTTTCCATACCGGACCGCTGTCATCATGTGATGAGCGAAGTGTGAAAAGCGCTCGCTTCCAACGATTCGCAGCAAGTGTCTCTGCTTCCTTGCTGTTGTAGACACGCAGCTCTACATAAAACTGGCCGCTGCGAGTTGGATCACGCTGCAGGGTGTACCCGGAACCCACGCGCCGTGCCAGATAACTTCTTAGAGCAGCAGCTCTAACAGGTTCCGCTGCGTCGTCCTGAAAATATAATAAAATTATTAATTTAATTAAACAGCATAGCAAAAACTCCGATAAAAGTTTATTGTTAGGCTACTAAACTCACTCTATAAATTTATACTATTCTCATTTATTATAAAAAAGACCGAGTTGTTATACATATAACTGTCAGATACAATGTCAGCAACAATTTAACATTATTTTAGTCTGAAAATCACTAACTGCATGAAATCGGTACAAAATAAGGTAGATATAAACAGACAGTAGGTACTTCATGTTCGAGTAAGATATTTCATTTAAACACATTTGATCGAAACAACAGGTAAAAAATTAAATATTAAACGATTGTTACCAGAACACACTATTAAACAAGAATATTGTGAAACTGTAAAAAGTATTAGATGACTATTATGCTTACCTCAGAATCCGAAAATATTGAGGATTGTTTTCGAGCTAGCTTAGATGCTGGCTCGGTTTCAGAGTCTTCGGATAAATCAGGAGGAGGCGCAGTTTTCTTACTCTGTTTAGGTTTGTTGCTGATGATTTTCCTTTTCCTCGATTTTTGAGGCTTTTCACCACTCGTGCTTGGTTGCAAAGTAATCTCCGTATCAGAGTCAAAAGGATTCCGAGATGCCCTAAAATTATATAATGATTCATTAGAATGTAGTTGTTATTTGTAATTAAAAAAATATATATTCATTGCACATAGTTCGTTCTGCCTATTGAAACTGTAAAATTCAAGACTAGATATTCAACTTAAAAATTAAATAGGTACATACATACTTATTGTCACCGATCTTGTCACTCAACACAATACAATAATTCACGTTACACAGACAATGCACACCGAAATCATAAAAAATCTGGATGCGCTCCTCAGTGATCGCTTTTTATAGTACTATAAATTAAGGTAGCGATTATATTAAATATTGCAAACGTTAGATATCAACATTATCATCAATGATTATTGGTATTTCAACCATATGTACTAGTCAAATAAAGTCGATAATTAATTAATCATGTATACTCACTATGCTCATCGCCTTACATTTCTTAATTTGGTAGTAGACGCCACGATGTCGCGGATACCTGAGACGAAATTCTAAAAAGGAAATCGTATGTACTTTACTGGTCTAGTGATAATCTTAATGAGTATCACATTTAAATGGTTATTACAATTTCTCAAAGAGATAACCAACATAATTTGAACTTTATATTTTTTTATGTTATAAACCTAAAATCTATAAATACCTCAAGAATACGGAATTTATAAACCTTTAAATGATATTTTGCAAATAGGTTGAAATCAATACTTTTACACGTCAATACATTTTTTCCAAAACGAGATTTTCCTAACTGACTACTTTGAGAAGAAACGCCGAAATAAACTCAAGAGTCATAATCTCTTTTCAGGTCCAGACATAAAAATAAATTATATACCTAGTAATGTATGAGCAGTGAAGGTTTGTGTCTGAAATGATCTTTCGAGGAAAGTGCCATACAAGTTTGAATGGACCTGTCCAATCAGGTATACTTTAGGTAAAATCAATCAGTTTATTACATTTAATGATGATGCTTAATTATGTTTTGTTAATCAATCATACAGAAACAGTTTGGATGGCAAATTGCATTTCAAATGTATCTGGATTGACTAAGCATACTTTGTAGCAATGACCGATGCGATATCCATGAGGTCAAAACCATGATCTAACATCAATATAATAAGCTTAAGATTGGCTCCTCACACTTTCGTACTTAAGTTATAAAATGACTGTGATCAAATAATAAGTACAAATAAACTCGTAGTGAGAAAAAAATGACTAATGTGAATGCTGTATGTTATATAATTTTTAGTTAACAACGACATAAAAAGATGAGTTATAAACTGATAGCGCAATTGAGTTGGCTCTTTAACTTAATATTCTTGTTTATTTTATTGTTCGGTTTATCAGTTCAGCGCTTATTGATACATAATACCTAGGTATGTTATAAATCATAACGTTGGTAGACTGATTAGTCATCGCTCGATAAAAATAATTGGGGATTCTGGGATCATGCAGTTCGAGCGAAGCGAGAACAAATGATTCCAGAATCCCCAATTATACCCTACTGGCATGTAGATTCAGTTTTGGCTTGGTGGCAAAATCAAGTCGAAACATGTCGATATCATCAATGTCCTTGTGTACTATATACCGAATACCTTGTATAATCTGTGTAAGACGAACTTGGCAAATCGTGTTATTTCTACTGAAAGAAATATAAGCTGGAACTATTTTAGTGCAAAGAAAAGGTCTTAACTATATTTTTTGGTTGCACCGGAATTTGATTTTTTTGTACAGTAACATTATGTTTGTAGTTGAAAAACTGAATTAATTACATATTAAATTTTGTAACCATAGAACAAAGTGTTCCAATATTTTATCACATCATTGACGACACGTTCGGCGCATTCGCTAAGAGCTCGACTCGCTACATGACAATGTAAATAGTATGTTTAATAGATGCTGCAACTAATCTCATTATACAAAAAGCCTATGCAGTACCAACAAGATGTGCGCCACTTCGTTTCGATGCAACGCTGCACGGCGATCGAACATATTGTTGTTTATTATTGCTTCACTATATCAGTTCGACGCTATGCCAGTTTAAAAACAATCCTGTATCAAGCGCTCCACTGTGAATGAAACACAATACTCAATCTATAATATGAACAATATCGCAGATCGCGATGTATGATTGGGGAGTTCTGGATCACGCGCTCGAGCGTAGCGAGAGCAAGTGATCCAGAACCCCCAATTATACACTACTCACCAGAAAAGTTACTTATTTTGCGTAGGTACGCTGCCTAAACTATAAAAGATAGAACCATAAAATGTTCAAATTAAGTGTAGATCTTATAAATATCTACAAAAAAGTCCAGTCTATGTCGAGTGAGGCACAACAACCAATTTTTTATTTTATATCTTGATTTTTTTTGGACTACATTAAACGCATTTATTTTACTCATGCTATTAATCCTTATCAAAATAAATTATTTCCATCACTAAGTACCGTTTATGTAGTTAATATTTGGTCTTTAGATGATTAAAATTGGACGACTGGTTTTGAAGTTATGGCGAAATTAAAATATTACGATTTCTGCTGCACGGCCCGTTGCGAAGTGGGCGTCACCAATCTTGTCTAAATTAGCCACAATAACGTCCTTAATCCTTAAGCATTTCTTCAAAGTGTATTAAATACATAAATATATTGTATTTCACATGGATATATCTTTATCAACTTCCCATATTTAAAAAGTACACTTTAAACTATATTTTATAAAAAAAATAATAATTAGAAATCGGTTTATAAATACACAAGATATATGTAGATGAAATAAAACTTCCTAATCTCAACAAATCAAATCAAATCAAATCAAATCAACTTTATTCGTAAATGTAGGTTTCAATACAATAGGATGTCATTTTAAACTGGTCAGTTCGCTACATTTTACTCAAGAGCATACAAATAATAATAATATTGGTGGTGTCGAAATAACAGACACACATTTAAAATAAAATAGGCAATTCAATTACTTACATACTAACAATACATAATTACACAATTATAATGTCAAAATAATATTAATAATATAATCTAAAATGTAATATTCTATAGTCTAAATGTCAGTTGTGTCCTCCATAAACTCAGTTGTGGAGGTGTCCGTTACCCAGGCCAGATGTTGTCGAAAATGGTCATTTGAATCATATAGATAATTAGTTTTGCGGCTTCTGTAATTGTTGCGCACATTTTTAAATTTGTTGCGCTTATAGTTTTTTAATTATTTCACAAAAACATTTCCTGCTGGCGTAACGTTACGCCAGCCAGACCTTTTTCTTTCTAATGGGAATGTTTAAATAAATATTAGCTATAAAATTAGTTGTCTAGATGAAGTAAATGTTGTGCCTTATTTTGTATTTGTTCTTTCTTCGGTTGCGAAGTTATTCGAGATTTTGCTGGGGTAACGTTTTTGGTTTTGCTAGATCTTTGAAATGGTTAAGCGGATTCTTATCATATTTTGTACATGACTTCTTAGGACTTAGTTTAAATTTGTTCTACAATAATAAAACCAAAATATTGCATATCTTAAAGGTTATTTCATTAAACAAAAAAAACACTTCAATTGGTCCCAGCACTCTCAATAAGAAGTCTAACGACTTACTTTAAACGTTATTTTAAAGCTTGTAACTGCCTTCAAATGTATGTGAAGTTTCATTAGTATCCCGTAAGTATTTAACAAGTTATGATGATATTCAGTTCTTCACGAGCACGGTCTTGATGCGCGCGGTGTTATTTGGCCACTGGATTAGATATATGAACTGAATATTATGTCAATTATTAGTTTTTTAGATCAGTTGTATATCAGTCAATTTTCAGCTCAGTACATTGGATAATTAATGAGATAATACGATTAAAGTCATTAGAAAGTGAATGACCGTGGTAACCCGACCAAGTTTAGGTGGTTACGAAAAAGCGAAAACGCAGAACATTATACTATCTTTTGTAATGTTTAGTATAATACACCTTACAATTTCAGTACAGACGCGTACACTGTTAAATACATAATAATAATATAATATTATCTGTACTATGAAAACATTATTATTATCTTCCCAGTTGCACAAACTTATCAGAAATCACCGTTAGAGCATGCCGTTCGGTGGGACGCGGGAGGGGTGGGGTGAAGGGGTAATACATTGTTTGCATAACGTACTAAACATGCTCCATAAACACATAATTCATCTTGTAGAGTGCGCGTGCGCTTCGGCAGTTCCGTTTCCTGTTTTTGCAAATATTTATCGAGTGCGTGAGAGTTATTGTATAATAACAAGTGTGGCGAATTACTGCTAATGTGGAGTGCTTGTATGATGATTGTATTGATAATCATAATTATGGTGCGGGCTGCTTGATGAATTCATGAACAAGGTAAGCTTGCATAATGTAACTATAGAAATAGTAGCAAAATTGACTAACTGTGAGCATTTTACTACATTGTGATGTCATTTAATATTACCATTGATCTATGATTTTAATTGATATATGTAAGTATTAGTAGACATACGTAAGTTTAGTGTTAATTGAAAAAAACCATTGTATATTGTTTATTGTCTGTGATCATTACACATTCCAATATGTGTACATATTTAAATAAAAACTGTAACTGTGCACTGTGTATACCTACTGAAATCTATAATATAAATAAAAAATAATAGAAAATTAAAAAAAGCAAAATTACCATCTGTAATTTTAATCTGTGATTGTTTTTAAGTAGTATAATAATACTGTAAAAGTTCAATTGAAATGATTATTTTACCTGTCAATAAAAAATCTTTAATAATCATGTAGTTTTTTAAAAAAACTTTTGTACATGTCTGTACTAATTTTGTAACACTATCCTACATATTTTAGAAGGTACCATAATGTTCTGCGTTTTCGCTTTTTCGTAACCACCTAAACTTGGTCGGGTTACCACGGTCATTCACTTCCTAATGACTTTAATCGTATTATCTCATTAATTATCCAATGTACTGAGCTGAAAATTTACTGATATACAACTGATCTAAAAAACTAATAATTGACATAACATTCAGTTCATATATCTAATCCAGTGGCCAAATAACACCGCGCGCATCAAGACCGTGCTCGTGAAGAACTGAATATCATCATAACTTGTTAAATACTTACAGGATACTAATGAAACTTCACATACATTTGAAGGCAGTTACAAGCTTTAAAATAACGTTTAAAGTAAGTCGTTAGACTTCTTATTGAGAGAGCTGGGACCAATTGAAGTGTTTTTCTGTTTAATGAAATAACCTTTAAGATATGCAATATTTTGGTTTTATTATTGTAGAACAAATTTAAACTAAGTCCTAAGAAGTCATGTACAAAATATGATAAGAATCCGCTTAACCATTTCAAAGATCTAGCAAAACCAAAAACGTTACCCCAGCAAAATCTCGAATAACTTCGCAACCGAAGAAAGAACAAATACAAAATAAGGCACAACATTTACTTCATCTAGACAACTAATTTTATAGCTAATATTTATTTAAATATTCCCATTAGAAAGAAAAAGGTCTGGCTGGCGTAACGTTACGCCAGCAGGAAATGTTTTTGTGAAATAATTAAAAAACTATAAGCGCAACAAATTTAAAAATGTGCGCAACAATTACAGAAGCCGCAAAACTAATTATCTATATGATTCAAATGACCATTTTCGACAACATCTGGCCTGGGTAACGGACACCAGTTGTAAGTATATCAGTAAATTTTCAGCTCAGTACATTGGATAATTAATGAGAAAATACGATTAAAGTCATTAGGAAGTGAATGACCGTGGTAACCCGACCAAGTTTAGGTGGTTACGAAAAAGCGAAAACGCAGAACATTATGGTACCTTCTAAAATATGTAGGATAGTGTTACAAAATTAGTACAGACATGTACAAAAGTTTTTTAAAAAAACTACATGATTATTAAAGAATTTTTATTGACAGGTAAAATAATCATTTCAATTGAACTTTTAAAGTATTATTATACTACTTAAAAACAATCACAGATTAAAATTACAGATAGTAATTTTGCTTTTTTTAAACTTTCTATTATTTTTTATTTATATTATAGATTTCAGTATACACAGTACACAGTTACAGTTTTTATTTAAATATGTACACATATTGGAATGTGTAATGATCACAGACAATAAATAATATACAATGATTTTTTCAGTTAACACTAAACTTACGTATGTCTACTAATACTTACTTATATCAATTAAAATCACAGATCAATGGTAATATTAAATGACATCACAATGTAGTAAAATGCTCACAGTTAGTCTTACTGTTTTGTTGTCTTATTTTAAATATCACATTTTTTCCTAAGTTTATACACATAAAATGAACTTAAACTATTTAAAAATCACAGATCAAAAATAATAAAATTAAGTAACATTAAACTGCAGTCAGATAATTATGTAAGTATTACTTTTAACTAATTATAATCTCAAAAAGTCAACGTGAGGTACACTCTAAAAGTTGGTTTTTGTATAAAAAATCACAGATCATTTTGTAAAATGAGTATACAAATACGTAAGTATCGTCATCTATTTGCGAGTTTATATCAACGCGAGTGTCGCAACTAGGTAATTATTATGGATTTCTTAAAGTCTACGTGTCCAAGGAGTTTGTGGAAATAAATACCTACGTACCTACCTGTTGCGGTAGTCCCAACTCCCGACATTGATAACGAAAAAAATCGGTCGCTAAGTCATGAATTTAATTAATCAAGTTTCAAGTCATATGTTGACAATGTATACACAAAAACCTTCCACTTGAATTAATGTATCTATTAAAAAAAACTGCTTCAGAATCCGTTGCGTAGTTTTAAAGATCCAAGCAAACAGGGACAGACAAACTGGAAGCGACTTTTTTATAGGTACATAATTATGATCATCAATACAATCATAATACAAGCACTCCACATTAGCAGTAATTCGCCACACTTGTTATTATAGGTACAATAACTCTCACGCACTCGATAAATATTTGCAAAAACAGGAAACGGAACTGCCGAAGCGCACGCGCACTCTACAAGATGAATTATATGTTTATGGAGCATGTTTAGTACGTTATGCAAACAATGTATTACCCCTTCACCCCACCCCTCCCGCGTCCCACCGAACGGCATGCTCTAACGGTGATTTCTGATAAGTTTGTGCAACTGGGAAGATAATAATAATGTTTTCATAGTACAGATAATATTATATTATTATTATGTATTTAGCAGTGCACGCGTCTGTACTGAAATTGTAAGGTGTATTATACTAAACATTTCAAAAGATAGTATAATGTTCTGCGTTTTCGCTTTTTCGTAACCACCTAAACTTGGTCGGGTTACCACGGTCATTCACTTCCTAATGACTTTAATCGTATTATCTCATTAATTATCCAATGTACTGAGCTGAAAATTTACTGATATACAACTGATATAAAAAACTAATAATTGACATAACATTCAGTTCATATGTAATCCAGTGGCCAAATAACACCGCGCGCATCAAGACCGTGCTCGTGAAGAACTGAATATCATCATAACTTGTTAAATACTTACAGGATACTAATGAAACTTCACATACATTTGAAGGCAGTTACAAGCTTTAAAATAACGTTTAAAGTAAGTCGTTAGACTTCTTATTGAGAGTGCTGGGACCAATTGAAGTGTTTTTCTGTTTAATGAAATAACCTTTAAGATATGCAATATTTTGGTTTTATTATGGTAGAACAAATTTAAACTAAGTCCTAAGAAGTCATGTACAAAATATGATAAGAATCCGCTTAACCATTTCAAAGATCTAGCAAAACCAAAAACGTTACCCCAGCAAAATCTCGAATAACTTCGCAACCGAAGAAAGAACAAATACAAAATAAGGCACAACATTTACTTCATCTAGACAACTAATTTTATAGCTAATATTTATTTAAATATTCCCATTAGAAAGAAAAAGGTCTGGCTGGCGTAACGTTACGCCAGCAGGAAATGTTTTTGTGAAATAATTAAAAAACTATAAATGCAACAAATTTAAAAATGTGCGCAACAATTACAGAAGCCGCAAAACTAATTATCTATATGATTCAAATGACCATTTTCGACAACGTCTGGCCTGGGTAACGGACACCAAATAATACTGTTGGGTAATTGATACATTTTGGAAGATCATTAATGTACACTAGAAATAATGGGGGACCCAGTACACTCCCCTGAGGTACGCCATACTTCATCGTTCTAGGTCGTGACTGATATTTGACTTCCCGCTTGGTTTTAATATTTATATTCGTTATTTCTGTGTATTGTTGCCGGTTGCATAAATATGATGTGATAAGATCAAGAGCATTACCACGTATTCCATATCTTTCTAGTTTGTCAATCTCAACGCGCCGGTATGGCTATACGGTTGATTTTTATTTAACGCGCGAAACGGCCATCCGCTGCATCTATAAAAAGGCGAAGGCGTTCACGCGCTGACTTCCCCTGGATTGCTCGGTTGAGTTTTAAAATTATTTTAGTGTTGGATAGCTCTTTTGTTGATGAAGGCTGTGATAGGCTATATAACATCACGCTACGATATATAGGAGCGGAGCATCAATGAAAAATGTTACAAAAACGGTTTCTTTTTCTCCCTTATGTGACGCAGACTAAGTTGCGTGGGTCAGCTAGTCTTAATATATATAGATAGATAGAATAATTGATGTATCAAAAAGAGGTAGATACGGGACTTAGTCACAGTGCCTTAATAATCTTAAAGCTGTGGCGTACGGTAGTTGATTTCGTAATAGATCACTTCCAGATTCTTTATCCTCTGTTGATAGAGTGGTCGCATCCAACACTGCCTTTTTTTAATACACATTCTTCTATTCCTTCTTCTACGTAATTTACGAATAATAAGCAAAGCTACACACAGCCGCTTTCATTGTGGTCGGCGTGTCTCGGATATGCCGCGCAGCACTGCCGCGCAGGTCTAAACTAGTCGCGCGGCAAATGTGTGTCCCGCGAATGCCGCGCACTTTGTTCGTTGTGTTTGGACACACCTTTACTCCAAACCTTCCAAAACAACATTTTCATCTCCTTACAAATTTTCCAAAATTGAGATTGTTTTACTATGTTTACATTAGGCTCAGGATATGTATTTAAAGCAGTACCTATTAAGAAATGACCTGGAGTAATACAAGTATAATCATTTGGATCATTGGATAATGGCATGAGAGGTCTACTGTTTAAACAAGACTCAATTTGGCATAGGATGGTAAACAATTCTTCATAAGTAAGAATAGACCTTAACAACACTCTCTTTAAGTGGTACTTTACACTTTTAACG
Organism: Hecatera dysodea; assembly: GCA_905332915.2. Lineage (NCBI taxonomy): Eukaryota > Metazoa > Arthropoda > Insecta > Lepidoptera > Noctuidae > Hecatera > Hecatera dysodea. Next base: position 9,082,807 of record HG995306.1, on the reverse strand, counting down.
CCAGCTTCTGCCAATCCAGCGAAGACTGGTGAATAGCAAGGTAAAAAATGAAAATTAATCCTCTTTTGGGCTGAATATTGAAGCACCAGTCTTTGGTGAACTGGCGAGTTGTGTAAGTTATGAAGTTCGTTTAATTGGTTCTTTGCACACTTGAAGGTTGAAGCATTGTCGCTATATATGTCTGTGGGCAATCCACGTCGCGATATAAATCTATTTAGGCAGGCTATAAAGGTCTCTGTTTTTAAATCAGAGGCCAGCTCTAAGTGGATAGCTTTTGTTACAAAGCAAACAAACAGGCAAACATAACCTTTTGAAATTATAGGCTTTCTCATCCTGGCTATTTTCAGTGGGATCGGACCTGCGTAATCTAAACCAACCTTTTGGAAGGGGCGACATACATTGACTCTATCTGGCGGCAAAGAACCCATTAACTGTCTTGCTGATTCAGCTTTTAATCTAAAACAAACAGTACACTTATGTAACACTTTTTTAACTTGTCTGAGACCGTTCACAATCCAGAATCTTTGGTTTATCGAGGACAGAACAAGCTTTGAACCCGCATGGAGGTTTTTTAAATGTTCACTTATAATAATTAAGTTAGTGATACGCGAATCCTTAGGTAAGACAATGGGATGCTTCTGTGTATAAGGAATGGAGGCATTATGTAATCTACCACCCACACGAACTAAACCCCTGTCATCGATAAACGGACATAATGGTTTTAAATTACCTTTAACTATTGTTTTATTACATTTCAGAACATGGATATCTTCTGACAAATACTTTTGCTGTTCATATTTAACAATCATTGACAATGACATATCAAGTTCCTGAGTAGTAATATAATTAAGTTTATTTTTAGAGACCAATTTTGACTTTGCATTCTGACAGAAACGCAAGATGTAAGCTAAAACTCTTATCATTTTATTGATATCTGAAAATTTATCAAGAAAGTCGAGACATAACGATTGCTCACTAGAAATAGTACAAAGCATTGCACTTAAACATGCAGAGTCGACTCTAACCTCTGGTAAATCCTGTGGCAAAATTAAATTTAATTGTGGCTTGTACTCACGTAAATGCAGAAACGCTGGGCCTTTCCACCACAGGTCATGATCGGCCAGCTCGTTTGGCATGACTCCTCGGCTAAGACAATCGGCGGGGTTCTCGTTCGAGCTAACATATGACCATGTGTATTTTTGTGTAAGTTGTGAGATGACCTTAACGCGATTCGCTATATAAGCTTTAAGTGTGTTTATGTTAGTTTTGAGCCAAGCTAATACTATTTGTGAATCAGAATAAAGTATAACATCCTGTATTTGCATTTTAACAGTCAATACTGCATGAACTCTGCTAACAAGCTTTGCAAGCAACAGAGCTGCATTAAGTTCGAGTCGAGGAACTGATAAACTCTGATTAACAGGATTTATTCGTGATTTCGAACAAAGCAAGGATATCTTGACATAACCCATTGAATCCACGACTCTTAGGTATACACAACAGCCATAACCAGTATTGCTAGATGCATCAGCAAACCCTATAATTTGTGTAAAGCTTATTTCATGCACACCTATATGACGCGGTATAAGCATCGGTTGCATTGTAAGCAAGCTATTATAAAACTTGTGCCAAAGCTGTAGCAGTTCACAATTTGGCACTGAATCCCAGTCCAACTTTTCTTGCCATAAGCGTTGCATTATAGCCTTTGCACTTACCACAATAGGTCCAGCAAGACCTAGTGGGTCATAGAATCTACTTATAAAGCGAAGAATTTCACGCTTAGATTGAGGCATGCTATTAACAGTTTTTGGACTTGAAATAATGAATGAATCTAACTTAATATTGTAATTCATACCTAGTGTTTTTAAAGAAGTGTTATTTTTCTCTAGATCAACCTCATCAAAATGTTGTTGTTCTTTTCGTATTTTTTTTAACAACTCTGGTGAATTTGAAACCCATTTGTGTAACTGAAAACTTCCTAAACTTAACAAACTGCATAGTTGTTCTTTTGCTGCTAATAATTTAACAAGTGATTTTTCAGAATAAAGAATATCATCAACATATGTTGAATTATTTATAATAAAAGCAGCTGTAGGGTACTCAATATGGTGCTGTTCAGCCAACATTTTTAAACATCGAGTGGCCAAATAGGATGAACTCTTTAAACCATAAGTTACTGTGTTTAATTGAATACATTTAACACTTTCATCTGGAGAGTCTCTCCATAGAATATTTTGTAATGACCTGTGTTTGGGGTGTATTCCCGTTCGTCCCCTCGACTTCGTCCCCCGAGGGGGACGAACGGGAATTTACAAAAATAATATTTAATTTGTTCCCGATCGTCCCAATCCTAATTCAAGAGGGGACGAATGGGAATATGTTCTTCGATTAGTGCCATTCGTCCCACTAAAAAGATTTGTGCAGTAAATTACTGACCCTATTTATGTGTTAAAATAATGAGTCAACTTTTCTAATTGCTTACATAATGTAAAACGTAAAATCTTGCCATGCTCATACACATAAGCAACTGTGACTACAAAAAATAGTGACTTATAAGTACATATTTCAAAAGGAAACAACCTGAATGGTAAAAAGTCTGTTTGTAGTGTTTAATTGACCTCATATTCACAAAAAAATATTAATTGTAATATAATACAGACTTTTTTTTTATTATAAGCTCTATACACTGATTTTTTAATCATATTTTTTTAGTTATAAGGAGAAATTTATTCTTAATTAAAAAGAATATTATACATATATAAAAAAACTTTTTACAAAAAATAAAACCGACATCTAAACAAAAAACCAAAAAGTATAAAATAACTTTAATTTCGGAACTCGGTGTTTTTGGTTCCTTTTTTGTTGTTGAACACACCGACTTCCGAAATTAAAGTTATTTTATACTTTTTTGTTTAGAAGTCGGTTTTATTTTTTGTAAAAAGTTTTTTATTTTTCACTTTTTAGTGGTTCACTCCCAGCTAAACATACCCATCACAGCGTACGTGGTATAAATTGGTGTAAACAATAAACAAACATGCGATTTCAGCTACCCCGACAGATTTGCTATCATTTATTGAAATTAACAAAAAAACCGCTTGTTCGATTTCGATAAAATTTTCATTGGACCATTTGGGAAGTATACCCTTTCCAACAAAAAAAGAATTTTTCAAATCGGTTGGCAAGCGACGGAGTTATGCGCGAACAAACATTAAAAAAAAATACAAACACCCGAATTGAGAACCTCCTCCTTTTTTAGAAGTCGGTTAAAAATATTGCGAGTTATCGCAAAGTTGATTCTGTGATTTTTATTCCTTAATAAATGACTGATATTTATTTCAAATTTGTTTTTTTTTTTTTACCAATTAATTCCACCAGTCTTATATTATTTGGTGGGGAGCAATAGAACCAAAAAAAAGAATTAATAAATTATTCCCATTCGTCCCCTAAAAAATTTAGAGGGACCATCGAGAAAATAAATAACGAATTCCCGTTCGTCCCCCTCGGGGGACGAAGTCGAGGGGACGAACGGGAATACACCGTGTTTGGGATGTATTTTGATATTTCTAAACATATTTTTGATGTCTGTTATAAAAAAATATTCATCAACTCTGAAGAGCATTAAGACATCTACTAGCTCCTTTTGTACTACAGGACCATTAAGTAATAAATCATTCAAAGATGTTTTTGTACTGGTTTTCATGGAACCATCAAATACCACCCGGCATTTTGTAGTCTTTTTATCTAACCTAAGTACTGGGTGATGTGGTAAAAAGTATACTGGATCAGTAGATAAGTTATATTGACTTATATCAATTAATGTACCATGACCTTGCTTTAAATATTCATGAATGAAGTCCTTGTATAACATGTAAAGATTAGAATCTTTTTTAAATCTAAGTTCTAAGTTATGAAATCTTTTTAATGCCAAATATAATGAATCTCCTAAAGCTTGATTGATTGAATCTAATGGTAACTTTAGTGGCAAGATTACTTGAATTTTGTTATTTTTTGTATCTTGCTCAACATTTTCACAAAATATCTTTTCACACAAGTCATGTTCAGAATGTGCCTCTGGAAAGGTCTCTGGAACACTTTCACACTTCCAAAATTCAACAATAGATTTATTTAAATCAGAATCACATTTTTTGCAAAATAAAGTAATGACTGGTTCTGTGTGTTGTGTAAGTGTGTTACCTGCAATAACATAACCAAGTCTTGTATTTAATAATGGAGTTTTAGATGTGATACTGCTATCAGCTGCGTCCAAGCTGGATGGAAGTACTTGAGGCTCAGGCGGCAGCAGAATCTGGAAAAATATGTCAGCACCTAATAAAATGTGTATGTTACTAGGCTCATGGAACTTCTTGTCAGCTAGCATAATTTTGGGAGGTAAAACTAAGTTATGCAAGTCAAACTTTCTTTGTGGTAACTTTGAAGTAATTTTGTCTAATAAGTAGCATGTGACTGAAATTTTAAAATTCTGAGTGAGGGAATGTATATCCAAATGGATCTTCTCCTTTAATTTATTTAAAGTATTGCCTATACCGATAACTGGAGTATTGGCTGTATCAATTTGTAAATTTAATAGATTTGCAAGTTCTCTAGTCACAAAAGATGCCTGTGAACCAGTATCTAGAAGAGCCTTGACATGAACCTCTGTACCATTGCTCGCATATAGTTTTACCTGTGCTGTAGGCAATAGTACTTGCTCGGAGGCAATCTCAGACACCAATGTTACTGGAGATGATGCTTTATCTTCGTGGAGCAATGTGTTGTGCCCTTCTTTGCAGACATTACATTTAAAGTGATATCTGCATTTTTTATTATGAATATTTAAACAGATCTCACATATTTTGTTAGACGTAGCAAACTTGATTCGATCACTCACAGACAAGTTTAAATTGTGGACAAGTAAAAAGCTTGTGGTTGGACTTACAGAGCAAGCAGCTTCTTGTTCCTACCGTCTCTGCTGCACCACCTGTATCTGGATTCGCTTTCTTCACAGCTGCAACATAGCTACTTTTGAAATTGGCTGGGATCTCTCCGGTGGCCGCTCTGCATTCTCCAGCGCAAGTGCACGCTTCTCTAGAAAATCAATAAGGTGTGCAACCGTAGGATCTCGTACTCTAGTCAATTGGAATTCCCTACTACACAATAAGTCTAACTTTCTGGTCAGAATGCAAAGTACTATAGGATCCCATTGATCAACTGAATGGCCTAAATTTTTTAAGGCAGCTAATTGTTGCTTTACAACAGATACAAAGTTTCTTAAATTACTTGCTGTTGACTTACATAGAGGTACAATATCTAACAAAATGTGGATATGTTCATTTGTAATTTTATATTTGTTGTCGTATCTATCAAACAGAATTTTCCTGGCCTCATGGTAACTCTCGTTAGACAATGTGAGATTTTTAACCAGATCGTGAGGTTCCTCTCGCAGAAAATTACGTAGATAGAAAAACTTTTGAACATCATCTAAATTTTGATTGTTGTGTATGAGCGAATCGAAGAGTTGTATAAACGGCTTGAACTCTGAGTATTTACCAGAGTACGTGGGTACATTTATGGTAGGTAACTTTGTATTGAATTTTTTTGTAACATACTCGTTTTTACAGTCATTGTCACAATCTATTTTCTCCATCAATTCTCTGATGACGGTGAGCGTATTGATGTACTTTTCTTCAACGTCATCGCCAGCATCGAGGTCGGGGTCTATGGCGCATATCTCCAACGAATATTCTTCGTACTTCTGGAATGCATTTCGAAGACGCTCTTCCTTCAGGAGTAATGCCTGTTTGGAGATCCTTGTAACCCTCTTCGTGTTTGAACACGTTTTCAATTTTCGTTATGGTGCCTTTGATTGACGCTCGTTTCCTGACGAGCGCTTTTATTTGGTCGCCATCCATAGTTGAAAACGTGTTTTGCACTATGTAATATTTCTACAACAACAATATTTCGGTTGTAACTGAAATTATGTGACCGCACAAGCACAAGACAACACTTTTTCTTTTTGTAAATCTGAATTTGCAGCAAAAAAATGGAAAAAATATGACGGTTGCGATTCGAAGCTGCTTCCGAGTTACGTGGCGGGCGGAGCGCGGCGTGGCAGCGCGTGCTTCTCGAGCGCGATGGACTCGCCCGTCGCTGATTGGCTCTTCAGAGTGGCGTGATGTGACGCGAACCAATCAGATGCGTTTGCTTGGCGCGCCGACGAATCCCTCACGGCGTCACCGGAACTTGCTGGTTGCTTGAAATTCGAAAATTGGATTTCCAGAACACTCGAACGCGGCGCTGAAACTTTCTGGAACGGACTCACCCTTGAAATATAAAAATGGCGTGCCCTTTCCTTTTTTGTTGCGACCGTGGCGTGGGTACCTTCCGGAAGTTATATGAACCGTATTTTCGCTGGATATACTATATAGTTGTAGTTCGAAGGACCATGTTGGGTTATTGGCTGACATATAATAATTAAAACTCAGATTAGCTGAAAAACGTGTGCTCGTGTAATTGCTTTCTTGTACAGACAGACATTTCAAGTGACATTGACAGATAAAAATAAAGCAACAATATTTTTGGGAATAGCCTCTGGGCTTTTGTGCCTAAATAAATTAAACTAGATGTTGTGTTGCCAACAGACTGTACTACCTGATTTAAATAATGGTATTATTTTACTATATTTCATTAGATCAGGAAACTCACCACGGTCAATACATTTATAAAAATAACAGCTAAGGTAGGTGCCACAATATGTATAATGGACTTTGCCAGATCAACAGAATTACCCCATAGATCTGCCGTTTTTTTTTTTAATTTAAAGAATTAAAAGTTTTTATTATATCACTATAAGTGACATATTGGAATTGAAACTCGGCATCACATAGTGGAACGTTTTCTTTAAGTAAAATTTCTGCAGCGGATGGTGATGAATTTAGAAACTTAGTTGTTGATACGGGAATCTCGGCAAAGAAATTTTCAAAAGCCGCGGTGACATCGGAATCTAAATTAATTACATTGTCATTAATAGCAAGGCTATAATCATTGGTTCGATCGCAAGACTTTCCCGTTTCGCTATTAATAATGTTCCATGTCATTTTAATCACATTACTACTATTTTTTATTTTTGAACTCAAGTACCGAGACTTAGCCATATAACAAACTTTTTTGTATAATTTAGAGTAGTAACATATACATTAAATTCTGCTGTATTAATGTAAGCCCGTTCTTCATACAACTCATATAGCCGTTCCCTGCTCTTATGAATACCAGTGGTGGCCCAGTCACTGAAAGAAGTATTATTATAAACAGAAATGGGTAAATTTCAACAAGAGATTTTTATATGTCATTTCGATGGGATTTTTTTATTTCAATGCTATCTACATATTTTTAGTGACAAATAAAACTTTAGCCTATTTTATAACATTGTGCGTGAGTGGACATCAAATTTCATCAAAACTTACATAAATATTTAAGGATGAATTTTTAAGAGTCCACTGAAATGAAAAGTGTCTACAGAAATGATAAAAATGACCACCGAAATGATAAACTGTGCACCGGAATGAAATAAATCCACCGAAATGATACAGCTAAGAACAACCGTGCCGGGCAGCCAGGGTTCCGTACTTTGTTAGGTTTGATTTTCACAAATTTTAGATAAACACTGAGACAGGACAGTAGACAGTTATAATATCGTCATTAATATATAGATATTACAGTTAGTATTACATATTGTAAATGAAAAGACTCCAAAAGCAGTTCAGAAAACATATTTAAAATTTGCAAACTTGAGAAGGAGATTGACTCCACTCGGATTTCCATAGCCGATATTGAAGAAAAGTCAGAAAACCTAGAGCGTTTCATAAGAAAAACCTCAGTTGAGATTAGAGGCTTTCCGATTATAAAAAGAGAAAGTAAGGCAGACCTTCTAAAACAAACTCTCAACTTAATGAAGTCCTGGCCTTAACGACGGCAGATGTGGAAGCTTTTACGCCGGAATACAGGAGTCTGTGGATATGTCCCGAGTGCACATGCACAATGCCGAAAAGGGGTAATACAGACACACCGGTTCGAGGAACTGCAGTCGCCAGCAAAGCGTTCTCACCGAGCTGCTATGTGAACACCGCCCAGAGAGGCAGTCATCGGAATACAAGTGAAGTAATTGATACGGAGAGCTTACTTCTACAGGAGATACGGGAGTTTCGGAGGGAAGTGAAGTCGCATTTGGAGGAACAGCGGAAAGAATATGTTTTATTGCAAAATAGATTTACAAAGACGGAAACAGAGTTAAAAGAATTAAAACAAATTTTGGGGGTAGTACAGCAAAAGGCAAATAAAGTTGAAATACTGGAAACAAGAATTCAAACGTTAATGGACAGAAATGAGAGCTTGGAAGCCAGTCTGAAGAAAAGTCAGGCAAGAGTCCCAAATCAGATAGAGCAAGGCTCTAAAAGCGGGACACCTTCTTTTGCAAAAGCTGTCATGAATAAGCAGAAGCAGGTAGTTGGTAATATACCAATAAAGGAATGTGTGGCCACGAAAACGGCGACAGTAGTATCGAAGGAGGGACAATTGCCAGTAGTTAATAATGAGAGGAGGTCTGGGAATGTTCTTATCGTGGAAAAGGAAGAACCAGAAAAAGATGAAAGTTGGACTACTGTAGCACGGAAAAAAACTAGACACTCGAGCAGTGAAGTAAAAAAAGGCGGAAACACGAATGCAATCGACATACAGGGAACGGAGAAAAAAAGATATTTACACGTATGGCGTTTGCAGAAACAAACAACAGTAGAAAGTTTGGAAAAATATGTTAGGAAAATTTATGAGGAAGAAGTACCAATTAAAGTGGAAAAAATAAAACATAGAACTGAAAGGGATTATGCATCCTTCATCATCGGAGTTCCGGAGAGTAAATATGAAAAGTTATGTCAGCCTGAAAACTGGGCCGTTAATATAGAATTTGCGGAATGGGTGTGGTTTCGTAGAGCAACCAACAACACTAGAAACCCTGAGTAACTCCGTTGAGATATTGTATCAAAACGTGCGCGGGCTGCGAACAAAGCTCGAAGAATTTTATACCAATATTTCTACGGCAAATGCAGACTTGTTCGCCATCACGGAAACGGGCTGTAATGACTCTATTTATGATGCAGAAATAAGTCCACCTGGATTTACTGTTTTGCGGTGTGATCGAGCGGATGGACGCAAGCAAGGCGGTGCGTGTCTCGTGGCCACACCGCGATTTGAGTTGCGGCGAGTGTCATTGCCCGGTGACGTCAGCGTGGACGATCATGTGTTCGAACTGGTTTGTGCTACTGTTTACCTACGTTATAGATTTTTGTTTTTAATTTGTGTCGTCTATATTCCGCCTGGTAGTAATGACAATGAATACATGTTACTATTTAACATCATTGAACAATTTTGTAATAAGTATAGGGATATATTGGTTGTAGGTGATTTTAACTTGTATTCGTGTTCTGTAGCCATAAATAATTATTATGAATACTTTCATACTTTCTGTGAATTCACTCAGAGTAATGCAGTGGGAAATTGTAATGGTCGTCAATTAGATTTAGTGTTGAGTACAATGGTGGATGGTGGAGTGTGAGCGTGCGCGCGGCGGAGGCGCCGCTCGTACCGGTAGACGCGTACCACCCGCCGCTCGAGATCTCGGTCAGTACACACACGCGCCTGCGCCGGCCCTCAGGCTCAGCAGGCTCAGCTACACCTGACAGTAACGCGTGTGTGCTAGACGGGTGGAACTTTAATAAAGCCGACTTTTTGTCGTTGTATTCATTAATTGCAGCCGTAGACTGGACTCCATTGTATGAAATGGACTTAGAGGTAGGTTTAAATTATTTTTATTATGTTATTAATTCTATTATAGATGACTGTGTACCCAAAAAAAAGCGAAGTCGTGGAAACTCAAGGTACATTTATCCTGAGTGGTACACGGTTGAAATAATTCGCGACATACGGTTGAAGGCTTCTCTGCATAAAAAGTACAAGGCAAGCGGGTCGAGGGTTGATTACGAAGCATTTGCTAGGTGTAGAACTAACGTTAAAAATATGTTAGTAGTGGCACAGGAACAATATCGGAGCCGTGTTCAAGGGCAAATGCTGAGTGATCCCAAATCTTTTTGGAATTATGCCAAGTCTAAGAGAGGTAGAAGAAGCCCGCAAGCGATCCTGAAAGACGGGGTGGCACTATCTGGGCAACAGTCTGTGGAAGAGTTTGCGGCTTACTTTTATTCGGTGTATAGGGAGGAGCGACCAGAGTTGGATGTGGATGCTGCTATAGCCAGCGCAGGTAGCGGAAACGGAGCGGCACGAGTGCACTTGGACCAATTACAGTTAGAAGACGTGAGTCGTGCGCTTCGAGATCTTAAGCCGAAACGGTCCGCGGGGCCTGACGGCATTCCGCCTTACATATTTAGGGACTGTCGAGTAGCGTTGGCTAGGCCGCTACTTCATATATACAACCAGTGCCTCAAAGCTGCCGTGTTTCCGGAGAGGTGGAAAGTGACCCGCGTTGTTCCGGTTCCGAAGGCAGGGTCAGCAGAATCGGTGGATGGGTACAGGCCAGTTGCGGTATTGTCGACGCCGGCCAAAGTATTGGAAACTGCTGTGCACAGAAGCATATATCTGCAGGTTAACGCACAGCTGTCAGACGCTCAGCATGGGTTTCGACCGGGAAGAAGTACCACCAGTAATCTTCTCTGCCACATGGCTCATTTGGTGCCAACGGTGGATGGTGGGGGACAAGCTGATGCTGCTTACTTTGACTTTCGAAAAGCATTCGATCTAGTAGATAATGACATGTTGCTTAAAAAGTTTGCAGGTATAGGTTTCACCCCACACTTTCTCCGGTTTTTTGCCAGTTATTTGAGGGACAGGCAGCAATATGTGGAATATGCGGGACACGTGTCAGATCCATATTTCACGAGGTCCGGGGTAAGTCAAGGTAGCAATCTTGGCCCTTTGAGCTTTCTTCTGGTGGTTAACGACCTGCCAGAGGTAGTTCTGAACGCTTCTTGTCTGTTGTTTGCCGACGACCTCAAGTTGTCCCTCGAGATAAAGAGCAACGATGACCGTGTCAAGCTACAAAGCGACATCGATAGGGTAGTGAGATGGAGCAAGGAAAATCTTTTACAATTTAATAGCTCAAAGTGTGTGATCATCACTTTTTCTCGCGCACACAATCCCAACTTATATACCTACTATATTGATGGGTTGCCTATGGAGCGGGTCACGGAAGTCAAGGATTTGGGGGTAGAATTTAACACCGGTTTGACTTTTCGACAGCACATCATGCGTAGCTGTAAAAAAGCGTATAGAAATTTAGGTTTCATGCTTCGTACGGTCCGAGGTTTCACTAATATGAAAGCTATTATAGCATTGTATAATGCATTGGTGAGGAGCCAATTAGAATGTAACGCAGTCATCTGGGCTCCGCATGAAGCTAAATATAGTCTCATGCTGGAGAGGGTGCAAAATAAGTTTATGAGGTATTTATATATGCGGTATTACGGAGTCTATCCCTTTTACCCGTTAATGTATCCAACCTTATTTATTTTAGGTATGGTAGGATACAATGAGCTAAGGGTTAGGAGGGATCTTGCACTCGCCACATATATATTTAAATTATTGAGAGGGAAGGTGCATAATGCAGTTATTTTAGGCCAGGTGAGTCTGTGTGTTCCGGACAGGTACGTGTGGCGACGACGGCAGCCACGACTGCTAGTGGAGCCGCGTGCTCGGACCAACCTTTTAAAGGAGGCGCCGCTGACGCGTGCACTCCGCACGCTCAACCTCATAGCGAGAGAGACGGACTTATTCCATTGTTCTCTGGGTGAATTCACAAGGAATGCTTTGTTTGTAATTAGTTATAGATATTAGTTCTAAGTAACAATTAAGTTAAGTATTAAGGTAAGCAATTAAGTTAGGTTAAGGCGCATTTACCGCATTGGTTAGCTGTAATGGTAAATGTAAGTTGATAAATAAATAAAATAAATAAATAAATAAAAAATTAACATGGATTCTGTCAACGAAATAAAGGATGTATATCGAATCCCTTACAAAGCGGGTGCCTCTACATCGACAGTCGTAGTGGAGTTTTCTAATATTTTCACGAAGGAAAAATTTCTTAGGAGTACGAAACTGTACAATTCTGAACATCGTACATGTCGGCTCGATTCCTCTCACTTGGGCCTCACTGGCACAACATCACCCCTTTATTTCTCGGAACACCTCACGAATAAAGCCAGGCGGTTGCATTTTCTTGCTCGAGACTTCGCTGCTTCTGAGAAATACCGCTTCTGCTGGCTTGCTAACGGCAGGATTTTTCTACGAAAAGAAGAGGGTGCTAAGTACGTTCTGGTCAAAAATGAGAGTACCCTCATACAGTTACGTGGTATCTAGTTGTAGACTTTTATTTTTTCACCTGTATGTTTGTTTTTATCTTTGTTTTTGCCATTTTAATGAAGATAACCTTAACTATTGTAATGTAAATAACATTTGGTATTTTAAATTATGCTTTAAGGTAACTAACATAACTTTAATTTACACCACTATTATGCTTCAGTTTTTACTATTATTATTATTCAGCACCCTGAAACGCGCAAAATCACAAATCTATACAAATTCACAAAACTACACAAATTTACACAACTATACTACATTACCAAACTTCACAAACATTACAAACTATTCCACATACTTATGTTGGAAATGGAATTATGAATCATACCTAATTAATTTCGCATATACATATGTCCACCAGCTCAAATCAATAATTAACAGAATCATACAATTACCTTATCCTGAGAATGGCTAATCAAATTAACCTTATTGATGACATCGACAGTACCGAAATTTTTGTTAGTACAAAGCATAACATCCCAGAACAATGTGTGAAAGACTTTGGTGACGTTAACACCCAACTTACCATCGTTAACCAAAATATAAGAAGTATAATGAAAAATTTCGATAATTTCTCGATTTTCCTATCCCGGCTAAATTTTTTACCCGATATTATTATACTGACAGAATGTAGACTTCATGATCACACCCCTAAAGTCCAATTAAATGGCTACGAATGCCATTATTCTCAATTTTATTTAAATCAGAACGATGGTTTAGCAATTTTATATAAATCAGAACTTAATGTCACCATACTCGAGCCGCCTGTAAAGGATGCAAACTGCTTAGTTATTAATGTTGGTACAGAATTTACCATTTTTGCTATTTATCGATCGCCCTCAGTGTACAACATTGATATTTTTTGCGAATCTTTAGAAACCCTCCTCAGCTCCAACAATACATCATCCATGGCAATTATAGGGGACTTAAATATTGATATTAAAATTGGTACAGATGACAAACGTGCTAGCAAATTTCTGGACCTTACGGGATACTACGGTTTCTATCCAGGGCACCAATATCCGACACGGGAATATTCTTGTCTTGACCATGCATTAATAAAGACAAAATACAACACAAAAATTATCGTATGTCAATCTTCGCTCACTGATCATGATACAGTGCTGATAGGAATAAATAAAAAGGATTCGAGTAAAATATCTATCTCTGAGCAAACAAAATATAAGTTTAAGTTGGACTACCCTAATATACTTCACGAAATCGAAAATACAGATTGGAAACCTATTTTAAACTCTGATGACCTGAATGCAGCAGTAAACATATTAACAGACAATCTACAGTGCATTATAAATCGACACACAAAAAAAGAAATTCAGCGCAACTCTAAAACAATTAGAAGACCCTGGTTGACAAAAAATCTACTGAAATGTATACGTAAAAGAGATAAACTTCACTCTGAAACAAAAAAAGATCAGAATAAAGATAACTACACTCTGCAACAAAAATATAAAACCTACAGAAACCACTGTAATAATATAATACAAAATCTCAAAAATGCTTATGATAAAAATCTCCTGAACAATTCTAAAGCAGATAGTAAAAAAACCTGGGCAGCAATTAAAAAAATATGTAATCTCAAAGATAAAAAATCTAACAGTTTAACTTTACTCAACGCATATCCTGATCCGGTAGTATCGCTGAATATGGCCAATACTTTTTTTGCTGATGTGGGAATACAACTTGCTGAGCATTCCTTGACTCAACTCAAAACAACTGAGTTAGAACTAGCAAATTTAGCACTCTCGCTCGATAACACTGATACTTCCCTATCGCAGTCTTTCTTTATGACTCCAACCAATGAAACAGAAGTTAGTTCTATCATAGCAAAACTCAAAAACGATTCCGCTCCTGGTTGGGATGTTATTCCGAATCGTGTTTTTAAATTAGCCCAACATTGCCTAGCCGGCCCCATCTCATACATATGCAATCTGAGCATGTCGTTAGGGATGGTTCCAGTTCAGTTGAAAACGGCAAATGTCTGCCCGGTTTACAAAACTGGAGATGCATCAGTCCCATCAAATTACAGGCCTATTTCACTTCTAACGTCTCTGTCCAAAATTCTGGAGAAGCTGGTGAACAAGAGACTATTAGCGTACTTAGAAAAGAACCAACTACTATCGGTCAACCAGTACGGTTTTCGTAATGGCAGATCAACGGAGGACGCAGTCTCTAAGTTGGTTGATCACGTCATTGATAACCTGGACAGGGGAAAAAAGTGTGTCGGTGTCTTTCTTGACCTTGCCAAGGCGTTCGATACCGTGTCGAGGCCCATAATGATTAAGAAGCTGGAACGGTTTGGTATCAGGGGCATTGCTTTGGAATGGTTTACTTCCTATCTCTCCGAACGTAAACAGAAGGTTTGCCTGGGGGATTACCAGAGTACCTATGCGAACGTAGCATATGGAGTGCCCCAAGGTAGTGTCCTTGGCCCCACCTTGTTCCTCATATACGTTAATGGTCTCTGCTCACTCAGCTTGGCCAATACGCAAATTTCAGCTTATGCTGATGACACGGCCTTAATTTTCCATGGCGACTCTTGGAAGGAAACCTACAGTGCCGCAGAGGCTGGAATGCAGAAGGTTACAAGTTGGCTGCAACATAACCTTCTCACCCTTAATATTAAAAAAACCAAAGTAATGAACTTTTCTGCACTAAAACAACTGCCCCTATAAAACTTTCACTCAAATCACATCAATGCAATTATACTCTAGGGGGTAACTGTGGCTGCCCTGTTTTTGAACAAGTTGAGAGTATCAAGTATCTTGGTATTAATATAGACCAGCACCTGACATGGGTAAAGCAAATTAACTCTGTTGCTTCGCGTTTAAGGAAACTTATGTACATATTTAAAAGACTCCGATCAATAGCTGACAATGATACTCTCAAAATGACTTACCTGGCCTTATGTCAGTCTGTGCTTAGTTATTGTATTGTATCCTGGGGTTTCGCTAGTAAAAGTCATTTAATTACTGCTGAACGTGCACAAAGAGCCATCCTTAAGGTATCTCATAGATTAGAAATTCAATACCCCACTAATATGTTATATCGAGAAACGAAAGTGCTTACGGTGCGCCAACTGTACATTTTATCAGTGATACTAAAGTTTCATAAAACTGCGGCTGTCACAGAGGTAAGGGATCAGCGCACACGTAGAAATCCCAAATGGAACAGAGTCTTCTGCAAGCTGAAGTTTGGAAATAAGGCGTTCTCATGCATGGGACCATGCCTGTATGAAAAAGTTAACAAAAAGCTCAAAATCTACTCCTTGACGAAGTATCGGTGCAAAAAAAACAGGTTCAGGATTGCTGAAGGTCTGCGAGAAGTATGCGGCCGTGCACGGCCTTGTGTACAATGTCCGCAAATGCGAATACATGGTCTTTAAGGCCGCCGGTAAGTGCCCTAACCATGAACCGAGCTTTTTTCCGAATGGTGTAATTATAAATAAAGTCTATAAATTTAAGTACTTAGGGCACTTACTTACCGACGACCTGAAAGATGATTTAGACATTGAAAGGGAACGTAGGGCACTGGCGGTCCGAGGTAACATGTTGGCTCGTAGATTCTCGCGTTGTACGGACCAAGTCAAAATCACCTTGTTCAAGGCGTTTTGCCAAGGTCTGTACGCGGGAGGGTTGTGGGTCAACTACACCAAAAGGTCGTTAGATGTCTTGCGCGTCCAGTACAATAATGTTTTTAGAATGTTGTTGAAACTGCCCCGTTTCTGTAGCGCATCAGAGATGTTTGCTCAGAACCGAACTGATGACTTCCATGCAGTAGTTCGCAAAAAAGTCGCATCACTGATGCGTAGATTGCGGGGCAGTGACAATAGCATTCTGAAGACAGTTGTAGAGAGTCCTTACTCCCCTATTCTGAGGCACTATGTGGGGATAATGGTCAGGTGACTTATTCCTTACGTTATCGTTCTCTTCACATCCTGCCTCAGATACTTCCTTTGTTGTTATCATTGTTTTTGTACTACTAACCCTAGTTATAAGATATTTTACTAACAAAATGGACTATACTGTTGTCCGGATTTTGAAAATTAAATAAATAAATAAATTAACTATACTGAAACAGAAAACCTCTTATCTTTCAACTGTTAAAGTATTAATCTTCACATACACACACTTATCTCATACACATGTACACTCATCACATACACACACACACACACACACTTCACTTACATAAACTCATTAGATATTCACACATACACTCATCACGTAACATACTAAGTACTCGTCACATGCACACATACTATGGGTTACCTTTTAGTATAAAGTTTAGGGATTGTTGAATCGTTTGCATTAATTTATTTACTCATGATAATGCATATTACACGCCGAAAGAGACTGGATCCTGCGACACAGGGTATCCTAGTGCGGGATCCAGTGTCACCCTTAAATATTGTAACCCTTTCTTATGAGTCAATAAACTATTATTATTATTATTTACTTCGTAATACCAAAACACATCACATTACCAAATATTTCACAGTAAAATAGCATAAGGATAAATACATTATTACCTTAAAATTAACACCAAGTAAACGCGTACAGTATTTCCTTTAATGTTCACTCGAGACCGTTTGACGATAGATTGAATACCGAAGACTAGACATCATTCTCCACAACTCCAAATTCCCGCCACAACGCCTGTGTCGCTCCGATTGGTTAGCTATGCGCCAATTGAAACCATGGTCCAATAAGAGCGATTCGGCGTTGCCAGTTAATAAACAGCGAAGTCTGACAAGTTGTGAAATGAAATGTTGCCAGATAATAAATAAAAAGGTGTAATATAGAATACAGACGCTAACAGCTCGGCCATCCTGCGCCAAGCGAGTCCCTTCGCGACACCAAAACGAAAAAAGAAACATTTACATGTGAAATTCTATTTTTAGTTACAAATTAAATTAAATCAACGCCTGACAGGGTTAGTTTCCATACATAATGTACGACAAACTAGTACATGAGTATACATAATCAAACTTGGAATCTATTTAAAGTTTTACAATCATAAATCATGGTTACATTGCCATCTTATAATAATATTAATACTAGTATTAATTATAATCTTATTATATAAGATTCGTTAGATTTACATAAACAATTTTAATTAATTTGATAACCTAGTTGACAGCTTTATATTTAAATACCAGGACCTTATATCGAACAATTATTTTGTGGTATTCTTATTATAGCTAAGTTATACTTATTATTATGTAAACATTGCATATTATTAGTATGATATTAATTCTAATAATATTATCTTAAATATTAAATTAATGCGTTGTACATACTTTACTTTATTAAATATTCAATGATTTATTACATTTCATAAATACATCTACTCCGATCTATATATTAATATATGGTGCTAGTTGGTAGGTTCGTTACAGTCCTGATTAGCATTGTCTTCAGAGTCTGACTCTAAAGAGTCATAATTTCTGTCAAAAACGAGCCACGGCTTGATTCTATCTATCGCTATTACATTTTCATATCGACGTTGGCCATGATTGCGGGTTAACGGCGTATCTTCTATTAAAAACCTATCGTTAGGCAGTACTTTCAAAACTCGGTACGGACCCTGAAATTTTGCCGCTAGTTTTTTTGATTTGCCATCGCTTGGCACCTCTCGCTTTATGCTAACTAAATCACCCGAGTTATATTTGTAAGTGCGTTTATGTCTAGTATCATATCGGATTTTGTCTTTTACCTGTTGTTCGGCAATGCGTGTACCTGCTTTGGATCGCATCTGGCCCAAATCATTTGTGGAAAATTCTCTAACATCGTCTATAACATCGCTTAGAGCATTTTCGGAGCTACTGCGTATGTTGAAACCAAGAAGTAGTTCCGAGGGGCTTTTTCCAGTAGTCTTGTGAACAGTAGTGTTCAAACCTATCTGTATATCCAGAATATAATCATCCCAGTTCTTATCGTCTTTATTGTCTGTTTTAGAGGTGAGTGCACTTAAGATTGTCCGATTGTAACGTTCGCATTGTCCGTTTGCTCGAGGTGTGGCTACGGCATTAAGTATGTGCTTGATACCCATTGATTTGACAAATGCGCGAAAGCTGTTACTGGTAAAAGAAGTGCCTCTATCGGTTATTAGCCTAGACGGTGCCCCAAAGTAACTAATATGCTCTTTAAGGGCTTTTATTGAGGTAGAAGTTTTAGTGTTTCTGACTGGCTTGATATTTATGTATTTTGTGAATCCATCCACAATTACCAATAGGTAGCAATTGCCCTTTTTGCTCTTCACAAATGGTCCTAGATGGTCCGCGTGAATTGTATGAAACGGAGTTTCAACTTTAGGGATCGGGTGTAGTTCACCTTGAACTTTCCCTGTATGGTCCTTACTTCGTGCACACTCTAAACACGACTTGATATATTTTTTTATAAACCGGCGCATTTTGGGGAACCAATAGATTTGCTGAATTCGTGCAAAGGTCTTGTCGAAGCCGAAGTGGCCTAGGTCATCATGATTTATTTTGGCTATTTGCCACCTTACCCCCTTTGGTACCACCCACCTTAAATCATTTTCTTCTTTGCCTACAATTCGATAAACTTTGCCGTTTTTCAATTTATAGTTTTTTATAACATCTAGCATCTGCTCCGATTTAGGGTCATTCAAAATCTCTTTTATACGTGCTATTTCGTCATCATTACTCTGTACTGTAGCTATCCAATCGTCCGTACCTAATGTTAATACGTCTAATACGTGCGAATCGTCCTTAGCTTCTCCTACCGGGTTCCTACTGAGTGCATCCGCATGGGACATACGATACCCAGGACGATATTCAATCTCACAGTTAAATTCCTGAAATTGAACCCACCATCGCGCTATGCGAGGTATAAGGTCCCTTTTTGATAGAGTTGTTCGCAACGCGTTACAATCTGTCAGTATTTTAAATGGAACACCTATCAGATAGACACGGAATCTGTTGAGGGAGGCTACAACTGCAAGCGTCTCCAACTCAAATGAGTGGAGTTTTTGTTCATCGGGAGTAGTTTTCCTGCTAAAATAGGAGACTGGCCTCAAATGACCACCATCATCCTTCTGCAATAAAATTCCTCCTATCCCGTGTTTACTAGCGTCCGTATGTACCTCGGTTTCGCGTGTTGGGTCATAAAGAGCGAGCAAAGGCCTCTGTACCAGTGTTGACTTAATTGTTTCAAACGCATTCACTTGTTCAGGCCCCCACTTCCAGGTGGTCTTCTTTTGAAGAAGGTCTGTTAGAGGCTTTGCGATTGTAGCAAATCCTTTAACAAATCTTATGAAGAAGCTTGCCAGGCCGATGAACTGCTGTAGTTCACGTTGGTTCTTGGGTGTACGAAACTTCGAAACGGCTTCGGTTTTCCTTTCGCCGGGCTTAATACCATCAGCATTGATTTGAAAACCCAAAAATTCGATGCTATCCATGAAAAAGTTGCATTTGGATAGTTTGAGAGTAAGACCACCCTGTTTTAAAAGGGAAAGTACTTCTTCGAGCCTACAGAGACCTTCGTCAAAAGACCGTGCTGGGATCAAAACATCATCCATATAGACGAGAGCGTACTTTATTTTGGCTTCAGAGAGGATCTTATTGATCGTTCTTTGGAAAACAGATGGTGCATTGACCAGTCCAAAAGGCATTCGTGTATACTGAAACTGGCCATCGGGTGTCACGAATGCGGTTTTATCTTGCGAGTTCTTTTCAATAGGAATTTGGTAATAACCAGACGCTAGATCTAAAGATATGAACAGTTTATTCCCTGCAAGCCTATCGAGCTGGTCGTCTATTAGAGGTAAGGGGTAGTGATCTTTTTTTGTGCGTTTATTTAAAGCTCTATAATCTACACATAAGCGTTTCTCTCCGGTTTTTTTCTTGACCAGCACGATTGGACTCGCATATGGCGAAGTAGATTCTGTTACAATGCCCGCATCCATCATCTCCTGAACCATATCTCTTACCAGAGTTCTTTCGCCGTAGGACATTCGATATGGCCTGTATACGACTGGCTCTGTATCTTTAAGTTCTATGACCATCTCTGTTGCAATTGTGAAACCAAGATCTTTAAGACCAGAGGAAAAACACTCTTTGAATTTCGATAATAATCTTTGGAGCTCGAGTTTCTGCTCTGAAGTGATGGTGCTACCGCACTGTACAGACTCATCCAGGGATTTATCATCGAAAGTTACAGAGTATACATTTTGTTCGTACATGATGGGGATAGCACGCGTCAGTAAAGACCCCTGTTTTAGACAGACCGAATTATCAGAGAAGTTTTGTAGCAGCAAGTTACCAAAACCACCGTGTAATTTATACTCGCCCGGGAGTAAATAGTGTTCTTTACCTGTGGTGCCTCTGACGGAGCCGTTCACATACACGAAGCCAGTAATACTACTTCGTGACTTCACAGGTATCATAGTTAATTGTTTTGGAGCAATTACTACGTCACCTTGAGTCATGAGGAATATCCTCTGATTGTAATCCTGTTCGAACACTACTTCGTTAGGGGTCTTTACGATTGTAATACCAGGTTTTTCCGTGAACGTATGACCTAGGAGGGCCGGGTGTTTCAAAGCGGCGTCTTCAACAATTAGAATCTCTATATTCTCTTTTATCCCTTGGACAGTTACGTCTGCATTACATTTTCCCAGTGCTCCTATGTGACCCCACCGAATGTGTCTCCACGTTGTCGTCGTGGTGGGGCTTGAGCGTCCCAATGATCTTGCGAGCTTTCCCGGTAGAGCCACTCATGCCGGAAGGTCGCAAGTGAGGGATCAGACCAAGAGAGACACGCTTGCTCGCTGCTCTCTGGTACGCGTCTGATCATCAGACGTGACTGAGAGAGCAGCGAGCAGGTGGAGAGGGGAGGTTAGAAGAGAGGGCCCTGAGAAGGGGCGGAGCGAAAAGGGACCACACCCTTAAAAGGAACAAAAAATGAAAAAAGACGCTTGCAAAATGAGTCCCCAGGTGGGTCCCGACTGCTCAGCGGTCGGGGAATCCCACCCCGCTTCGGCGGGCTGCCCTCCGTACTCTGGGGTGGGCACCAAACGTCTTCCGCTTGCCAGTGGCAACAAGAGCCGAGGAGGCTCCGAGTCATCGTCGTCATCCGGATCTGACTCTCTAGGGCTCCCTCTACTCTTCCGCCTACTCTCAACTCCGACGACTCGGAGCCCCCGGGAGAGGTGCGTCCCACGGTTGAGGAGAAGAGGGCCAAGCTGGAGGAGGTCGTGGAGGCCGCGATCCGCGCTGTGGCCTTTAAGAGGAAGCAGTCCTCTAAGCGGGAGGCCATTAGCGCGGCCAAAGCCTCCATTATGGCGGCGGCGGCGGCCAACGTCGGCAGGTCCGAAGAGGCGACAGAGTTGCGGGCGGAGGTCGCCCGCCTCGCGGCCGTAACGGAGAGACTCATAGCGGAGAATGAGTCGCTCCGGAGGGACCTGGCTGACATGGCCAGACCGGCCTCTGAGGGGCCGCAGGGGGGGCTGAGTCCGGCGGCGCTGGAGGGGAGCCAGGTGCTGAGCCAGGTGCGGAGCCTGGTGCGGCAGGAGCTGGCTCCCTTCCGGAAGCAGTTCTCCGTTTTGGAGGACATGGTCCGGCGTCCCCCGTTAGCGGCGGCACAGAGGCCCCCGGGACAGCAGAAGGCGGCTTCGTACGCAGCCGCGGTGGCTGCTGGCCCGGGAACGTCCGGCCAGGCGAAGGCCAAGGCGGGAGCCGCGCCAGCGCCTGTGGCGACGACCAAGTCGGCCCCGGCGAAGAGGGGAAGGAGGAAGGCTGGAGGGGGAGCGGCTAAAGCTCCTGCGTCAGTGGCGCCGCAGCCGCCCCCACCCCCAACCTCGGACCCTCCCGCGACCGGGGCCGGGTGGCAGGTTGCTGGAGAAAAGCGGCAGGCCAAAAAGGCGGCCAGGAGCAAGGCCAAGAGGCAGCGGCGGAAGGCCAACGCCATCGCGGCGAGGCTCCGCGCCCCGAAGTCCGCGGCTGTGGTTTTAACACTGCAGCCGGAAGCGGAACAGAGGGGTGTGACGTACCTCGCCCTGATGAAGCGGGCGAAGGAGGCGGTGAACCTCCGGGAGCTGGGCATCACTGGGGGCCTCGGGATCAGGAGAACCCTGACCGGTGCCCGGAAGCTCGAGCTCGCCGGAGCGGAGAGTGGCCCGTTCGCGGACGCCCTGGCCGAAAGGCTGAAGGAGGTCCTCCCCGCGGACGAGGTTCGAGTGTCCAGGCCGACTAAGTGCATTGACATGCGCATAGTGGGCCTGGACGACTCCGTGACGGAGGAGGAGGTTGTGGCCGCCGTCGCCAGGACTGGGGGGTGCTCTGCCGAGCTCGTCAAGGCGGGCACCCTCCGGCCTGACAACACGGGCATGCAAACCCTTGTGGTGAGCTGCCCCGTGACGGCGGCCAGAACAGTGTCGGAGGGTCGAAGGCTCTTGGTGGGGTGGGTTTCTGCGCGGGTAAAACTGCTGGAACCCAGACCTCTGAGGTGCTACCGCTGCCATGTGGGCAACCACATGGGAGCTATGTGCCCCTCGGAGGTGGACCGCAGTGGACTTTGTTTCCGCTGTGGTCAGCCCGGTCATCGGGCCGGCTCGTGCGAGGCCACGCCGCACTGCAGTGCATGTGCGGCTGTTGGCAAGCCGGCCGAGCACTGGGCTGGGGGAAGGGCCTGCGCGCCATCCGCCCCGACCAAGGGCAAGAGGTCCGCCGCCGCCGCCGCCTCTGCCGCCGCCGCGGCTTCCGTCGCCGCTTCTGCCGCTTCTGCTGTAGGTGCTGCGACTCCCGGTACTCGGGAGGGGGCTGAAATGGAGTGCCAGTAATGGTCCCATTTCGGCCTCCTCCAGAGACAAGTCGGCCGCTGTGCTATTGCGCAGTGGCTGATGCCTGTGGACGGTGAGCGTGGGTGGCTCGCCGTCCGATACCAGGCTGAGTCGACGACGCGTTGTGCTTCACGCGCGCCTCAAGGAGCCGTCAGCACCAGAGACGGGGCCCCATAGGGTCGGTGCCTGCTAGGGTTGCGGAATTTGTTCGAGAGAGTTGCCGCGGCCCTGGAACGCAAAGGGCACATGGAGGAGCACGGGTGGGTTTTAGTCAGTAAAAGTCTGACACTCCCTTCCGCTCCGCCCAGAGCGGGAGAAGTCATTTGATGATTTCCCATCCAAAAAAAAAAAAAAAAAAAGTGCTCCTATGTGAAGGCCACCTATACCTCGCAAGACTGGTAATCTGTCCGAGCTTGTGTTCAGCTTCAAACGCTTTGCTTCCGATTCCCTAATCAAGGTACACTGGCTCCCCAAGTCGACTTGACAATTGATTGGCTGATCATTCACAAATATTTCGAGGATATATTTCTGATTAGTATCATCTGTATAGTCTACTAGAGCAACCTGTTTTTCATTTTTAACTTCACTACTACGATGTTCAGTGTTTTGGATAGCGAGCCGCTTAGATCTACAATACAAATCTAAATGGCCTTCGCGATTACACAGAGTGCATTTCGTTAGTGGCTTATTGCATTTAAAACTCTTGTGTCCTTCTTCGCTACAATTGTGACATTTAATGACAAAAGTGGATCTCTTATTCGCGTCAGATGTGTTCCGATTGTTGTTTGACAAAGAGTTCCTTTTATCTTGTCCGGGCCTATCTGCGGTTTCTCTGCTAGTGCCTGGCTTAACAGTTTTAAAATATCTAAGCACATCTTCAGGTGTACGAAACCTAGCCGCTTGTGCTCCTATCCGCACCGCCCTATCGTCTACGCCGTGTAATAAGCAATCAACTGCTTTTCGACCTACAATACTACATCGGTTCAGGAGATTTATCTTAGCGTAGTAATACTGTTCAAGGGATTCGCCGTAACGCACACGCTTGGCCAATATCTGGGTTAGTAGTTCCGCATAGTCGTACCTACAAGGGAAAGACTCAATAAGCTTCCTTTTCCATTCCGTCCACGAGTAAAGCATCGTGCTCAGGCCTTTATACCATGTCTGAGCAAGTCCAACGAGTTTCGGTAGAGCAAAATGAATTGTTTCGCGTTCATCCCAATTATAAATCTCCGCGGCTTCCTCGACTTTAGTTAACCACGTTACTATAGTTTGTTCGGTAGATAAAGGATCGAACTCCGGAATCACGTTTGTCAAAGAAAGCTTAGAGGTCGATTATCCCTTCACATTGTTTAGGACATTCAGGAATTTATTTAAGATGCTATGAGTGGCATCAGGCATCTCAACTTCCGCCATTTCACGTTTTGTTTGACGTGAGGGAGAACGAGTTCGTCTTCGCTTCAATAAGCGTCTAGTTGGAGTGTCACAGCTACCACTACTACTGCTGCGATAACGATGTCGTCCTACCCTCGTAACCCGGATTTCATCATCAGATGAGTTGTCACGAAACCGTTTCCTATTATGATAATAATCACTAGAATCATCACGAAGTCGAGTTCTAACACGACCTTTATCGACAGAATCGTCGCGATGTCGGTCCCTTCTACGATCGCGTTCGCTACCATCTCTTCTTGATCGCCGGTTATTAACGTTTTTATTATAGTTTGGCTTTAAAAGAGAGTGCTTGCGGCTTTGCCTGTTTGCGACCAGACTCCCTTCCGCTCCTTCACTCTCATTATCAGAATCAATTATTAAGCGTTTGCGGACTTGCCTGATATTCAGACTCCCTTCCGCTCCCTCGCTTTGATGAACTTTGCGTCGCTGCGGAGTCCGCCGTGGGCCTTCGTTATGGTCCACACTTATCGGCTCATCCTCGTTATTGCAGCGACGTCCATTACCACTGCCCGCAGGCGATGAATTCATCATCTGTAATTGTGATTAAGATTAATTAAAATGTATTTAACTTTTAATTTTTATCGTTATTCTTATGGTGGTATGTAGATTAATCCATTCCATGATCAAAGTAAAATATTCATCGCCCCAAACAAGCATCGCATTCCCAGAGTGTAGCCCTGGCGAAATGAAATACATGTTTTATAACACATTATATATCCACGGGAGTAGGTACCCGGGCAATATATAATATGTCTAGCTCAGTAAATCAAGTCAATAATTGTATTGTGTGCATAAGAAAAGCCTGTACCGCTTATCCAGAGAGTTGCCCTGGTATACATGCTATAATATGGGATATATGCTCAAAGTACATCTCCGTAGGAGTGCCTCGGCATGATGTAACAGACCACTATACAACGATTTTAAAAATAACCTAACAATTTAAAAAAACTGTTGTGCATGCTTTTACATGGTATTTATCAACTTTTAAAGTAAAACACAGCATATCAGTTCCCTGAAGTAGGTATCTTAAACATGATGGAGTCTCTTGTGACAGTTAAAATACTTTCAATTACCAATAGCTTAAAATGGTACTTACGAGACTCGTTGAAATTTATCACATTAAAACGCTTTATGGAGCTTTTCCTTTACAATGTATGTTGAGGGTATGAGCAAAAAAAAAAAAAAAAAACATAAAGTCTAATAAACGTGGGCGGGATTAACGGAAAAAAACTTTTATTAAATCCGCTGATCCCAGTTCTGAAATGTAATTGAAAAGACTCCAAAAGCAGTTCAGAAAACATATTTACTTCGTAATACCAAAACACATCACATTACCAAATATTTCACAGTAAAATAGCATAAGGATAAATACATTATTACCTTAAAATTAACACCAAGTAAACGCGTACAGTATTTCCTTTAATGTTCACTCGAGACCGTTTGACGATAGATTGAATACCGAAGACTAGACATCATTCTCCACAACTCCAAATTCCCGCCACAACGCCTGTGTCGCTCCGATTGGTTAGCTATGCGCCAATTGAAACCATGGTCCAATAAGAGCGATTCGGCGTTGCCAGTTAATAAACAGCGAAGTCTGACAAGTTGTGAAATGAAATGTTGCCAGATAATAAATAAAAAGGTGTAATATAGAATACAGACGCTAACAATATGTATATCATTCTTTGAGGTAACAATAACCTCAAAGAATGATATTATTGTAATATTTATTATGATATGAATGAATTGTTTCTTCACTTAAATAACCTTTGGTAATTTTTCTGGTTTTTGTTGTGTGAAAATGTTGGAAAACTTTATCGTAAATGCTGGTAACCATTAATAAATATTTTTGTTTGTTTATGAACTAATACTAATTTACTTGATATATTTTCAAAAGAGTGAACGAAGCGCGATAAGAAAGCTTAAAGTTTCTGATTAATATGATGGCTGCATTTGTAAGTTATGCCATTAATAGTAATACATAATGTGTACCCGTTGCACTAAGAGAAAAATGCTAGGTATAATTTAGTTAAATTGGTAACGAAACGAGAATAATGTTTCTACAGGTATATAAGTAAAACTTCTAAAATTAAATCAACTCTTATATTTTTAAAATACAATAAATGAATAAGAAACATTATAAAAATATCTTAGTAGTAATAGCTTAATCCTTTTACATAAACGTATGAAACATAACAGAAACTTGAAGTTGAGATCACATTATTCTTAAATTACTACAACAATAAAGAAACGTACATATCTAAATAGAACAAAAACCATCAGAATGTTGTTCTACCTAATTACTTATACATAATTGCGAATTATAGTTACTCCAATAAAACAGTCTTTCTGGGTACGTATTTACGAGTAGGTTCAAGTATGTAGCTTAAAAAGATTAATTTTTCATCATGTTACTTTAAATCACACAATTATTTCTCAAAGTCACTAATCTGCCTCTTTTTATGACTATAAATATAAATTTTTAATTTAGATATGTACCTACTAAACAAGTTTTTTTTAATTATCACACCACAGCACGTTTTTACTATAATTATTATAGTCATCAGTCTTCTTTAATCAGTTTAACTTAATACTTAAAACAAGTCACGCCATTAAATGACAGCAAATATTTAAAAAACTAAATAAACAATAACAACAATCAAAAAATATCCAAATCAGAAGTGGGCGAAGACGAAGATGATCTTCTTACTTTTCTCTTCTTGGCTGTAATCATAATATACCTACATGTACTAGCTACATAGAAATATGTGTGTATTATATATCTTAAACACATATATTACACAACAAATCGGTCGGTCGGTAATGGTGTTGGGTTATGCATTGCCTTCCTGCATGTGCTTAAAATCCTTGCATTTGCCTAGTAATCTTGCATGTGCATAATATAGCGGGCGGGAGGGAGGTGCATACCTGCAACCCACTAATATTCGCGGAAATTAAAACTAGATATTTTGTTTTCATTTTCAAAGTTAAAATGGATTTCCGCAAAGTAACGCCTGACTCAATCAATTTTACACCCGAATAATCTAATCTACACTTACATTACAAAACTATGACTTTGTATTTGATACAAGGATCTCTAAAACTTTATGGTTTTATCATTTCGGAGATACATTTCATTCCGGTGGACTGTAATTGGTATAACAGTCCACCGAATCCACTGAAATGATAACACTGAGATGATAAAATAGAGGTTAGTTCTACATTTAACTCCGAAATAAAATTATTAAAAAAATATGAACACTACTCAAACAAAACAGTACTTACGGCGAATTTAATACACAATTTTGAAACAAATTAAACGAATCTATCACGAGTTATAACAGTCACCGAAATGAAACTATTTTTGTCCCCATGTTACTGAAATGATAAGAGCGTTTTTCAATTTTTTTGACCCATGTACAGTCATCATGTCCATGGATTACAAACTTCAATATATATTGTTATTAACATTTTGTAATGCAACATGTGTTATGTCAAAACAGAAAATTAAAATAGCAGTAGAATCTAATACATAAATATATTGAAATATGTACAGAATTTTGCTAATTTAAACAAATGTGACGAGGGTCCCCCCATTTTAACTATGTCCCATGCATACCTTGCTAGCTTTGAAGTACCCATCCATAAAATGTATTAATCAAAATCACCGAAAAACTATTTTATTTATTTTTAAAAGTTTTTGTAAATAAAATAATTAACAGTTTCAATTCTACTTTAGAACAAAATTATATGAATAATTCAATTCAAAGTTTGTCCATGTATTCCAGGTATACCGGAATTCCCATTAAGTAACGGTAGTTTTTGGCATTTTACGAAAAAAAATACTAAATTGGGAGCATTTTTTTTGGTCTAGCAACCCTTTTTTGACAGATTAAAATCATTTCCGGTGCCATTTTAAGTGTCTATGGTTGTTTTAATTGTTACTTTCTGTTGCGACGTGACCTCGGACCAAAATTGTGTTCCCGTAAGTACTGTATTTTTTATATGTTTAAATGTTATTTTGAGATGAAAACTTCTTATTTTTAAGTGGACAGAGTATTTTAAGAACATTTTAGACAGTGGGATTCATCGAATGTAAAGTATTTTAGGTTCTAAATAGGTTATGTTGTTTAAAAATGTGCTTCCGTAACGTCACGTTCATAACGTTACATACTGGCGGAATGATTTATGTTACGAACTGGAATCATAAAGCTGTGATCTCATTGCTGAAGATTAAGGACATATAAAGTGCGATTTTCTTAAAAAAATTTACTGCTTTTGCAGACTAATTTTATTTACTACATATAATTTTATAATTCTATGTTCTATATTATTAACCCAATCATATCCCCCCATTAAGTTCGATCACATTGCTTCACGCTTAGGTTTTTTTTCCTTTTTTTGAAGTAAAATAGGCCAACGCTCACGACAGCTCGCCTGATGGTAAGCGAAGTTATCAACGATGTTACGCGCTTGCCTAGAACGTACCGTTTGACTCTTGAATTGAAACCCCAGGATAAAATCTCTCACGAAACAGAGATTCCGGCAGCGAATTCCACGGATTTGCCGTCCGAACTATAATGTTGCCTTTCAGTCCGCGAAATATCAACCACGAAACGTTATCGTTTAGTTACCGGAACCTCTGGTAGGTAGAACGATGGTGAAATGAGGATGGTGAAATTAAGTTGGCTAACTCAGTTAGACACTCACGGTGATGCATTTTAGGTAACGGTTACCTAAACACCGTATATCGTACCTCGTTAAGTTCGTATAATATTATTTTCATTTTACAACTGTTAAGTACTTACTTCTTTTTTTTCAGATCTACCTCAGCTAACATTTTTTTATCGAAAATAGTACCAAATAATGCAATTTAAATTTCTCCGAAAACATGGTAATGTTTCTAAACATTGACAAATTTTTGACTCGCAATGATTTAACACTGCTTAAACATAGAAAATGGCCATGGAGAGTAACACACTTCATTCTAGTAACAAGATGCCATAATTGCAATAACTCTACGGATACTGTTGACCAAATACCAAAGCATTTTGTTGTACTGGAGGCAGAAATAATTCACCTACTACTTTCTAACTTTTTTTGGTGTCATAAGTGTTTATCATTTAGTATTTACGACCATTATCCACAAGACGAATGTGACTATTGTCAAAACAAGTAAGTTTTATACTTATATTCTACAAGAGTCACGTTTTTTTATACTTTCCTTACTTTTATTTTATTTTCTAAATTTTAAAATGCCACTAACTGGAGCTGAACGTGCAAAGAGATTCAGAGAAAATCTGAAGAATGACCCAGAAAAATACAAAAGATATAAAGAAAAACAAAGAGAAAGAGTTTCAAAACTGCGAAGAAAAATTGACGATTTAAATGAAAGTCAAAAAGAAAAACAAAGAGAACTTTGGAGAAAACAAAAACGTAGACAAAAGGACAAACGAACAATAGCGACAGAAGACACAATACAGGAGAAGAAATCAGAGGAACCCAAGTCTACTTTAAAACTAAATAAAAAATTGAAAAAAGCGTATGCGAACTATGCTCAATCTCAGAAAAATGAGGCACATTTGAAGTGTACAATTGACCGACTCAGAAAGCAACTCAGTCGCTCTAAACAAACGATAAAAGCTTTAGAAATAGCTAAAATGAAAACTGAGACACGGTACGAAAATTTAGTTGATGCCATCAAAGAAACTTATGGTAGTTGCAAAACACATGAGGAAAAAAGATTACTGAAAGAAGTCTCTGCAAAGTTTTCACACAAAACTGGACTTAAGTCAAAAATTTTGGGTCTTAAAGTAAAGTCAGATTTTTCAAGCCAAACGTACTTCGACATAAACTAATAAAGGTTAATAAATTCCTTATTTACTTTAGTTAATTATTTATTATTGAACACGTAGGTCTTGGGGTTTTTCATAGTATAAAAACTAAGAACTAAAAATCTCTGAAGAATAGTTTAGAGAGGATTCTATGTATACTACAACCATGTTTTGTTTACAGGTTCATGAAGAAATTGCAGCATTTTATCTCCGCGATGATGTAAGTAGGTGTGCAGCTGGTCGAAGAGAGTGTAGGACTAAAAAGAAACAGAAAATGCAACTAAGATATTTAATGGACACTATAATGAATACGTATCAAATGTACGTTCAGCAAGGCGGGAAACAGAGTTTCACTACATTCTTTCGGTACAAGCCATTTTATGTTATATCGCCTACACGTATAGCAAGAGACACATGTATGTGCATAAAACATAGCAATTTCGAATTTATTTTTCATACCATGAAGTCTCGATCCATAGTTTCTTATAAGAACGTTGTCGAAGTATTGAAGTCATTTTCTTGTAATATTCATTCAACTGTATGTATGGTAAATGTGACACTTGCAAAGTTCCGACAGTAAATTTAGAAGAAAATCAAGCTAATCAAAGCATCAAATGGTACCAATGGGCAAGGGTAACTCATAAGTACGAAAAGGCCGGTAAAGAACTGATCACTAAGAAAACAATTAAGCAAGAACAGAACGGGACTGTAGCTGAATTAACATCACAATTTCTAGAGAAAATACCACTATTTAAACTACATTTTTTTAATTGGAAAGAGCAACAAAAACAGTACCAATAATGCATTCAAAATCTAGCAAATGGTGAGATAGCAATATTATGTGACTTTTCAGAAAATTATGATTGTAAATATGCCCATGAGGTACAATCAACTCATTTTGGGGCCTCCAAAAACTCAATAACTCTCCATACTGGTGCTATAATTTTCAATGACAAGTTCCAAACTTTTGCAACAGTATCAGATAACAATTGCCACGAACCACAAGCCATCTGGGCACATTTGTTACCAATTATAAAGTACGCAAAAGAACGGTACCCTCAAATTTCCGTAATACATTTCTTTTCGGACGGACCTACAAGCCAATATCGTCAGAAAAAAAATTTTTATTTGTTAAATTTATTCACATCTAAATTAAAGCTTAACCACGCCACATGGTCGTTTTCAGAGAGCGGCCATGGTAAAAGTGTGGCAGATGGTGTTGGAGGTAGTGTGAAACGTCAATTAGACAAAAAAGTATCATATGGTCACGATATTTCAAATGCAACTGAAGCATATGACGTTTTACAATCAGCCATGAAATCAGTTAAGTGTTTTTATGTCAGTGATAATGACATAAAAAACATTTCAACGCTTATACCATCCAACGTCCTCGCTGTACCTGGAACGATGAAAGTGCACCAAATAATATCGGTACACAACAACACAATAAAGTATCGCTTGCTTAGTTGTTTTTGTAGTGAAAAAGCTGGTCTCTGTGATTGTTATGGCCCTAAATTACATAAACTGCTCGAAGATGAATCTACTTCAAAAAGGAATATAAAAAAAGAAGTCTCTGATTGTTATCCCACTATCGAAGACAATTCTCCAGAACCAAATATAAGAAAACTCGAATCCAAAGAACCTAAAACTAATGAAACCTACCCAAGTTTACTGAACGCTGATAAACTCAATCCGAATTTGCCCGACCTTCATAAACTTAACACTGATGAACCTTACCTTGATGTAACAAAACCCAATGTAATATTAAATCCAGATGAGTCTCAATTTCACAGTGAAGTTGGTGATGTGCAGGTAGAACCAATAGTAATAACAGTTCCTTCCAATCTAACATCATTCTCTTCCTCTGGATTTCCTTCTCCATCTTTGCTGACCGAATTCCCAATGGACCAAATTGATGAATCTAATTTAGGTTTTGATCTATATTTAAATGAAGAGCTAAAACTTGATCCTCCTGTCTCTGTAGTGGTACCTTCTAAGAGTCCCAAAGGTGTAAGAAAACGCGCTCGCGTCTTATTTCCGGGAGACCCTCCACCACAGTCTAATAAAAAACATGCGCGTTCTCTTTTACGCGCTGATACTTCTAATTCTTATAAGCCCAAGACTGTTAACATCACCTGTAAGCTATGTCGAAAAGATCTCAGGACTAAAATTAGGTGCATGGTGTGTAAGGGTAATGTGTGTCTAGAGTGCAGTGGGACAGTCAGTTTCGATTATATTTGTCCTCCTTGTCTTCTAGGGTCAGATAGCGATTAAAGGCTTTGTGTTTCGTGTAGAACGACTGATTATTTTAATTTTTATATTAGTTTTGTTTTTATAATTATTTAATTCATTCCTTTGATTCAATCTAATTTTATTAAAAATGTTACTCATCATAACTTAGATTTTTCGATAAACCAAGTTATAGGTACTTTGATATAATAAAAATATTTATTTTTTGTGTAGTCTTTAAGGATCAGTTAGTGAAAGGCTCAAGACTGAATATAATTCTGTAGGACGACTGATTTATTATAATGATATGGTTAATAGAAGACACAATTTATAGTATTGTGAACTCCGCCTTATATTCCAATTAGTAACTGAGCATTCCACTATCGTAACTATTGTGCTGTGAGTTTGTTAAGTAATTATTACTTTATTTTGTATTTTTATAAGAAGATGTGTAATATTAGAGCTGAATATTGCAGATTATATTATGTTTTACCTGTTTTCCTAAAAAATATTTATGTCATACGAAGTGATTGTTCTATAAAATAGTTCTAAGCGAGTGTACAGACTGAAAATTGTTACTTACTGGAGGTTATTTCATTATGATTTCCATAAAACATTAAATTTAAAGTAATTATGTTTGTTAAATCTGTCGTTAAACAAGGTGATTTATAAATCTATGAATAAAACTTATCATTAAATCTGTTTTTTTTTAAATATGGTTATATTAAAAATGTTGCTAATTGGAACTTTTCAAGGCCCATATGGTCTACAAAATTTGAATTTTTGATCAAAGTATTGATTTAAATACTGAAATATTAGTATATTTGAGAAGTTTATGAAATATTCTATGAACTTACATAAAAACATAATTATTTGGATACTTTCAAAATTGATGTTCCGGTTGCGTAACGGGTCATTTTTTTTGAAAAACGCTCATAAACTTACTTTTTTGGCGGAAAAACCGCAAGCTTTGGGACCGGTGCGTTCGCGCCGAGAGCTTGAGCCACAGTATTACAATATTACAGTAGGGAAACGCCTTTGATGTCGCGCGATGCCGCCGCCAGCGTAGGTACTTACGCTGCCACATGCAAGTATGGAAGGGTTGTCACAAAATGGGAAATAAAACAATTGTGATTATTATTATTGTGATGTAATCATTTATTCATATTTACATTTAAAATAATTGTGATTATTAAATTTAATATAATTATTTATTAAAAGTGTAAACCACATACATACGTACCTACATGTTATATAGGTAATAAGGATGTTTCCTGAGTAAAAAATATCTGATTATGTTTAGTCCGTCAGTAAGATTATAGAAAAATATTGTTTACGTATTTTTTCCTTTATTAAATCTATAAAAACTGACGAAGATAAAAAGCATCAAAGATCAGGTGTGGGGGCTTGTTGCGTCACGGCTAGGTAATTGTAGCGAGTAGTGACGTCACACGAGTTTTCAACGCACTGTATCGTCTTCGTTTTTTTCTTATTATTTGAAAAAAGAAAAAATACGTGTCCAATATTTTATGGAAATCTATCCGACGGAGTTATCTGATTTTTTTAGTCAACTTCCTTATTGTACAACTGTTTTACTTTTCAATTACCGTCTTTGACAAGCTTCTATCCACAACTCGCGCCTGGAAAGTAAGTGGTACCAATAAATTCAATAAACAAACACATGCCTTTACAATTATAATTATCAGATATAAAATTATAAGGAAAAGTAGCCAAAATTGTGTGCACAAGTCAGTTTTGTCTTAGCGGCGGCGGCGGGGCGTCTGTTATATTCCATAAGTCTATGGTACATAAATGAAAACCCTAACAGAACAGTTTGTGCGCACCATTATAGAATGTAGTATAATAAAATTATTACACAAAAAACAGGCCCGCGTCTGCCCTTCGCACTCGGTACCGCAAACTAAGCGTGTTTGCGGTACGCGGCCCGCGCCGCCCGACACCCCGCGAGTTCCCCTCCGTTGCTCTGCGCAAGTACATTCGTCGCCGTACTGTAGGAAATATTGTAATACTGTGCTTGAGCCGGACTGATCCGAAGTGAGGAAAGGTGAGAGGGGCGTAACAACGCAATGTTGACATGGCTATTCTACTAAAACTTACTGTCCTCTGAAATGATAACTTTTTTCCAGACAAAAGTTGACTGCCTGTCAAATCCATGAGAAAGAAGATAAACAAATAAAAATAATTTTATTTGATCGAATATATTATAATGTAATGATAAGAAAATCGATTTAAATCCATATTATGAATATATTGGCAGGGGAAGGTATTTTAGGAGCGGAATTGGGTTCAGGACAGGTCACCGTGATGATAAAATAACACTTTGTAATTTTTTTTTTTTTTGGTATATTAGAGGGTAGAAATCAATGATTTTTTTTGCCAAGGTAGAGAAGTACTTACTTTGTTGAGAAAAAATATATAAAATAAAAAACCAGCACATTGCACTACCGTTCTCAGGTTTGCCGTGTATTTTTTTTGCTTGGGCAATTCACCCATTTGTATTTAAAAAAAATACTGTGTGGCAGAGATCTAACAAGTCATGTGTACTTACTTAAAAAGATTTCTTTCCATTATTTTCAGTTTGGTGTAAGAAATATTGCAACGCATCTTTAGAAGTATTTTTGTGTCGCAAGATCATAAAAATTAAGAAGAAGCCAAAATAGTGTCTTAAATGAATGATATAAAAGTGTACAAACTCTTGTGAGACATATTTTATTTAAAAATATTTTCTGTATTCCCAAATTGTTTATATAGAATGAAATAAAATTTGATCATCTAATTAATGTTTTGTCATTTATTTTTCTTTCATACCTACTTGTCAAATTACAAAGTCAAAACGTTTATTTCAATTAGGCCATTAACGGTACTTTTGAACGTCATCAATAAAAAATATCATAAAATTGATTGAGTCAGGCGTTACTTTGCGGAAATCCATTTTAATTTGTAATTGAAAACAATATATCTAGTTTTAATTTCCGCGAATATTAGTGGGTTGCAGGTATGCACCTCCCTCCCGCCCGCTATATTATGCACATGCAAGATTACAAGGCAAATGCAAGGATTTTATGCACATGCAGGAAGGCAAAGCAATACCCAACACCATTACCGACACGTGTTTCGCCTCTCCACGAGGCATCCTCAGGGGACGTGTTGACCTGCAACCCACTAATATTCGCGGAAATTAAAACTAGATATATTGTTTTCAATTACAAATTAAAAATTATCATAATTAAGTGACTCTAGCGTCCATTCGCAAAGGTAGATTCTTATGGAGAAGAACGGACAAGAAACTCCATAGTTACTCTTTTCAAATAAATGTTTTACAATATTTGGTAATACAAAAAATACTTCATATATTTGAGGATGATGCACCAAGTAGACTAGTTATAGAACAAAGTATTACCAGCAGAGGTAAACATCTAAATATCTCATGCTCATGGTACTCACATATTTACAAATATTGAAATAATAAAAAGAAAAAAAAAGTACAAGACAAAAAAATGCATTCATAAATTTAATCCACACAAATCAACTAGTTTGATTTTGTCTACACCCTCGATTGCCCTATGGAGCAAGACCAGCATGTTTCCAAGCATTCTTATCCTGAATGTAATCTTCTAATTTGTAATATGCTTGTTTACAAAGGGTGCTTTTAATAAAAGTTTTAAATTTTCTTTCATTTAATTCTAATATGTTACAAGGTATTTTGTTGTAACATTTAACACAGTACCCCATAAAAGATTTATGTACTTTAGCTAATCTATAAAATGGTACTAATTGTATGTATAACTATGATATAAGATATGATACATCTAAAAACTAAATATCACTAAGAATTTCTTTATTAGCTAACTTTTCTGTAATATATGAATGGGATGAGAAGCAGACTATACATTTTGCTCTACAAAAACTTGCTGGCCTTGCAAAAAAATGGTTTGAAGCCCTACCAAGTGTAGTGTTTAGTTGGACAGAGTGGCAAAATAAACTTAACAGTCTTATCTCTAAATCCAATTTTTCTGTCTTCTTTTTAAAATATTCTGCTATAGCTAAATTTTTTTCCAGGCGTCCATCTTCAATTTTTTTCTTTTTGGCTGTCATAAAAAAAAAGATATTTGTGTTAAAACATTACTCGTACAATAATAGCTGTCCTTGGTATAAAACCTTAGACAAAGTATAAGTTATAAAATATTTCAAATTAAGTACCCTTGTTTTGAAGTGTTTTTGACATTGCAGGCATTCCATATAAAAATTTTCTTCCTAGATTGTTGCCCTCTACAATTCCTTCTTCTGGGGTCAAAATGTCCAACTTTCTCTTTTTAACTGAAAAAAATTATGTACTAAGAATGACTAATCAATCTCCGCTATACCACTTACTTCTTAACACATATGTACAGAACAGTGAACAGTATATTGTATGCGCACAAATCATATAATTATTATTATTTATTATTATTACTGTAACTGAGTAATGTAATAATTGTTTGAAACTTTGACTCAACCACACCCAGCACTATCGGGCATCAGCTGACTAGTGTTGTAACAAACATTCGAACAAAATAGGTAATAGAAGCAGAAGCATATTGAACTTTTTACAGAAGTAAAAGACTTGGCATCATTGCTACGCGAAAACTAAATATAGGGGAATTCTACTGCGCTGAAGGAAATTCTTGGATTGGAATTTTAGATGGATGGATGACAATATACAAAAGTTGATGTAATTAGACATAATAATACCTTCATTTGTATGTGGAATTAAATCTTCCATGGGCATTTGCACTGTTGCACTATTGTCTCCAACCTGTTCTAAATCAGTGCCCACCTCCTACTCAAGAAGCACACTACCACCACCGCACCCATCACCACCAAAGGGAACCTCATAACCCATACATGTAGACCCCATCAAACTTGCTACTTTATCAAGGATTTCATCCGCTGGAATGAAATCTGCTTTTCCACCACCAGTCTGCAATATAATTGAATTTATGATAGTATTAAAATTTTTAGTTATTAAGACCTAGGCATTGGATTAATCTGTATTCCTTTGCCTAGAGCAGGAACCTGCATAGAATGCTATTGAAACTTGCTATGAATATCAACTACACTACCTTCAACCTATTCATGCGAATTTGTTGCGTTCTTTTCCTGGCTGCCTTTTTTAAATTGTCCCATTTCAGTTTCAACTGCTCTTTTTGTTTTGGGAAGCCACCACATTTTACGTTGAACGCTGCCGCCAAGGAGGCCCACGCTTCGTCTTTCAACTTATTTGACGAAGCGTTTGTTTCCTTACTTGTTAAAATAGGACAGTTTTGGATTAACTCCACAAAATAAGAGACTTCATCTCTCGTCATAGGTTTTTTGCTCTTCTGTAAATAGGTAAAACAAATTATTACAATTCACTACAATTTTACCATCGCTTAATTAAAACGTAACAAAGAACAAGATTACTTACTGGTGTAGTATCCATATTTTGTG
Organism: Hecatera dysodea; assembly: GCA_905332915.2. NCBI lineage: Eukaryota > Metazoa > Arthropoda > Insecta > Lepidoptera > Noctuidae > Hecatera > Hecatera dysodea. Next base: position 9,044,561 of record HG995306.1, on the reverse strand, counting down.
ATTTTTGTACAAACTATTCAGTAACTACTAGTTTTTATTTAAAGTATATATCTAGTTAATAGAATTAGAAAGAACAAAACTGAAATTAAACGAAACGACGCTCTGCTGGAATCAGCTGTAGGCATGGGCAAAAAATATCGATATATCGATATTTTTCCATACAATTATCGATATATATCGTCGATATTTTTAGCCGCGATATATCGATATTTAATTTTTAGTTTAGACTATCGAATTCGTATCAAATTCGATATTTTTTTTACGCAATTTTGGTTGCGTTTTTAATGTTATCACAATAGATTATCCTTGCATGCTCCTCGCGTATTGTTAACTTAAAAAATCTCGCCACAATCGTAATTAAATGCAATATAGCAATTTAAGACTAGTGGTAGCTTGCATGAAAATACAAATTCTATTAAACTATCAATGTTATTAACACGCAACTAACAATTTTCGGATTTTTTTTTCAACAAATCAATCACAAAACTTAATTATATATTTAGGTTCGAGCATTAATAAAAAATACTATTTTCTTCTATTGTTTATTACGAAGTTTGATTGCTTTGGGAATATGTATGAATAATCATGCGAAAACTGACGATATATCGATATATCGATATTTTTCACTCGATAATTATCGATAGTGTTTAAAAATATCGATACGATAAATATCGATATATTTTTTTCACTTGCCCATCCCTAATCAGCTGACAGCTTTGCGCGGGCGTGCGATAGACTTCGCGTCATTTTTACGTTTTGTTCGCACTTGATCAACAATAGCAATTATGTTTAAAATGTTAGTTGTAAAAGTCAATTTGTTTTTCTTAGCATAAAACCGGAGTCTAAGTAAAGCTAACATTATTTAGTATATAAATATCTCATAATGTTTCTGATAAGGTCGTTGTTTCTGAACTACCCATCAAATATTTTTTGTAATAACGAAACGCAAAGAGGAGCATTGAGGACCATCGGTTACATATTAACCGACGAATGTTCGTAGCCGGTAGGCTAGATAAAAACTTTGTGGAACACCAAGTTACGCCTCGTTATCAGTAAGTTGGAAACGGGTGGTAGATGTTATACAATGACGATCCGTTAAATATAGGAACCGGACATTAGTGGTATATGCATGGATTCGAATATATGAGTGTTGAGTTCAAAACATAGCCGAATTTAAGGAATTTACAACCTGACTTTTTAATTTTAGGATATTTTCATTGTTTCTTTTTTAATTTATTTTTTTATATTTTTAGAATAATAATTATTTTTCTTTTCAGTAAAAAGAGACGTTTCGTGAACAGTTCAGAAATAGGTAAAACTTCGGAAATTGTTTTCCACCAGTAAGTTTGTGTGTGTAGGTACATACTTAAAATACATACTTATGATTTTACACACACACATATATATATAATATACAACAATTTTATAAAAAGATCATAGAAATAAATTCACAAAAATTCCAACGATCAACTATCGAATTTACATAGACCTATAATATAACTATCTTAAAACTGGACATAAAGGATAATACTCGTAGCTTTGTCCATTGTTTCTTGTGTTTACGCGATATGATTTGCAAATTTTGAAAACGGGATAGTTACGCACCGCGTGGAGAAGTATGAGAGAAAAAAGCGGTTTGTACGATAGGAGAGGTTGCACAATACCTTTCTTGAAGCCAGCGATCCCTGGGGCGACGACAGGTAGGTTTGAAGAGGTTCCTCAGGGTTTTTCCGATGTTAAAACACACTGAGAGGCACGCGACACGACACGAAATTTGCCCGGGAAGCCATCTTGCATCTTGATTTCTTCCAACGAAGGCACTTGAGTAGATCGCCAACCGATGTTGCCGTCTCACTCACACGCGAACGAAGGTAATCTGCGGGAGAGGAATGGAGATATAGGAAGTTGCAAATCATTCAATATATCGATATAATATTGCCAATGTACAAAAAAGGTGAAATATAGAATTATTGTGATGGTAGTCGAAATCAGCGCAAACATTCCCCCGGGCTTGAAGGGATACCTTCAAAGTTTATCTATAAACGCGAGATTAAACTAAACTAATTGTATTGAATGGAACAAAACCAAAGCTACATAGTTTTCTATTATCCTATCCTAAACTAACCTAAATGAAGAATACGCAAACTACTGGTTAGGCAAAGGGCATAGCCGTACGACTGGACGTAAGTACGATCCATTTTCGACGCGACTGTAGAGTGTGGAGATAACCGGTTCTTCATCGCTTCCAAAAAGACTGAACTAATTTATCTAAAAAGTCGTATCTCGAAACAGTATTTAAATTTTCATCAATTTCTCCAGCAGGTAAATACTTCAAAGGTGTAAGATTCAAAAAATGCGCTGGAGTTAAGCCAAGCGGTTCCGATGGATCGCTGGACAACGTCCGACACAGAGGTCTACTATTCATAACGGATGCAACTTGAGCAAGCACCGTGCTTAACTCCTCGAACGACAAAGTAGTTTCACCGATCACGCGATATAAGTGAGTTTTTAGGCTGTTAATATTGGCCTCCCAATTCCCACCAAAGTGGCTAGCAGCCGGGACATTGAGGGCCCAATCTATGCGATTTTCAGCTAACATTTGACCAAATTCGGTATTATGATGTTTTGAACGTAACAAATCGTAAAGTTCCGATGATGATATGCGGTATCTACGAGGTAACAATCTAGCGAAACGACAAACGTAAATTACTACTCGAAGCAATTTGGTCCAAGAGGAGACACGATCGACTAAAGAAAGGATAGGAGATCTTTCATTCGGTGTAACGGATACCAAAGTATGCTTCTTCTCTTCGGGTGCTTCAGACACCGAAGAGAGATTGAAGGGAACGACAGGCCACTGCGAGACGTCTAAATGAGCCCACGGAGGACCACTCAACCAAAGTGAATGGTCAATAATTTGAGCAGGTGTGAGTCCACGTGATAGGCAATCTGCGGGATTATCCTTACCGGACACGTGATACAGATTTTGTGGCGATAAGTTATTCTGTATTTTCGTCACTCTGTTGGCCACTGTAATATATTGTGATGTGGGTACACGAACAATAAACCAGTCTCGCATAAACTGTCTTTGAATTTGCATCGATATTCTACAGTGGCGACGAGTAATTGTAAAAATATCAAGATGCCTATCGGGAAAATACACGTATTTGATTTGGAAGGAGGTGAAAACTGGCCAGCATATGTGCGTTGAGTGGAACAATTTATTTTGTTAAATAACATAAAAGATAACCTACGCGTGGCCACGCTGGTGACACATGTCGGAGCGCCGACATACCGATTGATGTGTGACCTGTGTGCTCCAGATAATCCTGAGGATAAAACTTTCACCACGTTAGTGGAACTCGTGAAAAATCATCTGGAACCCAAAAGATCCGAAATAGCAGAGCGCCACGTATTTCGCCAGCGGCGGCAAGGGGAAGGCGAAAATATAAAAGTATTCCTACAGAATTTGAAACACTTGGCTACCTATTGCAATTTTGAGAACCAGTTGGAAGTGAATATTCGTGATCAATTCGTGTCGGGTCTACGTAGCGAAGAGATACGATCTCGCTTGTTTGCGGAGACCACTCTCGATTACAAGAAGGCAGTGGGGCTGGCGCTGGCGCTGGAGGCGGCCGAGCAGCACGCGGCTAAGGCCGTGACGCACTCGCCAGCCGTGCCGTGGGCAGCAGCCGGGCCAGCGGGACTCCAGGCAGACGCGAGCGAGCGAGTGCACCGGGTGAGCGTGGCCGGGCAGGCCAGCGCCACCAGTCGTAACGTCGAGGCTCCGCGGCGAAAAAGGTGTTGGCGCTGTGGACGCGACGGCCATGCGCCGCACAAGTGCCGACACAAGTCGTATGTGTGTGACAAGTGCAAAGTGAAGGGCCACTTGGGGTCCGTATGTGATAAAAATGATGTGAGTGCGGGCAGGTCAGGTTCTAAATATCAAAACTTCATGGAAACAGATTCATCAGAGTCTGGAGGTGAGGAGTTCGAAGGACTGTATACTATTAAAGGTCAGTCAGTGCAAAATGTAACAGACGATCCATATAATTGTGAACTCGTTGTTGAAAATCAAAATGTGTTATTTGAAATCGATACGGGTAGCAAAATATCGGCGGTATCTAAATCATTCTACGATCAACATTTTTCTTCTTTACCGATCGAAAAAGATTGCATTAAATTACAATCATATACTGGTGACTCAATAATACCGTTAGGCCGGGTCTCGGTGCGAGTCAGCTATGCAGACGCAGAGGACGCCCAAGTATTGCCATTATTTGTTATTGAGCACGGTGGACCTCCGCTAATTGGGCGCACATAGATGCGCGAACTTAAATTAAAGTCAATCAATTTATTTCAACTAAAAGAAGATGTTGATCCTGTAGTTTTGAAATTGAAACAAGAATTTCCGGAAGTATTTACAGAAAAAATTGGTACTTATAAACATAAGTTATCTCTGTACTTGACTGATAACACGCCGGTATTTTGCAAGTCTCGCCCCCTCCCACTCGCGCTGCGTGTGCCAGTGGAAAATGAACTTAAACGTTTAAAAGACGAAGGTATAATTTACAAAGTAGACAGATCCGATTATGGAACTCCTATTGTGCCAATTATTAAGCCAGACGGTTCTATTCGTTTATGCGGCGATTATAAAGTGACCGTGAATAAATTATTAAAAGATTTTCATTTCCCGTTGCCGAAAATAGAAGAGTTATTTGCAACGCTAAGTGGTGGGGAGCAATATAGTAAATTAGATTTTAAAAATGCATTCATGCAACTTGAATTATCAGACAATTCACAACCGCTAACAGCGATTACAACACATGTAGGAACATTTGTTTATCGCAGGGCTCCCTTCGGACTTAAGTGCCTACCTGAAAAATTTCAAAAAATTGTTTTTGATACATTAAATGGCCTTGAATATGTGGTAGCCTTTATTGATGACATTTGTGTAAGTGGCAGGAACAAATCTCATCATTTGGAAAACTTAAGGGCGGTGCTCACTAGATTAAGAGAAGCCGGATTAACAATTAAGTTTACTAAATGTGAGTTTTTGAAAGATGAGGTTTGTTACTTGGGGTACAGAATTAATAAACACGGTCTTTATACAGATACATCAAAAGTTAATGCTATAACAAAAATGCCCATTCCCGAAAATGTGACGCAGCTAAGAGCATTATTGGGATTCATAAATTACTATGCACGATTTATACCCAACCTTAGCATGATTTTACATCCACTTCACAATCTTTTAAAAAAGGGAGTAAAATGGGCGTGGTCGGAGAGCTGTAATGCCGCTTTTGAGGAGATCAAGGTAAGATTGACGAGTGACCCGGTATTGGCTCACTACTCGCCGGCGCTGCCGCTGGTGCTGGCCGTAGACAGCAGCGCGTACGGCCTGGGTGCTGTGCTGGCGCAACGCCACCCCGACGGCGGCGAGCGCCTCGTATGTTGCGCCTCGCGCACGCTCAACGACGCCGAGCGTCGCTACAGCCAGGTAGACAAGGAAGCACTAGCCATTGTTTACGGAGTTACGAGGCACCATCAATATCTCTTTGGTAGGCATTTCACGTTACGGAGCGATCATAAAGCATTAAGCTATATATTCGGACCTAAAAAGGGTATACCACAAACTGCAGCCAGCCGCTTACAGAGATATGCTGTGCGCCTGGCGGCTTATGATTTTAATATCGTGTTTGTAAATTCACAAATGAATAGCAATGCAGACGGGTTATCACGATTACCTTTAGCAAAAACCAAGGTCGAGGACCAAGACGACGCGGCATATCTACATTTTGTTGAGGACAGTTTCCCTCTTAGTCACAAAGACGTAGCACTGGCGACTAAAACCGATAAAATTTTATGTAAAGTTTACGGTTACATAATGAGTGGATGGCCTCTCATAGGTGACACGGAAGATGAGAAAGCATATTTTCATCGACGAGAAAACCTACATATTGATCACGGGTGCATAGTTTGGGGATACAGGATAGTGATACCGGAGCAGTTACGGGCACAGATACTGGAGGAAGTGCACGCGGGGCACGTGGGCGTCGTGCGCATGAAGAGTATCGCGCGCGGTTATGTGTGGTGGCCGCGCCTGGACACCGACATCGAGGCGCGCGCCGCCGCCTGCACCGCCTGCAGCGCGCAGCTGGACGCGCCGCCGCGACACACTCCTGTACCATATATATGGCCTTCGGAACCATGGACGAGACTGCACGTAGATTTTCTGCAATTTCAAGGTAAACTACCTACTTTTTGATACTCGACTCCCACTCTAATAGTAGGGGAGCCCATGCGGGGATTTCGGGATGTTCTAAAGCGCGGCAGATTAATATACAGGGGGATACCTTGTACCCGGTTAAGTACCTCCACCAAACATGAGGCCCATATGTAAGGCCGCCCGTGAAGGATACAGGATCAGATTAGTAAAAAAAATTGACCATCAGAAATTCTCGAGCGCGTCAGATTAAGGTAGGGTGAGTTAGTTACATCCTAAAAAGTGTATATTCCACTAATCTGACAATTTGAGAGTGACGTAAAGAAAGGGGAGGGCAGCAAAGTTGTAAAAAAAAAACGTCATCTCGACATTCTCGAGCGTAGCAAATTTTTTTTTTATTTTGAAGGAAATAATTCAAGAATAATGAAAAATATATAATCTGACGATTTCCGCAAGCCGAAATAACAAAAATTCGTCGATAAAGTTAAATGCGTGCCGCTGCGTGATGCCTACATTTCCTTCTCCACGTTTCTATTCCTCTCTCACCTTTTCTCTTCCTGAGCTTTTCAATTAATTAAGATCAATGATTTAAAAAAAAATTAACTTCCCGCTAAGAAAATCGAAGAGCGAATCAAAAATCGGGAAGTTATTGTTTTCACCCCGTTTTGCAAAAATCTAGTTTTCATCAGATCTCGACGTTTTAAGGTCATAGGAAGCTTCCCTGACTACCCCCGCGATGTTGTCACTATGTCTGTATGTATGTGTGTGACTATGTGACTAGCTTATAACTTTTGAACAAATAAACCGATCGGAATCTACTAAACGGCGTTCTAAAGAGTTCCCTCAAAATTAGATTTCTTGTGAATTTGAACCGATTTGGACTGATAGATTTTGAGAAATATTGAAAAATCTCAAAGAAAATAAGTTTTTTTTTAAGTTGTTTTTTTGGAATAACTTTTAAACGGCTTTATCGATCAACTACAAAAAACTATAATCCGCTCTTGAGCTTGAAAAACCACGTCGATCGCCACCATGCTGGTCCAAATCGGTTGATTCGTTCGAGAGATATCGTGAACGAAAGAAACCCGAAAAAGTGTTTTTTCGGGATTACTCCGAAATTTTTGGTTCGATCAATTAAAACTAGAAAATTACTTATGAGGATGATAAAACTGCGTCGAATGCCGCCAACGGGTGAAAATTGCTTGATCCATTCAAAAGTTATTGCGGTTTGAAAATTCCAAAAATAGTGTTCTATGAAACTTCTATCAGACTTTCGAGCTGGGAGAACTCAAATGCATAGAAATATTATTTTTTTGAACTCAGCGTGCTCAAAATATCACATAAATTATATTTTGAGCTCAAAAATGTCATAAGTACAATTTTAAGCAATGGAATTAGCGAGAAGTTGCAGGTATGGCCTTTAGGGTGAACCGTTTTTCTATTTTTTTTTTGTCAGATCAGGCGAATCCCTCTAGATAATCGTCAGATTATGAGATAGTACGTTTAGAACATAAAGATGAACCATATATATCTTAATCTGACGCGCTTGAGTATTTCAAAATGGCGATTTTTTTTTTGCACATTATGAAAATGGCCGCGAGTTTGCGTTCCATCGAAATCGTCAGATTAGTGAATGAGAGCTTTTTTTTAGTGCACTTAACACTCCCTTAGAAAATCTGACGCGCTCGATTAATTTTTATTTTTTTTCATTTTCAACCCTTAAATACAACCACCCTCATCATGCAAACGATCAGATTAACATACGTACATTATTAAAAATACGTAGGGCATTGATGCTATCAATATCTGACGCGCTCGAGGATGTCCATGCAACAGTTTTTTTTTACAAATTTAAAAATCTATAGCCGCTTCCCCCACCGATGAAAAGGTATTATCATATAACATTTTTTTCTTCTTATCATCTAAGCTTTGCAACCCAATAGGTCTCTACGACGCTCGAGTAAATCCCCATTTAGCATCGTGGGCTCCCCTACTATAAGTGGATTGAAGTATTTCTGATGGCGACCGGTACATCGGCTAATCTAGTATCAAATAGATTAAGAGAATGCTTTAGCCGATTTGGGCTGCCAAAGTGCCTGGTGAGTGACGGGGGCCCACCATTTAGATCTGAGGAATTTCAGTTATTTTTAAACCGCAATGGAATCAAACACATTCTCATAGCCCCATATCATCCATCGAGCAACGGCGCCGCCGAGAACGCCGTCAAAACTATAAAGAAGGTAATAAAAAAGCGGCTTCTGAAGGTCAGAATATCGAGCGAGCAATAAACAATTTTCTTTTAGTGTATAGAAACAGTACACACTCAAGTACACAGCGTGAGCCAGCTGTGGCGCTGCTGGGAAGAAGGCTGCGCATGCGCTTGGACTTGCTACGTAGCAACACCGTAGATGCGGTCGAGGCTGCGCAGATTAAGCAAGTTGAACAAGCTCAAGGTATAAACAGAGAGGTCCTACTCGGTGATCGAGTGCTGTTTCGAGACTACTCGAGAAATAATCCCAAATGGGTGGAAGGAGAGGTCTCTGAGCGCACCGGAGCAGTGACATATAAGGTAAAATCAGACCAGGGAGAACACCGAAAACATATAGATCAAATTATGCCATTACGAAAACACACACGGTACTCTAATCCTATTATCACTGATACGCCTAATCAAACAGTAAACACAGAAAAAGAAACACGGGTTTCTGCACCCAATACACCGGTTACGTCATCACTGCAAACCTCACATGATTCGCCCGTCATACAGGAGACTCGAAGCGATTTTGCAGATGAAACGTCCATTTCCGGGGATTGGGTCAATAATAGACCTAGAAACAGAAATATTATCAATATTGATTAATTTTTTTTTTTTCTCTTTTAAGTTCTAATCCTGTGTAGTGGGTATAAAAGCCGTGTTGTTAATTAAGAACTGCAGCTATAAATTAAGTAATTAGTTGTATGTAAGTAGATAATAAACAGTTTTTTTTATGGTATCCATTTGAATAAGTCGTGGTGCTCAAAATAGAAAAATAAAGCAAAAAAACAAAGGGGAGAGATATGTACCGAAGAATATTGTTAAAGCAATGAACACCTTTTGTAGTAACATTAACATAAAGCTTAAAATTTATAATTTTGTTATTAGTATTTGTTTCTTGTATTACCTACTATAGGTTTCTTGTGAGGGAGGAAATGTAATATATTGTGATGTGGGTACACGAACAATAAACCAGTCTCGCATAAACTGTCTTTGAATTTGCATCGATATTCTACAGCCACAAAGGTGTTCCACCGATGGGGCGACGAATGTACCCAACAGAGAGCGACTGTCGAATCTGAGAATGCGAATATGTTACGAAAAACAATGCGATCCTGACAAGCAACTACGACAGTTTTTATAAGTTGAGTTAGGACAAGGATAGCACAAAGCTCAAGACGAGCGAGGGACACTACTTTCTTTGGAGAAACTTTCGATTTAGCGGTTAACAAGCTAACAACGTTGCCATTGCTATTTTGGACGCGGAAGTAGATCACTCCTCCGTACGCGCCCTCACTAGCATCTGCGAACGCTAAGATAGTGACAACACTGTCAGCGACGATACCAACATGACGTGGGATTTTTATACTACAGAGCAAAGGAAGCTCTTCCTTAAAGCGAGTCCACAGCCTGACTATATCTTCAGGTGGGGTATCATCCCAGTCACAATCAAACAACCAAAGCCTTTTGATTAAAAGTTTAGCGTACAGGACGACAGGTGCAACAAATCCCATGACGTCCCATATTTTAGCGACACATGACAATATTGTACGTTTAGTACAATTCTGAGTGGGAGTATTGACTTTAATGCCGAAGTGGTCCGACGTAGGCGACCAACACAAGCCTAGTACTTTATGCTGGTCAGACTCATCGAAGTCTTTGACCGCTGGCAGGCGATGCGAAGGTGGAATTGAATCTAAAACGACTTGGGTGTTACTAGTCCACTTGACTAATACAAATTGGCCAGCTTGCATGAGACCTATAATTTCCGAAGCGGTGGAAATGCCCTGCTCTTCCGTGGGAACCGAAAATACGAAATCATCCATATACTGACCCGAAGCGATAATATTTTTGTCCAGAGGGAAGGAGTCGCCCTCATCCTCTGCCAGCTGCTTAATAGTTCGCAGCGCATGAAATGGACTAGATTTAAGTCCAAAAACGACACGATTGAATTCATAAACCTGCAAAGGTTCTTGCGGCGAAAAACGATACAAGATGCGTTGGAAACGCCGATCAGATTCTCGGACTCCAATGCTGAGAAACATCTGACGAATATCCGACGAAAGCGCGATCAAAAATAAACGAAAATTAATTAGTATGTTAGGCAAATTCCCTTGTAAGTTTTGTCCACCGTACAAAAGATCATTAAGCGAAACTTGGGTGGTAGTTTTGCAACTACCATCGAGAACGACACGAAGTTTGGTTGTGACTTTATCGTCTTTAACCACGCCATGATGCGGAATAAAATACGAAATTTCGGAAGATTCAGAACTTGTAGGTGAAATATAACCCTTTCCTAAATATTCGAGGATGACACTATCATACGCGACCTTTAATTGTGGAGAAGCTTGCATCTTTCTTTCTAAATAGTAAAACCGGCGTTCACTTGCTTGACGCGAGTTACCAAGGGAATCGACGTCACCCTTTTTTTTTTTTTGGATGGGAAATCATCAAATGACTTCTCCCGCTCTGGGCGGAGCGGAAGGGAGTGTCAGACTCTTACTGACTAAAACCCACCCGTGTTCCTGCTTGTGCCCTTTGCGTTCCAGGGCCGCGGTGACTCTTTCGAACAAATTCCGCAACCCTAGCAGGCACTGACCCTATGGGGCCCCGTCTTCTTTGCTGACGGCTCTTTGAGGCGCGCGTGGAACACGACGCGCCGTCGACTCGGGCCTGGTTGCTATCGGACGGCGAGCCACCCATAGCTCGCCATCCGCAGGCCCGCGCCTACGGTGGCCGGGAATCGCCCTGCGTTTCCCGACGCCCGGGGCGTCTTCTCCTGTTGCGGCGGCTGGAGAGAGGGGCTTCCCTCTCTCGCACGCGCTCCGCCTCCTCCTTCGCTAGCATTACTGCTTCGCAGAAGGAGGCGGTCGCCTCCCATGCCTCCTCACTCCCGACCATGGCTTGAACCAGGGCCGGACGTGAGAGGTCGTCGCCGCCGATCGCCTCGATGAGGACACGGCGGTGCTCCGCCCAGGCAGGGCAGACCTCCACCGTGTGCTCCACCGTGTCCTCCGGGCGATCCACACAGTGATGACACCCGGACGTGTCCTCCCGCTGGATCCGACACAGGTACCTCCCGAAACAGCCGTGTCCGGTGAGCACCTGTGTCAGGCGGAAGGTGAGGACGCCGTGGCGTCTCTCTAACCACTCCTCAAAGAGGAGACTTATCGCCGCAATGGCGGCGTGCCCAGCGCTGGGTTGCAGCAGTCGCTGTCTCCATACCTCCGTGAGATCCCGCCGGAGCTCCGTCCGCTGCGCAGCAATCTGCCGCGGCAGCAGAGTTTCACCCCGGCGTAGCGCCTCCACGCGCAACGCGTAGACGTGCGCGAGGGCTCTCGCCTCTAGATCCCATGGCAGCAATCCGGCAAGGAGGTTCGCCGCCTCGCCGGAGACCGTGCGGTATCCCCGGATCAGCCGGATGGCCATGACCCTCTGGGCCGAGACCAGGTGGCGCGCCGGCAGTCGCCTCAGCGACAGCGCCCACACCGGGGCCCCGTAAAGGGCCATGGACCGCACGATCCCCGCGTACAGCCTCCGGCAGGAGGCGTTTGGTCCCCCTAGGTTGGGCAAGAGCCGCTTGAGGGCAGCCCCGGCCCGCCCCAGTTTGGGAGCCAAACGGCGGAAGTGCTTCGCGAAGTTCTACCGGCTGTCGAAGACGAGACCCAAGTAGCTCATCGTCGACCCGACGCCGATGCAAACCCCTCCCACCGTTATCTGGGATCCCGATGGTGGCCGGTTCCGAGGGCCGTGAAAACACATGGCCTCGGACTTGTGTAGGGCCACCTCGAGACCCAGTTGCCGGATCCTCCTAACGACTGCTGCGACCCCGCGTGTCATCAGGTCGACCGCCGCCTGGTGCGCCCCCCCCTGCACCAGAACCAGCGTGTCGTCAGCGTAGCAAACAACACTGACGCCGCAAGGGAGGTCACCGCGTAGCACCCAGTCGTAACTGATGTCCCACAGGAGCGGCCCCAGAACCGAACCCTGTGGAACACCGCACGACATCTCTCGCCGATTCCACTCTCCCCGGTGACCGGGGTAGATGACGGCTCTATCCGTCAGGTAGTCCTCGACCACGCGACAGAGGTAGGTTGGCACTCGGTGATACCGGAGTGCCTCCCCGATGCAACTCCAAGGCAGGGTGTTGAACGCGTTGGCGATGTCAAGAGACACCGCCACCACCACCCCGCCCCGGGAAATCGCCTCCCCCGTCGTGAGGGCTCTCACGCGCATGATGGCGTCCACCGTCGAGCGCCCCGCGCGGAAACCAAACTGGTTCTCCGCCAGATCCGGCCCAACTCTCACCAAGTGCTTGACGAGGCGGTTTGCAATGACTCTTTCAAAGAGCTTGCCCACCTCGTCGTGCAGCACGATGGGCCGGATCGACGTCACCCTTGAAAGGCAAAGCGACAACGTATCGTCCGTCACTATCACGAGTGGTAGTGCGGGTGTAAAACTCCTCACACAATTTGTCATCTGGGCTGATGATCGGGGGAACATCCACCTCCTCCATTTCCCAGAATTTGCGGACCACAGATTCTAAAGGATCCGCAGTACAACAATACGAAACGGTCGAGTTGTTGTCAACACAGACCGGAGCTTCACCTACAATAACATAGCCAAGGACAGTTTCTAAAGCAAGCGGCGAAACAAACGAAGGCTGTCCTTGAACTTTGTTCGACAAGAGTTGGTGAGGCGTGTAAATAGCCTGCACCTTTGTGTAGGTTGTGAGAGAATTTGAATTACGAACCTATGTTAAAAAGTGTAATGGCGGACCTCAAAATAAATTAATTTCCCCTTTGATGAATCCGCGAGAAACCAATACCAAAAGACTTATTAGCAGCAAAACATGCCCACGTACCTTGGCAATCCAGAGAATCCACTCAGACCTAGGGTACTGGGAAGATACCACGTTCATGCGCGCTTGATGGTCTTGTAGGTATAGGCTGCCGGCCGGCGAGCAAAATCTTGTTGAATCCACCGGTGCAATGGTTAAAACTCCAAAAATCAACACTGCACTATAAGTTCTCAATGAAGCACAGATGCAGGTCCAATTATTTTACGAGTATCATCAAGGTTTCACCAAAAAAGGAATTTTCAAAAGGCGGAGCGACCGCACATACAGCGTTGCGCACGGTCACACGAAGAGGACTGTCCGCTAACGCCCTCTACCGGCCACATGGCGAGAAAACTCAAGAAAGTTTGGATACATGGGCGCTGCGGCAACAAAGATTGGTGCGAGGATTCATCAATTGAGAAACTAAAATATTTAATTTGAGATACTAACATATTATGCGTATTATATGACAAATCCTAAAATATTATTATTTTATTATTTTTTTTATATTGAAAAAGGCATTGACGCTTCACCATGCTCGGGGGCTTTGGAAGGACGCGAGTGCTTTCAAAAAGAAGAGTGAAATAAAATTATAAGTATTTACTGACATAGATTATGATCAGAAAAAGTTTAAGCTCTACGACTAAATGCGAAAAACAAACGTTACCGTAACCTAAACCTTAAGACTATGTGTATCGTATACGAGTTAACGTTTATTGTGTTGGAATAGGATATAATTTAACGATGGCACGTTTAAAGTTACCGAACTTCGTCTTTACCATTGCAACACGAGATACATTATCCGTGCCTTTATAAACCTCAGTTATAATTCCTAATGGCCAACTTAGAGGAGCTGAATTATCCTGTCCCACAAGTACGACAGTTCCAACTTCTACGGGTTTGTCCGGAGTTGCCCATTTTTGCCTGACTTGCAGCGTATGCAGATACTCTAGGTGCCATTTCTTCCAGAAGGATTGGACCATGCTATCTAACAACTGTTTGCGCTGTGACAAATTAATGCGCTGACCAGACAAATCGGCTGCCGGCAAGTACTGCAATGGAGTCGACATCAAAAAGTGAGCGGGATCATCCCAACCAATATTGCTCAGCCATAACTCTTTGATGAGCAACTTGGCATAAAAGATTACGGGGGCGACCAAACCGAGAACATCAAATAAGCGTGCGACTATCGAGAGTATATTTCTCTTAGTACATTTCTCAGCTACTTGGGCGGAAGTGAAGAAGAAATTATCCTGAGAAGGTTCCCACGAAAGGCCTTTCCCACGAAAGGACGTTAGACACATCACTCCCAGCGTGAAAATCGAGGGACTTACGATGCGAGTCGGGAAAACTGTTTAAAAGAACGGGTGAATTGCTACACCATTTAACAAGGTCAAAATCGCCCGATTTAAACATTTTTACAAGATCATGCGATAGCTGCATGGCGGTGTCTTCATTATTCACAGAATGCACCAGATCGTCCTTATAGAGACTGGTCTCTGCTACTTTAGCAGCTTCGGGAAGATGCGGACTGTCAGAGGCCAGCTGTCGCACAGTGCGCATAGCTAGGTAAGGACTCGACTTAAGTCCGAAAGGTAAGCGATTAAAAGCGAAGGTTCGCACAGGTTCGTTCACATTGAATCGAAACAAAATGCGTAGGTATTTACGCTGGTCAACGGGTACACCAACACGTAAATACATTTGTTTAATATCAGCATTTAGAGCGATGAGAAATAATCTAAAATTTATTAAAAGAATAAACAAATCTGTTTGTAAATTTGGACCAATATGGAGTACATCATTTAAAGATAACCCTGTATGAGTTCTCGCACTAGCATCCAATACAATGCGCGGCATCGGTTTGTCTGGTCGAACAACAGCGTGATGAGGGATATAGTACCCGTCATCGGAAATGGCAGATTCGTCGACTTGACTTAACAGTTGAAGTAACCATTGTCGATGTACTCTTTGATCACTGCATTATAATTTTTCCGCAACATCGGCGATTGGCGGAGTTTCCTTTCAAGCGCAATAAGCCGACGGTACGCGGCGGTGCGGGAGTTACCCAGCTCGGCGGGATCCTTACTAAAAGGTAACGCGACGGTATAACGTCCCACATCGTCCCGTGAAACGGTCGAGGAAAAAATATTTTCACATTCGGTTTCCTCAGGAGAGAAAAAACGTTTATTATCAATTTCTTCCAATTCCCAAAACTTTTGTAATAAATCATTGAGAGCCAATGCCGTGAAAGAAGAGTCAGGTAAATTAAATTATCACTATTATGCGGAAAATCACCCATAAAGATATACCCGAATGTGGTCAATAATGCAGGTGGGGCGCGTGAACCAAGATCGACTTTATTCCCCAAGTAAATGTACGGAAACAGTTGAGCGCCCAACACTAGGTCAATATCCCCTGGAATATTCCAGCTTAAATCTGCGAGCGGAAGCGTGTGGAAGTCTACATGGCTATCCCACTTAACATGGTGCGATGGTAGCTGGTCCGTAATGCACTCAACTACTAACGCGTGAATAGTATATTTTTGATCCGGATATACGCGAGACTCGATATCTAAATGTATGTAACCTATTATCGGTCGCGATACAGAACCAACTCCTTTAACAAAGGAATTACTCAAAGGAATTATCAGTAAATTAAGTTTTCTACAACAGGCTGTAGTTATTAAATTATTTTGCGAGCCATTATCAATTAAGCACCTCACTATTGTTTTGTGACCCGCACTGTCACTTTTAGCTCGCGCATAAACCTGAGCTGTCGATAACAGCACTATCTCCTTAGCCTTCGCTGCATCAGCTGCAAATAACACGGCCGAGTTGTGAGCCGAAGACGCTGGCGTCACATCACACGAATCAGACGTAATCACCCGTGCGGAAATATCGACCTTATCGCAATGAACATAAGAGCGCGGCACCGCGGCGGAAACCGGGGCAGACAAGGACGTACCGGGGGTCGGTAGGAGCGCGGGAGGCGCGAGGGACTGCGGCGCGGGAGGCGACGCGACGACTACATTGCAATTCGTCGCTTTAACATCAGCTGTTTGCGGTTTATTTTTTTTATCAAAATGTAATAGTGTATGATGGCGTTTTTTACATAAGTCACAGACTGATGTTGACTTGCAGTTACGCAATCCGTGCAATGTGCTCAGACAATTCGCGCACCCACGTTTAGATTTAATGAACTCGAACCTTTTTTTTTTTTTTTTTTTTTTTTTTCTGGATGGGAAATCATCAAATGACCCCTCCCGCCCTGGGTGGAGCGGTAGGGAGTGTCAGACTTTTACTGACTAAAACCCACCCGTGATCCTTCTTGTGCCCTATGCGTTCCAGGGCCGCGGTAACTCTTTCGAACAAATTCCGCAACCCTAGCAGGCACCGACCCTATGGGGCCCCGTCCTCGGTGCTGACGGCTCCTTGCGGCGCGCGTGGAACACAACGCGTCGTCGACTCAACCTGGTATCGGACGGCGAGCCACCCACGCTCACCGTCCCCAGGCATCAGCCACTGCGCAATAGCACAGCGGCCGACTTGTCTCTGGAGGAGGCCGCGATGGGACCATTACTGGATACGGCACTCCATTTCAGCCCCCTCCCGAGTACTAGGAGTCGCAGCACCCGCAGCAGAAGCGGCAGTGGTGGCGACGGAAGCCGCGGCGGCGGCAGAGGCGGCGGCGGCGGCGGACCTCTTGCCCCTGGTCGGGGCGGATGGCGCGCAGGCCCTTCCCCCAGCCCAGTGCTCGGCCGGCTTGCCAGCAGCCGCACATGCACTGCAGTGCGGCGTGGCCTCGCACGAGCCGGCCTTATGACCGGGCTGACCACAGCGGAAACAGAGTCCGCCGCGGTCGACCTCCAAGGGGCACATAGCTCCCGTGTGGTTGCCCACATGGCAGCGGTAGCACCTCAGAGGTCTGGGTTCAAGCAGTTTTACCCGCGCAGACACCCATCCCACCAAGAGCCTTCGGCCCTCCGACACAGTTCTGGCCGCCGTCACGGGGCAGCTCACCACAAGGGTTTGCATGCCCGTGTTGTCAGGCCGGAGGGTACCCGCCTTGACGAGCTCGGCAGAGCACCCTCCAGTCCTGGCGACGGCGGCCACAACTTCCTCCTCCGTCACGGAGTCATCCAGGCCCACTATGCGCATGTCAATGCGCTTAGTCGGCCTGGACACCCGGACCTCGTCCGCGGGTAAGACCGCCCTTAGCCTTTCGGCCAGGGCGTCCGCGAACGGGCCACTCTCCGCTCCGGCGAGCTCGAGCTTCCGGGCACCGGTCAAGGTCCTCCTGACCCCGATGCCCCCGCTGATGCCCAGCTCTTGGAGGCTCACCGCCTCCTTCGCCCGCTTCAATACGGCGAGATACGTCACGCCCCTCTGTTCCGCTTCCGGCTGCAGTGTGAGCACTACAGCCGCGGATTTCGGGGCGCGAAGCCTCGCCGCAATGGCGTTGGCCTTCCGCCGCCGCTTCCTCGCCTTCTTCCTGGCCGCCTCTTTGGCACTCCGCTTCTGGCCAGCAACCTGCCACTCGGCCCCGGCCGCAGGAGGGTCCGAGGGTGGGGGTGGGGGCGGCTGCGGCACCACTGGCGCCGCAGCCTTAGCCGCTCCTCCCCGAGCCTTCCTCCTACCCCTCTTCGCCGGGGCCGACTTGGTCGTCGCCGGCGTCGCAGCCGCCGGCGCCACAGGCGCTGGCGCTGCTCCGCCCTTGGCCTTTGCCTTCGCCTTGCCGGACGTTCCCGGGCTGGCAGCCGCGGCGGCCGCGTACGAAGCCGCCTTCTGCTGCTGGCCCGGGGCCCTCTGAGTCGCCGCCGTTGGGGGCCGCCGGACCATGTCCTCCAGGGTGGAGAACTGCTGCCGGAAGGGAGCCAGCTCCTGCCGCACCAGGTTCCGCACCTGGCTCAGCACTAGGCCCCCCTCCAGCGCCGCCGGACTCAGCACCCCCTGCGGCTCCTCGGAGGCCGCTCTGGCCATCCCCGCCAGGTCCTTCCGGAGCGACTCATTCTCCCGAACGAGTCGCTCCGTAACGGCCGCGAGGCGGGCGACCTCCGCCCGAAGCTCTGTCGTCTCCTTTGAGGGAGACGCGCCAACGTTGGCCGCCGCTGCCGCCAGGATGGAGGCTTTGGCCGCGCTGATGGCCTCCCGCTTTGAGGACTGTTTCCTTTTAAAGGCCACAGCGCGGATCGCGGCCTCCACGACCTCCGAGAACTGGGCCCTCTGCTCCTCAACCGTGGGACGCACCTCTCCCGGGGGCTCTGAGTCGTCGGAGTCGAGAGTAGGCGGAAGAGTAGAGGGAGCACTACGACCGCTCCCTCCAGGGCGACGCCCCTCCTCCACCAGCCTCCCGGCCAGACTCTCCACCTCCCGGGTAGAGGGAGCCAGCCCCCTCCCTGCCTCACAGCCCCTGCCCCGCCTAGCGGTGGGGATTTTGCGGGCGGAGGCAAATTCGCCCTCGGAGGACGACCCCCCGGTATCCTCTTGTCTGGGCCGCTTGCGGAAGAACTTGACGTTCTCCGCAGCAGCCCCCCCTCCTTCATCTCCCGAGTCCGCCGAGCTGACCGTTACTAGGTCTAGCGCGGAGCCGGAATCCAACTCCACGCCACCCCGGCGCTCAGGCGAACCCTCCTCTGCGAATTCGTGCGCCATCAGCTCCTTAAAGGAGGCGGATCCGGATGACGACGACGAATTGGAGCCTCCTCGGCTCTTGTTGCCACTGGCAAGCGGAAGACGTTTGGTGCCCACCCCAGAGTACGGAGGGCAGCCCGCCGAAGCGGGGTGGGATTCCCCGACCGCTGAGCAGTCGGGACCCACCTGGGGACTCATTTTGCAAGCGTCTTTTTTCATAGTTGTCCTTTTAAGGGTGTGGTCCCTTTTCGCTCCGCCCCTTCTCAGGGCCCTCTCTCCCAACCTCACCTCTCCACCTGCTCGCTGCTCTCACAGTCACGTCTGATGATCAGACGCGTACCAGAGAGCAGCGAGCAAGCGTGTGTCTCTCTTGGTCTGATCCCTCACTTGCGACCTTCCGGCATGAGTGGCTCTACCGGGAAAGCTCGCAAGATCATTGGGACGCTCAAGCCCCACCACGACGACAACGTGGAGACACATTCGGTGGGGATGAACTCGAACCTTGTTCTAGGAGTCAATGCGGATTTAAACTTAGCACAGTTATACAAATGAACATGAGCGTTATCATTACAGTACGCGCAGCATGGAACCGCGATCGCGGGTGAACCAGCTGACTCGCTCACAACAAACGCTTTTGTATGTATGCGTGACTCGCGAGGCGCGGAAGCGGGGTGGCTACTAAAGTTTCTCGCGTTCGAATGAGACAAATTCGAGCGTGCCAATATCCTTGCCTGATCTTGAACAAAACTTATCAATAATTTCGTTGTGGGAATTTCAACATCTCGGATGGAAAGTTCAAACGATTGAATAGTCTGTGAATCGATTTTTCTCATTGCGTAATGCAAAAGAATAAAATCAGCAAGATCCGAAATCCCAAGTTGTTTCAAGGCAGAAATAGATGCACTAAATGTTTCTATGAAAGAATCGAGACTATTAGCGTTATATGAACAATTTTTTAAATCCAATATGTTATTTAAATAATGCGTACCCAGTGATCGCTTATCTTGATGTTTTTTAACTAAACTATCCCATAAAAACTTGTAAGTATCACCCGTAGGCACAATTCCAGCGGTAACCTTCAATGCGTTGTGCGTAAGCCTACCTACCAAGTACTGCACACGCTGCGAGTCAGTCAGCTGATCATTATCATGAATATTTGACTTGAATGACTCATAGAAAACAGGCCAATTCTCAGTTTTCCTGTCGAAAGACGGCAGCGCAATAGGAGGCAACTTTATTTTAAGCGGTTCAAAAAGAGTCTTTGAGTTACTACTGGGTGTTGATGGCGATTGATTACTGTTTATTTTATTCCTAACACGTTTAATATGAATATACAAATCTTCAAAGGATTCTAAACAAGCATAGTCGGCACTCGAACCAGGTTTTAAACTCATGTTTATTTGATTCATTTGATCGACAAAGGATTCAAATTTATCTCGAATGTCATCAATTGTCTCTGACTCAGTCATAAAACTCTCATTTTTCCTCGAATCGAACGACGATATATTTTTTGATAAATCATACAATCGATTAATGCGTTTAAATAACAATCCTTTCTTTTCATGAAGAATCGTCAGTAAATCTTCTGGCTTCAGTTGTCTATCCGTCATTTTGTTAAATAACAAACGAAGACAATAACAGAAAAAATACAAAGCCGAAATGAGTTGGTAACTACCTACTTATTTCCTTATTATCAAAGCGAATTTTAAAATACGGATACCTACATAGAATGAACTTTACCAATACATACGTAATGTCTTTCTATGTAAGCGAATAAATAATTGAACAGATTTACCAACAAACCACGTAAATTCTATTGTCAATTACGATGCGTTTTATAGGCAATAATTTACCAAAAGTTTACGTAAATCAATAAGTACCTATTGTGCGTTATTGAACCTATATGATTTTTACCAAACAATTACGCAAAAATCTAGGTAACTGGTTATTTATGCGGCTCCGAAGGACCAAAAAATATGGTGAGGCGTGTAAATAGCCTGCACCTTTGTGTAGGTTGTGAGAGAATTTGAATTACGAACCTATGTTAAAAAGTGTAATGGCGGACCTCAAAATAAATTAATTTCCCCTTTGATGAATCCGCGAGAAACCAATACCAAAAGACTTATTAGCAGCAAAACATGCCCACGTACCTTGGCAATCCAGAGAATCCACTCAGACCCAGGGTACTGGGAAGATACCACGTTCATGCGCGCTTGATGGTCTTGTAGGTATAGGCTGCCGGCCGTCGAGCAAAATCTTGTTGAATCCACCGGTGCAATGGTTAAAACTCCAAAAATCAACACTGCACTATAAGTTCTCAATGAAGCACAGATGCAGGTCCAATTATTTTACGAGTATCATCAAGGTTTCACCAAAAAAGGAATTTTCAAAAGGCGGAGCGACCGCACATACAGCGTTGCGCACGGTCACACGAAGAGGACTGTCCACTAACGCCCTCTACCGGCCACATGGCGAGAAAACTCAAGAAAGTTTGGATACATGGGCGCTGCGGCAACAAAGATTGGTGCGAGGATTCATCAATTGAGAAACTAAAATATTTAATTTGAGATACTAACATATTATGCGTATTATATGACAAATCCTAAAATATTATTATTATTTTTTTTTTTATATTGAAAAAGGCATTGACGCTTCACCAAGAGTAAATGCGGGAAAATCGATGCACCGATCAATACTTGAATCGGGCCTGAGCAAAAATATGTATCGTCTGCCAAAGGTAAGTCTTTGAAATTAGACAAAACAGAAGCATCGACCATAGCGGTTGGCAAACGTTCGGTAATTTTATCTACCACCAACGACTCGATATTATAATTTATGTTACGATCGAAACGTGAATGAATTTTAATTTTTACGGAACCCTGAATCGTTTTACTCGAACCTCCTATTCCCCTAACGGTAGAACAAGCAGGTCGATTATTTATTTTCAAATCTAATTGTTGACAACAATCGCGAGTTATAAAATTACTTTGAGACGCACTGTCCAACAATGCACGAACATTATGCTCGTTTCCAAGAGAATCTACGATAACAATACGCGCGGTAGCAATGAGTACCGTAGTAGGGCCTCGGAACAAATGGTTACCCCGGTTATCAGATAGCGAACACAGCGCGACGTCTGCGCGCGCGAGGGGTTGAGTGGGTGCGGGCGCAACTTTCGGTGCTGCGGCCGGCGGCGATTGCGTAGGCTGCACATCAGTGGCGGGCGAAGCTCGTGCGCGACTGGCGTTTTATTGCGACGAAGTCGCGGTGGGCTTATTACCGAAACATAATAACGTGTGATGCTTGTAATTGCATTTTTTACATTTAGATGCCGACCTACACGCGGAGACACGATGGCTTAGTGGCCATCGTGTCTCCGCGTGTAGGTCGCTAGGCAATTTATACACAAATTGTTAGACTTTACGAAATTAAAACGTTGATCTGGTTTATAACTATTAAAAACCCTACATTTATAAAGGTAATCGTGCTGCTCACTGCATAGACTACACGCGGCTGAACTAGATGTGGTATTCACAAAAGCGCACGTTGGCGACGACTTATTCGATCTAGAATTGTTATCTATTTTTCGAGAATTATTTTTTTTAGTCTCATGCTTTACTGCTGAAGTATATTGTAATATTTTAATGTGATTGCGCACAAACGAGACGAGGTCTGCGAAAGATGGTATTTCAGTGTTACGTTTGGTAGACTCAAACGCGCGCGCGGTGTCCGAGTCTAGCTTCTTAAACGCGATATACCAGAAAATAAAATCCGAGAGGTCATCGACCTTTAAATGTTTTAACGCAACGACAGATGATGCAAATTTGTCAAGAAATTCTTCTAAATTATTAGGGTTTGCGGACGAAATAGGTTTAAACTGAAATATTTGATCCAAATATGAAGTAGCTGAGAGCCGTTTGTCTTCATATTTAGCTTTAAGTAGGTCGAATATTAACGAATAATTTTCTGAACAAGGAGTAATTCCTGCGCATATGGAGCGCGCCTTACCAGTTAATTTACCTAACAAATAATACAATCTCTCAGAATCCGTGAGCGAATAATTGTTGTGAACGGCATTCTGAAGGCTAGCGAAAAATAAAGGCCAATTTTTATATCACCGTTAAACTCGGGAATTTCAATAGGGGGAAGTCTAGGAGACCTCTGTTGACTTGATGACTTGCAGTCATCGCCAGTACGGGGGTACGGTTCCAATTTTTTGGCGGCTCGTTTCACGCAACACAATAAGTCTTCGAACGACGAGAGAGATTGATAATTAACTACGTAATCGGGATTCGATTTTAATTCGAGACTAGCTATTTTATCCAACACATTTTCAAAATCTTCACGTAATGAATCTACGGTTTCCATCTCACATAAAAATGTCTCTAAGTTAGATTGGTTTGAATTAATGTCCTGAATACGATTACAAATACCTTGCATACGTGCGAATATCCTATCTCTCTTAACATATAACATTTTCTTTGCAGATGAATCCGTAGGTGCCATTTTGGTGGAATTAAATATAGGTATTACAATTTATAATAAACTAGCTGCTGCCCGCGACTTTGTCCACGTGGAATCCCCGATTTTAAAACATTCTTTATCGCTGCTCCGCTCCTATTGGCTTAAGCGTGATGATATATAGCCTAAAGCCTTCCTCGATAAATGGTTAATGTTACTTATTTGTTTTCCCACGTTTGTTTTGTTATTTTATATATGTAGGTACCTCTGTGCGTTCTAATGATTAAGCTTAGTTTTCGATATTGTTTCTCAGTAAGTGAATTATGTATGCAATTCTTTATGAGAAACAAAGTTGTTCTTAAACCGAAAAGTATTTACCAGGTAGGTGCGTAAATATAACTATTAAACGAATTTGTTAAAAATTCGTTGAAAATTTGTCGAAATATTCTACATAAATGGTTATCTATATAAGGTCGGTATGCGATGGAGATCAGATTACCTCCACCACCATTTCAAAGTACCTAAACCTACCCACTCCGACTTACTATTGGGCGAGTCAAGTTCTTTACGAAATAATGTGATCGACACTATTTTTAATGAATGTACCTAACCTCCCCAGTACTTAATCATGTGCGGGTTCAACGAAATAATGTATTAATTAAGTACTGGTTTGGTTCTACGAATATAGAAGCGATAACGAAAGTAATTATATACCAACTTATTTACTTGACGAGGGGTGAACTACGAAACTAATTTCAAGTAAATAAAGCTAGATAATGCGAATTAATGCAACGAAAACACTATTTAGCAATAAATAACTACGATTATGACGCGGTTGAAACGACGAATGCCTACCTGCGCGATTACGTAACTACCTACTTACGAACGAATTCACGAACAATTAACAAGATACACAATAACACTATAGCACTGATTCGACTAATATCACAGTATTATGTATTATCCGGCTCGAAGGACCATAAAATGTTTACGCGATATGATTTGCAAATTTTGAGAACGGGATAGTTACGCACCGCGTGGAGAAGTATGAGAGAAAAAAGCGGTTTGTACGATAGGAGAGGTTGCACAATACCTTTCTTGAAGCCAGCGATCCCTGGGGCGACGACAGGTAGGTTTGAAGAGGTTCCTCAGGGTTTTTCCGATGTTAAAACACACTGAGAGGCACGCGACACGACACGAAATTTGCCCGGGAAGCCATCTTGATTTCTTCCAACGAAGGCACTTGAGTAGATCGTCAACCGATGTTGCCATCTCACTCACACGCGAACGAAGGTAATGTGCGGGAGGGGAATGGAGATATAGGAAGTTGCAAATCATTCAATATATCGATATCGATATATTGAATGATTTGCCAATGTACAAAAAAGGTGAAATATAGAATTATTGTGATGGTAGTCGAAATCAGCGCAAACACCTTGTCCACACTTTATAAATCACTGTGTGAGCTTTGGTATTTTTTATAAGACAAAATAGGTAAGTGTAGTGCTAAAGTTTTATGTTTTAATTTTTTGCAGATTAGAAAATTAGGTGATATATGAAACTTTCTGCTGATCGTTTTTATACTTTTTATGTTATTGTGAGCCGTACTTTTTTCATCGCAGGTTTGAAGAATCAGCAAAGGAATCAATCATGCGAGGGTTTAAGAATTATTGATCAAGAATCAAATTTATCTGAGACAGTCCAATTGTTCGTGACGATGGGTCACAAATACATAGTTATAGGTAGTTATAGTTAGCTGCTAAGTTTGCACTTAATTTATTATTGTAGAATAAACGCATTCGTTACGGTCGTTTGCTCTCAAGAGGCATTATAAGCCCTTGGAGCCTTTATTTCCGTAAATATACACCCCTAGTTTTTAATTAGTACAAATACTTTAAGGGCTTATTAGAAAAGGTCTTGTTATTATTTAAGAAAAGTCTAAAAAAATGATGTTCATAAATAGCAAAGTTATTACCGTTTTTTGTATCCTAAAATGCCACTCAACTTATAAAAATATTGTACAGGCTATTGATTTATGAATGAATTAGTGAAGATTAAAATGGAAAAACACTGTGCGTAGTATTTTCTAGTAGCAATTGTTATGAATGTTGGTCCTATTATGAATTTACCAATTATTAAAAAACTCCGCGGACAATTTTAGGTTTTTATTTTTTTACTTTTGACTACACAAATATGATCAGTAACGGGTACGGACAGAGCCCTGTTTTTTTTGTACTAATTAAAAACTAGGGGTGTATATATGAAATATAGCTAGGTAGTGTAATGAAATCATATACTTCCAGCTAGTTTTGTAAATATTTTATTCACTTTTGTTCAACACAATTTCATATATTAAAACCAAATAATAAAATCAGTTGAAACTACAATCCACATACAGATTGGTTGCACTTGTTCACTCTACAACGTTTCAAATCAGACTGCCTCTCTCTAAAGCCAACATTCATCAGCTGAATGTTCCCCACTACAACGTTAGCGAACACTCAGCTGACCAACCGACCAATCAGAGAAAATAAAACAGAATGTATCATCAATTGACTAACTGAAACACTAGAGTACACAAACAACACAACACACACAACAGTAAACAAACACTTATATTTAATCAATATCGTTTACTCATTGTATAGAACAATTTCAAAACTTAAATACCTATAAATAATTACTAATTAATGAATGTCTTCTAGAGCGGATGTATAAAGCACGTGTAACCATTGGCGCTATCTATCACTGGTGGATTAAAATCAAACAAAGTACAAATATTTTTTAAAAATCATTACATTCGGCCATCCGACATCGTGCGATCTCCTGACGCACGTTTGAACAATTATATTTATACATTTAATAATGTATATACCACACATTTAACAAACAACAATATCAATAAATTATTTTATTTAAAAATAATTAAAGAGTTTATTTTAATTTAAAATTTAAATGAGCCTTACATTCAAAATCATTACATTCGGCTTATCGTTAATATTAGATTATTCTGGTTCAAGGTTTGTCATCATCATTATTACATTCAGTACTAGATGTTGAGCTGTTATCATCATTTGATGAAGTTTTATAATCGGGTGTACGTACATTTATCCAGGGTCTTATACGGTCAATGGAAACAACGCTTTTAAATTTATTTCTCCGTTTGCCAAAACCCGGAATTTCAGCAATTTTATACCGGTCATTACCCAAAACTTCTGTAATTTTATATGGACCTATGAATTTTGAAAGGAGTTTAGTGCTATTACCCTTATTATTGAAATTAGTTCTAGTAATTTTAATCAAATCGTCTACCTTATAGGTAGTGGCAGGGGCTCTACCGGCATCATAAGTAGTTTTTTGTTTTTCCTGACTAACGCGAATATTGGAACTAACCTCGTCTCTTATGTTTTGCAAGGTGTCTGGTATGGCGTCAGCACCAACATCCAATTTATTATTTAGACTATCTCTAAACCTGATGCCAAAAAGAGCCTCTGTAGCAGTCTTTTTAGTGGAGGAATTAACGGAATTATTTACACCCCATTGAATTTTTCCAAGATGAAGGTCCCAGTTGCGTTCGTCATCGCCATCATTATGTTTAGCTAGGGCGTTTAATATAGATTGATTATACCTTTCGGCTTGACCGTTCGCCCTAGGGCAAGCGACAGAGTTGAGAACATGTTTAATACCGTGACTGTCGCAAAAGCTCTTGAAAGTAGACGAAGTAAAAGAAGTACCGCGATCAGATATTACGCGATAAGGTAAACCAAAGTCATAAAATATATTTTCAAGAACTTTCACTGCAGTTTTGGTTTTTGTGTCTTTCACTGCTTTGGCGAATAAGTATTTTGTAAAACCGTCAACTATAGTGAGAATGTAAGCATTACCGTTCTTGCTCTTTACAAATGGGCCAAGATGGTCAATGTGAATTGTGTGGAACGGGATGCCTACCTTCTCTATGGGATACAATTGTCCAGACTTTTGTCCAGAAGAATTGTCTTTATTATAAGCACACTGAATACACGACTTTACATATTTCTTTATAAATCTCCTCATTTTTGGGAACCAAAAGACCGATTGAATTCGCTCAGTTGTTTTTGAAATGCCCAGATGCCCGGCATCGTCATGATTATAACGACATATTTGCCAACGAGCACTGCGAGGGACAACAAGACGAGTATCATCACCAACACGCCTATATACCCTTTTTTTTTTTTTTTTTTTTTTGGATGGGAAATCATCAAATGACCCCTCCCGCCCTGGGTGGAGCGGTAGGGAGTGTCAGACTTTTACTGACTAAAACCCACCCGTGCTCCTCCATGTGCCCTTTGCGTTCCAGGGCCGCGGCAACTCTTTCGAACAAATTCCGCAACCCTAGCAGGCACCGACCCTATGGGGCCCCGTCTCTGGTGCTGACGGCTCCTTGAGGCGCGCGTGAAGCACAACGCGTCGTCGACTCAGCCTGGTATTGGACGGCGAGCCACCCACGCTCACCGTCCCCAGGCATCAGCCACTGCGCAATAGCACAGCGGCCGACTTGTCTCTGGAGGAGGCCACGATGGGACCATTACTGGCACTCCATCTCGGCCCCCTCCCGAGAACCAGGAGTCGCAGCACCCACAGCAGTAGCGGCAGAAGCGGCGACGGAAGCCGCGGCGGCGGCAGAGGCGGCGGCGGCGGCGGACCTCTTGCCCTTGGTCGAGGCGGATGGCGCGCAGGCCCTTCCCCCAGCCCAGTGCTCGGCCGGCTTGCCAACAGCCGCACATGCAATGCAGTGCGGCGTGGCCTCGCACGAGCCGGCCCGATGACCGGGCTGACCACAGCGGAAACAAAGTCCGCTGCGGTCCACCTCCGAGGGGCACATAGCTCCCGTGTGGTTGCCCACATGGCAGCGGTAGCACCTCAGAGGTCTGGGTTCCAGCAGTTTTACCCGCGCAGACACCCACCCCACCAAGAGCCTTCGACCCTCCGACACAGTTCTGGCCGCCGTCACGGGGCAGCTCACCACAAGGGTTTGCATGCCCGTGTTGTCAGGACGGAGGTGCCCGCCTTGACGAGCTCGGCAGAGCACCCCCCAGTCCTGGCGACGGCGGCCACAACTTCCTCCTCCGTCACGGAGTCATCCAGGCCCACTATGCGCATATCGATGCGCTTAGTCGGCCTGGACACCCGGACCTCGTCCGCGGGTAAGACCGCCCTCAGCCTGTCGGCAAGGGCGTCCGCGAACGGGCCACTCTCCGCTCCGGCGAGCTCGAGCTTCCGGGCACCGGTCAAGGTCCTCCTGACCCCGATGCCCCCGCTGATGCCCAGCTCTTGGAGGCTCACCGCCTCCTTCGCCCGCTTCAGTACGGCGAGGTACGTCACGCCCCTCTGTTCCGCTTCCGGCTGCAGTGTGAGTACCACAGCCGCGGATTTCGGGGCGCGAAGCCTCGCCGCAATAGCGTTGGCCTTCCGCCGCTGCTTCCTCGCCTTCTTCCTGGCCGCCTCTTTGGCTCTCCGCTTCTGGCCAGCAACCTGCCACCCGGCCTCGGCCGCAGGAGGGTCCGAGGGCGGGGGTGGGGGCGGCTGCGGCACCACTGGGACCGCAGCCTTAGCCGCTCCTCCCCCAGCCTTCCTCCCACCCCTCTTCGCCGGGGCCGACTTAGTCGTCGCCGACGTCGTAGCCGCCGGCGCCACAGGCGCTGGCGCTGCTCCGCCCTTGGCCTTCGCCTTCGCCTTGCCGGACGTTCCCGGGCTGGCAGCCGCGGCGGCCGCGTACGAAGCCGCCTTCTGCTGCTGGCCCGGAGCCCTCTGATTCGCCACTGCTGGGGGACGCCGGACCATGTCCTCCAGGGCGGAGAACTGCTTCCGGAAGGGAGCCAGCTCCTGCCGCACCAGGTCCCGCACCTGGCTCAGCACTTGGCCCCCCTCCGGCTCGCTCGGAGGCCGCTCTGGCCATCCCCGCCAGGTCCCTCCGGAGCGACTCATTCTCCCGAACGAGTCGCTCCGTAAGAACCGCGAGTCGGGCGACCTCCGCCCGCAACTCAGACGCCTCTTTGGCCTCCTTTGCCCCGCCGACGTTGGCCGCCGCTGCCGCCAGGATGGAGGCTTTGGCCGCGCTGATGGCCTCCCGCTTCGAGGACTGCTTCCTCTTGAAGGCCACAGCGCGAATCGCGGCCTCCACCACCTCCTCAAATTTTTTCCCTCTCTCAGCAGCGGGAGGTGCCTCTCCCGGGGGCTCTGAGTCGTCAGAGTCGAGAGGAGGCGGAAGAGTAGAGGGAGCCCCACGACCGCTCCCTCCAGGGCAACGCCCCTCCTCCGCCAACCTCTCGGCCCGACGCCCCGCCTCCCGGGTAGAGGGAGCCAGCCCCCTCCCCGCCTCACTGCCCCTGCCCCGCCTTGCGGTGGTGATCTTGCGGGCGGAGGCAAACTCGCCCTGGGAGGACGACTCCTGGTCATCCTCCCGTCTGGGCCGCTTGCGGAAGAACTTGACGTTCTCCGCAGCAGCCCCCCTCGTCCGTCTTCAGAGCCCGCCGAGCTGACCGTTACTAGGTCTGGCGCGGAGCCGAAATCCGACTCCGCACCACCCCGGCGCTCAGGCGAACCCTCCTCTTCAAACTCGTACGCCATCAGCTCCTTAAAGGAGGCGGATCCGGATGACGACGATGACTCGGAGCCTCCTCGGCTCTTGTTGCCACTGGCAAGCGGAAGGTCTTTGTTGCCCACCCCAGAGTACGGAGGGCAGCCCACCGAAGCTGGGTGGGATTCCCCGACCGCCGAGCAGTCGGGACCCACCTGGGGACTCATTTTGCAAAGATCTTGGTTCATTATGTGCCTTTTAAGGGTGCGGTCCCTGTTTGCTCCGCCCCTTCTCAGGGCCCACTCTCCTCACCTCACCTCTCCACCTGCTCGCTGCTCTCACAGTCACGTCTGATGATCAGACGCGTACCAGAGAGCAGCGAGCAAGCGTGTGTCTCTCTTGGTCTGATCCCTCACTTGCGACCTTCCGGCATGAGTGGCTCTACCGGGAAAGCTCGCAAGATCATTGGGACGCTCAAGCCCCACCACGACGACAACGTGGAGACACATTCGGTGGGGACGCCTATATACCCTATGATTTTTAATTACATAATTTTTCTTGATATCTTTGGATTGTTCGTCCGATTCAGGTCTGAGCGTTTTGAAAATACGCGAAATATCTGGGTCTGATATTTGCAATGTTAATAACCAATTATCAGTCTCAATACTATAAACGGTAACGGAGGATTCTTCATTAATATCAGACGACAATACGGTATTGCGACTTAATGCATCAACATGTGTCATACGCGTCCCAGGTCTATATTCGATGGTAAAAGTGAACTCGCTGATTTGGAGCCACCATCTTGCTATTCGTGGTATAAGGTCTCGTTTAGTCAGTGTGGTTCGGAGTGCATTGCAGTCAGTTATTATTTTAAAGTTTAACCTATATATCTATCCTAACAGATAAACTCGAAACTTTTTAAGTGAGCAAACAATGGCCAATGTTTCAAGTTCATACGAATGTAAGTGACGCTCCTCAGGAGTCGTCTGCCTACTAAAGTAAGCAACAGGCTTAAGAACGCGAGGACTTGGTTGCCATTGTAACAATATACCCCCTACACCTAATGCACTAGCATCTGTGTGCAACTCTGTATCAAGTTTAGGATTGTATAAAGCTAAAATCGGTCTGTTTGTTAAACTTTCTTTTAATTTTGTAAATGACTTAAATTGGTCTTCTGTCCAAGTGAATGAATTTCCCTTTTTTAATAAATTAGTAAGTGGTCTCGCAATTTCACGAAAACCTTTTACGAATTTTCTAAAATAGCCAGCCAGTCCTAAAAATTGACGAACCTCATGAACGTTGCGTGGAGGAGGGAATTCTTTCACAGCTAGAATTTTAATTTCATTTGGTCTTATACCATCAGCGGATATTTCATAGCCCAGATAATTAATCACAGTGTCAAAGAAACGGCACTTTGAAAGTTTAAGGGTAAGATTATTTCCTCGTAACAGTTTTAAGATTTCCTCAAGCCTTCGAAAACCTTCCTCCAAATCACGTGAAGGTACTAGAATATCGTCTAAATAAGCCAGAGCAGATTCATGGCGCCTTGCACCGAGCATTTGGTTTATAACTCTTTGAAACACTGCCGGTGCATTAGCCAGCCCAAATGGCATTCTTTTAAATTCGTAATGCCCATCAGGTGTCACAAAAGCAGTTAGGGGACGACTCTCTTTGGACATCGGAACTTGATAATATCCTGAAACAAGGTCTAATGAAGTGAAAAATTGATTACCGCTGAGGTTAGTTATCTGGTCGTCAATTAATGGCAAGGGAAAACAATCTTTTCTAGTTTTGTTGTTTAAAGATCGGTAATCAACGCAAAGACGCAGTTCTCCAGTTTTCTTTTTAACAATAACTATAGGGCTAGCATAATTAGAGTCAGATTCCTGTATTATGTCATTTTGCAGAAGGTCATCAATAATATCCCGTACTTGACTTCTTTCAAAGTGTGATAAGCGATATGGTCTGTAAACGACATGTCTATCGTCAATCAAATCTATCTTCATTTCAACTGAATTATTACAACCTATTTCGCTTAAATCAAATGCAAAACAATCACGATACGATTGTAATAGGTCATAAAGTTTATCTTTTGTTTTATCATCAACTTGTGGACCGACTTTGATTTCAGCCTTAATAAGAGGAACTAGATTATTGGTATCTTTTACGATTTTATTTGTGCATAGAATTTTCTTTTCATTGAAAGGTAGTGCTCTAGCAATTACGGTATTCTTGGGTAAGTATAGGGTTTGGTCAGAGAGATTTGGTATAATAAGGTGACATTTACCGAAGTTAATATGATATGTTCCTTGATGTAAATTATATTCTTGACCAGGTTTGTTGTTATTATAACCCTCTATATAAACATCCCCAGAATAAGATGAATCTAAAGTAGATACTTCGACTAATTCGGATTTGTTGCTGCCCAGATTGGATTTGGATTGAGATTGGATTGTTTGGATTTGGTGGGACAAGGTGAGTTTAAAAGAGTTTAAATCACTGGTGTTGACGCGTAGATCAGGACTTTTGTAAAAAAAATAACGTATTGTTGTCTTTATAAACAGCTATGGATGGTAACTCGGTAAAATTTTGGCCAATTAGAAGAGGAGTTTGTATAAATTCGTCATTAACAACTAGTACTTCTACATTTGATTCAATTTCGTCAACTTTCAGGTTTATAAAAGTGCAATACACTGGCGTGACTGCAGAGTTACCAAAACCCTTGATTATAGGTAGTTTTGAAACAGCCCTTACGAGGTTAAGACTATTTGCATCCGATTCACGCATGAGACTACACTCGCTGCCAAAATCTATGTACCCAATTAAAATTTTATTGTTTGCTTCGACTTGCTTGAAAAACTTATTATTGCCGTGATTGCATGTAGAAATTGTTAGGGTTTTACGTTCTACGTTATCGTTTGACTTAGATTCTATACGCGGATTAAGCGGAGTTAGTTTGCAATTTTCGTTATTATGACCTACTCGGTGACACTTTAAACACTTTACAAGAGGTTTGGAACATTTGAAATAAGGGTGTCCCTTACTCCGACAGTTAAAACAAGTGATTGAGCTATCATTTGAAGTTGATGGCGAGGCATGATCATAACGCTTTTTATTAGTGGAAGCAGTTTCTGATAAAGTACGCTTAGAGCTGAGGAAATGCAACAAGTCCTCCGGCTCACTACAGTTTAATGCTTGAGCTCCATTTCTAATAGATTTATCATAAATACCGTGAGTTAAACAATCTACAGCTCTCTTACCACTTATATCACATCTATGTATAAGCATTAATTTGTCGTAAAAGTATTCGCATAAGTTTTCGTTACTCCGAGTAGTACGAGCTAACATTTCTTCCAGAAGCCGACCATAATTTTGCTCACTTGGAAAAGCCTTTTTAAGTTTATTTTGCCACTCTGTCCAACTAAACACTACACTTGGTAGGGCTTCAAACCATTTTTTTGCAAGGCCAGCAAGTTTTTGTAGAGCAAAATGTATAGTCTGCTTCTCATCCCATTCATATATTACAGAACATTCATTTACCTTTCTAACCCAGCTATCAATACTCTGAGATTTACTGGAGGGATCGAACTCCGGTTAGGGCTTGCAAATATTCGACAATTTTGCAATTCGAATATTCGATATTTTTTTGGGCTATTTTCGAAAGTAGGATATTATTGGGCATTTCACCCCACCTTCCGTTCCTTCGGCTCACTCCGTTCGCCTCCGTCACTCTCGGTGTGGTAGAATGCCCAATAATATCCCACGGAGTGGGCGCCGTTCCACATTTCAATAGTAGTCAATGGAGTGAGCGCCGTTACACATTTCAATAGTAGCCAACGGAGTGGGCGCCGTTCCACATTTCAATAATAGTCAATAGTAGCCAACGGAGTGGGCGCCGTTACACATTTCTGTTCCTTCGGCTCACTGCGTTCGCCTCCGTCACTGACGGTGTGGTAGAATATCCCAATAATATCCGACAGAGTGGGCGCCGTTCCACATTTCAATAATAGTCAACGGAGTGAGCGCCGTTACACATTTCAATAGTAGCCAACGGAGTGGGCGCCGTTACACATTTCTGTTCCTTCGGCTCACTGCGTTCGCCTCCGTCACTGACGGTGTGGTAGAATATCCCAATAATATCCGACGGAGTGGGCGCCGTTCCACATTTCCGTTCTTTCGGCTCACTCCGTTTGCCTCCGTCACTATTTTACCTTGTTATCTTAAGTTACATCAAGTCGAAGGGACCAGTCAGCCTAGACACTGCTTTATCGTGTCTAGCTGCTTCTAGGGTGCGCCACGAGGAGGCTCCTTTCATGCACCCCGCTAACCTAAAATTCAGGACAGATTGTCTCATGTCTCTCCACAATATTAGAGATAGCCCATATTCACACATCGCTCTGTTTCTGTGACCAGATTGGCTCGAGGACATCTGAACGTTAGGTTATCGTATACATTAAACTAAAATTCAGGACAGATTGTCTCATGTCTCTCCACAATATTAGAGATAGCGCATATTCACACATCGCTCTGTTTTTTGTGACCAGATTGGCTCGAGGACATCTGAACGTTAGGTTATCGCATACATTAAACTAAAATTCAGGACAGATTGTCTCATGTCTCTCCACAATATTAGAGATAGCGCATATTCACACATCGCTCTGTTTTTTGTGACCAGATTGGCTCGACGACATCTGAACGTTAGGTTATCTGATACATTAAACTAAAATTCAGGACAGATTGTCTCATGTCTCTCCACAATATTAGAGATAGCGCATATTCACACATCGCTCTGTTTTTTGTGACCAGATTGGCTCGAGGACATCTGAACGTTAGGATATTGTATACATTAAAATTCAGGACAGATTGTCTCATGTCTCTCCACAATATTAGAGATAGCGCTTATACATACATCACTCTGTTTTTTGTGACCAGATTGACTCGAGGACATCTGAACGTTAGGATATCGTACACAGTAAACTAAAATTCAGGACAGATTGTCTCATGCCTCTATCGAATTTCATTCGTACAAACCTTATGTAACAAGTTTCAACAGGAACGATGAAATGCGCATACCTATCAACCAACAGGATCTGTACATATTACCATCAGCGAGCACTCTCTATTTGGAAGGAACCGTTATCGTTAGCAAAAAAGATTCAAAAGAGAAAACTACTAGTGTCAATTTTACGAACAATGGACTACTCTTCTTGTTCCAAGATATTAGGTACGAACTAAACGGAGTGGATATTGATAAAATAAAAAAATGCAGGTATAACTACAACCATGAAATCATTAATAGTTCGGGTATAAATCAGTAATATAAAATAAAAAATATTTTCGATAAATTGATGTATTTTTATTTACTTTAATAAATTATTCAAAATTACTAAAAAAAATATTATATCTACCTACATACTTAACTTATAAACTTGTGATGTCATGTATGAAATTGAACACACTAACCCAACTAAATTAAACAAATAAGGAGATTAATATTATCTACTTACATTAAAACTATTTAGATATACACTAATTCTTACTTTAACTTTATCATAATTTTTGACTAAGTATACAAAATAAAATCATTATTACAATAAAACTTACATTTATGATATTTTAATAATTTATACATCCAAAATACCCTAATAACTATAATATTACTCACATATTTTGTATTGCTTATGACTATAAATCTTAGACAAAAACAGCTTAATAATAACCACTGTTCCCGCAAAGTTTTTTTGAAATTTTATTAATTAATGATAGCGTCTCCTCCATAACATAGTCCACCGATTCAGTTCACTACATACTGCGCACTTACACCACGTTCTGATCGTCACATGCAGATTCTTGTTGTTCACTGATATCCAGCACTTTACCCCACCTTCCGTTCCTTCGGCTCACTCCGTTCGCCTCCGTCACTCTCGGTGTGGTAGAATGCCCAATAATATCCCACGGAGTGGGCGCCGTTCCACATTTCAATAGTAGTCAATGGAGTGAGCGCCGTTACACATTTCAATAGTAGCCAACGGAGTGGGCGCCGTTCCACATTTCAATAATAGTCAATAGTAGCCAACGGAGTGGGCGCCGTTACACATTTCTGTTCCTTCGGCTCACTGCGTTCGCCTCCGTCACTGACGGTGTGGTAGAATATCCCAATAATATCCGACAGAGTGGGCGCCGTTCCACATTTCAATAATAGTCAACGGAGTGAGCGCCGTTACACATTTCAATAGTAGCCAACGGAGTGGGCGCCGTTACACATTTCTGTTCCTTCGGCTCACTGCGTTCGCCTCCGTCACTGACGGTGTGGTAGAATATCCCAATAATATCCGACGGAGTGGGCGCCGTTCCACATTTCCGTTCTTTCGGCTCACTCCGTTTGCCTCCGTCACTATTTTACCTTGTTATCTTAAGTTACATCAAGTCGAAGGGACCAGTCAGCCTAGACACTGCTTTATCGTGTCTAGCTGCTTCTAGGGTGCGCCACGAGGAGGCTCCTTTCATGCACCCCGCTAACCTAAAATTCAGGACAGATTGTCTCATGTCTCTCCACAATATTAGAGATAGCCCATATTCACACATCGCTCTGTTTCTGTGACCAGATTGGCTCGAGGACATCTGAACGTTAGGTTATCGTATACATTAAACTAAAATTCAGGACAGATTGTCTCATGTCTCTCCACAATATTAGAGATAGCGCATATTCACACATCGCTCTGTTTTTTGTGACCAGATTGGCTCGAGGACATCTGAACGTTAGGTTATCGCATACATTAAACTAAAATTCAGGACAGATTGTCTCATGTCTCTCCACAATATTAGAGATAGCGCATATTCACACATCGCTCTGTTTTTTGTGACCAGATTGGCTCGACGACATCTGAACGTTAGGTTATCTGATACATTAAACTAAAATTCAGGACAGATTGTCTCATGTCTCTCCACAATATTAGAGATAGCGCATATTCACACATCGCTCTGTTTTTTGTGACCAGATTGGCTCGAGGACATCTGAACGTTAGGATATTGTATACATTAAAATTCAGGACAGATTGTCTCATGTCTCTCCACAATATTAGAGATAGCGCTTATACATACATCACTCTGTTTTTTGTGACCAGATTGACTCGAGGACATCTGAACGTTAGGATATCGTACACAGTAAACTAAAATTCAGGACAGATTGTCTCATGCCTCTATCGAATTTCATTCGTACAAACCTTATGTAACAAGTTTCAACAGGAACGATGAAATGCGCATACCTATCAACCAACAGGATCTGTACATATTACCATCAGCGAGCACTCTCTATTTGGAAGGAACCGTTATCGTTAGCAAAAAAGATTCAAAAGAGAAAACTACTAGTGTCAATTTTACGAACAATGGACTACTCTTCTTGTTCCAAGATATTAGGTACGAACTAAACGGAGTGGATATTGATAAAATAAAAAAATGCAG
Source organism: Hecatera dysodea (assembly GCA_905332915.2). Classification (NCBI taxonomy): domain Eukaryota; kingdom Metazoa; phylum Arthropoda; class Insecta; order Lepidoptera; family Noctuidae; genus Hecatera; species Hecatera dysodea. Next base: position 9,007,130 of record HG995306.1, on the reverse strand, counting down.
GTATAACTACAACCATGAAATCATTAATAGTTCGGGTATAAATCAGTAATATAAAATAAAAAATATTTTCGATAAATTGATGTATTTTTATTTACTTTAATAAATTATTCAAAATTACTAAAAAAAATATTATATCTACCTACATACTTAACTTATAAACTTGTGATGTCATGTATGAAATTGAACACACTAACCCAACTAAATTAAACAAATAAGGAGATTAATATTATCTACTTACATTAAAACTATTTAGATATACACTAATTCTTACTTTAACTTTATCATAATTTTTGACTAAGTATACAAAATAAAATCATTATTACAATAAAACTTACATTTATGATATTTTAATAATTTATACATCCAAAATACCCTAATAACTATAATATTACTCACATATTTTGTATTGCTTATGACTATAAATCTTAGACAAAAACAGCTTAATAATAACCACTGTTCCCGCAAAGTTTTTTTGAAATTTTATTAATTAATGATAGCGTCTCCTCCATAACATAGTCCACCGATTCAGTCACTACATACTGCGCACTTACACCACGTTCTGATCGTCACATGCAGATTCTTGTTGTTCACTGATATCCAGCACTTTACCCCACCTTCCGTTCCTTCGGCTCACTCCGTTCGCCTCCGTCACTCTCGGTGTGGTAGAATGCCCAATAATATCCCACGGAGTGGGCGCCGTTCCACATTTCAATAGTAGTCAATGGAGTGAGCGCCGTTACACATTTCAATAGTAGCCAACGGAGTGGGCGCCGTTCCACATTTCAATAATAGTCAATAGTAGCCAACGGAGTGGGCGCCGTTACACATTTCTGTTCCTTCGGCTCACTGCGTTCGCCTCCGTCACTGACGGTGTGGTAGAATATCCCAATAATATCCGACAGAGTGGGCGCCGTTCCACATTTCAATAATAGTCAACGGAGTGAGCGCCGTTACACATTTCAATAGTAGCCAACGGAGTGGGCGCCGTTACACATTTCTGTTCCTTCGGCTCACTGCGTTCGCCTCCGTCACTGACGGTGTGGTAGAATATCCCAATAATATCCGACGGAGTGGGCGCCGTTCCACATTTCCGTTCTTTCGGCTCACTCCGTTTGCCTCCGTCACTATTTTACCTTGTTATCTTAAGTTACATCAAGTCGAAGGGACCAGTCAGCCTAGACACTGCTTTATCGTGTCTAGCTGCTTCTAGGGTGCGCCACGAGGAGGCTCCTTTCATGCACCCCGCTAACCTAAAATTCAGGACAGATTGTCTCATGTCTCTCCACAATATTAGAGATAGCCCATATTCACACATCGCTCTGTTTCTGTGACCAGATTGGCTCGAGGACATCTGAACGTTAGGTTATCGTATACATTAAACTAAAATTCAGGACAGATTGTCTCATGTCTCTCCACAATATTAGAGATAGCGCATATTCACACATCGCTCTGTTTTTTGTGACCAGATTGGCTCGAGGACATCTGAACGTTAGGTTATCGCATACATTAAACTAAAATTCAGGACAGATTGTCTCATGTCTCTCCACAATATTAGAGATAGCGCATATTCACACATCGCTCTGTTTTTTGTGACCAGATTGGCTCGACGACATCTGAACGTTAGGTTATCTGATACATTAAACTAAAATTCAGGACAGATTGTCTCATGTCTCTCCACAATATTAGAGATAGCGCATATTCACACATCGCTCTGTTTTTTGTGACCAGATTGGCTCGAGGACATCTGAACGTTAGGATATTGTATACATTAAAATTCAGGACAGATTGTCTCATGTCTCTCCACAATATTAGAGATAGCGCTTATACATACATCACTCTGTTTTTTGTGACCAGATTGACTCGAGGACATCTGAACGTTAGGATATCGTACACAGTAAACTAAAATTCAGGACAGATTGTCTCATGCCTCTATCGAATTTCATTCGTACAAACCTTATGTAACAAGTTTCAACAGGAACGATGAAATGCGCATACCTATCAACCAACAGGATCTGTACATATTACCATCAGCGAGCACTCTCTATTTGGAAGGAACCGTTATCGTTAGCAAAAAAGATTCAAAAGAGAAAACTACTAGTGTCAATTTTACGAACAATGGACTACTCTTCTTGTTCCAAGATATTAGGTACGAACTAAACGGAGTGGATATTGATAAAATAAAAAAATGCAGGTATAACTACAACCATGAAATCATTAATAGTTCGGGTATAAATCAGTAATATAAAATAAAAAATATTTTCGATAAATTGATGTATTTTTATTTACTTTAATAAATTATTCAAAATTACTAAAAAAAATATTATATCTACCTACATACTTAACTTATAAACTTGTGATGTCATGTATGAAATTGAACACACTAACCCAACTAAATTAAACAAATAAGGAGATTAATATTATCTACTTACATTAAAACTATTTAGATATACACTAATTCTTACTTTAACTTTATCATAATTTTTGACTAAGTATACAAAATAAAATCATTATTACAATAAAACTTACATTTATGATATTTTAATAATTTATACATCCAAAATACCCTAATAACTATAATATTACTCACATATTTTGTATTGCTTATGACTATAAATCTTAGACAAAAACAGCTTAATAATAACCACTGTTCCCGCAAAGTTTTTTTGAAATTTTATTAATTAATGATAGCGTCTCCTCCATAACATAGTCCACCGATTCAGTCACTACATACTGCGCACTTACACCACGTTCTGATCGTCACATGCAGATTCTTGTTGTTCACTGATATCCAGCACTTTACCCCACCTTCCGTTCCTTCGGCTCACTCCGTTCGCCTCCGTCACTCTCGGTGTGGTAGAATGCCCAATAATATCCCACGGAGTGGGCGCCGTTCCACATTTCAATAGTAGTCAATGGAGTGAGCGCCGTTACACATTTCAATAGTAGCCAACGGAGTGGGCGCCGTTCCACATTTCAATAATAGTCAATAGTAGCCAACGGAGTGGGCGCCGTTACACATTTCTGTTCCTTCGGCTCACTGCGTTCGCCTCCGTCACTGACGGTGTGGTAGAATATCCCAATAATATCCGACAGAGTGGGCGCCGTTCCACATTTCAATAATAGTCAACGGAGTGAGCGCCGTTACACATTTCAATAGTAGCCAACGGAGTGGGCGCCGTTACACATTTCTGTTCCTTCGGCTCACTGCGTTCGCCTCCGTCACTGACGGTGTGGTAGAATATCCCAATAATATCCGACGGAGTGGGCGCCGTTCCACATTTCCGTTCTTTCGGCTCACTCCGTTTGCCTCCGTCACTATTTTACCTTGTTATCTTAAGTTACATCAAGTCGAAGGGACCAGTCAGCCTAGACACTGCTTTATCGTGTCTAGCTGCTTCTAGGGTGCGCCACGAGGAGGCTCCTTTCATGCACCCCGCTAACCTAAAATTCAGGACAGATTGTCTCATGTCTCTCCACAATATTAGAGATAGCCCATATTCACACATCGCTCTGTTTCTGTGACCAGATTGGCTCGAGGACATCTGAACGTTAGGTTATCGTATACATTAAACTAAAATTCAGGACAGATTGTCTCATGTCTCTCCACAATATTAGAGATAGCGCATATTCACACATCGCTCTGTTTTTTGTGACCAGATTGGCTCGAGGACATCTGAACGTTAGGTTATCGCATACATTAAACTAAAATTCAGGACAGATTGTCTCATGTCTCTCCACAATATTAGAGATAGCGCATATTCACACATCGCTCTGTTTTTTGTGACCAGATTGGCTCGACGACATCTGAACGTTAGGTTATCTGATACATTAAACTAAAATTCAGGACAGATTGTCTCATGTCTCTCCACAATATTAGAGATAGCGCATATTCACACATCGCTCTGTTTTTTGTGACCAGATTGGCTCGAGGACATCTGAACGTTAGGATATTGTATACATTAAAATTCAGGACAGATTGTCTCATGTCTCTCCACAATATTAGAGATAGCGCTTATACATACATCACTCTGTTTTTTGTGACCAGATTGACTCGAGGACATCTGAACGTTAGGATATCGTACACAGTAAACTAAAATTCAGGACAGATTGTCTCATGCCTCTATCGAATTTCATTCGTACAAACCTTATGTAACAAGTTTCAACAGGAACGATGAAATGCGCATACCTATCAACCAACAGGATCTGTACATATTACCATCAGCGAGCACTCTCTATTTGGAAGGAACCGTTATCGTTAGCAAAAAAGATTCAAAAGAGAAAACTACTAGTGTCAATTTTACGAACAATGGACTACTCTTCTTGTTCCAAGATATTAGGTACGAACTAAACGGAGTGGATATTGATAAAATAAAAAAATGCAGGTATAACTACAACCATGAAATCATTAATAGTTCGGGTATAAATCAGTAATATAAAATAAAAAATATTTTCGATAAATTGATGTATTTTTATTTACTTTAATAAATTATTCAAAATTACTAAAAAAAATATTATATCTACCTACATACTTAACTTATAAACTTGTGATGTCATGTATGAAATTGAACACACTAACCCAACTAAATTAAACAAATAAGGAGATTAATATTATCTACTTACATTAAAACTATTTAGATATACACTAATTCTTACTTTAACTTTATCATAATTTTTGACTAAGTATACAAAATAAAATCATTATTACAATAAAACTTACATTTATGATATTTTAATAATTTATACATCCAAAATACCCTAATAACTATAATATTACTCACATATTTTGTATTGCTTATGACTATAAATCTTAGACAAAAACAGCTTAATAATAACCACTGTTCCCGCAAAGTTTTTTTGAAATTTTATTAATTAATGATAGCGTCTCCTCCATAACATAGTCCACCGATTCAGTCACTACATACTGCGCACTTACACCACGTTCTGATCGTCACATGCAGATTCTTGTTGTTCACTGATATCCAGCACTTTACCCCACCTTCCGTTCCTTCGGCTCACTCCGTTCGCCTCCGTCACTCTCGGTGTGGTAGAATGCCCAATAATATCCCACGGAGTGGGCGCCGTTCCACATTTCAATAGTAGTCAATGGAGTGAGCGCCGTTACACATTTCAATAGTAGCCAACGGAGTGGGCGCCGTTCCACATTTCAATAATAGTCAATAGTAGCCAACGGAGTGGGCGCCGTTACACATTTCTGTTCCTTCGGCTCACTGCGTTCGCCTCCGTCACTGACGGTGTGGTAGAATATCCCAATAATATCCGACAGAGTGGGCGCCGTTCCACATTTCAATAATAGTCAACGGAGTGAGCGCCGTTACACATTTCAATAGTAGCCAACGGAGTGGGCGCCGTTACACATTTCTGTTCCTTCGGCTCACTGCGTTCGCCTCCGTCACTGACGGTGTGGTAGAATATCCCAATAATATCCGACGGAGTGGGCGCCGTTCCACATTTCCGTTCTTTCGGCTCACTCCGTTTGCCTCCGTCACTATTTTACCTTGTTATCTTAAGTTACATCAAGTCGAAGGGACCAGTCAGCCTAGACACTGCTTTATCGTGTCTAGCTGCTTCTAGGGTGCGCCACGAGGAGGCTCCTTTCATGCACCCCGCTAACCTAAAATTCAGGACAGATTGTCTCATGTCTCTCCACAATATTAGAGATAGCCCATATTCACACATCGCTCTGTTTCTGTGACCAGATTGGCTCGAGGACATCTGAACGTTAGGTTATCGTATACATTAAACTAAAATTCAGGACAGATTGTCTCATGTCTCTCCACAATATTAGAGATAGCGCATATTCACACATCGCTCTGTTTTTTGTGACCAGATTGGCTCGAGGACATCTGAACGTTAGGTTATCGCATACATTAAACTAAAATTCAGGACAGATTGTCTCATGTCTCTCCACAATATTAGAGATAGCGCATATTCACACATCGCTCTGTTTTTTGTGACCAGATTGGCTCGACGACATCTGAACGTTAGGTTATCTGATACATTAAACTAAAATTCAGGACAGATTGTCTCATGTCTCTCCACAATATTAGAGATAGCGCATATTCACACATCGCTCTGTTTTTTGTGACCAGATTGGCTCGAGGACATCTGAACGTTAGGATATTGTATACATTAAAATTCAGGACAGATTGTCTCATGTCTCTCCACAATATTAGAGATAGCGCTTATACATACATCACTCTGTTTTTTGTGACCAGATTGACTCGAGGACATCTGAACGTTAGGATATCGTACACAGTAAACTAAAATTCAGGACAGATTGTCTCATGCCTCTATCGAATTTCATTCGTACAAACCTTATGTAACAAGTTTCAACAGGAACGATGAAATGCGCATACCTATCAACCAACAGGATCTGTACATATTACCATCAGCGAGCACTCTCTATTTGGAAGGAACCGTTATCGTTAGCAAAAAAGATTCAAAAGAGAAAACTACTAGTGTCAATTTTACGAACAATGGACTACTCTTCTTGTTCCAAGATATTAGGTACGAACTAAACGGAGTGGATATTGATAAAATAAAAAAATGCAGGTATAACTACAACCATGAAATCATTAATAGTTCGGGTATAAATCAGTAATATAAAATAAAAAATATTTTCGATAAATTGATGTATTTTTATTTACTTTAATAAATTATTCAAAATTACTAAAAAAAATATTATATCTACCTACATACTTAACTTATAAACTTGTGATGTCATGTATGAAATTGAACACACTAACCCAACTAAATTAAACAAATAAGGAGATTAATATTATCTACTTACATTAAAACTATTTAGATATACACTAATTCTTACTTTAACTTTATCATAATTTTTGACTAAGTATACAAAATAAAATCATTATTACAATAAAACTTACATTTATGATATTTTAATAATTTATACATCCAAAATACCCTAATAACTATAATATTACTCACATATTTTGTATTGCTTATGACTATAAATCTTAGACAAAAACAGCTTAATAATAACCACTGTTCCCGCAAAGTTTTTTTGAAATTTTATTAATTAATGATAGCGTCTCCTCCATAACATAGTCCACCGATTCAGTCACTACATACTGCGCACTTACACCACGTTCTGATCGTCACATGCAGATTCTTGTTGTTCACTGATATCCAGCACTTTTACCTGGATCAGTCGTAATCCTTTTTTCTTCTCATTGTTTATGACATATGATTCACATTTAGGCAGAGACTTCTGTTTTAGACACTCACGGCTTGTTCTAGGTTTCTTGTTAGCAGTTCCGCAGTCTTTTCTTGTTCTAGGCTCCTTGTTGGCAGGTATTTGTTGTTCTTGGAAATCTGTGATATGCCAGCTTAAACTCGGAGTCGGAAAACCTTGACCGTATTGTGAGAAGTCGACAATATCTTGAGAATCACACATTATTGATGGTCTGAAACAACAAAATTATAATCTATACTTATAATAAATCTGTAGAGAGGTCAATTCTGTACAAGGAATATATTTTCAAAATAACTATCAGGGGGTGATTAGTGATCGATACTGGTGCCAAAAACGCAATCAGTAAAATTTTTGTCTGTCTGTCTGTCTGTCTGTATGTTCTTTATAGAAACAAAAACTACTCGACCGATTTTAACGAAACTTGGTACAATTATTCTTCATACTCCTGGGCAGGTTATAGTATACTTATCATCACGCTACAACCAATAGGAGCAGAGCAGTGAAGGAAAATGTTGGGAAAACGGGAGTAGTTACTCCATTTTTTAAGCTTCCATCGCGTGTGTAGCCTTAATGGTTAAAGTTACATAGAAATTATGTATTACGGAAATGTTTTACATAAAATTATCTAAAAAATATCCCACTACAGCATATGTCTATCTTTATGGTTGACTCACAATAACACGTGTAACTCCCGATAGCTTAGCAGTAATCTTACGTTTATCGTCGGATCGGGCTGAAATTTGGCATGCAGGTAGATGTTATGACGTAGGCATCCGCTAAGAAAGGATTTTGATTAATTCTACCCCCAAGGGGATAAAATAGGGGATGAACGTTTGTATGAAACTTTGTCAATTTTAAACCGATCGGGCTGAGAGTTTCAAAATCGGGGGTAAAGTAACTATTCCACGCGGACGAAGTCGCTGGCAGAAGCTAGTGATTAATAATCATGTTCAACAAAATAAATAAAGAAATAATTGTATAAGTACTTATACGCTTGTGCAATACTTACAATTTGTTTCGTTTTATTTTATTTTTTTCAAGTGATGTAATGTGACCGGTCCGGCTGACTGCCTTGTGATGTATGTACTTATCATATTATTAGGGGTTAAAGTATGAAATGGCCGATTTGTACTGAAAATCTAAATTGTTTATTTTTTAATTTTTAACAGATGTATTTAGTCAAAATAGTTACCATTATTATCTATACATTGCTGCCATCTAATAGGAAGATCATTTATGCCTTTGCGATAGAACTCTGAGGATCTAGACTGCACAAAATGTGTGAAAGCATTTTGTAGGTAGGTACTGCCTCTTGGGGAGAAAACTTCTTGTCACGTAGATAATTGTCCAAATTACGAAAAAATGGTAGTCCATTGGAGCAAGGTCTAGCGAATACGGAGGATGATGAATAGTTTCTAACTGCAGTTCTTCAAGGGTCAAAACGGTTTCTCGTGCAGTATGAGGTCTCGCGTTGTCATGGAGCAATAATGGTGAAGATCGATTCATGAGTCGGGGCTGTTTTACTGCTAGTTTTGCCAACATTGTTCGGAGTTCGGCACAATAGACATCTGCCGTTATTACTTGACCAGATCGGAGAAAACTATAGTGAATAACACCATGCTGAGACCACCAAACAGTTACCATTACCTTTTTATTGGTAAGTTTTACTTTAGGACACTGTTGTGGCGTTTGACCTGGGGTCAGCCATTGCATTTTTCTTTTACGGTTATCATAAAGAATCCACTTTTCATCACATGTCACAATTCGATCCAATATTCCTTCATTTCTGTACCGATTCAACAAGGCAACACAAGTTTCAACACGCGTTTCTTTCTGCAGATCAGTCAAATCATGAAGCACCAATTTTTCGTATTTTTTATTTTATTGATTTGACGCAAATGAGTCAATATTGCGGGTAAGGTAACTTTAAACCATGCCGTTAATTCCTGGGTAGTTTGACTAGGATCGGCTTCCACCATCTCTCTTAATTCATCGTTATTCACCTGTGTGGGCGGTCTTCCTCGTGGCTCGTTCTTCAAGTCGAAGTTTCCATCACGAAAGCGTTTAAACCAAAATCGCACGGTGCGTTCATTAGCAGACCCCTCTCCAAACGCAACATTGATATTGCGGGCTGTTTCTACCGCATTACTTCCGCGTCGAAACTAGTATTAAAAAATCACTCGATTTTTTGCAGTATCCATCTTTATTGTATAAGTTGAATAACAAAAACAATTGAAAGTCGATATTCAAATGTTTCACATTATTTAAAAGAAGAACATCATAGAAACCATGTGAAAAAAGTTTCTTTCGAAAACCTCAAACCACGAAGATTCTATGTCAATTCAAAAAACCTATTACAATAAATGGGCAATTTCATAATTTAACCCTATTTATTATGAAATGAAAACTCTATAAAACCTTGCGATATGAATCAATTTCATGTCTCAACAAGTTCAATCTAATGCGCACCTGGATCGGTGTCAAATTCCACACCGCGCGTGCGAACTTCGAACCATGACTAATTTGTCATCAAAACTGGACATTACATCTTTTATCACTTTGGAACCTGTATCAACACGCTGCGAGACCTATGTGCTTTATCATAAGAAACAGAAATGAAACAGATTTATGAATATGAAATATTATTTATTCAGATAATAAATACACCTACACTGTTTAAGTCTAACTAGTAAAAGGGACACCAAGAATACACACATTTAAAATTGCATACATAATAAAACCAGTTTTTAATTCCACGACAATGTTACTTATTTCACTTTAAAAAAGTAACAAACATCCATCCACCCACCCTTACAGACTTTTTACAATAGCAAGTAAAGCAATATAGGTAGGTTGAAAGATTATCTAACTTTCCATTTGGAACGTCATAAGTTTCACCATTTACAATCAATAAAATACATATTAACATTACATAAATATACTTGCGTTACCCCAAGTTATACATAGTAGAAACTTTATCAAACGATAGCAATCGTTTATCATCATTGCTTGAAAGTGCTATTTTATAGAATAGAATAGAATACTCTTTATTATGTACACCATACAAGTTACAGAAAATATATACAAAGAAAACATTACATAGGGTGACACAAGGGGAGGGTCTGTATTTATGCTTTTGCGGTTGCACAACGACATGCTTTGCTTTGCTTTGCTTGGTAGTATAGATGCAGGCCTACCTTGCCGTCTCCTTCAGAGATGGGAAGGTGGCGTGGTCTTGAGGGGGAGCGCAACGGTCGTGTAGATCCTCAAGGCAAGTCCGGTGGATATACCTTCACGAGGTTGCCACCCCGTTATTGGTCTAATTCCCTATGAAATAGACGCAACTGAAAACACCGGGCGACTTTTTCACTCCGAACCGGGACCCTCCTGTGACGGGGTGGTCGCGGACTCGGTTGTCACCAAACAAGCTGATGACGAGTAGGAGAAGCTAGTCACCTGCGCTAGGACCTGCGCAGTCGAGCGCCGTAAGCGGGGATGAAGGAGTCCTGGGGGGTTGAGCCAATCGGCGCTGGCGGTTATGCGTCCGTGAGGCAACACGCCCCCTTTGGTCTGGAATTCACGCGAAACGGTGGCCCTATCCTCTAGCCAAGGGTAGGGAAATGGCCACAGTGTCCCGTCAGAGGGCCACAGGCGAGGTGCGTGGGGTCCGCGGAGGCTGCCCTCGGGCGGCCGATGCGGTAGGTAAAGGCCATGCTGACGGTGTGAGTGAGGGTTGATCAGTTCGTGGGGGTAGGCCTTTCGACCTTCCACGCCAACCCGATCAAGCACCCGATGTCGCGCTGTAAACCAGCCTTGCGCACCTATATCTCTCTGGTAGTCCTAACGATCGCACTCACAGAAGTGCGACGTTCCCAGGTGCGGGCTCCATGGTGGGTGGGAGCCAGAGAGATGAATTTCAAAATCATATAGTATGGATATTAACAGGCCAACTATAAAAACCGCAGGAGTGGAGTCGGCGAAAGCTGGCAAAACTCCTAAGCGAGGTGCCCCCGGCACTTCGCTCGCCCCTGGTTGCTCAGCAGCTAACGCCGCAGGCACCAGCGCGGGCGCCGGTCCGGCTGTGGCGAAAACCGCAGCTAAGACCAAATCTAAGTCCCAATCTAAGCAAAGGAGAACGGCGCTGCATGGGACCAGTACCGATCCTTCACACACAAAGGTGAAAACGGCGATGGATGACACCATTGCCAGAAGTAACCTTGCTAAGCACCCTCTTCCTCCTCCTGAAGTTCCTCCGGCCTCGTCCCAGAACGCGGCCGCCCTCGGTCAACAGGGGTTGGTCAGTAGCACTGAGGACATCTTCAGTAGCGCCTGGCAGGTGCCTTTGCGCAAGGGTAAAGGCAAGAGCAAGGGTAAAAACTCTACTCCACAAGCCCATTGCTCCTGTTCCGAACATCTAAGTTCGACAGCTCCCACTAGCCAGGGTAAGAGGAGGGAAAGGCTGACGTGCAAGGAGCGGCGTCAGGAACGCAGAAGGGGAGGCAAAGCCCCCCGAAACAAGCAGGTTACTGCCACCAGGGTGAACTTCTCCGAAGGGAAACGGTCGCAGGCTGAGGCCGGCTCTAGCCGACCAAGGTCCAATTCGTCGCCTAGACCCGAAGGAGATCCAGCCAAGGTGGTAACCACGATGCCGCAACCCGATGGGAACGTTCAGGCTGTGGCCAAGCGAGCTCTCAACGAGACTTCATCACCTCGCGGAGAGCATAAGCGGCTGCGGCTTGATCAGTCCCATCGAGTTGCCAGCAGAAGCTACGCCCAAGCTGCCAGTGCGTCCCTGAACGTCGCAATTACCTGCGACCGAAGTGGCGTCATCAGCCAGGGCGTTGCGGACCAGATCCTCGCTGCTATCCAGAAAAGGATAATCAGTGAGGCCTGCTCCCCTATACAGGGCACACCAGGGCCAACTTTCAACGCTAAGCCGTTGTACGCCGGTGGGGTCCTCAAGCTATGGTGCGGTAACGACAATACTTTAGCCTGGCTAAAGAAAACAGTCTCCAGCCTGGCTCTACCGGCTAGCACCTCATTGGTCGTTAAGAGCCAGTCGGAGATACAGAAGCGGGTACGCTGCGGCATTGCCATTCCCGACGACCAGGGAGTCTACGAGGACTCGACCTTTATTGGGCGAGCCCTGTGTTATCAGAACCCCTGGATCAACGTGAAACGGTGGGTGCTGCTGCACGCCGAAAAACAGAGGGCATGCTGGTTTGTGGTGCTGGCTATCCCCGAGGACCAAATTCCGACCCTGATGAGCTCCGAGCGCCGACTCTCAATAGGCTTGGGATCGGTTTACGTGAAGTTCCAGGGTCGGAACGGCAGGTTTGTCGACGTCCCTCAGGGGTGGGACCCGACCACGAGACAGCTGCTCGAAACAGGGGAGACCAGCCCCCCAACAAACAACCCGGACGCAACCGCGACTGAACCTGCCGAAGCGGGAGATTCAGCCGCCCCCGCCGCCGACGTGGGTGCTGTTCCTTCATCGGGGGGGGAGCCGGACGACTTACTGTTGTCCCCGGCTTCGGACCCGGTAGGGGACGGCTTCGACGAAGGCGACCTGTTTGCCGGGCTGCGACTCGAGGGTGACGAAGAGGGTCTCGCCTGCGATGGCGTCCCCTTTGTCGGCTTGTAAGGTCTTGCAAGCAAACCTCCACCACAGTCAGACCGCGACGGCTCAACTTCGCAAGTGGCTGGAGGTTCAGCACACTGCCATTGCCCTGATCCAAGAGCCGTGGATCAGGGGTGGCCATATACGAGGACTCTCCAATCTCGGAGGTAAGCTCCTTGTTAATTCAGACCATGTGCATCCTAGATCGTGCATCTATGTCACAGGTAACCTGAAAGCACAGCCTCTAAACGACTTCTGTTGCAGAGACATCTCTGCTGCTAGGCTGATTATACAACGGGGCGACAAAGCGCTGCCGACTGTCTTTGTCTCGGCGTACATGCCAGAGGCGGAGGAACCGCCCCCTATCAACCTTGTACGCCTCGTCAACCATTGTGAAAGCAGCGGCGATGAAGTTGTCATCGGGACAGACGCAAATGCACACCACCCTCTGTGGGGGATGGACTCACAAAATGCAAGGGGTAAGGCGATTGTTGACTTCTTGTTCACCACTAACCTATCCCTACTAAACACAGGCTCGGAACCGACCTTCGTAACTAGACGTAGTCGAACAATTATAGACCTCACTCTGGCTACAGAGGGCGCAGCGGAACTTATCACGGGCTGGCAGGTCTCTGATGAGGCCTCCTGCTCAGACCACAGGTGGATCCGCTTCGACATCCAGGTCTGTATAACACCTAAACAACCCCGGCGTAATCCACGCAATACTGATGTGGGGGCATACAGACGCAGTCTTAATGCAAGACTTGCGCCACTAGGCGATTCGATGAGTCTGGGAGACACGGCACAGATCGATGCACAGGTAACGCAGCTCACCGAATCGTTGGTAAGCAGCTACCAGACCGCCTGCCCGGAAACGATTCCGCGCGATACACCGGGGAAACAACCGTGGTGGGGCGCGGAACTTCAGCGCAAGCGCGGTAAGGTAAGGAAAGCTCTTAACAGAGCCATGAATACATGTAGGGATGAGGACTGGGATACTTATTACGCAGCCAAATCCAGCTACAAAAAATGCATCAGATCCAGAAGTAATACTGGATGGTGTAAATTCTGTGGTAACATTGAATCGTGCCAACAAGCAAACAGGGTAAGGAAAATACTGGCGCAACACAACTCGCCTGGTCCCGCCACAATTCGTAAACCCGACAACAAGCTCACCACGTCACCTGAAGAAACGAGACGCGTCCTAGTAGAGACTCACTTCCCTGGAAGCGTATTCGCGCAAGTGACTGAAGGGCTTGAAGTTATTCAAACACCATCGGAGGATGATTGGCTTTATGCAAAAAAGATGATTACGCTGGAAAAACTCCAGTGGGCAATCAGAAGCTTCCAACCCTTCAAGGCGCCAGGTCCCGATGGTGTGTTTCCTGCCCTACTGCAGTGGGGGGGGTAGCGCCGTCACAACAAGACTGGTGCCCTTGATGAGAACGTGCCTGGCCTTTAGATATGTTCCTAAGGGATGGAGGGAAGTGAAAGTTATATTCATTCCAAAGCCAGGTAAGAGTGACTACACAAACGCCAAATCCTATCGACCCATAAGCCTGACCTCTTTCCTTTTAAAGACCATGGAAAGACTGTGTGAAAGGGAACTACGAGATGGCGTTTTAAAAACATTACCACTACATAGTAACCAGCATGCATATAGCTCAGGTAAGTCGACAGAATCTGCTCTTCATCTGGTGGTTAGCCAGATAGAGGAAGCGATACATCAGAAAGGTTCCTGCCTGGGCACTTTCATAGACATCGAAGGAGCTTTCGACAAAACAAACTTCTCCAGCATAAGTGCCGCTCTCTCCAAGCACGGCGTAGAACAGGTACTTAACGACTGGATCACTAATATGTTAAGCAAACGATTGGTTCGTCTTGAGGAGGAGCAGCAGATGGCTTTGATAGCTAGAGGCTGCCCACAGGGAGGAGTGCTCTCCCCTCTTCTGTGGAACCTGGTGATAAATGACCTCATTACCAAACTAAACGCACATCGTTACTATACAATAGGTTATGCAGACGACCTCGCAATTCTCGTACCCGGGAAGGTGACTGGAACGATCTGCAACCTTACTCAACAAGCACTACGCATCGTGGAGAGGTGGTGCGGTGAATATGACCTGTCTGTGAACCCCACTAAAACTGAACTAGTCATGTTTACACAAAAGCGAGCACTAGGCCATGTTGTTTAGGTTCACTTTGGTGTGTACGGGATACTTGTTTTTAAAATCACAAATGCGTCTGCTCTTTGGAGTGTTTATTAGCGACTAACTTCACAATTCTAATGTAGCTACTTAAATACGAATTAAGTTAACGACGCAACATACCGCCCACCAAAGGGACGACAAGGCCCTTTAAATAATGCTTAGTGGACTGTATACATATTCTGAAAAATTAAATTGATGAGCAGTATGCAACGTTTACAAATATCCAATAACATTATTGTAACTACAGTGCTGTTTGCTATGAAGTTAAGTTACAACAATAAAAATAAATAGATTTTAGCCTGCATGCAAAATTGAAATGAGACTTACTCATGATAAGTTATTACAATAATTATTGTTAACAATCACTTAGTGTCAATAGGTAGGGGACATAGTTTCGTGACAGACCTCTTCACAATGCTATTGCCAGATTTAACGCTATACACTCGTGTGAGTCCATCATGACCGGGATGCTTCTCTACAATTCGGCCTAGTAACCATTTTCCTGCTGGCATTCCATCAGTTTTGATGAGTACTATATCACCAACAGAGAATTCTTGTTTCTTCTTGTGCCAGATAGGACGCTGTTGTAGGCTAGTTAAATATTCGTTTTGCCATCGTCGCCAGATGTCGCCTACGAGCTTTTGAGTGTATTGCCATCGTGTTAGGTTATGAATTTTTGTGTCTTTAAAATCTGGAGAGGGTACGACGATTGGTGCTTCATGTATCAAAAAATGACCAGGTGTCAGTGGTTCTATAGAATCTGCGTCTGAGTCATCAATAGGACATAGAGGTCTTGAGTTGAGGCACGCTTCGATTTGGCACAGTATTGTTGTCATTTCTTCGAACGTGAGATTTGTTGTTAACACACGTTTCAAATGAGTCTTCAGAGATTTCACACCAGTTTCCCAGAGGCCTCCAAAGTTAGGACTGTAAGCTGGTATAAAATGCCACTGTTTACCTTCCAAAGCCAACTTGTGCGCAATGACCCCTTCAAAATTCAAGTTAGCTTCTTGCCATGCTGCGGCTAAATCCTTCTCTGCACCAACAAAGTTTCTCCCTTGGTCGCTCCACATATGACTGCATTTACCTCTTCTTGATACAAATCGTTTATAGGCAGCAATAAATCCCTCTGATGTAAGGTCTCCCACTAATTCAAGATGTATAGCCTTTGTAGACATACAAACAAATAAAGCGATGTAAGCCTTTTGAGTTTTCATGCCTCTTCCCCTTGACATTAATATTTGGAATGGACCGGCATAATCCACGCCACTGTGCAAAAAGGCTCTGGTGGGGGTTACTCTTTCCTTTGGCAGATCTCCCATGATCTGAGTTCGTGCACTAGCTCTTTGTTTTGCACACACTAAACATTTTCGATTATGATTTTTTATTAGTCCCTTAGCTCGAATAATCCAATATTTAGAGCGTAAAACGCACAACATTAACTGAACACCACCGTGTAGTGTTTGAATATGAGCGTCTGCTATGAGTAAAGGAGTTAAATTGTTGTCATGTCCTAATATTATAGGATGTTTGCTTTTCTCGTCTAAATTTGCATGTCGAAGACGACCGCCCACCCTGAGGATACCGTCTTGATCTAAGTATGGGGTAAGTGTTTTAATGTTGCTATTTTTCTTCAAATTTTTATTTAATTTTAATCTGTTAATTTCATCTGTGAATTCCTCTCTCTGTACTAGCTTAATGCATTTTATCAAGGATGTGTGCAATTCTTCTGTCGTTAAACTTCTGCAAAGTTCGTAAGTATCTAATTCTCTTTTGTAATTAATAAATCTTCGACAATATGTTATGACTTTCAATAATTCTTGTAAGTTATCAAATTGCTTAAATTTTGTTGTGAAATTTTCTTCTACATCTTGAATTTTAATATTTACTTGTATTTTATTATTTTTCTGTTCCAGGTCAGTGGCGACAACATCAGGCCGTTTTAATAATATTTTTCTTTCAGATAACCATTTAGGACCTTTCCACCATAACTCTGATTGTTTCAGTTCAGTAATTGACATGCCTCTCGAAGCAATGTCTGCAGGATTATCTTCTGACGCAACGTGGTACCATTGGTTGTTATTGAGGGTTTCAGTGATTTCTGCGACACGATTGGCCACAAATGTTTTCCATCTATGTGGTTCTCCGGATAGCCATGCGATGACAATTGTAGAATCGGTCCACGCAAACATTTGTGCTGTCGATATTCTCATAGCTGTACCTATTTGATTCAATAATCGTGAAAGAAGCAGTGATCCAGAAAGCTCCAAACGTGGTAACGATATTGTTTTGAGTGGCGCCAGTCTTGTCCTTGCTGCTATTAGATTTGTTGTAATGTGGCCGTCTTCAGATTCTATTCTTATGTATGCGACAGCTGCATAAGCTTTCGTGGATGCATCGCTGAAGCCATGAATTTGTATATTTTTTATATCTGTGCTATAGGTTCCAAGCCATCGATCAATGTAAATGTTGTTTAGACCTTTCAGTTCTTCACGGAGAGTCACCCATTCTTCTTGTAGTAAAGGGCTTATTGTGTCATCCCAATCAACCCTTTCCAGCCACAGCCTTTGTATCAACATCTTAGCTGTCACTACACTCGGGGCAATCCATCCCAAGGGATCGAATAATCTTTGAACATCTGACAAGATTGTTCTTTTTGTTATGTTGACAGAAGTTTTTGGTAGTTTTAACTGGTATTGAAATTGATCTGTTCCCACATTCCAAACCAATCCTATTGCCTTTACAATGCCATCCATTTTGTTTATCTCTAGGTGCGCAGCAGAATTTCGTTTGTTTGCGTCAATGGATTTCATGAAATGAGGACAATTAGATGACCACTTTGAGAGTGTGAATCCACCCTTCTGCAATATGTGAGATACTTCCTTGGCAGATATTATGGCTTGTTCTGTTGTATCTTCACCCGCTAACAGATCGTCAACGAGGAACTGTTCTTTGATAATTTTGACTGCATGTGGGTAATTTTGTCCTTCATCATCAGCAACTTGATGGAGTGTTTTCACCGCGAGATAAGTTGCTGATGCTGTTCCAAATGTAACTCGAAGCAAGCGATATTCCTTAATGCTGTCATGTTCCTCTTCTCGCCACAGGATACGCTGATACTTATTAGCGTCTTCTGGGTAAACACATATTTGCAGGTACATTTTTGTTATGTCGCTGGTGTAACAAATACGTTTCATCCTCCATCTCATGATAATGTTTCTGAGATCTTCCTGAAGCTGAGGACCAACCATCAACGCGTCGTTGAGCGAGACTTGATTTGATCCCTTCGCCGACGCGTCAAAGACCACGCGAGTCTTCGATGTTTCTTTATCTTCTCGGACGACGGCATGGTGAGGTAAGTATACAACCTTTTCATTCATGACTTCTCTTTCAGGTATTGCTTCCATATAGTAGTTTTCTAAGTATTCTTTCATAACCTTTTTGTAATTTTCTTTCAGGTGGGGTGTTTTTCTAAATTTTCTTTCCAGTTGTAGTAGTCTTTTTTTGGCTATTTCTTTTGTGTTTCCTTCTAGACATGTTGGTTGTGGTGTTTTCAAGGGTAACTTTACCATATATCTTCCCTCTTCTGTGCGTGTATGTGTTTCTTCATAAATTGTTTCACACAATTTTTCTTCTCTTGTTAGGTTTCTTTTGTTCTCTGTATCTATTTCCCACAGGGATTTAAGCATGATGTCCATATCTACTTGTTGATGAAGAACAAGAGCAGAATCGTCTTGTGACTTTGCGTTTATTTCACCGAAGAGAATCCAACCAAGGTATGTTTTTTGTGCACATGGTGTACCCGGTGGACCCTTGATAAGCTTTTCTTGTACGATTTGAGAGTATTGTTTGACACCTAGAAGTAAGTCTATAGGACCTGATGTGTTGTAGTTCGAGTCAGCCAGGTTGAGTCCTTCTAGATGTGGCCAGTTATCAGCAGTAATTGTTTTAGGAGGGAGTTTAGTGGTAAGTTGTTTGGATATGACGAATGCATCAACATCTATCTTGAAGTTTTTGTTCCAGCGGGAACCGATTTGCAGCTTTACCACGTGGTTTACATTTGTTTTCGTTGAGCCCACTCCAATGATACTTCCTCTCGTAGATCGTTTGGTCAAATTGAGCAATTGAGTCGCTTTCTCACTAATAAGAGCTATCTGCGAACCTTGGTCCACTAATGCGCGTAGTATGACAGTGTGGTTTTGCTCGTTTCGTACTGTCACTGTTGCCGTAGCCAATAGTGCTGTGTCTTGTCTAGTACTGTGGTGTGAGGCGACCGTTGTATTGACAGTTACGTCTCTTTGTTCTTCTACATTTGTTTGAGCAGTCTTCGGTTGCGTGGAGGTCTCTTGTACCGAAGTCTCAGGTTCCTTGGTGTGATGTAGAAGACTATGGTGACGCCTTTTGCATATACGACAGGACATTTGTAGTCTACATTTTCTTGCTGAATGTCCTGGTACTAAACAATTGTAGCATAGGTTGTTCGTTTTTACATAGTTAACTCGTTCAGTGGGTTGCATTTTTGTGAACTCTTTACAGTGACATAACGTGTGATTTTCACCGCATAAAACACACGTTCTTCCCGACGGTGGCGATGACGTACTTGTGACATGAACAGCACGCTCTTTTGTTTTATTTTGGGTTCCTGGTGTGACCAGCTCAAGTGTTCGGTATGTGGATTGAAGAAACCTTTTCAGATCGTTCCATTTAGGTAATTCATCGATATCTTCTTTGTATGAGTGTTGTTCCCAATCCTTGTGCGACTCAGGGTCCAATTTCTGTACTACCAGAAAAATAATTATAGGATCCCATGAATCTAAACAAATGTTTAAATTTTGAAGGTTGTTTAAACATTCAGTCGTGGTGTCCAATAAACCTTTAATTAGATTGGGTGACTGAGAACTCATTTTCTTTTGATAAACTAACTGTTTTAACACTGAGTTCACAATTAAACGTTTATTTCCATATCTAGTTTTTAAAATGTCCCAAGCTTGTTCATAATTTTTCTGTGTTACCTGGATATGTTTCAATAAGGTCTCTGCTTCTCCAGTAACACTACACTTCAAATAATGTAACTTTTGTACGTCACTAATAGTTGTGTTCGTATGCACTAACGATGTAAACAAATCTTGAAACGTAGGCCATTCTTCATATTTTCCACTAAAAGATGGCAACTGTATTCTAGGTAACCTCACGAGCGCATTTCGTTGATCCGGATTCGTCTCGATACTTGTATTATTTTGCAATGAAGTCACTGGCGTTATTGTATTTAGTTCGTTTAACATGTCACGCAAATCACCCAACAAAATGAGATATAAGTCTTCATAAATATAAAACTCCTCATTAGCAAAATATGGTAATATGACCTTTTGTTCCTTCGGCGTTATTTTTACTAATGAATGGTGAGCGTTTTTAAATGTAGACCAATAATCTTCTATCGCCTTTATACGGGTTTCAATATATCCTTTAGTTAATCGTGATTTCGAGCATTTCTTGAGATTAACTTGAGTTTTTTGCAATAACGAAGCAGTATCTTCCAATATATTCAATAATTCCATCGTAGTAGTCATCTTTACAAATCCTTATCGCTTAGGAATGCGGTGTCTATTGTTCTCTCGAGGCGGCCGTTCGACTCGTACGCTCAAGTAGCTGGTAACTGATCCGGCGCGATGTCGACCATATGTTGATGTTGTTTAGGTTCACTTTGGTGTGTACGGGATACTTGTTTTTAAAATCACAAATGCGTCTGCTCTTTGGAGTGTTTATTAGCGACTAACTTCACAATTCTAATGTAGCTACTTAAATACGAATTAAGTTAACGACGCAACAGGCCAATACCGCCTTCCGAAGCTCTTCAATACAGAACTCCAGTTGTCTAACGAGGTTAAGTATCTGGGGGTCATCCTAGACAGTAAGTTGAACTGGAGCAATCATCTAGACTACAAACTAAACAAGGCGTGCATCACCTTCTGGCAATGCAGGAAAATGATAGGTAAGAAGTGGGGCCTATCTCCCAAAATAATACTGTGGTTGTACAGCGCAGTAATTCGGCCCATGATTACATACGGGGCCGTGGTGTGGTGGACCCGCACAAAGCTAGTTACGGCTGTCAACAAACTACAACACATGCAAAGGCTAGCCTGCATGGCGACGACGGGGTGCATGAGCACTACACCGACTGCAGCGCTGGAAGCCATACTGGGGCTACCCCCGCTCCCAGGGGCGTGCAGTGGTTCTAGAGTAAGGGTAGGCCAGACATAATGTCCAAAAAAAAGCTCACCACATTCTACTGGGTTGAAATCACGATACGGAACGATGAGAAACATATAATTTTAAAAACTCACCAAATTCAAATCACGATATTCTGACGATACAAACTACTCTTTCTAGAAGTATTGAACAAAATGCACAGAAAACAAAATAATTTGTGTGTACACACATAGCCAGTTATATGTTTCATAACTCTGAGGATTGAAATGACGAGTACGAGATGAATTATTTTTGAGTTAATTCTCGTAACTCGGGTATACATCTACCTTTAGAAACAACTTGAATCTTATCATCATACGATAGCTGTGAAAACTTACTGTTTTCTCTAACAAACACATTGTCAGCACAAACTTCACAATTTAGGACCATTTTTAAGTATGTAAACAAATAACTAAACTTTAATATTTCACTAAGTACTTTATGACTCAAAACGAATTACTTATAAATCAATGCACTATGATTTATAACACTCAACAACAAAATATTCGAACGACTATTGCTTGTCACATGAAAGAATATCAACAATATGGCTTCTCTTTTTCTTGCAAAAATATCATTTAAAAAGACAATCAATACACTTCCAAAAAAAATTGCTACATGGTCCTATCGTAATCTTTAAGAATGACATGTAATGACATTTTGCCGGGTTATACATCATAACCCGCCAAAATTGACAATTCTATGTCAACAGAGTTGCCAATTTTATTATTCTAATTCCCCTTAAACCAAATTCTCAAATTAAGTTTGGAAAATTTGGGGAGAAAAGTTAAATTCTTGCGGTTTTTAATTATATTTAGAGGGTTATTAATTACAATTTAACATTTATTTTGTACATTTTATACTTTTGATAATACTAACCAGTTTTTTTAAACTATATCTATAAGTTATTAAGGAAATTATTATTCTCAAATTGGCAACCCTGTTAAGCGATTTCCATTCATAAAATTTTACTACTTGTCCTTGAATTGTGTGGTGAACCAATCAGGACCCGTGTAGTGGGCTCCAGCGAGCCTAGAAACGCCCATAATTTATACATGTGTGTGTAAATTATGGGCGTACATACACAAGAACATTTGCACACATGCATACATTTATCAATTGAAATAAGGCTCTCCGTATTGTGGCCTATGTGAACCGTTTCGTAGGAACAGCGTAGTTTGAAATACGTCACACGCACGGGCGAGAAGTTGCTATAAGCATTATACTAGGCGTTATGAGTTATTAAATATTTTTGTTTTATTTTATTGCATAGTTACAATAAGTACATTTGTTTTATTTATCCGTTGCTATGGTAGGGTAGGCTTAGCCTAATTGCCTATATGGAGCGCACGCCCCTGCCCGCTCCACCTGTTCATTCAACAGGAAGCGACGATGGCAGCAGCCCGCCTTCAAACATTGAATCTCTGGGGTAAGAGAGTGACACAGCACACCGCTCTACTCGAGGAGCTCAATAAAGAACTACCCATAACCAAAGCAATAAATGATCGGGTACCCAAGCAATTTATCTTCGATAAAAAATACAAAATCCAATTGCATGAGGATCACCGCTGCGAGGGGCTGAGCCCCGCTGAGTTGCGGATCTTCACCGATGGATCAAAAACAGGTACTGGCACGGGTGCGGGAATCTTCTCGGAGGATCTCAACATTCACATAGCCACACCATTGGGGGTCCATAACACAGTGTTTCAGGCCGAGTGCCCTGAAATACCCATGTATTTCCCTAGCGGCCTCTGCTATACTAAGCCGGGAAGTTAAGGACCACTCAATACGCATACTCTCGGACAGCATGGCTGTCCTGCAAGCTCTGAACAGCCACACAGTTAACTCTGGGCTGATCCTCGAGTGTCACCAACGGCTCAACCAGGTTGGTAGATACAACAAAGTAACCATTCAGTGGATCAAGGGACACAGCGAATCCCGAGGCAACGATGCAGCGGACGAACTCGCCAGAAGGGGTTCGAGTATGGCAGCGATGGGTCCCGAACCCATTGTGCCACTCCCTTTCGGTTACCTACGCACTTTGGTAAGGAAACGCACCAGAGACAAGCATCACAATCTATGGGCTAACCATGGTGAGTGTAGACAAGCCAAAGAGGCACTTCCCTCTATTGATGGCCGTTTCAAAAAACAAGCCCTTGGATTGTCCAAACAGCAATTACGTACAGTGACAGCTGTCACGACTGGACACGGGTCTTTTAATAAACACCTCTATGTCATAGGAGTCACTGACAGCCCGCTCTGCAGAGCCTGCATGGAGGAGGATGAGACAGCAGCACATCTGCTTCTAAGCTGCCCCGTAGTCGCAGATTACAGGGCTAAGTACTTCGGAAACCCAGGTACCCTCTGTGAGATCATTAGTAACACGAAGGCGTTGCTGGCCTTCCTTGGGGAGCTGGGGTGGATCGAATGACACATTTGTCCCACCTGCACGCAAAATACGCGCTTAGTCGTGGAGTTGCGGAAACCGGCCCGATTACAAATACAAATACAAATACAAAATAGGGTGACACAATGGGCGGCCTTATCGCTAAGTCATGAGTATATATTTCATGTTTTATTGATCTAAACAATACATTTCTTTTGCGAATAACTTTGCAATTGTTTGAACAAAACATTTTTATAATCTATATATTATATATATATATATATTTAAATTTTTGGTAATAAATTGTTTTGGTATCTTTTGCCTTTTTAATTATTTCGTTTAACGTTTTAATACAATAAAACTTTTGAGTGCAGTCCTACGAATTCTTTGATAATATTACCATCCATTTCATCCTTAAACAGTTCTGGAACCTTCTCATTAATAATTGGTAAATTATAGTGATTGTTACAGTCATAATTACTGGTATCAAAATATTTTAGAAAATGGAGCTTAAAGTCTATAAAAACATCATTACAACCCAATTAAAACCGAACCTGGATGCTTTCCCCGGTAGAAATCGGAATAAACTTAGAGAATGAAATATAGTTTTCTTTTGTTTTAGGTATCACTTTTATAGATCCAGATCCAGGAGCTTCACCTAATTCTTTTATGGATAGGTGGCAATCGTATCCAGACAAATTATGAAAAAATACTAGCAAAAATGTTGGTAGTTTGTATTGTATGTTACAATAACTATGAGCTGCGCCGCGATATTTAGGTACCAGTCAAGTGACAATGATCGCGGATCCTATCGCCGAACAATAAGACATATCATCGCGTTTTCAAAGTCGTGAGCATTATCATTTGAATAAATCATAGGAACATTATTTTTAAAAATATCGTAATTTTTTTTTGTGCATCTTTATAGATAGACTTCACAAATTTGATACACAATCCGAACCGCGATAAGAAACGTAACGATTGTGGCTTTCGTCTAGCGTACACGTAATAGTTATTATAAGCGAAAGCTACAGGGACATGTCGCTGTCGTGTTGGTTTGATAAAATGTTTTACTTGAGTTAATAATGAATCAAATTCATAATTCTGATGTAGAGTAAAGTTTTTTGTGGCAAATTATTCCATTTCCTGAGAATCATTTTTAAACATTAAAAACAAAGCAAAATATTCGAAATTAATTTTTAAACAAGTATGTTCTATAAGAGATATGTTAATTAATGTTTTAATTTTGTCCTACATATTAGTAAGAAATGGTTCTAGAGAACAATGAAAAAGAATCAACAATTCTATAAGACGCTACACGATTACGAAATGCAAAATAGTTTTGTTTTTATGATTAGCACTACATAGGTGACCTGTCCAGTGACTGCGCTCAAATAGTTTTAAACTTACTGCTAGATATAGCAATATATTATTTTTACGATTATGATGCTGATCGCAGAAATACAATAACACCTGGTGCCCCAACAACTTAAATATTTATTTTATATTTATATTATCACTATAAAAGACGGGCTCAGAATGATCAAACAAGTCATGAGTCCGTCTCATAAAAACTTGTAGCCCGTTCCACTGCGGCGTGTTGCGGTTCAGCTGCACTTTTAGAGCCACCGAGGCTTTCTTCCATCGCTCCTGTTTAGGGGTGGAGGCAACTTCAGCTTTGTTGTAGACTTTTACCTCTACATAGAAGTCCCCGGTCACGTCCGCCGTTCGCCGCACTTTACCATTGGCGACACGGCTGATGAGGGTTGAACTGAAGTCCCCAACTGAGGTCTTCGATGGAACATAGTCCTCTAAGCCAAAGAGGTCCGAGCTGTGTCTTTTACTGTAAACAAATGAACATATTATTTATTACACAACACAATACATTACATTTATTTTTTAATCGATGGATTGACGGTGTATTACTTCTCTGCCAAACCCTACGGGGATAGAAATCATAATGTTATGTTATAATAATTTCAATACCTCATGAACTAATTGTAAACATTCCTGCGAGGAACATAATTGGAAATTGATTTCAGTGCTCTCTGCGTTACAGTTCTAAATCCAGTAACCAACGTTTATCTGTGTATAACATTTTAATTGACATAAATTGATAACATTCACAAAAAGCACCTAAAGGTAAAAGCAGTAACACAAAATTACCTTGATTCCGGTTCTGATGGTGTGGTGCCCTCGGAAGCTTTGCGCTTCGACACCTTCTTCTTTGGTTGCGGCTTCGCAACCTCGGCTACAGCTGCGGACCGTGTCTGGAATTCTGAATCGGAATCGAACCTGAAATGAAATACATAAAGATTAATTTTGTAACCGATAACTATGACTTAATTAAGGCTACCGATACACCAGCCGGCAGGCAGAAACCAGGTCCGTAGCTGGGTAGCGATTAGACAAATACATTAGTAAATTCAGTAAAATGACTTACACCAGCCGGCAGGCAGAAACCAGGTCCGTAGCTGGGTATCGATTAGACAAATACATTAGTAAATTTAGTCAAATGAATTAGGACTACTGATACACCAGCCGGCAGGCAGAAACCAGGTCCGTAGCTGAGTAACAGTCATGATGGACAGATAGAACATGATAGTTACAACAGCCGGCAGGCAAAAACCAGGTCCGAAGCTGAGCATTATGACACCAAATTTAAAATTGAGAAGTACTTACATGTTAGAAAGTGTATTTAAAAGCACCGCTAGTACTAGTTGTCACTTTGAAGATTCTGGAGCGAATAAAATTTATTGATTGAAATGAATTCGTTTATATTCGCAATTATATTATGTTAGCATAAAAATAGGTCATTTCAATTTTAAACTCAAAGTATACGTCTTACAGTTGTATAAAAAAAGCTAATGGCCAGGGTCCCGCTCACGCGGACATTGCCGACAAGATAGATATACTCACTTGTTCACTGAGCGAATTCACAAAAATTACTTTACAATTTTTGTGTTATGGGTATTAAATTGATTAATTTATTGTATTGGTGTTGTTGTAAATTATTGAATTGTATCGATTCTTATTTTTAAGTTATTGTTTTTTCTACACTATCGCATTGGGTAACTGTAATGATAGCTGTATGTATGTTTGTAAATAAATAAATAATAAAAAAAAAAAAAATAAAAAAATATGACGTTTACGTCATGTTGAACTGAATTGATTGCATATCAATTTTGCTAAATTGCAATTTGTTCATGAGAACTGAAAAAATAAAGCCGACAAAGTGAACCCGATCCCTGGTATGCTTTATGATTCATTACTAAATTAATATGTATACCTAATTCATTTAATATATGATGTTTGTTTGTTGAGAATGTTTAACTTCACAATTACGTTTATGTGAGAGGTGAAACTAACAACAGTCAAGTCAGTAAGATGCATATTAAAGATTTTTTTTTTAAATTGTCTCGTCGTTGAAAGTCAATTTCTGAGCATAGTAAGTTGTCTCACTAAAATCAATTAAGCAGAAGTAGCTGAAAATAAATCATAACTATTTTGAAAAACGTACAAACAAACCAATCCATGTTGCCGACAATGTTAAGTTGCAGTTAAACTCGGAACTTATTTTACCATCACATAAATACTATTGTGGAGGAAGTTAGTATTATTAAATAATCACCTAAACCCACAATGAAAGAATCCAAGACTAGTAACGTGTGGGAATCAAACGTACGTTCCTGAGTTGTTATTTTATAGTTGTCGACTTTATCAATAATAACTTCAGTTTACTATTACAATGTTCCCAGTATTTATCAATTTGTTCTTTACTCCTATTATCCCAAATGACTTTATTTTACCATCATTCATCATTCTGTAATCTTACCTAAAATTAAGTTTAAATCACACTCGATAACAAGTGTCAGATATAAAAATATTATGTAAATGAAAGTATAAAAATATATAATCTTAGTACCTAGAAGAATGAAACACGTTAAAACTAGAAGTAATTACACAAATAGGTAGTTCCACAAAATACTAATTTACTGTTTACAACATGATGGTTATGTTAAATTACAATATAAATGCATTGAATGCAATTTATGTGTACGTGGGAAGTGAGCATTCCATTGAAATTGAACTTTGCCGATTCAAACTAAAAAAGCAGATTCATACATAAAGGTAATTTACATCTATGTAGCAACCACCGGGTACGGTTACCGTCAACGGAACAGTCCACAAAAGTGGATTCACACACGTTTGTACGCTACATTGTATAATGTAAGATACGTTTCTGATCCGGCTGCCGTTGTCAAGTGTATCTACGCCTTAGATTTCTGAATGCAAAGCAAGGATTGAAATTCCGTGCTACCACTTTACCACTTCACTGTTACGTGTTGATGTAAGAGGGTGTATCGTCTGTAATATGTTAAATTAAAATTTAGATGTCCTCGAGCCAATCTGGTCACAGAAAAAAAATGTGTGTGGACCGAAGGGTGTGCGCTATTTATTTTTGTGGAGAGACATGAGACAATCTGTCCTAAATTTAAGTTTAATGTATGCGTTATCCTAAAGTTCAGATGTCCTCGAACCAATCTGGTCACGAAAACGGGTATAAGTGTTATCCTAAGCGGCAATGCACCGTCTTTGTGGAGAGACATGAGACAATCTGTCCTGAATTTTAGGCTAGCGGTTCAAACAGCGAGCGCCTTGTTTGTTAACGTGTGATGTACACTTCATTACACGTTAATATGAATAAATTAAATTAAAATTTGGATGTCCTCGAACCAATCTGGTCACTAAAAATAGAATGTGCATATGTGCCTGTGCGCTATTTCTTGCTTTCGTGGAGAGACGTGAGACAATCTGTCCCAGATTTTAGTTTAATGTATACGATATCCTAACGTTCAGATGTCCTCGAGCCAATCTGGTCACAAAAAACAGAGCGATGTGTGTATATGCACTATCTCTAATATTGTGGAGAGACATGAGACAATCTGTCCTGAATTTTAGTTTAATGTTTACGATATTCTAACGTTCAGATGTCCTCGAGCCAATCTGGTCACAAAAAACAGAGTGATGTGTGTATAAGCGCTATCTCTAATATTGTGGAGAGACATGAGACAATCTGTCCTGAATTTTAGTTTAATGTATACGATATTCTAACGTTCAGATGTCCTCGAGCCAATCTGGTCACAAAAAACAGAGCGATGTGTGTATATGCACTATCTCTAATATTGTGGAGAGACATGAGACAATCTGTCCTGAATTTTAGTTTAATGTATACGATATTCTAACGTTCAGATGTCCTCGAGCCAATCTGGTCACAAAAAACAGAGTGATGTGTGTATAAGCGCTATCTCTAATATTGTGGAGAGACATGAGACAATCTGTCCTGAATTTTAATGTATACAATATCCTAACGTTCAGATGTCCTCGAGCCAACCTGGTCACAAAAAACAGAGCGATGTGTGAATACGCGCTATCTCTCATATTGTGGAGAGACATGAGACAATCTGTCCTGAATTTTAGTTTAATGTGTACGATAACCTAACGTTCAGATGTCCTCTAGCCAATCTGGTCACGAAAACGGGTATAAGTGTTATCCTAAGCGGCAATGCACCGTCCCTAACTTTGTGGAGAGACATGAGACAATCTGTCCTGAATTTTAGGCTAGCGGTTCAAACAGCGAGCGCCTTGTTTGTTAACGTGTGATGTACACTTCATTACACGTTAATATGAATAAATTAAATTAAAATTTGAATGTCCTCGAACCAATCTGGTCACTAAAAATAGAATGTGCATATGTGCCTGTGCGCTATTTCTTGCTTTCGTGGAGAGACGTGAGACAATCTGTCCCAGATTTTAGTTTAATGTATACGATATCCTAACGTTCAGATGTCCTCGAGCCAATCTGGTCACAAAAAACAGAGCGATGTGTGTATATGCGCTATCTCTAATATTGTGGAGAGACATGAGACAATCTGTCCTGAATTTTAATGTATACAATATCCTAACGTTCAGATGTCCTCGAGCCAATCTGGTCACAAAAAACAGAGCGATGTGTGAATATGCGCTATCTCTAATATTGTGGAGAGACATGAGACAATCTGTCCTGAATTTTAGTTTAATGTATCAGATAACCTAACGTTCAGATGTCGTCGAGCCAATCTGGTCACAAAAAACAGAGCGATGTGTGAATATGCGCTATCTCTAATATTGTGGAGAGACATGAGACAATCTGTCCTGAATTTTAGTTTAATGTGTACGATATTCTAACGTTCAGATGTCCTCGAGCCAATCTGGTCACAAAAAACAGAGTGATGTGTGTATAAGCGCTATATCTAATATTGTGGAGAGACATGAGACAATCTGTTCTGAATTTTAATGTATACAATATCCTATCGTTCAGATGTCCTCGAGCCAACCTGGTCACAAAAAACAGAGCGATGTGTGAATATGCGCTATCTCTAATATTGTGGAGAGACATGAGACAATCTGCCCTGAATTTTAGTTTAATGTGTACGATAACCTAACGTTCAGATGTCCTCGAGCCAATCTGGTCACAGAAACAGAGTGATGTGTGTATAAGCGCTATCTCTAATATTGTGGAGAGACATGAGACAATCTGTCCTGAATTTTAGGTTAGCGGGGTGCATGAAAGGAGCCTCCTCGTGGCGCACCCTGGAAGCAGCTAGACACGATAAAGCAGTGTCTAGGCTGACTGATCCCTTCGACTTGATGTAACTTAAGATAACAAGGTAAAATAGTAACGGAGGCGAACGCAGTGAGCCGAAGGAACAGAAATGTGTAACGGCGCCCACTCCGTTGGCTACTATTGAAGTGTGTAACGGCGCTCACTCCGTTGACTATTATTGAAATGTGGAACGGCGCCCACTCTGTCGGATATTATTGGGATATTCTACCACACCGTCAGTGACGGAGGCGAACGCAGTGAGCCGAAGGAACAGAAATGTGTAACGGCGCCCACTCCGTTGGCTACTATTGACTATTATTGAAATGTGGAACGGCGCCCACTCTGTCGGATATTATTGGGATATTCTACCACACCGTCAGTGACGGAGGCGAACGCAGTGAGCTGAAGGAACAAATGTGTAACGGCGCCCATTCCGCTGGCTACTATTGAAATGTGTAACGGCGCTCACTCCGTTGACTATTATTGAAATGTGGAACGGCGCCCACTCTGTCGGATATTATTGGGATATTCTACCACACCGTCAGTGACGGAGGCGAACGCAGTGAGCTGAAGGAACAAATGTGTAACGGCGCCCATTCCGTTGGCTACTATTGAAATGTGTAACGGCGCTCACTCCGTTGACTATTATTGAAATGTGGAACGGCGCCCACTCCATTGTCTATTATTGAAATGTGGAACGGCGCCCACTCCATTGTCTATTATTGATATGTGGAACGGCGCCCACTCCGTTGGCTACTATTGAAATGTGTAACGGCGCTCACTCCATTGACTACTATTGAAATGTGGAACGGCGCCCACTCCGTGGGATATTATTGGGCATTCTACCATACCGAGAGTGACGGAGGCGAACGGAGTGAGCCGAAGGAACGGAAGGTGGGGTGAAATGCCCAATAATATCCTACTTTCGAATAATTCGAAAATTATTCGAATATTAAATAAAAAAATAAGTTTTATAGAAATCTTGTAATTTAATTTCTAAATAGTCTTTATTCAATTCAAACAGTGTTAAAAAAACAATTAAAATAACATGTTTTTTCTTTTAAAAGAACACAAAGGATTAAAATAGGTGTTAGCTATTCTAATCCTTCGTGTTGAACTGCAAATAATCAACTACTTTCTTCAATTAAAATAGCTAACACAATCAATAACAAAATCAACGTATATTTTTGGAAGAATAAATAATGGTCAACTTAATATTGTACTGATGATATCAAAACACCACAAAACAAAAATTTGAAACAAATGCTTAAAATATTTTAAAATAAACAAATTTTCTCAAAATAAACTAATCTTCTGGACATAAACAAAATGCAGTCTTATAAAATCAGTTAAGTATGAGTATTGTAATCCTATCCTACTAATATTATAAATGTGAAAGTTTGTGAGAATGTATGGATGTATGTTTGTTATTCTTTCACGCAAAAACGGCTGGGCCGATTTGGTTGAAATTTGGTAGGTATGTAGATAGGTAATACCCTGGATTAACACATAGGCTGCCTTCTGCGGGCGAAGCCGCGGGCGGAAGCTAGTAATGTAATAAAATCAAACAAAAAATAACAAGTAACGCATTTAAAGCTTCGATGCAAAATCGGTTTCTTTCTTAATGTTAAATTAGAAATTGTCATTAACAATGTGTGAATTTGGTAATTTAACATTAAATCTCAGTTTTATAACAAAAATCACGAGATCAGATCAGATCAGACCTAAGTAGCACGTAAGTAAAGGCACTGTAATTTTTTGTACATGTAGTTTAAAAAATTACAGTACCTTTTTAATCCTATCCGTATCATATACTTTTGGCGTGTTCTTCAACGTTTTCCCTGGAAGTAGGACCTAAGGAAACTTAGAGCATCCATGGATTCATCGTTTAAGGCACATCTTAGATGGTTGCAAATGTATTTGCTGGAAGAAAACACCCTTTCACACTCTACACTTGTAGGTGGTATGCACAGCAGAAAGTCGTATGCTTGGCTCAAATTTATTTGTCTAGGACCTCCTCTATCAAATAGCGCCATTTGCATTAGGATTGACGTTTCCAACTCTTCTCTGCATGTTAAATTTGCTGTAGATGTACAAGAAGTTGCTAAAACGGTTTCATCGATCTTTTGTTGTAGTTCATCCTTGAAGCTTACTGTAGTTTCTTGTATAGCTTCATTTGGTCGCTGTCGCTGCTGCTGGTGATCAATTAAGGATCTGTCTTCATTGCCATCAAAGTCTTGTATTTGACTAAAGTATCTGTCGTTAATCACAGTTATAACTTTAGCAATCGTGTCGTTTCCTGGAGACGGGAAAATATCCGAAGGTGTCTCTGCGTAATATGTTCTGGGATTGTGTAGATATTTTAAAGTACACACTAGATCTATTAAGCGTCTCTCAGTTATTCTTTTCTTCAGAGCCTGGAGTAGCTGATCACTTATAAAACTGTTTGTCGCTTGAAGCTTCACAACCATGAATTGTAGAGCTGTCTCTGCAGTAAGCAGATTAGCATTTTCTTGGCACAACGCTTCTACTGTTACTTTTACAATATTGAGAGCAGTGGACAATTCTTGCAGTAAACCCAGCTCAGCGGAACTAAATGTTATTTCGTTCTTTAAATCGATAAGAGTCTTCATGATAGGCTCTTTTAGTACCAAAAACCTTGTGATCATATCAGCCAAGCTACTCCACCTGGTTTTACAGTCTAGGATCAAGCCGATTTTTTTTCTGTTCTCCTGGAAGGTAGTTATAGAAACACTCAATCTTGGTGGGTGATTTCCTAAAAAATTTAACTATTTTTCTCACTTTTTCTATAACATTTTTTAAATTTACATGCCCATATTCCCCATATACATATTGGTACCTGTTCAGTTGTCTTCCAGTCTCAACTACAAATCCACCTTCTTCGTCTTCATCACTGTCAGAGTAATCATCCTGTCCTGTCGCCCCTGTGTCTTCTGTAGATTCTTCCCATTCTTCTTCTTCTTGGGCATTTTGTGTTTTTTTGTAAATTACATCCAACACTGCACATTGGATGCCGTGTGCAAAACATAATTGATGGTACGAAGGCAATTATCGACCCATAGCACACATCACACTTGCTCCGTCAGTCACCACACATGCTATGTCTACTTCTAGAGAAAGATTGTAGGATGCTAGTTTGTCCTTCAAGATATTGGCACATCGTTTTGCTGTTCCCCGGCCAGTTATTCTTGATAGTCCCAGATTTCTGAAGCTCTTGCCTGCAAAGTTTGGACAATGAATGTTTACATTCATGTACCGTCGGTTACGGGCTGAAGTCCATTCGTCTAAAGAAACGGAAAACTTCTGTCCTTTGGCTTTCAATTTCTGTAATGTTTCCTTAAGTTCGCCTTTTAATTCCTCACTTTTTTCTATCACGATCTTTTTAATTGTATTTGATGACTTCGGTAAGTCTTCATAACCACTTTTTTTAAAAAGATTTCGCAAGGAATCAGATGTACAGAACAAACTAAATGGAAGACCATCACAAGCAGTCATTTTTGCAACTATATTTTCCATATTATCAGTTTTTTTAAAGAAGTCGTCAATCAATTTAACTTTCTTCTTCTTTGGCTCATTTTCCAGTAGATTCGTGTGTGTGCTCGATGTCCCTGGCGCCGAAAGTTCATCAACAGTAACCCTAGTACTCTCAACAGGGTGAAGTTTCATGTGATTATGCAGACAAGTAGTTGTGTTTCGGCATTTAATCACTTTCTTGCACTTTTTACATTGCGCATGAACTCCATCTGAAGTTCTCAAGAAAAAGTTCCATACTGACGACTTATCTCGCGTACCTTTGGTGTACTCTTTAAATTCTAATTGATTTTGTGGTTGCTCCATTGTTTAACCTAATACCTGCAAAGTTGAAAAATTAACCGTCAACACACTTCATAGTGTTTTAAAAATCTTAAAAAATTAAAAGTAAACAAGTTCACAAAATAAAAGCTTTAGCTAAGTTAACTAGTAAAAATAATAATAATTAAATAATCAAAAACCTAACTGAAATTTCGGAAGTTGGTTGCAATTACATGAAACAGAAACAAAGTCACCGATTTAATTATTATTATTTTTATTTCTCCTTTTCTTCAAATGAATATATATACCCTATGTCACTTCCACAACTGAGACGAATTCAATGACGCCTCATATTATGTCGAAATCCGTTATACGGTTTAGGCTGTAGAGCGTGCCGAAGAATGAGACATACATACATATACAATATACATACATACATATGCTCGAAAAACGTAACTCTCCTTTCGACAGCCGGGTAAACTTTTTGATGTAAAATTAGTATTATAATAATAAAATCATTGTCAAAAGTCAGAAATACATTTATAATAGCTATTTACCTTAACTTATTCACTGGATCGTTGTGGGTATACATTAAAGAAAACAACGGGCACACTAAACAAAATAAAAATCTCTATAACAATTATTAACAACCTAACACGTGACACGCGTACAAATGGCGGACAAATGCACTAAGGCGAACCACCCCCACACGCCGCATTGCGCGCCGGCGGCATCTTCCGAATGTTCCCGATCGTTTCCGAATGCTGTTGCTGTCGTAACACTCGCGCGTCGAACGACGTTACATTGTTTGGACGGCGTGCATGAACGTTTAATTTTATGTGCACGTCTGATTGCTGTTTTGTTTTTAGTCGAATATTCGAATATCATAAATTATCTATTCGAATATTTGAAACAGTTGATTATTCGAATAATTCGAATATTCGAATATTCGAATGCAAGCCCTAACTCCGGTATAACATTGTTCAAATGGTTGTTGTTTAAACTGCGAGACTTGTTAAGATTTCCTTCTTGAAAAATATTCAAAAGACTCAGTACCTCTTTTTTTGACCAACTTGAGGTCCTTTTTTGCTTCTTGCGTCGCGGTGGAGTCTTTGAAGTAACACTTGACGTGCTGGCTGACGATGAGGTAGAAGTAGACCTCCTACGCTTCCTCTTAGACGTTTTCTTTGCACGTCTCTTCTCTCTTGTGTCTGTATTGCGCACACCCCGTTCATTTAATTGAACTGGTGGTTCTTCGTCTGGAGTTCTAGCATCATCGGAACCCATGGCGCGCTTGGGGATATTTGTGTCCGTTTCAGGCACACTTAGCCGTATAGTAGGCACATTTGGCCGTATCGTAGGCACACTTGGCCGTATCGTAGGCACACTTGGCCGTATCGTAGGCACACTTGGCCGTATCGTAGGCACACTTGGCCGTATCGTAGGCACACTTGGCCGTATCGTAGGCACACTTGGCCGTATCGTAGGCACACTTGACCGTATCGTAGGCACACTTGGCCGTATCGTAGGCACACTTGGCCGTATCGTAGGCACACTTAGCCGTTCAAATAACACTATGACACTTTGATCAAATAACACTATCACACTTGGATCAAATAACACTATCACACTTGGATCAAATAACACTATCACACTTGGATCAAATAACACTATCACACTTGGATCAAATACGTTAAAACACAATCACTCTCACACTCTAAGCATAACTTAACTTTCCTGAAATCACTGTAACTGTAGACATTTGCTAATCCCACTTCTGAAATGTAATGAAATCATATACTTCCAGCTAGTTTTGTAAATATTTTATTCACTTTTGTTCAACACAATTTCATACATTAAAACCAAATAATAAAATCAGTTGAAACTACAATCCACATACAGATTGGTTGCACTTGTTCACTCTACAACGTTTCAAATCAGACTGCCTCTCTCTAAAGCCAACATTCACCAGCTGAATGTTCCCCACTACAACGTTAGCGAACACTCAGCTGACCAACCGACCAATCAGAGAAAATAAAACAGAATGTATCATCAATTGACTAACTGAAACACTAGAGTACACAAACAACACAACACACACAACACACAACAGTAAACAAACACTTATATTTAATCAATATCGTTTACTTATTGTATAGAACAATTTCAAAACTTAAATACCTATAAATAATTACTAATTAATGAATGTCTTCTAGAGCGGATGTATAAAGCACGTGTAACCATTGGCGCCATCTATCACTGGTGGATTAAAATCAAACAAAGTACAAATATTTTTTAAAAATCATTACAGTAGGGTGTCCCATCCCTTACACATAGAAAAATAGACACAAGGTAACTGGGTGATTCCGTCGTTTCGTGCAAATTGCAACGTTCCGCGGAATAAAAAAAAAAACTGAAATATAACATACATATACGTTTTTAATCGAGTTAAAGTCGTCGTTAGATTCATAAAAAGTGGAAGGCACTTTTTTATATTGTTTACTTACAGAGATATGGCTCGCTGAAATTCAACAACAGGATGGTGATGAAAACTGTATGGATTGTAATGAACTTGGGTGAGATGGTAATGATATATCTCGGGAAGGTAATAAATAGGCTAGGACACGAATGAACCGTAATAGACGGTAATTTTAAAAATCAAAATAAAACAATAATTTACAATAGGAATCTTCATATCTTTTATTTGTAATCAGACTTTTAATTCAGTTCAGTCTCAAAAAATCAACTTGGAAGGAAGCATAATCACATTAATCACAGTTCTTAGGTAATTAAATGGCTAAAGGCTTTCAAACAGTAGCCAAACAAATTTATCACATTGGACTGACTTATAAAACGATCAGTATTGAATAAAATACCAATAGTAGGTAATAATAA
Organism: Hecatera dysodea; assembly: GCA_905332915.2. Classification (NCBI taxonomy): domain Eukaryota; kingdom Metazoa; phylum Arthropoda; class Insecta; order Lepidoptera; family Noctuidae; genus Hecatera; species Hecatera dysodea. The sequence goes on along the minus strand of HG995306.1, from coordinate 8,970,077 downwards.
AGTAGAATTTTTGGTCTCGGACTCAAAATCACAGTAATAAAGTAAAAATAGACTTCTAAAAGTTAACAGTTATAATTATTAATAATCTGCTCTACAATTAACACCAAAACAAATATAAAAGTTAATTAATCTTCTAGTATTTGAGTCAAAACCGCAATCGTATACAAAAAAAGAAAACAGTAAAATACTGTTATTATAAAATAATCTAAACAATATTGATAATTCTTGAAATTAAGCGATTCTTTTATCGATAACCAATACTACGTATCTCCAAAATTATGGGGATGTCTCTTAAAAATACAGCAGTAGATAAAAAGAAATATAAAATCACAAAAACTGAAAACCTTAAAAAATATTTAATTCGTCACTATCATCTGATTTTTCATATTGATTGCTGTCTAAATCTTGTGCTTTTGTTACGTTAGTTTGAATGAAAGTCTCGAATTCTCGTTGGTGTTTAGAAATAAATGCTTCTTCCAGTTTTTTGGGGACAAGTTTTTTCTTTAGCATCTTATAAAATTTGCGGTTTTCCCAACTTACGCGAACATCAGATAAAATCTTAACTTTAGGAGATCTTGTTACAGTTGAAGATGTAGCTGTATTAAGTAACGGTGAGAGCTGTAAATCGATAGGATCCTCTAAAGATTTTAGGTTTTTGAAAATATCTGATTCATCTAAGTTATTTAAAATTGTAGATGTATCTATGCTACATATGGATTGGTTGTCATCGATACAAGTGGCATCGTTTTCACTACACTGATCACGAGATTGACCACTTTTTGTTTCGCCGTAGTAATCTGAATTAAGAAAGCCCGAATGCTTATTATGTTGGCAAGGAATAATGCAATCTTGACACTCAAAACAACTAAGACTGCGTAAAGTTATAGTTTTTTTATTATCAGCAGTCCAAATTACCTGGTGAACTTGCATAGTTCCTTTAAAACTTGAAATATTTCGTGGAATTATTTTAGCTTCAATATCACGCTCAGTTATCATATCAAAGTATACGTTTGGTATATTTTTGGTAACCAAAGCCCAGAAGTCTTCATATGTACCAACATCTGTACCATATTTGACAAAATTATCAGCAGTCCGTTTAACAACTGCGCCAATCCCATCCGGAGCTCCTTTTCCATGACCGGATTCTTGATAATTCCATGTCACTACGAATATTGGGGTTAATATCTTGTAATTTAGTTATCATATAAAATATTGTCTTATTCCGATATTGGCTGGAAGGCGAGTCAGATAAAAAATGTACTATTTCATAAGGCACTACAGTTTGTGCCATCTTTAAAATGGGACATAGGTGTGCCCATATGGCTCTAGCGTCATGTTTTAAGCAATCACTAATTGTGCAAAATGATTTGGTCCGAAATACACCTGCATCATTGTCCTTATAGTAAAGAACCCCGGTGTGTAAAGAAACTTGTTCTCTACTTCCTCCAAAGTGGAAAGATTGTATTTCCTCATTGTATTTCAAGCAATAATTCTCACTAAAATCAACGTGCACAAGTATCTCATTGTCTTTCAAATTTTGTTTGAGTTGCTTGATAACCTCATACTGTACTGTTATGTTAAGATTGTGCTTAAGAAATGTATCTAGTGTTGACTCTAATTTGTAAATAACGTTACGTGGATAATCTTCAAACCTTTTTTTCATAGATACTATTTTAATCTTTTGTTTTCCATCTTTCACCATATATGGCTTTTTCTCTACACCCACTGATGGAACACAACTTTTTTGTCATTTTTAAATTCATGATAGTTTAATACTTTATTTGCGCAGAATTCACATGAACGTTCAAGACATTTTTGCTTTGCATCACAACAGAGACTATTAATTACATGAGTTCCCGAAGTTTCAGAGATAATCTGTGCATTTTTAAGAGCCTTAATTAAAAGATTAACATTAGAATGTAATTTGCATTGACAAGTGTCTCGGTCTGATTTAGGAAAAACTACCCAATAGGGTCTATACTTACAGAAGGTCGAATAGCTAACACTACATTGCTCCTTTAAAAATTTTTCATGCAAGTTCTTTAAATTATCATTCAGGTAACGTTTCTGTTTCTTCACTCCTTTCATTTTTATGAATTCTTTTTTCCCCGCTGCAACTCTACTGTTTGTATCTTCTTCAAAAAAGGAGTGGATTTGATTTAACAAAATTTGTTTGTTTTCCACAGCTGTATTTTTCTTTCTTCGTGAAAATGGCAATTTGTGAAGTGACTTATATTTTCTTAATATTGTATCGTCTTTGATAATCGTGTCTTTAAAATTTCTTTTGTCTTTTTTAATCATTGTTTTATAGGTGTTTTGCAGATTTCTGGATATAGTTTCACTGAAAAGCAGTTGTTTTTTACTGCCTCCTTCTTTTCTGGTCGTATTTCTGTCAATACTTCATCTACCTTTTTTTCTATAGAATCACACACTTTTTGAGTTATATTACTTCTTTTACGTAATACATCCTTTTCTCTTTCTAGTTTATTGATCCTGCCTTTCAATATCTTTACTGTCTTCATATGATTATAACGTATACGTCTTAAAATATTATTAAACTTAGATAATTGTGTAGACTTACTATTATGCTTGATTGTACTCGGACCTGGTCTAGGTATTATCAAAGGATCTGGTATGTGGGGTTCTGGATTAATACAATAACTTGACTCACTCTGGGGTGGTGAGTTTTCCACCAATATTCTCTCTAATGTCTTTGCTTCTTCCTTTTTTTTTTAGATAGTTTTGAGAATTTTTCCGCCAACGCCTTCGTTGTTCCCTTTGTGCTCTAGGAGTCATGTCTTTAATGCTACAGATCTTATTCTTCTCTTTTCTTTTTTTTTTTTTTTTTTTTTTTTAGTCGGTGATAGCAATTAGCTGACCCCCTAAAAAATACTCGATTTTGATTTTACACCCTATGCTCATAACATTAAAAGTTATTCAATATGTTTGAGTTTATCAGACTAACACTACTCGTTGAACAGAAACAATAAATAATTTTGATAGGCAAACTTGAGCTTTAAGAGGTTGGTATTAGGTCATTTATTTATAACTGTTCACCTAATTTAATAAGTGGGTAGTTAGACGTCAATATGCGTATACAAACAAAACTGCTATAGATATGACATTAGGAATATGGGGTAGAAGAATAAATTGAACAAGATATTCTATGCACAAATAGCAGTGAATACGCGCGAACATTTTTACCTTGCCTTACTAAATTGTAAAAATCCACGCTTTTTTCCTTTTTATTAATTGTTATCAGTTTTGATAGTTTAATCGCCATGTCCAAGTTGAGTTGAGTGATTATTTAAAATACAAAATAATCTATTTGCATGAGTGTTGTATTAAAGCGTTGAATGTTGGTATTAAAGCGCTTGCTACGAAACTTAATATAGCGGTAAGTGTATTATTTTTTATGCTTCATTTATAATTATAGTTATTCCTTAATTCGTTAGTTGGCTTAAAAGCCGGTGAATGTAGAATAATAGACAATTAACTATGTTTCATTATGAGTCTAATTTGAGATCATTTATAGGTCTAATTTGATTTATATTATCTAAATTGATAAACGTAATTTGCAAACTTAATCGATAAATAAAATTATGTTTACCTATTCGTTACTAAAATTATGCTTATTGTGTTTTTTCAGAGAAATACAGTCAGATTGTGGCTAAAACGTTTGATGTGTGGTTTTAATATTCAAAAAGATCGTCCTGGACCAAAACCATTCATGAGAGGAAGTGATTGTTGTTGAATATGGTGCGCGGTATGCGGGACCACCTGCAACAAGTAATAGAAAAAAATGGTGCTCCACTTCGCTATTAAAAGTATAATTTATAAATGACTTGAGTAACCAGTGTTGGTCACAAACAATACTAACGTATGTCAGTGTGTGTGTTAAATTAACTATTGTTATAATTTCTAACGAAGTATTTCGAATACCTAGTTTTTTGTCAAAACCTTATAACTAAAATAACTACTCACAAAACAAATTGATATATTAGGTATAGTAGGTAGAACTTCAACGTATAATGCCGTTTTATTTAGTTAAATGATATTTAATGTGGTGATGTTATTGTTATGAAATAGAAATACATACCTATATTTCTAAATATTATAACATGCTGATTCACTACATTAAACTCAGTGCAGTTAACAACGTTATTAGTAAAATAGTAAGTAGGTAAATATTATCATCTTCGTGTCGTCATCAATATCATTTATGTTATTCTTATAATATTTTTTTTATAAAATATAATCGTTTTTACCATCATTTTGGTTTTTTATTTCTATTATCTGTTCGTATTTGTTTTTTGTTGCTAAAGTTATAATTTATTATTTATAACTTAAAATAAATTTACAAAACAGAAACAAACGTGTCAATCACGCTGGTTACGAACTCACGGCCTCGATTTGTCAGCTCACTACAGTCACCACTAGACCACTCGAAACATATTTAACGTGAGCGAAATTACGTATTATATTACAAGTTAAAATAATATTCAAGATCATACCTACCTTAACACTGCGTGTTAAAGATCAAATTCGAATAACTATTTTATTGATCGTAGACGTTGAACCAGTTGTCTTACTGCTAACGAGCAAAAGGTTCAAATTCGTTTAATTTTTAGGGGGTCAGTTAATTGCTATCACCGACTGTACCTGTTTCTTTCTTTTTCTTTCTGTAAGGAATACAATTCGGGATTGTTTTTTATTTGAGCATATTTTTCTCGTTTACGTAGCCGATCTTTGGCCAATTTTTCTTCCCTTGTTAATTTTTTACGCGTTTTCCCCATATTTATGCTGAAATGTTAAAATTAAATAAATAATATACTATACAAAAAAACATATATCTCAAGTAGATAATACATTTTAAACTGGTACACAATTATTTTTAAATAAAAATAACAATCCTTCATTTCCTTCCAAAAGTATTCATTACCTTCCCGCAAAAAAATGGATGGAATGGATGGTAATGCAGAGGAGATGAATGAAAACTTTCATCATTTTGTTTGATAACTTCGCTGTCGTATACATTAGCAATTTTATTTTTAAATAGGACTAATATGGCAATTAGAGATAAACTTATTACGTACTTATAATAATTTGCTTATTACGGTACCTTGTGAAATCGAAGGAGGGTGATGAATTGATTTATGGACGAAACACTGTCAACAATTTGAAGATCGTAAATAATTTTAAGAGCAATAGGCGTACGTCCACTCGTCTCTGTTACCTGGGCGGACTGACCTGTATAAACACGTTTTGACGTGATTCGTATCGGAGTCCGTCTCGTATTCTCTTCAATTGAGAAGTTTCTATGTACGGATAATAATGAAGTTTTAATTGTGACAAATCAAAAATTGAGCTTTTCTCGTATATAGATTGCATTAAATTGATCATTAAAATACATTACTTATAGACCAGACCTTTAGCTTTAATAATGTGTATTAATTGAAACCATAATTTTGAATGTAGACAAATAAACTTAGAAACATCTACCTAAGTACCCATTTGGAAACGGAGAGGAATGATTTTACAGACAGTTTTAAATGCTTTTTTTAAATATTTAATAAATAAATATGTAATATTAGTGATACTACTTTTAAAGTAACTATGTCTTTACCCACTAAGCAAAAAATACTTCACTTTTTCTAATATATTCATGGGTAAATTTGTCTGGAATTGCTTTTTGCACGAAACTACGGAATGACCCAACTAAGGTAACAAGATATCTAAATATATAAAACTCAAAAGGGACTGACTGACTGACATAGTGATCTATCAACGCACAGCCCAAACCACTGAACGGATCGAGCCGAAATTTGGCATGCAGGTAGATGTTATGACGTAGGCATCCGCTAAGAAAGGATTTTGATTGATTCTACCCCCAAAGGGATAAAATAGGGGATGAAAGTTTGAATGAAACTTTGTCAATTTTAAACCGATCGGGCTGAGAGTTTTCTACTATTCCACGCGGACGAAGTCGCGAACAGAAGCTAGTTTTACATGCATAGACAGACACACATAGGTAAAAAAAGGGCTTGGTAATTTGAGACCTATAATACTTAGGTCAGAGGTAATCGCATAGCTAAGCGACACTGACCAATCACAGAGCAGGTTGGGTGCTGGTACGTCATTGGTCAACGGTATTTCGGTTTCAGCCCTAATGAAGGTATACAGAGAAAATGACACATTTTTACAACTACCCTCTTTCCTTCCTAAAATAGAAAGTCTAGATTCTAGACTTCTAAATGTCTGAATCTGAACCGCCTCAGAAAGCCCTATCTGGGGATATATAGATATCTATAGTATCTAGAGGCATAAAGCCGCAATTAAAGTTTAAATAAAAGTGTTTATTTTTATCTCTCAGTCATATATAGGCTTCTAAAGTTGCAACCCTTCAGGTGACAGGGTTGAAACTTATATATTTAGAGGGTTGTCGCACCTATAGACATAAATATAGCTGTATAGCTCTCCTAGCATAGTTTTATAGTAAATTCACTCCAAATAGGTAATAGCTTCGCACCTATAGCAATTTTGTATAGTTTTCGGCATCCCACCCTTAAACGGAGGGGGATGAAAGGGTGAATCTATCTCCGCTACATGGAAAGTACTGAGGGCTATCCGTAGTGGTGCGACAACCCCTATTCACATAGACCTAAGCCTAGATATAGTAAAAAGTCTAGGATAGACATAGTTAAAATCAACGTTAATAAAGTTCATTGCACGCGGCGATTTTATGGGTATCGGTATGGTAAAGTTAGGCCGTACAATAGAAACACAGGCTCTTTGTCAAATTGTAGTCATTAGCAAGATATTTTGAATTTTTAACTAAATGTAGAATCATATAGTCGCAAATTTTACCCTTCAAATCGCTAAGTGCATAATCAGCAAGCTAAATAATGATTTATTGGTAAGCCCTCAACACCTTTTTTTTTCTGGATGGGAAATCATCAAATGACTTCTCCCGCTCTGGGCGGAGCGGAAGGGAGTGTCAGACTCTTACTGACTAAAACCCACCCGTGATCCTTCTTGTGCCCTTTGCGTTCCAGGGCTGCGGTGACTCTTTCGAACAAAATCCGCAACCCTAGCAGGCACTGACCCTATGGGGCCCCGTCTACGTTGCTGACGGCTCTTTGAGGCGCGCGTGGAACACGACGCGCCGTCGACTCGGGCCTGGTTGCTATCGGACGGCGAGCCACCCATAGCTCGCCATCCGCAGGCCCGCGCCTACGGTGGCCGGGAATCGCCCTGCGTTTCCCGACGCCCGGGGCGTCTTCTTCTGTTGCGGCGGCTGGGGCGTGAGGTTTCCCTCTCACGCACGCGTTCCGCCTCCTCCTTTGCTAGCATTACTGCTTCGCAGAAGGAGGCGACCGCTTCCCATGCCTCCTCGCTCCGGACCATGGCTTGAACCAGGGCCGGACGCGAAAGGTTGCCGCCGCCGATCGCCTCGCGAGGACCCGGCGGTGCTCCGCCCAAGCAGGGTAGACCTCAACACCTGCCCCTATATTCTGTGTCAATCAACAGCAATTACAGCAAGTAGGCACAGGAAAGTTGCGACTCCAAGTGTGTTCGTAGCTTATAGACGGGGCGTCAGCGCGACCGGATCATCTACCCCGGGGGGGGGGGGGGGGGTTGTCACCCTACAGTCCACTTTAGTCCACTTTGAAGATAGGTAATGATATATGATATTTTTATTTTTAAATTACTGCGAGTCGCCCTCCAGAACAAGAAATCCACATCGGACGATGAATTATAAGCCTAACACATTTTTTTAAATCTTCAAAAAAAATCTGAGCACGTACCTTTGGGTTGTAATTGATGATTAAACGAACTTACCTGTACGTGAAGTTCAATCACAATTACTCGAAGAGCTTCGTTCGAAGATATTAGCATAAACACACATGTAGTTTCACTTACAGACTCGCCATTTCGCACTGAATTTAGGAGAAAAATAAATTATTTAATACAATGTAAGGTAGACTAAAAACTTTTGTTCGCGACCCTGGCACTCGGGCCCAGCTAGCTCATTTAGTTTGGAGGTTTGCTGAGCTGTCTTCTATTTCACGACAGGTGTTCAGGGTGTATGGGCGGGAGGGTTGCTAATATCTTCGAACGAAGCTCTTCGAGTAATTGTGATTGAACTTCACGTACAGGTAAGTTCGTTTAATCATCAATTACTCTCAAGCTTCGTTCTCGATATTAGCATAAACACACATGTAGACGTTTAGAGATCGCAGTCGTGAAATATAATCAATTATACATATAGGTGTACATTTACTTTGGGAATTTATAATTGGAAATAAATAAATATCTATTATGCTTCATAGCAAAGTATATTATAATCAATCTCATAACTAGTTGTTCAATGATTACAATGTTATTACGGAAATGAGATAATTATCCATTTAACACACTTGTTACAAAATCATCTTCAGTAGAAATTTCGTTAGAAATTGTTCTATTATAATATTTAGCAAATACAGTGGAATTTGAACTCCACCCCGCGGTTTTACGTATGGCATCCAGACTAACTCCTACGCTATAAGCTTTGGAAGTAGCTGCGTGCCTGGTGCTGTGCGCAGTAAACATCGAGATATCAATGCCACTGTTTTGTAACATACTCTTAACCCATTTACTCAAAGTCTGGGATGTTACAGCTCGGTATGGCTTCCTGAATGAAATAAAAAGTGATTGTTGATCTTGACGTAACTGATTGGTCTTATCAAGATATACATTAAGAGTACTCGCAGGGCATATTTGAGCCCCACCGAATGTGTCTCCACGTTGTCGTCGTGGTGGGGCTTGAGCGTCTCAATGATCTTGCGAGCTTTCCCGGTAGAGCCACTCATGCCGGAAGGTCGCAAGTGAGGGATCAGACCAAGAGGGACACACACACGCTTGCTCGCTGCTCTCTGGTACGCGTCTGATCATCAGACGTGACTGTGGGAGCAGCGAGCAGGTGGAGAGGTGAGGTGAGGAGAGGGCCCTGAGAAGGGGCGGAGCGAACAGGGACCGCACCCTTAAAAGGCACAACATATGAATAAAGACGCTTGCAAAATGAGTCCCCAGGTGGGTCCCGACTGCTCAGCGGTCGGGGAATCCCACCCCGCTTCGGCGGGCTGCCCTCCGTACTCTGGGGTGGGCACCAAACGTCTTCCGCTTGCCAGTGGCAACAAGAGCCGAGGAGGCTCCGAGTCATCGTCGTCATCCGGATCTGACTCCTTTAAGGAGCTGATGGCGTACGAGTTTGGAGAGGAGGGTTCGCCTGAGCGCCGGGGTGGTGCGGAGTCGGATTCCGGCTCCGCCCCAGACCTAGTAACGGTCAGCTCGGCGGGCTCTGGATCCGGAAGAGAGGGGGCTGCTGCGGAGAACGGCAAGTTCTTCCGCAAGCGGCCCAGACGGGAGGATACCGGGGGGTCGTCCTCCGAGGGCGAATTTGCCTCCGCCCGCAAAATCCCCACCGCAAGGCGGGGCAGGGGCTGTGAGGCAGGGAGGGGGCTGGCTCCCTCTACCCGGGAGGTGGAGAGTCGGGCCGGGAGGCTGGTGGAGGAGGGGCGTCGCCCTGGAGGGAGCGGTCGTGGGGCTCCCTCTACTCTTCCGCCTACTCTCGACTCCGACGACTCGGAGCCCCCGGGAGAGGTGCGTCCCTCTGTTGAAGAGAAGAAGGCCCAGTTTGCGGAGGTCGTGGAGGCCGCGATCCGCGCTGTGGCCTTCAAGAGGAAACAGTCCTCAAAGCGGGAGGCCATCGGCGCGGCCAAAGCCTCCATCCTGGCGGCAGCGGCAGCCAACGTCGGCGGGTCCGGAGAGGCGACAGAGTTGCGGGCGGAGGTCGCCCGCCTCGCGGCCGTAACGGAGCGACTCATCGCGGAGAATGAGTCGCTCCGGAGGGACCTGGCTGGCATGGCCAGAGCGGCCTCGGAGGAGCCGCAGGGGGGGCCGAGTCCGGCGGCGCTGGAGGGGAGCCAAGTGCAGAGCCAGGTGCGGAGCCTGGTGCGGCAGGAGCTGGCTCCCTTCCGGAGGCAGGTGTCCGCCTTGGAGGACATGATCCGGCGTCCCCCGTTGGCGGCAGCACAGAGGCCCCCGGGACAGCAGAAGGCGGCTTCGTACGCAGCCGCGGTGGCTGCTGGCCCGGGAACGTCCGGCCAGGCGAAAGCCAAGGCGGGAGCCGCGCCAGCGCCTATGACGCCGGCGCCCGCGACGCCGGCGACTACCAAGACGGCCCCGGCGAAGAGGGGAAGGAGGAAGGCTGGAGGGGGAGCGGCTAAGGCTGCTGCGCCAGTGGCGCCGCGGCCGCCCCCACCCCCAACCTCGGACCCTCCTGCGGCCGAGGCCGGGTGGCAGGTTGCTGGAGAAAAGCGGCAGGCCAAAAAGGCGGCCAGGAGCAAGGCCAAGAGGCAGCGGCGAAAAGCCAACGCCATCGCGGCGAGGCTCCGCGCCCCGAAGTCCGCGGCTGTAGTTTTAACACTGCAGCCGGAAGCGGAACAGAGGGGCGTGACGTACCTCGCCCTCATGAAGCGGGCGAAGGAGGCGGTGAACCTCCGGGAGCTGGGCATCACTGGGGGCCTCGGGATCAGGAGAACCCTGACCGGTGCCCGGAAGCTCGAGCTCGCCGGAGCGGAGAGTGGCCCGTTCGCGGACGCCCTGGCCGAAAGGCTGAAGGAGGTCCTCCCCGCGGACGAGGTTCGAGTGTCCAGGCCGACTAAGTGCATTGACATGCGCATAGTGGGCCTGGACGACTCCGTGACGGAGGAGGAGGTTGTGGCCGCCGTCGCCAGGACTGGGGGGTGCTCTGCCGAGCTCGTCAAGGCGGGCACCCTCCGGCCTGACAACACGGGCATGCAAACCCTTGTGGTGAGCTGCCCCGTGACGGCGGCCAGAACAGTGTCGGAGGGTCGAAGGCTCTTGGTGGGGTGGGTTTCTGCGCGGGTAAAACTGCTGGAACCCAGACCTCTGAGGTGCTACCGCTGCCATGTGGGCAACCACACGGGAGCTATGTGCCCCTCGGAGGTGGACCGCAGTGGACTTTGTTTCCGCTGTGGTCAGCCCGGTCATCGGGCCGGCTCGTGCGAGGCCACGCCGCACTGCAGTGCATGTGCGGCTGTTGGCAAGCCGGCCGAGCACTGGGCTGGGGGAAGGGCCTGCGCGCCATCCGCCCCGACCAAGGGCAAGAGGTCCGCCGCCGCCGCCGCCTCTGCCGCCGCCGCGGCTTCCGTCGCCGCTTCTGCCGCTTCTGCTGTGGGTGCTGCGACTCCCGGTACTCGGGAGGGGGCTGAAATGGAGTGCCAGTAGTGGTCCCATTTCGGCCTCCTCCAGAGACAAGTCGGCCGCTGTGCTATTGCGCAGTGGCTGATGCCTGTGGACGGTGAGCGTGGGTGGCTCGCTGTCCGATACCAGGCTGAGTCGACGACGCGTTGTGCTTCACGCGCGCCTCAAGGAGCCGTCAGCACCAGAGACGGGGCCCCATAGGGTCGGTGCCTGCTAGGGTTGCGGAATTTGTTCGAGAGAGTTGCCGCGGCCCTGGAACGCAAAGGGCACATGGAGGAGCACGGGTGGGTTTTAGTCAGTAAAAGTCTGACACTCCCTACCGCTCCACCCAGGGCGGGAGGGGTCATTTGATGATTTCCCATCCAAAAAAAAAAAAAAAAAAAAGGGCATATTTGAGGCCTTTGTAAAAAGTACGGTAATGAAAACACTGGTTGTAAGGACCCCACTCGTGAAGTTTTAATTAAATCTGGTATTTTAATAATAAACCCTGAATCAGATTTGGTAATGTTATCGACAAGTATTTTTGATAAAGTCTGCATTCTATGAGCTGTCACTAGGGCCAGAAGGGTAACTAACTTTTTACTAAGTTTTTCAAGGTTTAAATTTTCATTGGGATATAATTCCGACAAACAATTTAAAACTTGATCAGTGTTCCACGTTAAATTATATTTAGGAAGCGTAGGCCGCAACCGAAAGATTCCCTTGAAGAATCTTTGTATATATTCATTGTTTGCAATACCAGGTCCTAGTAACAATGATATAGCGGATCGGGAACTATTCAATGTACCATACCGAGCTCCAGAATTAAACAATTGTGTTAAAAAACCGAGAATATTTGATGTTGAAGCATTGTAAGGTTCTATGTTGTTCTCATGACAGAACATAAACCACTTCTTTAGACATGTATCATACTGTTTGACAGTGTTATCTGACAAAGATCCTAGCATGATCGGTATGGAAGACTGTGGAATTCCTCTTCGGATAAATGATGTCCGGACAGCCTCCCGACAACCAGCGTAATTTGTCGGTGAATTGCACGTTCGCTACAACGAGAAATAATTAAATCACCCTCCGATTTTAAAACTAGTGGTTTTGAGATGAGGAGTCTTTTAAAGAGGGGGTACCATGGCTGTGTTGGCCATCTTGGCACGACGACAATACCAGTGGCTCTGTCGTTAATAATTTTACGTAAGGTCTTTAAAATAACCGAAATTGGTGGAAACGCGTAAAAGTAATAATTAGTCCAAGATATAGTGAACGCGTTAATTACATAAGCGTCAGGGTCCCGCTGCCAAGAAATATACATATCGCATTTATGATTTATTCTGTTCGCGAATAGGTCAATACACGGGACACCGAAGTGTTGTGTTATTTTATTATAAGCAATCTGAGAAATTTCCCACTCTATATCGGGATGTAATCTTCTTGATTCAGCGTCCGCAACTATGTTTTCTGATGAACGTATATAGTCGGCATGAACCATAATTTTACGCGCTTCGCACCATTTCCACAATTGTTTTGTAATATCAGTCAAATGAGGAAATTGTACGCCACCCATTCTATTTATGTAAGATATTGCCGTTGTATTGTCAATACGTAACAAAATCTGACAATCTTTAAAATCTTTTGCAAAAGATTTAAGGCCAAAAAAAGCTGCAAGTATTTCCAAATAATTAATATGTCGAGTTTGCTCATGCTGACTCCATGGTCCACTGGCCTTCTCGTCACCACAGGCGGCGCCCCACCCCGTTGTTGAGGCATCACTAAATATCTCTAAGGAATATGTATCAACCTTTATTTTGCATACTGATTCATTAGCAGCATTAAGCCACCAGTCAAAGACGGGGGATAATTCGATTGGTAAATTCATGAACTTATCGTAACTTTCATCATCTTTAAGGTTCAGGTATTTACACCTCTCAAAGTCTTTGGTATAGAGCCAGCCGTAGTCCACGGCTTGACATGCGGATGTTAAAAGACCAATGAAGCGAGCAAAATCTCTTATTTTACATCGCTTGAGCTTTCTTATTCTTAATAATTCTGTTATAATTTTCTGTCTTTTATCATCAGGTAACCTAACTTCAAATCTCTTTGAATCAATAATATTGCCTAAAAACTTGCAACAATTGGTCGGTATAACCGAACTTTTCTCTGTGTTGATAATGAACCCTAAAGATTGTAATAATTGTTTTGTGTCATTAACATTTTGTAAACAGTCAGTATATGATTGACCAACCAAAAACAAATCATCTAAATAAAATGTTGATAAATATCCCAAAGACCTCAATAATTTTGCCACAGGTTTGAGAATTTTTGTAAAAATATAAGGGGCAGTGTTTAAACCGAACGGTAACACGTTAAACTCGTACAGGTTGCCATTAAATTTAAAACGTAAATATTTTTTAGAGTTTGGATGTATACTTATTAAATAATAGGCATCTTTTAAATCTATTGTTGACATAAAACAATCGTTCGAGACGAGTTTCAAAGCTGTTCTTAAATCTTCAATTTTGAAATGTTGGGTTGGAATAAATTTATTTAATTGTTTTAGATTTAAAATGAAACGTTTTTTGCCATTCGCTTTAGGAACAAGAAATATACTAGATATATATTGACCCGCGCATGGTTGACATATGGACACTGCCCCGGTATTAATAAGGTCTTGAATTAATACTTTGAAGGCTTCGTGTTCGGTTTGCGAATAATTAGGCTCTGATGGAATAGTTGTTTGAATAACTGGGCCAGAAAAAAATATTTTATAACCAGTAATCCAAGAGAGTATAACAAGGTTATTCGTTAATAAACACCATTGTTCGTAGAAACACGACAGACGGCCCGAGTTGCTTACCGTATCTAACGTCGGTAGCCTGCTTGCGGCTGACGTGACGATATCTTGGAAGCATTGTTGTGCATCGACCTCGTCTGCTGCCTCTGAGTCGGAGCTGATGGCGCCGCCCGCGGATATCTCGCGCCCCCCGGCGGTGGTGGTGGGAACTGACGGCGACCCGCCTGGGGGGCTCGGTAGTTTAAAGGTCTATTGACTCCTTTAGCCGGTTTATGAACTATTGTAGGCTTCATTGTCGAAGCTGACCTCAGATCAGCTCCAGATTTTATAATCGTTTTAGCTGATTTTAAGGTTTCTGATAGACTGCTGCCAAAAAGCATTTCATCTATTTTGGTTTTATCTAGCTGATCTTTTAATTCCTTCTTGACAGTAGAAAGAATGAATGCACGTCGTGAAATCGAATCTGTGTATTGCATGTCACCGAGGATTCGAGCTGTATCCATTAACACCTTGAGAAGGTCAGGGTTTTTATAATCTGATGAGAGCAACGTGGTAATAGCCCTGCTGATGGAGGACAGGGCACAACATGTTAATTCCTGCTTACTTTCTATACCCTTATCTCTCTTTGCTTGAGTTTCTATAAGAGAAGCTCGAATCTCCGGATTAAGTGTAGGCGCTTTTATAAACTTGCAGTTCACTGGTACTAAATATCTATCTTTTAGCTCCTTACGGTTCTCTCTAGATAGGCCGGAGGTAGCAATATGGTTGAGTCTAATCGCTAAATCCTTTTGAATTTCGGTTCCAAATTCTTTACTCGAGGTAGGATCCTGACCTAATATTTCCATTAATTCTGGATCTAATTCGGGAACATCTTGTTGAAAAACAAAAGACTCTGGGTCACTCGCTTTCTCTGGTGGTTCAGCAGTTGACTCCACGGCAGGCGGCGCGATTACTTGCGTAGCGGTCGCGGAGCTCGGCGGCGGCGGCGGCGGCGGCACGATCACGTGGGCCGAGATGTCGTCGGCGGTGGGGGACTGTGCGACAGCGTCGGACGGTACCAGGGCAGGAACCTCCTCACCACTACATTCTCCTGGGGCTTGTTGCCAGTATGAGCATCCAGGTTGTGGATCCGGGTCGCCGCGATATGTGACACAATCGTCATCGATTGGGATTGGTTCGCACTCTGCAGGCAAAATGAGTATTTTGCTTAAATAAACCTATTTACATGGGTTAGTGAGACTCCTTGTGAGAAACACGCAATCCCAATAGGCGATATTATAGTTATTCGATTAGGAATAATGCAGGTACATGCTATGGAAAAACCCCACAGGTAGATCCGGGCAGCAAGTACTTAATATTGGAAGTGGAAGGCCCCCAAAGGACAATCCGATTTTCCAATTTAATTATTGTTATGAAATCGTTATGAATTCAAAACGCAAAATACCCGTTTTTATATAACGGTATTTTAACAAACTGAGCCCTCTAATCCACCTAATTGCTATACTGAAGGTAATCTATATCATATAAACACAAAATAAGTAGGTCAAAGACTCACCCGGTAGGTTATAAGGCTTAGAAAAACCACCGATGACGATGTACTTTCATAGCGAGTACGTCGCCCACGTTTAATTTTACGTTCTAACTTTTTAAGTTTTTTACACAAATAACTATAATTATCACGATTATCACTATGTCTTTTCGGCATTATAATACAAAAAAACGCACTCGAATTACGGTAAGATAACGGAATAGATGCGAAATAGCGAAGCACTGATACGTGAATGAGCTAGCTGGGCCCGAGTGCCAGGGTCGCGAACAAAAGTTTTTAGTCTACCTTACATTGTATTAAATAATTTATTTTTCTCCTAAATTCAGTGCGAAATGGCGAGTCTGTAAGTGAAACTACATGTGTGTTTATGCTAATATCGAGAACGAAGCTTGAGAGTAATTTGAGTCATATGGATTTGGTGGGAGAACACATAAATGGATTGTCGTCGAAGTTCACTCTTTTGTGTAGGATGTGCAATTTTGTTGTTTTTTATCATTTATGTTTATTATTATTAGTGTGTTGTCATTTATATTGTTTTTAAGTGTAAATAAAGCGTCTTAAAATAATTAGAAAACAAAATGATTATAATACACATTATTTTTTTTAATTGCCTTGTCTAATTTGTTTCTAGCTCTTCATACATAACAATTTATAAATATACAAGAGCGCCATCTATTGGTTCATTGTTATTTATTATTTACCGCGTCACTTTGCTTCTTACTTGGTAGTTTGCTGTAATACCGCTCTTTAAGAATGGCGCTAGTATATCGGAGAAATAGTGGGCGTGGCTAAAAATACCGAAACATCAGAGCTCAATAGCGGTTGTCAGCGTCTTAACAGTATTTCAGAATAAAATCCTTGATTCAATACGAATATCACAGAATCAGACGACTAGGCACACAGCGACAATGCAGCTGTGTGCGTGAGTGTAGACGTCTTACCTACGAAATGCTAGCGCGTAGGTACGTGTGCGAACGTGCGATGACCTACGGCGACCAGTAGCAATAATTTTACCTAATTTTATTTCGGAAATCATCTACTTTATTGTCATAAATTTCGCTTGATAGTTAACTCATTTTTAAGCATCATTGGAATACGGAAATCTTGCTAATGACAGTAATACTAGTGCGCCAAAGAAAAGTTAAATGACCTGTTATCAGATGATTAATAAAATTTTAGTTTTGATTTATTGCTATCCGTCAGCTTAAAGCGCTTATTACACTATCCAATTTTTAGGATACCTAAATTGGATACAATTTAGGAACTCGAACTAAATCGGCCTCTAACTTCAATTATTACACTAGGTATCCTGTTTCCTAAATTGGCTTCCTAAAAATTGGATAGTGTTATAAGCGCTTAAAGTTTTCCTAATGATTTTGTTTTTATTTGTGGATTAAATTGGTTAATTTGAAATTTTCCTTCCTACTTAACGGGCTTAGGACCGGCAATAATACCTGCTGTACCGGATGGAAATGGAAAGATGTGCTAGTTAAGTGTAAGTAAGAGTCATACTTTCGACTCGTAGGTATTATTGGCGTAGTTAAGTTTGAAATCAACTTATTTACACCAATAAAATTGATTAAGCTAACAACGTATCTGCAAAATGTACAAATAAATAAATTACGTACCTACTTAAGTTACCCGGAGATATTGTTCAAAATTACCACCACCACACTCTTGGCACAGTCGAGCACGACGTAGCTGGTTATCCTTCAGCCTACGTAAAACTAACACATTCGTTTTTAAAGTGTCGAAAGCACTAATTATCCTTGCACGTTATTCTGTTACACTTGTCACTTCCTCCGTGTAAACTATTTTCACGTCTCCCCACAAATAAAAGTCTAGAGGCGTCAGGTCCGGAGACCGCGGAGGCCAGGCCACAGGTCCTCCGCGACCGATCCAGTGGTCACGAAACCTTTCGGTCAAGTACTCGCGTACTTGCTGACCATAGTGAGGGGGAGCACCGTCATGCTAGTAGTAGAGGTTGCGATGGAGTGCCAGGGGAACATCCTCGAACATGTCCTCGACAACGTGACGCAACAGCTCCAGGTATGTGGCACTGTTGAGGTACCCATCGATGAAGCAAGAGCAATGTGTAATATAAAAACAACAGATAGCTGTAGACCTCATTTTAAGTCTTTAAAAATACTGACTCTTCCAGCATTATATATTTTGGAAACTGCGTTGTTTGTGAAAAGAAACGCACAATTATTTGAAAAATATTTTTCCACCAGAAAAACTCCATTACGTGCCCAATATGTAAATAAGCTAAGTCATTTAAAATGTAAGACTTCATTGATGCGAAAAAGTTTTTTTGGTATGGCACCTAAAGTGTTTAATAAAATTCCTGATGACATAAAAAACATGACATTATATACCTAAGTTTAAAAAAACTCTTAATAAATTATTAATTGACAAATGTTATTATACCGTAGACGAATACTTGAACGACCAATTATTATAATGATATAATTTTAAATAATAAGTACTGTAATTATTAATTTGACTTTGATGTATCTGACACTTCTCTTTTATAATAAGTTTGTTACTGTATTAAATGTAAAATTTGTATGTCATAATTATGACAAAACATAGCGCACCCGCTATTTAAGAAAACACCATGTTAACACCTATGTTTGACAAATAAATGGATTGATTGATTGATTGAAGTAGGGTCCAAGCACGTATTCCCCTATTATGCCAGCCCGCACGTTCAGTCCAAACCGCACTTGGAACGCATGCCGTTTGGTTACGTGCGGGTTATGGTCGCGGTGAGCCCACCAATGTTCATTATGAACATTGTAGACGCCAACTCGAGTAAATAAACACTCGTCCGTCCATAGGATGTTGGCGTCTTGTGTCGGGTTGCCCTTCGTACTATGGGGTGGGCAACAAAGACCTTCCGCTTGCCAGTGGCAACAAGAGCCGAGGAGGCTCCGAATCGTCGTCATCCGGATCCGCTTCTTTTAAGGAGCTGATGGCGTACGATTCCGTAGTGGAGGGTTCGCCTGAGCGCCGGGGTGGTGCGGAGTCGGATTCCGGCTCCGCGCCAGACCTAGTAACGGTCAGCTCGGCGGGCTCTAGAGACGGTAGAGGGGGGGCTGCTGCGGAGAACGTCAAGTTCTTCCGCAAGCGGCCGCGACGGGAGGAAGACGGGGAGTCGACCTCCGAGGGCGAGTTTGCCTCCACCCGCAAGATCCCCACCGCTAGGCGGGGCAGGGGCTGTGAGGCGGGGAGGGGGCTGGCTCCCTCTACCCGGGAGGTGGAGAGTCGGGCCGGGAGGTTGGTGGAGGAGGGGCGTTGCCCTGGAGGGAGCGGTCGTAGGGCTCCCTCTACTCTTCCGCCTACTCTCGACTCCGACGACTCGGAGCCCCCGGGAGAGGTGCGTCCCACTGTTGAGGAGCAGAGGGCCCAGTTCGCGGAGGTCGTGGAGGCCGCGATCCGCGCTGTGGCCTTTAAGAGGAAACAGTCCTCGAAGCGGGAGGCCATCAGCGCGGCCAAAGCCTCCATCCTGGCGGCAGCGGCGGCCAACGTTGGCGCGTCTCCCTCAAGGGAGACGACAGAGCTTCGGGCGGAGGACGCCCGCCTCGCGGCCGTTACGGAGCGACTCGTTCGGGAGAATGAGTCGCTCCGGAAGGACCTGGCGGGGATGGCCAGAGCGGCCTCCGAGGAGCCGCAGGGGGTGCTGAGTCCGGCGGCGCTGGAGGGGAGCCTAGTGCTGAGCCAGGTGCGGAGCCTGGTGCGGCAGGAGCTGGCTCCCTCCTGGAGGCAGTTCTCCACCCTGGAGGATATGGTTCGGCGGCCCCCAACGGCGGCGACTCAGAGGGCCGCGGGCCAGCAGCAGAAGGCGGCTTCGTACGCGGCTGCCGTGGCTGCCAGCCCGGGAACGTCCGGCCAGGCGAAGGCGAAGGCAAAGGGGGGAGCCGCGCCGGCGCCTGTGGCACCTGCGACGCCGGCGGCTGCGACGCCGGCGACGACCAAGTCGGCCCCGGCTAAGAGGGGTAGGAGGAAGGCTGGAGGAGGAGCGGCTAAGGCTGCAGCGCCAGTGGTGCCGCAGCCGCCCCCACCCCCACCCTCGGACCCTCCTGCGGCCGAGGCCGAGTGGCAGGGTGCTGGCCAGAAGAGGAAGGCCAAAGAGGCGGCCAAGAGGAAGGCGAGGAAGCAGCGGCGGAAGGCCAATGCCATTGCGGCGAGGCTTCGCGCCCCGAAGTCCGCGGCTGTAGTGTTAACACTGCAGCCGGAAGCGGAAAAGAAGGGCGTGACGTATCTCGCCGTACTGAAGCGGGCAAAGGAGGTGGTGAGCCTCCAAGAGCTGGGCATCAGCGGGGGCATCGGGGTCAGGAGGACCTTGACCGGTGCCCGGAAGCTCGAGCTCGCCGGAGCGGAGAGTGGCCCGTTCGCGGACGCCCTGGCCGAAAGGCTGAGGGCGGTCTTACCCGCGGACGAGGTCCGGGTGTCCAGGCCGACTAGCGCATCGACATGCGCATAGTGGGCCTGGATGACTCCGTGACGGAGGAGGAAGTTGTGGCCGCCGTCGCCAGGACTGGGGGGTGCTCTGCCGAGCTCGTCAAGGCGGGCACTCTCCGGCCTGACAACACGGGCATGCAAACCCTTGTGGTGAGCTGCCCCGTGACGGCGGCCAGAACAGTGTCGGAGGGTCGAAGGCTCTTGGTGGGGTGGGTTTCTGCGCGGGTAAAACTGCTGGAACCCAGACCTCTGAGGTGCTACCGCTGCCATGTGGGCAACCACACGGGAGCTATGTGCCCCTCGGAGGTGGACCGCAGTGGACTTTGTTTCCGCTGTGGTCAGCCCGGTCATCGGGCCGGCTCGTGCGAGGCCACGCCGCACTGCAGTGCATGTGCGGCTGTTGGCAAGCCGGCCGAGCACTGGGCTGGGGGAAGGGCCTGCGCGCCATCCGCCCCGACCAAGGGCAAGAGGTCCGCCGCCGCCGCCGCCTCTGCCGCCGCCGCGGCTTCCGTCGCCGCTTCTGCCGCTTCTGCTGTGGGTGCTGCGACTCCTAGTACTCGGGAGGGGGCTGAGATGGAGTGCCAGTAATGGTCCCATCGCAGCTTCCTCCAGAGACAAGTCGGCCGCTGTGCTATTGCGCAGTGGCTGATGCCTGTGGACGGTGAGCGTGGGTAGCTCGCCGTCCGATACCAGGCTGAGTCGACGACGCGTTGTGCTTCACGCGCGCCTCAAGGAGCCGTCAGCACCAGAGACGGGGCCCCATAGGGTCGGTGCCTGCTAGGGTTGCGGAATTTGTTCGAAAGAGTTACCGCGGCCCTGGAACGCAAAGGGCACATGGAGGAGCACGGGTGGGTTTTAGTCAGTAAAAATCTGACACTCCCTACCGCTCCACCCAGGGCGGGAGGGGTCATTTGATGATTTCCCATCCAAAAAAAAAAAAAATGGTACCTCTGCGAAGAGAAAGTTGGTTACAAGATTATAGACAAGCCGGACTGCGTGCAGCAGCTCATAACTCAACAGCATCTCAAATCCTGTACATCAACGCCAGTCACTCTACACAAGCAAGCAAGCTCTAGAACAACTTGACGAACAACATTATACGCTAAACTTCCCGATACCTGCAAAAGTACAGATGTCATGTGGACAGGAAGAATTCAGAACACTTCAAGGAAGTTATCTGGCTACAGTACCGCAAGGTTGCCTGATGAGAACCACCGAATTCACCATCGCTAACATTGACAACCGAATTAAAGGACATGTAGGTACTTAGGATACGGACACTATGGGACCAGAACCCTACATCAAAGACTGAAGAATCATTGATACAGCTTAATTCAATCAACCTCGAGAATCTCCACGAGAGTTACAAGAAAGTCTCAGTACAGTCTCCAGTAACACTTAACAAGATGTCGTATGGAAGCCTCTACCATACTACCATACCTGTATACATATTAATATTTAGTGCAGATGTACTTGCCATTTTTCTCACATACCGACATTGGAGGCATTGGATGGGAAATAAGGACAAGAAGAGCGACCTTACATCTATAGGGATGAATGCTGGTCAAGACATTAATGCTGAAACGGAACCAAGAAGAAATATTCATCCAGCAGGAATGAAGATGGATCCCAGTCATCTCACAGCAACATTTTTAACACTCCATTTCAGCCCCCTCCCGAGTATCTGGAGTCGCAGCACCCACAGCAGCAGCGGCAGAAGCGGCGACGGAAGCCGCGGCGGCGGCAGAGGCGGCGGCAGCGGCAGACCTCTTGCGCTTGGTCGGGGTGGACGGCGCGCAGACCTTTCCCCCAGCCCAGTGCTCGGCCGGCTTGCCAACAGCCGCACATGCACTGCAGTGCGGCGTGGCCTCGCACGAGCCGGCCCGATGACCGGGCTGACCACAGCGGAAACAAAGTCCACTGCGGTCCACCTCCGAGGGGCACATAGCTCCCGTGTGGTTGCCCACATGGCAGCGGTAGCACCTCAGAGGTCTGGGTGCCAGCAGTTTTACCCGCGCAGACACCCACCCCACCAAGAGCCTTCGGCCCTCCGACACAGTTCTGGCCGCCGTCACGGGGCAGCTCACCACAAGGGTTTGCATGCCCGTGTTGTCAGGACGGATGGTGCCCGCCTTGACGAGCTTGGCAGAGTACCCCCCAGACCTGGCGACGGCGGCCACAACTTCCTCCTCTGTCACGGAGTCATCCAGGCCCACTATGCGCATGTCGATGTGCTTGGTCGGCCTGGACACCCGGACCTCGTCCGCGGATAAGACCGCCTTCAGCCTTTCGGCCAGGGCGTCCGCGAACGGGCCACTCTCCGCTCCGGCGAGCTCGAGCTTCCGGGCACCGGTCAAGGTCCTCCTGACCCCGATGCCCCCGCTGATGCCCAGCTCTTGGAGGCTCACCGCCTCCTTCGCCCGCTTCAATACGGCGAGATACGTCACGCCCCTCTGTTCCGCTTCCGGCTGCAGTGTGAGCACCACAGCCGCGGATTTCGGGGCGCGAAGCCTCGCCGCAATGCCGTTGGCCTTCCGCCGCTGCTTTTTGGCCTTGTTTTTTGGGCCCCGCTCCCTGCGTGGAGTGTAGGAACGAGACGACAGATGTTTGACAGTGTGTGTAGTTGTATGGTTGTGTGTGTGTCTGTTTGTATGTTCGTTATGATCGTGTATGCTACACCGTATAACGAGTTAGAACCTTGTGCGTCTACAAATGGATCAGTATGGAAGATTTAAGCCGTGCATGCGTATGAAGTTGCACGTGATAGATTATCCTAAATATAGGTATTGTTATTGTTGTAATGAGGATTCCTTTTACTTTTAAAACGTTATAAAATAGTAATGTTTTACATAACCTAAAACTTTTGTCAAGTCTGTAATACTAATTTACATTGTTCAATCATTCTTTAGTTATTTCAGTATGTCTGTAAAAGTAGACTGGTTAAAATATTAAGGAATAATGTAGCAAAACTTAGAAAATATTCCAAACGGATGTCCACCTTTTATGTCGTTAATATTTAAAATAACGGTTGACAGAAACGTCAAAGTTGTTTGTTACCGACTATAAAAGGGGGAACTCTGAGTGTCGGAGACCATTCTTGTTGGAGACATCGACCAGAACGGAGCCCCGGCCTACAAGTAAAAGTTAAGTTTACTCTTATTATTTTTGTATAATGATCACTATTTTTTAATGTGTTTTGCTTTACTATCGTATTATGTTTGATTGCCATTGTCTTTATGTTTGATGGCTATCGTTACCATGTTTGATTACTATCGGTACTATGTTTGATTGCTATCGTTACTATGTTTGATCGTTATCGTTACTATGTTTGATTACTATTGTTATTAGGTTTCATTGCTATCATTATTATGTTGGATAATGGTCAGAATAATGATCATGGACCATAATTTATATACATAGCTAGGTGTCTTGGCTAGTTGTTGCTATAATTACTAGTATACACAGTATAATATAAAATGCTCACTGTAAATTAAAATGTATGGATTATTAAACTATTGTAAGTTATTTAATTGCTTATTGATTTAATATCCCCTATTTCCTTTCATTTCTAAAAATATTTTATGTATATAAGAATCTGTTAGTGGGCTAGTAGGATTTTTAGAGCCTTGGCTTTCTTATTTATTTTAAAATTATACAATAGGTTTCTCAATGGCTTTTAAGATTTAGCAGTTACTTAAGCTATTATCAGAAGTGAGATGGTGTCCCGTCCACTGTAACTAATACTTGCCTATTATTTTTCCAGATTGGAAACCCCAGTTTTGCAAGACCACTGAGGACCATCAGAGATGCTGTTTCCGGAGGCCATCACAAGAAGAGTGACGTCGCTTTGGCGATCTTCGATCCAGCTACGAGTGACCTGGGTGCCGAATCATGGTGCGACAACATGGACGCTCGGAGCAGCATCGCAACCGTGGCCAAAGCCGGTAAGGCCCTTAAGGGATCTGCTTTGTTCTGGTCCTGCAGACGGTCGTACATGGGAATCTTGCAGAGAAAATGCAAAAAGCTGTACTGTATTCATTTAAATCTCCAGATTCCTATTGTGGATATGCTAGAAAAAATCAAGTTGTTCTGTAATACTAAAGTTGCATTTACGGAGTCACAATTGATAGAATAATTTTGATATGTGGTAGTATATGTCATGTTAATGTAAGAATGGCCTCTTTTAACAGCAATGTAAAATCTACATCCGAGCTAATTTCCTTATTTACTTCTTATATGAAAATAAACGACCTTTAAACATAACGGTAGAAATTCTCCTAGGACTAATACTTCTAAACGTCCCAAAGTAGATTCTCTCTAAGGACATAAAGTTTTTCATGTAGCAAAGTTGGGCAAAATAAGGCACAATGCTTTAAAAATGATGCATAACAACGTGATCACAAATCGCCGCACTTTTGCAAGTAAATATTTTTACTTACTGTAAAAAGAAAAACCCGGTCATAACGATTCGATATGTAGGTAAAAGCCTAAAAGCGTCCCCGATACAAATGAAAAAGTGGTAAATTTTTTAGACCAAACAAATTAATACTGATGGCAGTATCAATATATGATGTAGCCTATTATATATATAAGTACATAAATTCACTTGCGGATACTGGAGATAGTTGTAGTATAAACGTCTTGGCTGCCATTTTTTTTTCCATGTCATTTAAATTCTACGCGGTATAAGAGTCGGTAGATTGCAAGTACTTGCTAAAATTACAGTACCAATTTCGATTTGAAGATTTGTGTATTATTTAATAGGTAGAAATGTTACTCAATACCCAGATATCGATCGTGACCGACTATTTAGGTTCCCGATTGGTACGAAAAACTACCGCTGTATGTGGCTTGAAAATCAATTTTGTAAAGGATGATTCAAAATCGCTTTCGGAATTTTGGGTAGCGGCGTTGCGTCGCATTTGGATTCTGTGGTGCGGGAAAACATGGGTTATGTATACATTTATTTCTTCTTGTATAAATTGGTGACATTTTAACTCCCTTTAATACAGTAGAATTTCGGCTCTTAATACCTCAGGTTTCACGGTGAACCTGAAGAAAAGAATGTAATTTTTTTTGTAGATAATATTGACTGTTTAGGTAAACAATATCGCGGGATGGTGTTAAGCCAAGTGAGACTAAAATTAATGCCCTAGCTAATTCTCCTGTGCCGAGTAATGTTAAACAAGTCCGCCAGTTTATGGGCCTATCCAGTTACTTAGAGAATTTATCCCCGATTTTGATTCACGAACAGCATGTACTACTAATTTAACTAAAATCAATAAAAAGTGGGCCTTCAACAGGATACAGCCTGAAAGTATGTATTGATCATATTATTTCTAAACCATTATTAACTATTTTTTATCCCTTACTCCCAACAGAATTGCACACTGATGCCAGATCCATAGGATATGGGGCAATATTATTGCAAAGAGTAGGTAACGTTAATAAGGTCGTAGCGTACGATTTGGAAACCCTGGCCATCTTCAATGTTCTTAAACATTTCAGAGTTTACCTTCTTGGTATTGAATTTACAATCGTTACAGATTGCAACTCAATAAAATCCACCATAGCAAAGAAATACATCTCTCCAAGAGTAGCTCGTTGGTGGACTTTAATGCAATATTATAGCTTTAATGTTTAGTACAAAAATAAATTCATAAGTCATGTTGATTTCTTAAGCCACAATCCCGTTGAATCCTAATTTCCCATACGTAAATGCGGTTTTCCAGAAATTAATTTAATTGAAATCCCCGACACTGTTAGGCCCAATTCATGGTTGAAGATTGCTCAGACAAAATCTCAGTTATAATCGGGAGACTTAGATTCTAATCAATATATAATAAAAAATGGTTTATTACATTATAAAACTAATCCCGATGCGGAGGCGCAAATGTTTGTACCAAAGGGGTATAGACTAAGTATATTGGAACTATTTCACGATGAAAAAGTGATGCATAAAGTTCGACGGTATTTTTGAGTCCCTGGAGTGGTGGCTTTTGTTAAAAATACATTTATCATTGTTTGATTTGTATTGAAAAAGGGATGTTTTAAACCCCCTTAAAACTGTAAATGCTCGAGAGTTAATTCCTATAATAAGAGAAACCGTTATTTTGTTCGGCACGCCATCTTTGGCAGTTACTGATCGTGGTACAAATTTTAGTTCAATTCAAGTTCGAGCACTTTTTAGGGAGCTTAATATCGAACACCACATGATAGCTACAGGTGTGCCCCGAAGTAATGGGCAGGTCGAACGTTATGTTTCTAAAGTAATCAATATGCTTAGTACTAGTTATATGTAACGAAGCGTCAGAATGGTCGAACGAACTAACAAAAGTACAGCAGTCTCTGAATACTACTGTCCAAAAATCAACGGGTTTCTCTCCTTTGCGATTATTAATTGGGGTCGAAGGAAACATACCAGTTGTACAAGCCCGTTTAAATGAACTTGGTGAAAATATAAACCATGATATTGATGTGCAGGTTGATTGTCAACTAGCTAGGCAACGTTTACTGAAAGTCGCGGAAAAATTCAAACAACGGTTTGACTTTGTTAGGCGAAATAATCAAAACTATAATATAGGTGATTTGGTTTATATCAGTCAGAACCTTAGGCGTAACGACAAATTAAGTTCAAAATCTAAAGGTCCCTAGTGTAGTTAGTAGTCCCAAGTAAGTTCAATCCTCTCCAATGATCGTTATTCCCTAAAAAGTCATGGTAATAATTTGAGAAATATTATTGTGGCTAAAGAAAAACTGCGATTCCGGCCTGGAGAATGGGTAGACGAAAACATTGCTGTTGAAAACGCCATGTGAATAAAAATGATGTTGTATTATTGAAAATCAAGCATAAATATAGGAAACTTTTGAGATAATATTGAAATTATTACAAATTATTATTATTAAGTTAAATATTGATTATGATTGTTCAAAATAGATTTAAATATATATATATCATGTACCTATAATGTTTATAAACCGCTGGACAGCCTCCTATTTGGTGCCAAGTTATCTCACGGGCAGCGGGTGAATGTGACTGGCATGTCTATGTAGTTGGCTAGTATTTATTATCCGCTGGTAGCCTCCTATTTGGTGCCGAGTTATCTCACTAACAGCGGGTGAATGTGACTGGCATGTCTATGTAGTTGGCTAGTGTTTATTATCCGCTGGTAGCCTCCTATTTGGTGCCGAGTTATCTCACTGACAGCGGGTGAATGTGACTGGCATGTCTATGTAGTTGGCTAGTGTTTATTATCCGCTGGTAGCCACCTATTTGGTGCCGAGTTATCTCACTGACAGCGGGTGAATGTGACTGGCATGTCTATGTAGTTGGCTAATATTCGCTGCTTTGCCTATTTTTGTGGTTGGTCTATCTCAATGACAGCGAATTGAATGTGGACCTCCATGTCTATGTAAATTTCCTAAATAAGAAAATATATATAACACCTGGCAAATACTTCGAGGACGAAGTACTGTCAGTATGGCCGTTATAGATTATCCTAAATATAGGTATTGTTATTGTTGTAATGAGGATTCCTTTTACTTTTAAAACGTTATAAAATAGTAATGTTTTACATAACCTAAAACTTTTGTCAAGTCTGTAATACTAATTTACATTGTTCAATCATTCTTTAGTTATTTCAGTATGTCTGTAAAAGTAGACTGGTTAAAATATTAAGGAATAATGTAGCAAAACTTAGAAAATATTCCAAACGGATGTCCACCTTTTATGTCGTTAATATTTAAAATAACGGTTGACAGAAACGTCAAAGTTATTTGTTACCGACTATAAAAGGGGGAACTCTGAGTGTCGGAGACCATTCTTGTTGGAGACATCGACCAGAACGGAGCCCCGGCCTACAAGTAAAAGTTAAGTTTACTCTTATTATTTTTGTATAATGATCACTATTTTTTAATGTGTTTTGCTTTACTATCGTATTATGTTTGATTGCCATTGTCTTTATGTTTGATGGCTATCGTTACCATGTTTGATTACTATCGGTACTATGTTTGATTGCTATCGTTACTATGTTTGATCGTTATCGTTACTATGTTTGATTACTATTGTTATTAGGTTTCATTGCTATCATTATTATGTTGGATAATGGTCAGAATAATGATCATGGACCATAATTTATATACATAGCTAGGTGTCTTGGCTAGTTGTTGCTATAATTACTAGTATACACAGTATAATATAAAATGCTCACTGTAAATTAAAATGTATGGATTATTAAACTATTGTAAGTTATTTAATTGCTTATTGATTTAATATCCCCTATTTCCTTTCATTTCTAAAAATATTTTATGTATATAAGAATCTGTTAGTGGGCTAGTAGGATTTTTAGAGCCTTGGCTTTCTTATTTATTTTAATAAATTATACAATTCTTATTTATTTTAAAATTATACAATAGGTTTCTCAATGGCTTTTAAGATTTAGCAGTTACTTAAGCTATTACACGCGTATGCGTAACCTTGTCACTTTGCCAACTCTGCAGTGTTGCTGTTTTAGCGACGTTGTGAGATCTTGGAGATTTTTAACAAGTTTGGAGACTTTTTTTAAGATTTAGCAACAACGAAAACTAGCGACTTTTTAAAATAACGAAATTAAATATTTAAACATAATCTTAAAAATAAAAAAATTGCGACATCTAGCTAGATTTTTCATATACCTGGCGACTTTTTTTGCCTAAATGACAACACTGCAACTCTGCGTAAGTAGCTCCTGACACCCGAGTGCAACTAACTTCAGTTTCATTTGCTTGAGTTTTGTTTTGTTTTCAAAAGTTTTGTTGTTAAAGATTTTTGTGTGTTTTCTTAGATTTTCTCAATGATACAATTGTTTTGGTGACTTACCTACAACAATGGAGGTAATTATACCTTGTGAGGATTTAAAATGCGTTCAAGTTTTGATTCGCGAAGATAAAGTAAAATCTTTAAACTTTGCTCAGAAAAAACAGTTAATTTCTTCAATAAAACCGACGCCTAATCTGTGTATTTCTCAGACTAGTAAATCGCATAAACGAAAATTTAATAGATCAGTGTTTTCCCTCCCCCTTCCGTGATCTCTGAGGCGTTCAGACGTGTTTTGAGTTGGCCCTAGTTATAAAAAAAACAAAAATAAAACAAATTTTCGTAAAATAAATAGTGACTCGAAAAATAGGAGCGCAGAAATACCAAGGATCTTTTTGAGGAAGAAACGTTAGAGCGAGCGAAATCGCTGCGGCCGTCACCACACATCCGTGAGTGTTTCATCATGTTTACTATCGCTGTGTGAAATAACGCTACAAGTGCACACGCAGTCTCAAGCCGCCTCACATAGATAAATCAATTTGACTACACAAACACAACACTATAATTCCCCGCATGTGTGACCGGAGGTCAAGTAAGAGGGGCGGTCAACAAAATTGTACTAATTCCTCGATACATGACCAGTTTGTTGACCCCAAACGCAGTTCACCGAAGCAAACCTCTTGCGAACTCCGAGCGCCCTGGTACCTGAATCTGCTTGAGAATCATGCCGATAAACCGATCACCGCCGCAACAATTGACGTCACACGCTACGTCATCCACGTCGCTTTTTATGAGTCCTCTGCACCTTAGTTCAAATGAGCCGAACCTAAGGGAATCTGAAGCAGCGAATGTTGAATATGATTTCGCTGGCATTACTCACCGTACTAAGCGCAGATGTGTTGAGGCGATTTCTGAAGATGAGAGCAAACTCTCCAAGTTTATGGTGGAAATGAGATCAATGTTTAACGAGCTCAAAGAGGAGCAAAATTCCAGAATTGAGAAGATCTATGTCTCAATGCAGGAAATAAAGTTACAAAATGCCAAGATACAAGAAAGTGTTTACTCTTTGTCTGAATATTAAGATAATTTAAAGTCCAAGATTGATGATCTGGAAATTAAACTTGAAGCAGAGCGGAAAAATAATGCAGCATATACGAAGTCCTTGGAGGAGAAACTTGAGAGAAAATGGAGAAAAGTGCAAGATCAACCTGTGTGGAAATTCGAAACATCCCTGTTGTTAAGTCTGAGACCAAAGAATGCCTACTAAACAGCGTTGTTAAGGTGGGTGCTATATTAAATGCCCCAATACAACCGTACGAAATAAATGATATTTACCGAGTAGGACCGACTATTTCTAATGATAGAACGATTATTGTTAATTTTGCCACCAATATGAAAAAAGAAAATTTTCTACGCAAATATAAGCTCTACAATAAAGGCAAGGAAAACAACAAAAGACTATCCACTGAACACCTGCAAATAAAAGGAACACCTAAACCAATCTTTGTCTCAGAAAATCTGACGGCGAGAATGAAAAGACTCTTGTTTCTTGCTAAGGACTTTGCCAGTAGCAATAATTATCGCTTTTGCTGGGTTACTAATGGAAAGATTTTCCTACGTGAAAAAGACTAGACATACCTCAAGCGAACAGCAAGAAGTGACTATCGAACTACGCAATTTCTTGTCAATACTATAATTTTTACTTAGCCTTGTATTATATCAACTTTTTGTTACCTCTTATAGATTTATATATAACTACCGTTAATTTTAATTTGTACCAAACACACACACACACACTCACACACAAAAAAAAAAAAAATACCTGAATGGAAGGATTAAACAAATTACAATAAATTCACGAGCCCGACAATTATGCAATGTTTACAAAAACTTGTCATTTTTCATTTTAAATGTCATATAGAGACGAATTTTCTGTTAACTGTTCTTAATCATGGATAGTGATCAAAATATAGCAGAAGATATCGAGCGCTTATCAGTTTCACAATCATATTCCTGTTCTCCTGAAGAATGTAGCGGTTACATTAGTGATGTTAGTGGTCTTAAAATCTTTCATCTTAATATAAGAAGTTTAGGTAATTCGGTTAATTTTAATAATTTGCTTATACTGTTGCACAGAACTAAGCTGCACTACGACACTATTGTGTTGTCAGTGTTGGTTAAGTAAATGTCCATCACTTCCTGTTATAGATGGCTTTAAATCCTTCAAGTCTGAATATACTTATCAAAATGACGGTATAGTAGTATACGTTAAGAAAAACATGCAATTTACCGTTGAAACGCAAGTCCTGGTGGATGCAAGTTGTTTGATTATAAAATTTCAACAAGAGGTTGCATTATTGGCAATCTACCGTTCTCCCTCACATCGTAATGCCCAAAATTTCCTTGACAGTTTAGACAATTGCTTAAGTTCACTCAACACTTTTAAAACAACAATTATACTTGCAGATATAAATATAAACATTTTGCCTGATAACACAGACTCAATTTCAGATACATACTTGAATATTGTTGCATCGCACGGAATGATGCCTGGGCATTTTCTCCCCAACCGTGGTAACAGCTGCATTGATCACGCTATTATTAAGTCAGACAAACCTGCTACCATTTTGGTTATTGATTCATTTATCACTGACCACGCTCCCATTGTAGTGTTTTGCAAACTTAAAAATCGTATTCCTAAAACCCCTGTAACATCTCGCCGCGTTGACATGGTTGCCTGCGTGGCTGAGCTTGAACTTACTGACTTTACGTCAATAACTACTTGCCCCAATGCAAATGATGCAGCCACTGAATTAGTTAACAAGATCTCCAATGTGGTCAGCAATAAAATTTCCACAACAATGATGCCTAGAAGGAAACGAATAATAAAACCTTGGATAACCCCTGGTCTTCTTAGATGCATTCGTTACCGCGACAAAATATTTCGTAATACCAAGAGAAATCTCGATAATAATATTCTAGTAGTAACTTACACGCGTTATAAACTTTTTTGTAATAATTTACTAAAAAAAACTGAAAAGACTTTACGAACATGAAGAATTTAAAAAATGTCATAAAAATCCTAAAGCTACATGGAACCTTATTAAAAAGATTTCTAATCTTCAGACAAACAAATCATGTGCCAGTGAGCTGCTGACGATTACGTCTGATCCACACGCCTCGCTAAATATTGTCAACAGTCACTTTGCCAACGTGGGAAAGGCTCTCGCTTCCAAAATTATTCCTCGCGACGATCAGGCTTCTGGTCCTGAAAACCCAGGTGTACCTTGTTCTGACCCTAGCTCGATGGGTATTTTTTAACACGGACGCTGCAGAAATAGAGAGGATAATACTCGGCCTTAAAGTAAACACTGCCGTGGGCTGGGACGGTATATCTGCTGCCTTGATTAAAGCTGCCAGACACGTACTTGTTCCAATTATCTGCCATGTATTTAATCTGTCATTGCTGACGTGAGTTTTCCCAACAGTATTTAAAAAAGCTGTTGTACACCCTATTCATAAGAGTGGGAGCAGAAGCAGTGTCAACAATTATAGACCAATTTCTGTGTTAACAAATTTATCTAAAATTTTGGAAAAAATCATTAATCTTAGACTCCTTAACTATCTCAACTCAAAAAATATTTCACTAGACAATCAATTTGGTTTTCGCTCGGGTAAAAACACAGAAGATGCTGTTCTCAAATTGACTGGTACAGTGGCTAAAAACTTAAATAGTAAATTGTTGAGTAATGAATGCCACATATTATCAATATTGTCTTTTATTGGCAACATTGTACAGCAATATATGTAATCCGTCCGTCGCGGTGGTCTCTGAGAAAGCGAGTGCCGCTGGTCGGGCCGCCACACCCGCGCCGCACCTCCGCTCGCTCGCTGAATGATGACGCGCAGCTCGATCACGCCGCCTACGCGTGCCGTCTGCGTGCTCGTTGGGTGCTATTCCCAACAATTATGGCTATTGAGAGCTCCGGGGTAAAAATCAGTGCAGATATAATTAAAACTAAACTTTTACAAGAAGTTCAGAATTCAGAAACTACTGCTTTTTACTCAGCTAAGAAGAAAAGTTCAGAAAAACAAGGCATCCTCAGGGGACATGTTGACTCGCTGACCGTTGAGTTGCGACTGAGTTGAGTCAACACGTCCCCTGAGGATGCCTCGTGGAGAGGCGAAACACGTGTTGGTAATGGTGTTGGGTATTGCTTTGCCTTCCTGCATGTGCATAAAATCCTTGCATTTGCCTTGTAATCTTGCATGTGCATAATATAGCAGGCGGGAGGGAGGTGCATACCTGCAACCCACTAATATTCGCGGAAATTAAAACTAGATATATTGTTTTCAATTTCAGATTAAAATGGATTTCCGCAAAGTAACGCCTGACTCAATCAATTTTTTTTTTTTTTTAACAACTTATATGTATTAAATATTAACAGAGAAATAAATGCAAATCTGAGTATTTCTGATATCTCAAATGATGTTGTTCTCTGGCATCGGCGCATGGGGCATTTAAACTTTACAGATGTAAACAGACTACCAGAATGCACTGAGGGAGTGAACCTGTCTTCAGAAAAGGTCAAACAACCTGTGACCTGCACTACTTGTCTAATGGGAAAGCAGTCGAGACTACCTTTCAACCATGTTGGTTCCAGAGCTTCACAACAACTTGAGGTGATTCATTCTGACTTATGTGGTCCAATGGAGACTCCGTCCTTGGGAGGTATGAGATATTTTATAACTTTCATAGATGACTTTTCAAGATTAGTGCATATATATTTCCTTAAAGACAAGCTCAGTATTTTAAATGCATTCAAAGATTTTCACAAGAAGGTAGAAAATGAATGTAATGTTGCGCGCCACAATCAAGTACGGAAGATAGCGGCATTCGGTACCACTAGCGCCATCTAGTATCGAGTAGCAGAACTGGTGAAGTCAAGGACCTTCGAGATTTTTCTATGCTAGAATTCTCGGACCTTAGTCGGTCGCGACCGATATGTACGCGAACTTTCTGGAGTTCTACTCGGCGCCCTATATAAGGCCGGCACATGTGCCGACCGAGTCAGTATTGGATTTGCGATACAAGTGATAACTTCGAGAGCGATCTTCGACTGCGAACTCAAGTGATTAATAGTGCGATTGTGTTTTGTGATTAGTGCGTTTATAGTGTAATTAGTGTGGTGTAAATTAAAGTGTCATCTTTGTTTATTTAATCGGCTGATTTTAATTGTAACGAACCCGAAGCTCGTAACAATTGGTGTCAGAAGTGGGATTTAAAAGATGCCGATTCTACCAAAGGAGGACACTGAGGGTATCCCTACCCGTAGTCAACGCCAGCAAGAGACGGACCAGAGGCGTTTTGGAGGTGCAACGCCGCAGACTACGGAGAGACAGCTGGCGACCTTAGAGGCCGGCCCGTCCACCGCCGCTCCAGCATCATCATCAGCACCAGACTTTGCTGCTCTGATGCTGATGCTGCAGGAGCAGACTCGCCGCCAGGAGGAACAGGCCCGTCGTTTAGAAGAGCAGCTGCAGCGTGACAAGGAGGAGCAGGCCCGCCGCCAGGAGGAACAGGCCCGTCGCCAGGAAGAGCAGGCCCGTCGTTTAGAAGAGCAGCTGCAGCGTGACAAGGAGGAACAGGCCCGCCGCCAGGAGGAACAGACCCGTCGGTTGGAAGAACAGCTCCAACGTGACAAGGAGGAGCAGGCGCGCCGCCAAGAAGAACAGATGTTCCTCATGAAGGATCTGCATGCCACTTTCGGCAAAGAAATTAAGGTTGTAAAGGAAAAGGTGGTCCAGCACGAGAACCGCCTGACGGAAGCTGAAACACGAATCGACCAAATTAATCATCGGGTTGACAACGTGATTGTTGACGTGAGGAAAACGCTGGACAACCTTAAAGTTGGAGATGGAATTGCAGCCTCAGCTACTACACCTTCTCTACGTGGATTCAAAGTGCCGCCGTTCGATGGAACATCTTCCTGGTCGGCATACAAAATGCAATTTGAGGCTGTTATGAAGGCGAACGGGTGGAGTAAGGACCAGGCCATGACTGCTCTCACCCTAGGCCTCCGCGACCAGGCCCTCACTATCCTGGAAGCCCTCGGTAACGAGGTGACTTACGAGCAGCTGGTTGAGGCACTGGAAGCTAGGTATGGCGACGCTCATCTGGAACACGTGTTTCGGGCGCAGCTAAAGGATCGCGTGCAACGCAGCGGTGAAAACCTGCAGCAGTGGGCCCTTGAGGTGGAGAAGCTTGTTAGAAAAGCATACCAGTCTGTACCTGCGCTCATTCAAGGGAACCTGGTGCAGGCATTCATTGACGGCATCCGCGACCTTGAAGTTAGAGCTGCCGTGAGGCTCGGGCACCATGAGAAGCTTAAAGACGCCTTGGCACATGCTCTGGAAGTGGAAGCTGTGCGGCAGGATCATCGTTCCCATCGCGTCAGGGAGGTTGCAGCGGCTACTGTTCGCGAACGGTCTAAAGGATACAGCCCTAGATGCTATGGCTGTGGGGAAAGGGGCCACCTACGGTCCAGTTGCCCTAGGCGAACTTCAGAAGGAGAAGCTGTGCGGCAGAATCATCGTTCCCACTATGGCAGGGAGGTTGCAGCAGCTGCAGTTCGTGAACATTATAAAGGGCGCAGCCCTAGATGCTACGGCTGTGGTGAAAGGGGCCACTTGAGGCCCAGTTGCCCTAAGCGAACTGCTCAAAGGGCAGATAGCCGACCTCTAGCAGGTAGAGCGGCTGACAATCGCGGACAGCGATTGGATGAGTACGACTTGGTGGTTGACGGTCGTAGCGGGAGATCTCATGGCAACGCAGATGCATTATCAAGAAGACCTTGCCCTGAAGACTGCAAGCATTGTACTCGGCAAGAGAGTAAAGAAGTCGTACCTGTGAGGATGATCAAGACAGACCTTAGTAACGAGTGGAAGGAAAACTTAGAACGTGCACAGCAGGATGATTTGGACATTAAGCCGATTCTGGAGTGGATGAAGGCCAGTGCTCCGAAGCCTACGTGGAGTGATGTCTCAGCGATGAGTTCAATCACAAAAAGCTATTGGGCCCAATGGGACAGCTTAGTGATTCAGGATGGAGTCCTGTGCCGTAAATGGGAAAATGCTCGGGGAGACAACTGTCATTTGCAAATGGTTGTCCCTAAAGCTAAAGTACCGGATGTTCTACAGCTGTACCATAATGGTTGTTCAGGAGGCCATATGGGAGTTAAACGGACTCTAATGAAGATACGGGAACGGTTTTACTGGGTCCACTGTCGTGACGATGTTGAGGACTGGTGTCGCAAGTGTACAAGTTGTGCGGCTGTAAAAGGACCTCAGACTCGTAGCAGAGGTGCATTGAAATTGTACAATGTTGGTGCACCATGGGAAAGGATAGCGCTAGACGTTGCGGGACCGTTTCCGGAAAGTGAAAGTGGTAACAAGTATTTCATGGTTGTTATGGATTACTTCACTAAGTGGCCGGAAGTCTTCGCCATTCCAAACCAAGAAGCTTCAACAGTTGCGGAGAAACTAGTTCATGAAGTCTTCTGTCGTTTTGGAGTACCTTTGGAGATTCACAGCGATCAAGGAAGGAATTTTGAGTCCCAAATATTCCAGGAAACTTGCCGAGTTATGGGTACTCATAAAACAAGGACAACTTCTTACCACCCACAGTCGGATGGAATGGTGGAACGATTTAATCAGACATTGGAGAGATATTTGGCCAAAGTTGTGGAAAACCGGCAACGGGATTGGGACAAGCACATACAACCGTTTTTGCTGTCATACCGGAGTGCTGTTCATGAAAGCACGTCAGTGACACCAGCTTTCGCAAACTTTGGAAGAGAATTGCGGTTGCCTGCGGACCTGATCACCGGAATACCACCTGATGCCCCACGCAGTATAACCGATTATGCGAATGACTTGCGGAACAAAATGAACGACATTCATGAGCACGTCAGACAATTGGGCCAGCAAATGTCCGAAAAAAATGAAAACCCGCTATGACCGCAAAATGAACAATAAAGGGTTCGAGGAAGGTTCACTAGTGTGGTTGCACAATCCAGTTCGCAGCAAAGGGAAATCTCCTAAGCTCCAAGCTAAATGGGACGGACCGTACCGGATTGTGACAAAGATCAATGATGTGACCTACCGTATACAGAAAGGTACAAGAAGCGCTCCTAAGATCGTCCATGTTGATCGACTGGCGCGTTACTATGGGGCTGATAATGCTCGGGACGAGCATGTCTTAGGAGGGGGCAGTGTTGCGCGCCACAATCAAGTACGGAAGATAGCGGCATTCGGTACCACTAGCGCCATCTAGTATCGAGTAGCAGAACTGGTGAAGTCAAGGACCTTCGAGATTTTTCTATGCTAGAATTCTCGGACCTTAGTCGGTCGCGACCGATATGTACGCGAACTTTCTGGAGTTCTACTCGGCGCCCTATATAAGGCCGGCACATGTGCCGACCGAGTCAGTATTGGATTTGCGATACAAGTGATAACTTCGAGAGCGATCTTCGACTGCGAACTCAAGTGATTAATAGTGCGATTGTGTTTTGTGATTAGTGCGTTTATAGTGTAATTAGTGTGGTGTAAATTAAAGTGTCATCTTTGTTTATTTAATCGGCTGATTTTAATTGTAACGAACCCGAAGCTCGTAACATTAATAAGAAAATTAAAGTTATACGCACCGATAATGGCTTAGAGTACTGCAACAAAGATTTTAATATATAATAATAATAATTTATAATAATAATTAATATAATAATATATAATAATAATTGTTTATTTTTTTACAGTTACTTGAGTCAGTATGGCATACAGCATCAAACTACAACCCCATATTCTCCGCAACAAAATGGTCTTGCAGAACGGATGAACCGCACCCTTGTAGAGAGAGCTAAGTGCATGCTGCTGGATGCTAACCTACCAAAACCTTATTGGGCTGAGGCGACAGCTACTGCAGCTTATGTGATAAACCGCTCGCCCACTACAGCTATAAACAAAAAGACCCCATATGAACTATGGTATGGTAAGGTGCCTAATTTAATAAACTTGCGTATCTTTGGTTCTGAAGTCATGACACAAGTTCCCAAGGAGAAAAGAAAGAAATGGGACCCGAAGTCTCGAAAAATGATTTTTATAGGCTATTGTGATAACACCAAAGGATACTGCCTCGCTGATCCTGAAACAAACAGAATTATCAAGAGTAGAGAAGTTGAATTTTTGGAAAACATACAGAATAATCAAAATATATACTTACCTTGTGATGTTGACAGCTCAACCGTCGTACAACCGCAACCAGCGTCATCAGCACCTGTACCTGAAACAGAAAGTCAACAATTACAGTCTTCAGACTCAGCTGATGAAAGCTCTGATGAATATGCAACAAACTCAGACGACGATGATGTTTATGTTCCCAGTAGAAAATCAGACCAAATTTATAAAAACTTACCAGAAAGTACCATCACCTTACGTCCAAGAAACAAACCTGAAAAATCTGAAAGCAGTTCAAAACCTACTTATTATTGTTCAGTTAAAAATCAAAGAGATCCGGAAACTGTAAAGGAAGCTTTATCCTCAGAAAAGGCTGATGAATGGAGAAATGCCATGGATGAAGAATTTCAATCTCTGAAAAGAAACATGACCTGGACACTTACAGATCTACCTCCTGGAAAGAAACCTCTACCCTGCAAGTGGATTTTTAAGACCAAGACTGATGAAACAGGGGCTGTGAACAGATATAAAGCCAGACTTGTAGTCAAAGGATATGCACAGAAAAGAGGCATAGATTATGAAGACATCTACTCACCAGTTGTAAGATACACTTCTGTAAGATACCTGATTGCATTGGCTGCAAGATATGACCTTGATATTGACTAGATGGATGCCATAACAGCATTTCTGCAAGGAGACTTGGAAAATGAAATCTATATGATTCAACCAGAGTTATTTGAAGAAGGAACAAAAGTATGCTTGTTACAGAAATCAATATATGGTCTGAAGCAAGCCAGCCGGCAGTGGAATATCAAACTAGATGGTGTGCTACAGAAAATTGGCCTTTCTAAATCAAAAATAGATCCATGCATTTATTATCTTGTGAAACAACAAAATATGATTTTTGTTGCTGTATGGGTCGATGACCTCATTATATTTTCAAACAATATTAACTTAAAGTCAGAAATTAAAGAAAAATTAAAAAGTGAATTTCACATGAAAGATCTTGGAGAAGCAAAAAAATTTATTGGATTGAACATCACTAGAAATCGTAAGAAAGGAATAGCTATGCTTGATCAAGATTATTATATTAAAGAAACATTGGAGCGTTTTGGAATGTCAGAATCAAAACCAGTGAAAACTCCTATAGAAGTAAATGCAAAATTTGACACTGTTGATACCGAAGATAATGAAAATATTCCATATCGACAGGCAGTGGGATGTTTACTGTATTTATCTCAGGCAACTAGACCTGATATTGGGTTTGCAGTGAATAAACTCAGCAGATATGTCAGCAATCCTGGACATCAACATTGGCTTGGAGTAAAGAGAATAATGAGATATTTACGAGGAACAATAGATCTAAAGTTGTGTTACAGCAAAGATGAGTCTAATGTAATAAAAGGCTACTGTGATGCAGACTGAGCCAGCAGTACAGAGGACAGAAAGTTCTGCACAGGGTATGTCTTTATTTTTCAAAATGGTGCTGTAGTGTGGAACTCCTGCAAACAACCCACAGTTGCTCTGTCTACAGCCGAGGCAGAATATATGGCTATGGCGTCGGCAACACAGGAAGCATTGTGGCTCCGTCAGCTACTAGTGGAATTAGGTTTTAAAGAAGCAGGTCCTTTACCCATACATTGTGATAACCAGAGTGCAATACGTTTAGCATCAACTGACTGTTATAAACCCAAAACGAAGCATATTGATATTAGATTCCATTTTTTAAGAGATAATTATCACAATAGAAATGTAAATTTTGTTAACTGTAAAGGTAGTGATATGGTAGCGGACATATTAACCAAGGGGACCACTTCAAACAAACATTATTATTGCATCAAGGAAATGGGATTGCATTCAAGAGGGGGTGTTGAGTAATGAATGCCATATATTCTGCCTCGGCTGTAGACAGAGCAACTGTGGGTTGTTTGCAGGAGTTCCACACTACAGCACCATTTTGTCCAAATCTACATAAATCCAAAACAATTGCTATTTTCCTAGACCTTTCAAAAGCTTTTGACACTGTTTCTGTTCCGCTCTTGCTGAATAAACTCCAAAAAATTGGAATTAGAGGATTATCACAGGATATCTTTAGGAGTTACCTTAGTGATCGGTCGCAGGTTGTAAAAATAGGTAACTATATGAGCAGTGTAGAAAACATGAGCTATGGCGTCCCCCAAGGTAGTGTTCTTGGACCTACGTTATTCCTAATTTATATAAACGACCCCTGCAGATTAAATATACCAAATTCGCACCTTATTGTCTACGCAGACGATACGGCTATAATTGTTCAGGGCAGAGATTGGCATGAAACCCGGTCTAATGCAGAGTACGCGTTACGAATAGTTTCTGACTGGCTATCAAATAATTTGCTTACCCTAAACATGGAAAAGACTAAATTTATCACATTTGATCCACGTTTAGCTTCTCAGCCACCTGCGCATTTTGCTTTGACTATCCACAACTGCCTATCCGCTATGAATGATAACTGCTGCTGCAAATCTATCTCGCGAACAAATAGTATAAAATATTTAGGCGTAACAATTGTCAGCACCATGTCCTGGAACAATCACATTGGATCATTGGTTGCACGAGTTAGAAAATTGATATTTGTTTTTAAAAAATTGCGTTCATCGGCAGATCTCCCTATGCTTAAAACAGTCTACTTTGCACTTGCGCACTCCATCCTAAACTATTGTATAAGCGTATGGGGAAGTTCCGGAAAGTGCTTAATGCTTCGTTTAGAAAGAGCGCAGCGCGCGGTTCTTAAAGTCATGACACACAAACCAATCCGTTTTCCGACCGATGAACTGTATGCCCAGTTGCAAATACCCAGGGTAAGGCACAGTTTTCTTTTAAACTCAATTTTACGCAAACATTCAGAACTTAGTTTCAGCCAGTGTTTTAGCAGCCAGAGTAAGCAGAAACGTAGACCTGTCAAAGTGTGCCCTGTGGTTCCAGCTAGTATCGGTATAGTTAAAAGGCAATACTACTTCATAAGCCCAGTCATTTATAACAAAATAAATGGGATTTTGAACATTTACCCCCTTACTTCACGCGAGTGTAAATCAATTACTCATAAGTGGCTCAGTTCTCAGTCTTACGAAGAGCTTGAAAAATTTGTAAAACTCTAAATACATATAAGTAAAGCTGTCCTTTGCATTCCCTCTGCCTTCCAAAACATATCAACACTGAAACATACATACACCTTCATAAACATACTCACACATCCACTCACGCGCATAAACATACATACATAGACGACACTTTCATATAATACACATTCATATAATATTATTAGTGCTTAAGATTGTATTAGTTCTTTTTCATCTTTTAATTTTTTTTTCTACTAAATATATATATATACAGGGTGTCCAGTAAATAGCACGACATACTGCAGGGGGTGATAGCTTGGGTCACTACCTATCAATACAACACAATATATGTTCAGCAAAATCTTACGGATTTACAATTTTACAAAATATTCCGAAATATCGAAAAATCTCTACCTTGAAACAGATTTTTAAGCATCTCGTAATGAAAAAATCCTTTTCTAGAACTTTTTTTACATCAAATTATTCGTGAATAGGTTACTCTACTCATTATAAGTTTTTTTTTTTAGCAAAAACAAGAAAGTTTTGAAGAAATAGTTTTTTTTTTGTTAAAATTTTCACAGAACGATTTTCTTTTCGCATAACTTTAACCTACAGTGGTGAAAAAAAAATGTATGTGTGTATGTGTGTGTAGTTTTGTACAACAAACTTAAAAGATAGCCTGTTTAATGGTGATTTAGGAAAGATACAATACTAGTGCATTTTCATTAAAAAAATACAAAAAAATGCTATTTTAGTTCCAGAGAAGCTGATTTTGTTGAAAATGTAATTAACGTAATTTTGACAAAAACCACTATGAGAATAAGTAATATTGGGTTGGTGCATATGAAATTGCCGATTATGCAACAATGTAAAACAGTGGGCGCGTATTACCGAAAAGGTTTTGACTTGTTCGTTTTTGTTATTTTAATCAAAGCATCGACACTTGATTAATATTTTAAACACCATCAGAGGATTTAGACGTTACACGTTATTTAATTTAAGATTTTCTTTCTTACGATGGATTCGAAAAAATTTAGAAGTATCATGTTTTATGAGTTCAAAGGTGGATTAACTACACGTGAAACAGCAAAAAAAATTAATGGGAGATTAGGGGAGAACACAGTTTCTGAAAGGACAGTGAGAAATTGGTTTCGAAAATTTCGTTGTGGAGTAGAGACTTTTGAGAATGAACCTCGCGGTCGACCTTCTCGCGTACTGGATCTGCAAGTTTTACAACAATTAGTGGACTCCAATGTGCAAATAAGCACACGAGAACTTGCACAAGTACTCGGTGTCCATCATACAACTGTTGTACGAGGCCTCAGGCAAATTGGTAAAGTAAGGAAGCTTGATTAGTGGGTACCACACGAACTTTCAGAGCAAAATAAGCAAAATCGTTTTGTCATTACATCATCTCTTTACCATCGACAAAAAACTGAACCTTTTCTTGACCGTATAGTGACATGCAATGAAAAGTGGGTGCTTTATGATAATACACGAAGGTCTGCATCATGGTTGGATAAGAGTGAACATCCACGTTTGGCCCCAAAATACGAACTTCACCCTGGAAAAGTTATGGTTATTGTATGGTGGTCACAAAAAGGCGTTATCCATTATAACTTTTTGCCACAAGGTGAGACAATGAACGCCCAAAAGTATTGTGTCGAACTGCAAAAGATGCATGAAAAATTAAAAGAGAGACAGCCAAAATTGGTTAACAGAAGTGGTGTAATCCTGCTTCATGACAACGCTAGACCACATGTCGCGGAAATCGTTAATAAAAAAACACATGAGCTGGAATATGAAGTTTTACCGCACCCACCATACTCGCCTGATCTTTCTCCAACAGATTACCATTTGTTCAGAAGTTTTGACAATTTTTTGAAAAATAGGAAATTTAAATCTGATCAAGATATACAAAGTGCCTTTCGTGAATTTGTTGATTCAAAAAAAGATTTGTTTTTTATAATGGCTTAAATTCGTTAGTGGATCGTTGGTTGTTATGTATTGAAGCCAATGGTCATTATTTTGTCACGAATAAATAATTTTTAAATAAATTATTTTGTGTTTTAATACTCTGTTTAAATCGGCAATTTCATATGCACCAACCCAATAGCTGCTCATTTACGCGAATTATTATTCGTACGTATAATTGGACGTTAGTGCAAAATCGGCGACCGAAGAATCGTTTTAAGGGCAAAATGGGCAAAGCGACTACGGACTTGTCTGAGAAATTTAAAGCAGCGGAAGTTAAAATACCTTTGTTTATTTCAAATGTAAACAAAGAGGTAGCCGTGGATGACAT
Source organism: Hecatera dysodea (assembly GCA_905332915.2). Classification (NCBI taxonomy): domain Eukaryota; kingdom Metazoa; phylum Arthropoda; class Insecta; order Lepidoptera; family Noctuidae; genus Hecatera; species Hecatera dysodea. Next base: position 8,926,580 of record HG995306.1, on the reverse strand, counting down.
ATGCAAATATATCAAAAATAAAACTGCGGAGGTAGTTTTGCTTGAGAAAATTACAATGAAGAAGGAAAAGCCATACAATGCCTTTAAAGTGCTTGTTAACAAAAACAAGCTGGACGTTTTTCTAGATGACCAAACATGGCCTGATGGAGTGACTTTTAGGCAATTTATCCATTTCAAGAATAGAAGAGAAGACAAATATAACACAATTTTTGGCCGTGAGGAAATAACAAAACCAAATAATGGATAGTATTTCAAAAATGAATTTAATAACATTTAATTGCAAAAATGTCAAAAGGTCGGTGAACTGTGTGCGTTCACTGTGCAAAACAGCTGACATTGTTTTGTTGCAAGAAACGTGGTTATATCCACATGATCTAGCCTTTCTTGATAGTGTTGATCAGGAATTCAGTTACACGGGAAAGTCTTCACTGGACACTTCAGCTGGCATGTGTAAAGGAAGACCCTACGGAGGGCTTGCCATACTATGGCGTAAAACTGCGTTTAACTACGTGAGCGTAGTTCAAAGTGGCAGTGACCGTATATGTGCAGTGAATATGGTGGTAAATAACAGGTGTTTTTTGGTAATAAATATGTATATGCCGACGGACTGTCGCGAGAATTTGCCACTTTTTACGGAATGTCTTAGTGAAATGTATTCTATTATACAAAATAATAATGCCGAATCAGTGTATGTGTTGGGAGATTTCAACGCGCACCCGGGTGAGTCATTTTGTAATGAACTTATTAGTTTTTGTAGTGAGCAGGAATTAATATGTGCGGACTTAGATTATTTAGGCATAACATTGCAAACGTACACTTACATCAGTGACTCACACGGGTGTAAGCGCTGGCTAGACCACTGTCTTGTTACACAGGCGGCGGGAAAGACAATTGTAAACATTGAGGTTATTTATGATACGTTTTGGTCAGATCACTTTCCCTTGAAAATAGAATGTGATGTAAATGTTATCAGATTAAAAACTTGTGTAATTAAATTACCGCTTAACGGTGTTCGGTGGGGTGAAAGAAGGCCAGATGAAATAAAGGAATACTCCTCTCTGTGTAATAATAAGTTAAAAAGTTTAGATTTTCCTGAGGATTTTGAACTATGTGCTGATATTTTTTGTAATAATCCCCACCATAGGTTATTATTAGATTCGATGTATCAAGACATATTATCTATATTAGGTGAAGCGGCTAGTGTAAACAGAGTATCTAAAGGCATTATTAGAAAGAAAGGTATAAAAGGCTGGAACAAGCATGTCAAAGAATTTCACACTCGAGCAAGGTCTATGTTTAAATTGTGGCTTTGGTATGGGGAACCCAGTAGTGGGCCTATCTATGAGGGTATGATATTAAGTCGTAAGGTATTTAAATCAAAATTGAAATGGGTCATTAAGAATCAAGAAAAAATAGAAATGGATATATTAGCTTCGCTCCATTCTAAGAAATGTTTCTCATCCTTCTGGAAAGGCACTAAAAAGCTCAACATCTGTCCAAGCTTACCAGTTAGTGTGAACGGTGAGAGTGACCATACTGGAATAGCTAATATATTTAAGGAACAGTTTATTGTGGCCACACCTCTTGACTCTGTAGTGAGGATGAACGATGCTGAGTCCTATCAATCAGGACAACCCTTTAGATTTACGTGTTCAGAAATAAAAACAGTAATTAAATATATGAAGCGGGGAAAATCACCTGGTCATGATGGACTCAGCATTGAGCATCTTCAAAATGCTGGTGTGCACTTGCCGAGAGTTTTGACTATGTTTTTTAATCTATGCGTGGGGCGTTCTCACCTACCACAGGATATGCTGGATACATTAGTTGTACCTATTGTAAAGAATAGGACAGGAGACATAGCAGACAAAGGGAATTATAGGCCAATCTCACTGGCAACTGTGATAGCCAAAGTGTTTGATGGTGTGCTTGACGCGCAGCTCAGTAGATATACAAAACTACACGACACTAAGTTTGGTTTTCGTGCGGGGCTGTCTACTGAGAGTGCAATACTTGCGTTAAAGCACACTGTCAAATACTATACGGTTGTTCAGTACCGGTTAAAATAACGCTTTTTAAGGCATTTTGTCAAATATTTTACACCAGCAGCCTGTGGGCTAATCATACCCAAAAGGCAGACAGCGCACTGCGCATTCAGTACAACAATGTCTTCAGGACGCTGTTGAGGCTTCCGCCTCATTGTAGCGCGTCAGGGATGTTCGCTGACGCACACACGGACGATTATTTCGCTATCATGCGCAAAAAAGTGGCATCAGTGATGCGCAGAGTGAGGGGAAGCAGCAATAGCATTCTGAAAGTTTTTGCAGATAGGTTAGAAGGGCCTACAGTGGATAGGTTTATCAAGCTACATGTCAGACATGGCACTTGATAAATCTTCTCTAGTTGGATGCTGTATCTTTTTGTTGTGTTTTTTATTGTAGTCATGTGTGTCTAAGTGTTACTAACGTAGTTTTTAAAGTTTTTGTTAATACTAACATGCTATGGGCCTTCGAAGCCTGAAAATAAACGATTTTTATTTTTATTTTATTTATTTATTATAAAACTAGTTGTGACACGTAAAATGCGACATGCACGCGTAATGACTAAAGGTTTTTACCTGCTCGCCGACCGACCCGACCCGACCGGTTACTGTCTAACAAAAGAAGCGCATGTGCTATCCCGCTCTTTCTTGCATTGTGATTTTGTGTCTCACTCTCAACCTTATTTGCGACACTTGTCAGTATGCTACCTTAAACCGTGCGCAACGCATCTCTGAGTTCACAAATTATTATTTCGTACTAACGACTGTTTTGTGCCTTGGACCCCGGACTTTGTTTGCCTTACGATTTGGATTTTTTATTGTGATCACTACGACGACTTGGCGACCACCTGGACTTTTGTGTTTTATAACATGGCCAACCGCCGCGTTTTTCCTGATTATACGCAGCAAGAGTATGCTGAGATGCACCTTATTTACGGAGAAGCTGGCCAAAGTTCCCGAGCTGCTGCCACCCTCTACAGGGAAAGGTTTCCCGATAGGAGATATCCACACCATGAAATGTTTACCAGAGTGCATAACTCCTACATGGAAGGCAGACTCCCTGGTCAACGTGGCGGTGGACGGCCTCAAGTTGTTGACGAAGACATAGTGCTTCAGGAACGAGAACAAGACCCGACAACTTCGGTTAGGGCGATACAACGGCGCACAGGGATACCGAAGTCCACTGTTCATTCAGTACTTAAGAGGTATGGATACCATCCATTTCACGTACGACGCGTGCAAACTCTTTTAACTAGAGACTACCTGCCGAGAGTTCAATTCTGCCGCCGCATGGTTGAAATGCATCGGGAGGACCCAAACTTTTTTAATAAGGTGTTATGGAGTGATGAGTCAGCCTGCAGAAAGGACGGCTACTTGAATTTGCATAATTTACATAGTTGGCAATTAGAAAATCCGTATGTGTCAAGAGAAGACTGTCCCAGTACCAATTCAAAATAAATTTATGGTGTGGGATTTTTAATGGCCAGATTGTGGGTCCCGTCGAGCTTCCACCTACATTAAATGCCAATAATTACTTGGAGTTTTTACGAGAAACCCTACCCACGCTCTTTGAAAATGTTCCGAGTGAGCTAAGAGAGGTGATGTGGCTTCAAAATGATGGGTGCCCTGCTCATTATGGCCGGGAAGTAAGAGCCTACTTAGATGAATTTTATCCAGGTAGGTGGATTGGGCGACTGGGACCGATATTATGGCCACCTAGGTCTCCGGACCTAAACCCCCTGGATTTTTTATTGGGGTGCCATAAAGGACAAAGTCTATGAAAAACCGATCCAAAATGACAATGAATTGAGAGCAAGGGTTAACATTGCAGCAAGAAAAATATCGGAAATAAGCCTGAGAAGACTCAAAAGCTCATTTTTAAGAAGATGCCGAGCGTGTATTAGGGCACAAGGGAAGCAATTTGAGCATTTATTGTAATTTATTTAAATAAATGTTTATTAAAGTTAACTCCTCTGTTTTTTTTACTATCACCTTATCCTTCAAGATGTCATTTACAGACCGGCCGGCCGGTCGGCTGTAGATTAATTATTATGTAATTCGAACCGTAGTACGACCTTACAACGATTCGAATTCAAAGTCACATTACTTGCATTTAAAATAAAATGCTGTTATTAACTAAAATAGCTTATTTTTCGTATTTTTTAAAATGAACATGTACAGTCTGTTGTCAACATTATCTGACCCACCCTAAAAACAAACGAATTTGAACTTTCTATCTATAACATTAAGGTTTATTCAATGCAATGAGCTTATCAGACAAGTGCTCGAGGAATCAATGAACAAATACAATAATAATACAAACACGCAAATTTAATCTTTATACCATTGTCATTAGGTTATATTTTATAACTACTTGTTATAACATAATTATTCTAATAGCTTATTTTAAAGGAAATAGTTATCTTATTCTGGTCTCGTGGTCTATGCATATGACTTTGAGAAACAAGTTGTAAGATCAAATCCCGCGGCAAAGACGTCGTTTTGCTTTTCAATTTAAAATTTATTCCAAAACTATTTCTTGTAATAATGTAAAGAACTATAGACGGATATAAACTTTCTGGAATGTAATATTTTCGCATAACTTGTAATATGTGGGTAGTTCAACAATAAATACTCGGATTCATTTTAAAACTGGTGTTCAATACTATGCTACTGAGGGTATGCAATGACTTCGCGTAAACATATTTTACCTTGCTTTAAAATTGCAAAAACAACGGCACTTTACAATCTGTTATTTTCTATTGTATAGCTAGTTTTTTATTATCATGTCTTAATGGAGTGGTTACTTATTTAAAATACAAAATAATCTATTTGAACGAGGAGAAGGATAGTTGCTTGTGCAGTGTAAGAATTAACTTTATGAAAGTATACTATATGGGTCAAATTCTTCAGAATATTGTGTCTAGCATTACAACAACGTTCTAATTTCAATAAGACATATAAGAGTTGAGTTGGTCTTGTGGTCACTCTAGGATAGTGCTGAGTTCATTTTTGTAATACGTTCGAAACCAAGTTTGACCTAGACGTGGCTTATTGCTCAGCTGTTTTTTATTTTATTTTATTACACTTATTTAATGGACGACGTAGGGTCTTGTCATTTTAAAAGGGTAGTTTGTATAGAAATAAAACTAAAGAAAATTGCAAGTTAAAAATGTTTATCATTTCATTAAAAGACTTAGGTAAGATAAAGTAAGTAAATGCTCATATATTTCCAAATTAATATACATTTTATATTAGTATGCCATAATGAAATCTAACAATTTATAAATATTAAAAAAGGCATGCTTATGCTTAAAATTTTGTTTTCGAGCAAATGAATTCATCCGTGAAATGCTTTAACTACAGATTTATAGCTGCCTATATGTAGTGAATAAACATGTTATTTAAATAGAAACAAGCTATTGATAACAATAACATCACCACATAAACTGCAACATTTTAATTGTTTAACAGTCACTCCATTGAGCATTTACTTACATGGTGTGTTTAAAATCCCTACTAGATTAATTAGTAGCGGAGTGGCGCACCGTCCCCTGCTATAACTTGCTGTAAGCGGCTACGCATACCGCGCACCATATTCCAACACAAATCGTGCACGAAATAAATGTGCGATGTTGGATAGGCAATTCGCACAGTCGGCAGCATGACATCACGCAGAATCTCCAAATACAAATTACTATTAAACCTTCCATCACCATCAGTTTCAACAGTGACACAACCTTTCATCAGTGAAGATCACAACATTTTCTTCCCAATTAAAATTTAAATATTCCTGGGCAAAACGGACCCTTTCTTCGCGATGAGCAGGTGTCAATGCAATTTTCTGTGCCGGCTTATAATTCTTTATCCCAGCAGCGTGTAAATGCCTTCTCACTGTTTCGACTGAAATATTGTGATTTATTGCGGATACACGAACGGGCAAAAATGGATTTTCAATATGGATAGAAACAATGGCCCGGTGGCGTTCGAATTCGGGACTATACTTGATGGCTTTTGCTCCTGGACGAATCCGCTGAATATTTCTATTGTCTCCATAACGTCTTAGCCATAGTCTGACCGTATTTCTCTAAAATAAAAAATAAACATGTTTGGAACCGTGTATGTAACTTGTAAGGAATGAAAAAAAATAAAATATAATGGTAAAATAACCAATTACACGTTCATTAATAATACAAAACACTTACTGCTATATTAAGTCGACGACTAATTTCTCTAATTCCAACATGCTGCTCATGTAAAAATATGATTTTGTGTTTGGTATAGTCATTAAGTTGCGACATGATGCTTTTTACACCGAATTGCTTAAAAATACTTAACGAGTTATGAGAAACGATTTACAAATGTGTGTGCGCGGTCACTGCTAATAGGCGTAGTGTAACTTTTGTCACTTAGATGAATTTACTATCTACCTCACGAAGCAAATATGTTTTATTTAGTATCCAACCAAATTCTTGTATAAATTCTGTGAACTTGAAAGTTTTTTATTATACCCACCTGTTTACAAGATAAGTTATTGAGCGTAAATTATATTGGTCGTTCTTTAATAATGCAAGCAATAGTGTAGAAATGATAACAAATTAAAAAAGATACTGATTACAGGTGAAACGCGTTTTCGAACCAATTTGGTTTTGGTCGCCAATCCAGCGTCAAACCGCTAAGCCACGAGAACTTATTGATAATGTGCGAAATAAAAGATTCCGTTGTAATTATATATTGTGTCTTAGAAGATTTTCAACTTTAATGTCAACGAGATAATGATTAAAATAGCTTAACGCTTACCTTAACGTTACGTGTTAAAGATCAAATTTGCGTCCTCGCGCACTCGTCTAATAAGCTCATATAAATTGAATAAACTTTAATGTCACAGGCAGAGGGTCCAAATTCGTTTGTTTTTAGGGTGGGTCAGATAATGTTGACAACAGACTGTACTAGTATTGTATCTTTCCAAAATCACCATTAAACAAGCTATTTTTTAAGTTTGTTGTACAAAACAGCCACATACATTTTTCACCACTGTAGGTTAAACTTAAGTGATAAGAAAATAGTTCTGTGCAAATTTAAACAAAAAATAGTATTTCTTGAAAACATTCTTGTCTTTGATAGAAAAAAGATTGTTGGCTGTTCGCATACTAATAGGTTGTATTGCTGGTGCTGCATATTTTTTTCGAATGAAAATTCCGTTTGGAATACATCTAGTTATAATGATTTAAATAACATATCTGGCGCCATTAAAAGGCATGCAAACTATTTCGACAAACAAACACTAAAAAGCCAATTGATTTGCTTCTATTCTATTCCTGATCTGAAAGATCGTAATGTTTTCGAATTAATTGATTTCATTCATGAGAATAACCTCTAAGATGCCTTTCCCGAGCTGGTAAAGTTAGCGTATCTTGTTGTAACTATTTCGGCTACAAGATACTTCCGCGGAACGTGCTTTTTCGTCTCTTAAAAGTATCCATACCTATCTGAGAAATACACAAGGTCAAGAGCGTCTTTCCGAATTATCAATGATAGCTATTAAAACAGTTGTTGGTAGAATTAAAACGATCACCAACATTTTACTCTAATGTAATTAAATCATTTCTTAAGAAAGATAGACGATACCAATAAATTAGAATATAAATAATTTATTTCAATTCCTTATTACATTCTATCTAGCTATTTTTTAACTTACGTTTTGTAACTTTCTGTTTTGTTTTTTTTTTGTCTGTAACCCGTTAGTCCTGTTACGAAGCAAGCAACTACTTACCATAACTTTGTTCCCTCAAGCAATGAAGCAAACCAAACGGCTTTTTTTAAAGCCACTGGAGGTATGCGATTGCTGATATGTTTATTATATTTAATCTAGCACTAGCATGCCTTCAGTGAGCTTTGGTTACCTCATTCACCGCACGACAAGCGAGAGTGAAATTGAAGAAAGAAGAGGAAAGAAGAAGATGGATGAATTCACATTTAATTTATTCTACCTAACCAGTAGTTGAGTTTTTTTTTACGCAAAATACGCGCTTAGTCGTGGAGTTGCGGAAACCGGCCCGATTACTAATAACCAGTAGTTTATGAGAAAATTGCGGTGATACATACATAGGTACCTACATACTCAGTCGAAAACTGAACTTTCTTTTTTTGAAATCGGTTAAAATTTTATTGGGTTTGCCTTATTTTGAAACCCTAGGCACGCCACTGCCTGCGCGGTTACGTAACTACTTATGAACGAATTCACGAACAATTAACGAGATACACAATAACACTATAGCACTGATTCGACTAATATCACAGTATTATGTATTATCTCGGCCGAAGGACCAGAAAATGTTTACGCGATTTGATTTGCAAATTATGAGAATGGAGCAGGTACGAACCGCGGGGAAAAGACGAGAATAGAACGGTTTGTACTATAAGGAAAGGTTGCACAATACCTTTCTGGAAGCCGGCGATCCCTGGAGCGACGACAGGTAGGTAGGTTGAAGAGGTTCCTCAGGTTTTTCTGATTTTAAACACTGAGAGGCACACGCGACACGACACGAATTTTGCCTGGGACTCCAACTTGTTTTTCTTCGAAACGAAGACGCATGAGTGGATTCGCCAACCGATGTTGCCGTCTCACTCACACGCGGACGAAAGTAATGTGCGGGAGGGAAACACACATTGAAAATTTTAATATGTTCCTATATGGAAAAGAATTTGACTTAGTAACGGACCACAAACCACTAGAGGCAATATTTGGCCCCAAATCCAAGCCGTGCGCCCGCATTGAGAGATGGGTCTTGAGACTTCAGTTTTATAAATTCAACATCAAATATAGCCCTGGCAAGAATAACATAGCGGACCCGCTGTCGAGGCTCTGCAAGCTCTCGACAAACCCACCACAAGTTGGAGTAGATTACGTGCAAAACGTGATAGAACAAGTAAGACCGACAGCTATACCATTGCAAGATATTATGGCACATTCTCGCCAAGATGCGGAGATACAAGCAGTCAAGAACGTCCTTTACAACAACCAGTGGAGTGATCTCACCAAAGGCTATAAACTATTCCAAGATGAGTTGTATTTTTATGAAGACATCCTGCTAAGGGGGACTAAGATCGTAATGCCACAAAAACTTCGAAATCCGATATTGCGTATTGCACATGAAGGTCACCCAGGCATATGTGCCATGAAAACCAGACTGAGGACTAAAGTCTGGTGGCCGAAATGCGATAGAGACGCCGAGAATTTTTGCAAGGCGTGCAAATGTTGTGTTTTGGTCTCGACTCCCAATCCTCCCAACCCCATGAAAAGGAGAGAGCTACCTTCGGAACCATGGGTGGACATCGCAGTGGACCTGATGGGTCCATTACCTAGTAATGATTACATCTTCGTGATCGTGGACTATTACTCCCGATACAAGGAAGTGAAGGTTTGTCGAACAATCACGAGCTCAGAAATTATCAACCAACTGAAAGACATTTTCAGTAGATTAGGTAATCCAGTGTCGATCACGGCTGACAACGGCCGTCAATTTACCAGCGAGGATTTCAAACTATTTTGTTCCGAAAGAAAAATTAAGCTTTATAACACCATACCCTACTGGCCCCAACAAAACGGCGAAGTGGAGAGACAAAATAGGGACATCTTAAAACGCCTAAAGATCGCTCAGGCTGAGAAGAAAAATTGGAAGGAGTCTCTCCGGGGAGTATATGGTTATGTACAACAGCACTCCCCACTCGGTAACCGGTAAAACTCCCTCGGAATTATTCTTTAGGCGACAATTCAGAGACAAATTACCGATGATACAAGATATGACGTATAGCTCAGAAGATTCGGAGATGAAAGATAGAGACAGAGAATTAAAAGAGAAAGGAAAAGAGTACACAGATAGGAAAAGGCGAGCAGCGGATAGTGAATTGAACATAGGGGAGAAGGTCTACGTAAAGAATATGCATAAAACCAACAAATTGAGCCTCAATTATGAGCCAACATCACATACCGTTGAATCCAACAAAAATGGAGATGTAGAATTGCGCAATGATAACACAGGCCAAGTGGTTAGACGAAACATTCTGCACCTAAAACGAGTAGAAGGATTGTGGAAGGTAGATAACGGGACTGAAGATATAGATGGAGACAATTCAAGCAGGAGTGAAACCGATTCTGATTAATTAATATTATACACAGGAAATTAGAAGTAACATAAATTGATGATAAGGATTAACATAAATATAAATAATTAATATTATATACAGGAATTATAACTAATACTAATGATTTGAAAATATATAAATAAATAAAGTTGATTGAGTCAGGCGTTACTTAGCGGAAATCCATTTTAAATTTGAAAATGAAAATAATAAATCTAGTTTTAATTTCCACGAATATTAGTGGTGAGGCGTGTAAATAGCCTGCACCTTTGTGTAGGTTGTGAGAGAATTTGAATTACGAACCTATGTTAAAAAGTGTAATGGCGGACCTCAAAATAAATTAATTTCCCCTTTGATGAATCCGCGAGAAACCAATACCAAAAGACTTATTAGCAGCAAAACATGCCCACGTACCTTGGCAATCCAGAGATCCCACTTAGACCCAGGGTGATGGGAAGATACCACGTTCATGCGCGCTTGATGGTCTTGTAGGTATAGGCTGCCGGCCGGCGAGCAAAATCTTGTTGAATCCACCGGTGCAATGGTTAAAACTCCAAAAATCAACACTGCACTATAAGTTCTCAATGAAGCACAGATGCAGGTCCAATTATTTTACGAGTATCATCAAGGTTTCACCAAAAAAGGAATTTTCAAAAGGCGGAGCGAACCGCACACACAGCGTTGCGCACGGTCACACGAAGAAGTCTGCCCGCTAATGCCCTCTATCGGCCGCATGGCGAGAAAACTCAAGAAAGTTTAGATACATGGGCGCTGCGGCAACAAAGATTGGTGCGAGGATTCATCAATTGAGAAACTAAAATATTTAATTTGAGATACTAACATATTATGCGTATTATATGACAAATCCTAAAATATTATTATTTTATTTTTTTATATTGAAAAAGGCATTGACGCTTCACCAATTAGTGGGTTGCAGGTATGCACCTCCCTCCCGCCCGCTATATTATGCCTATGCAAGATGACAAGGCAAATGCAAGGATTTTATGCACATGCAGGAAGGCAAAGCAAAACCCAACACCATTACCGACACGTGTTTCGCCTCTCCACGAGGCATCCTCAGGGGACGTGTTGACTCGCTGACCGTTGAGTTGCGCAACTCAACGAAGAGACTCCTTCCAATTTTTCTTCTCAGCCTGAGCGATCTTTAGGCGTTTTAAGATGTCCCTATTTTGTCTCTCCACTTCGCCGTTTTGTTGGGGCCAGTAGGGTATGGTGTTATAAAGCTTAATGTTTCTTTCGGAACAAAATAGTTTGAAATCCTCGCTGGCAAATTGACGGCCGTTGTCAGCCGTGATCGACACTGGATTACCTAATCTACTGAAAATGTCTTTCAGTTGGTTGACTCGCTGAGCGTTGAGTTGCGCAACTCAACGGTCAGCGAGTCAACACGTCCCCTGAGGATGTTGGGTTTTGCTTTGCCTTCCTGCATGTGCATAAAATCCTTGCATTTGCCGTGTAAACTTGCATGTGCATAATATAGCTGGCGGGAGGGAGGTGCATACCTGCAACCCACTAATATTCGCGGAAATTAAAACTAGATATATTGTTTTCAATTACAAATTAAAAAATGGATTTCCGCAAAGTAACACCTGACTCAATCAATTTTTTTTTTTTAGTGCAAAATTATTATTATTACTATGTTTCAAAATCTCTAATTGTTCCAAAACACACAGCCGGAAACCCTTATCACAAACATGTAGTATATTAAAACTATTGTTGTCGCGCAAAGAATGGCCGGTATCAATTAGATGTTTCGCGAAATTCGATTTGTCCGAATGGTCATTTCTATACGCGGCAACATGTTCCCCATACCTTATGTCAAAGTTACGGCCCGTCTGACCCACATATACCCCGTTGCATTCATCACAGACCAGCCTATACACCCCAGACTTTTTACTTTTTTCTAAAATATCTTTTCCGTTACAAACACGGCGTATATTCTGGTCCGTTCTGAACGCTACATAAACGTTGTTTTTTCTAAGTAAATATGATGTGTTTAGTTTCCCCATATTTATGTCGAATGTGATTACAAGTGCTGGCAGAAATCAAGCACGCGCGCAGTTATCTTGCGCGATTTTAGTAGGTACCTAATTTCTATATTTAGTGAAGAAGATTGCGATTATCAAAAAAGAAAGAAAATACTAACTGTTCTTCACTGGTGTTTCTTCCAACAAATAAACCATTTTTATTTCGATTCATTTTGGAACTGAAAGAATAAAATAAGTTATAGTATTACAAAAAACTAGAGATTTATTTACCTAAGTGTAAGTATACGGGCGACACAAAGGAGACAGAAACAGAAGTCACGAACACGATGTCTCAAAGACGTAGGTATGAAGAGTGAAGCACATAAATGAGATTGACTTCTGTACCGATCTATTTTATGCGGGCGGTGTCACCCAACATCAAAGGCATTTCGCTACCTACTGTAGAGAAATAATAAATTTCGTAAAACTGTAACAGCCAGGGTCAATAAGAATAAATGAATAAAAATAATAACTTACCATATTTCTTTGGCGATTTTTTTTGCCTTCAACCGTGATTTAGTCCTAATTTTATTTCTTTTATTTGCCATTTTCACCAAATCACAAATATAAATTGTCTTAGTAACTATTATACAATAGAATACAAATTATTTACACAAGAAAAAATAAACAAACAAAATCTAAACTATGGAATTTTTAAGTATTTACAATTTATTTTATTTCGAACTAATATTATTTACGGAACAGATGCGAAGCGCGCGCGCAAATATTTGGCATAGGTCTCTCCTCGGTAACATCCCCCGGGACACTGACAAGTAGTGGCAAGCGACGCGTTTATCGAAAAATATATACATTTAATGAAAAAATATATACATTAAATGAAAAAAAAACTATCGGGTAGAATCGATTCCAAAATGAATTACCTATAAATTGATGTTATTTATAAAATATGGAGTATTATAGTACTCGTATAAAATGAAATTTGCTTGTAAAAAAACTGCAAATCGAAGTTATTTCGGGATTTTTTTCTATCGAGAAAATTTTATTGCATCGTGTATTGAACGGGTACATGGTAAAGAGGAAGAATGCATCCTAAATATATATTTATTTCAGATTCAAAATGTTATAATTTGCCTATCAAAAGTGAATTCTAAAACAGGCAAAACCAGGAATACCTGGCCTTAATATTAGTACGCGGACATGCATATAATAGTGAACGAACCCTTTCTTTCTGCTTTTTACTAATTAAACTGTCTACCATTGACTTTGAATAACCGTTAGGTATAAATAGCGATTTTGTAAATAATATTAAGTTCTTTTACATAATTATCTGCTGAAAGGGGGAGGGCAAATAATCTATGAATATAGCTGCGGAAGGCGGCTAATTTATGTTGAAGAGGGTGACAAGAAGAGGCTGGTATTGTCGTGTCAGTGTGTGTCGGCATTCGATAAATTTGGAAATCTAAGTTACTATTGTGTTTTGTGATAGTTAAATCTAAAAAGTTAAGGGAGTTCTGGGACTCTAATTCTAATTTAATTTTTGGGTGAGTTTTATTAAGTTTTTTTTTACAAAAAAGTCTATTTGTCGAACGGTACCATTCCAGCAGATAACTATGTCATCTACCTACATATCTATAATAAAACAGAATATTAGGTTCGTTCACTATATGTATACATTCAAAGTTATCCATAAAAACCTCCGCCATTAGTGGACTTAAAGGCGACCCCATAGCCAACCCTTCCTTTTGAATAAAATATTGGTTATTAAATCTAAAATAATTTTGTTTCATGCAAATACTAGTGAGGTTAAGTAAATCCGCAATTTCCCCAGGATGTAACCGTTGCTTCTCAAATTGGATACCCAGAATACGTAGACAATCATCGATTGGAACATTTGTGAATAAGCTGTCAACGTCTAAGGATAACAACTTTGCATTGGAAGGAATTTGGATATTGTAATGTACACTAGGATCCAGAGGTTGAAATTAGGAAAGAGTAACACTAAATTACACTGATATCGGCTCGTAGTAAGCGTGCACGTCTTCTCTCTCCGGCGGTCGGTTGACAACTGTCTAGTCTGTGGTAGGCAATGCCCCCACCCGACCCCGTGTCACCGCGCGTACGCTACTCGAGACGACAGAGCCACTGTCTATATGCTACATCCCTCCCTTGTTATTGTTTTGTTTGTTTTATATATCTATACTAATATTATAAAGCTGAAGAGCCTGTTTGCCTGTTTGTTTGAACGCGCCAATCCCAGGAACTACTGGTTCGAACTGAAAAATTCTTTTTGGGTTGAATAGACTATTTATCGAGGAAGGCTTTAGGCTATATATCATCACGCTTAAGCCAATAGGAGCGGAGCAGCGATAAAGAATGTTTTAAAATCGGGGATTCCACGGGAACGAAGTCGCGGGCAGCAGCTAGTCAAGAATATAATAGAACACTCTTTATCAAGTAGATACACCATATTCTCATTTTTTTTTTTTTTTTTAACTTATAGTAGTATCTCTTTTATCTAGATGCTAGAAATGATGAAATCCAACATAAGCATTGCATCATTTACTGGAAAAAACGCTGAAAAACGGTAGGTACCTACCCGATTTAATTATTCAAAGCCCCATTGAAATCATGTAGGTACTTACTTATTATCAAATGTGAGAATACCAATTCGCTTAAGTGTATAATTAAGAATCAAACGAAGTTACCTTGTGAAGTTTGATTCCAATTATGCGAGGGTCTCAACCGAAGACGATTACAAATTTACTTGCAGCAGTACATGAGTAGGTGCTGTCTTTGCCACACTTTTAGATACCCATAGCTTAATTTAAAAAAAAAAAAAACTAAACCATGACGTAGTGTCCTGTCTCGCTCCCACCCCTGCCATGCTGCTCTGTCGCTCCCGCTCTTTATTCATTAATTTTAGAGAAATGTTCTAAACAGATTCTAGCTGTTTACATATTTATTAGTTTTCATTTTTGTCTGTAAGGGTTCTCATAGGGGATGGGTGGGAATGTAATCGTCTTCGGTTGAGACCCTCGCATAATTGGAATCAAACTTCACAAGGTAAGTTCGTTTGATTCTTAATTATACTTCGGGTCTCAACCGAAGACGATTACAAATTTACTTGCAGATGTTTAGAGTATCATGACAAAAAGGGAAAGCTAATATAGTAACGTTATGATTCCCTCCAATAATCATTCAGGTTTTAACAATAATTAAATATCGAAGTATTCTACTTATTAATCAGATTTTTATTGTTTGCTACATCCAGATACATCTATCCTAATCTTAACCAAAATAGTTAATTCGATAGGTGTAGGTACTTATGTTAAGTCTCAATATAATTAAAGATTATTAAATATAGCATTAGCGAAATCGTTGTTAACAGTATCAATGATATCTCTGTTATAGTACTTTAAGAAGACGTTAGAAGTATTACTCCAACCTGCGGCCTTCCGCAGCACTTCCAGGTTTACCCCCAGCCTATGGGCGGCTGATGTGGAGGCGTGACGAGTGCTGTGGGCTCCGAATATCGATATGTCAATTCCGCTATCCTCTAAAACTTTCTTGACCCAGTGCGCTAGTGTTTGGGAACATACCTTTTTATGAGGTTTTCGAAAGCTAATGAAAAGATAGTCGTCTAATTGATTGCGGCGCAAGGATGAAGTTTTATCTATATAAGCTAGAACAACGGTAGCTGGACATATGGCTAAATTTTCGCGAATGAAGGGTAACCTGATTAATGGTTGGAAGGTCCCAGGTCTCGAGGTTTTAATCAAGTCAGATATTTTAATTACAATCATATCATTTTCTATTCTAATATTTTTTAATTTGATTAAACTCAGCGTCTGCATTCTTTGCGCTGAAGCTATTGCTAATAAGGCAATTGTTTTTCTTGACAAACATTCAAGTGTTATATCCGTATAAGGATACCAAGCAGACACATAGCTCAATACCTTATTAGTGTCCCAAGTGGCTGTGTATTTAGGATTAGAAGGACGTAACCTGTATACACCCTTCAGGAACCTATTAACACAACTATTTAATGTGATTTCTGTACCTAAAATAATTGACAAAGCAGATCTGTGTGTATTTAGGGTATTATAACTAGTCCCTTCATTAAATTTTACGGTTAAGAAGGAAATCACTTGCGTACTAGTTGATTTAAAAATGTCATAATTATTATCTTGACAATAAGTTACCCAAGATTTAAGGGTACAGTTATATTGATTTAAAGTTTTTGGTGCAAAGGAAGCCATAACGATACCCAAAGATGTGTCCGGAACACCTCGAGATATCATCGATTGCCTGATAATCTCGCTGCCACTAGAATAAGGTCCGCGTGTAGTGGGTGGTGTGTTCTGAAAGGAGAATACAACAAATCTTGATCAGGCCCAAAAAATATTTTTTCTGATTTTATTAATTTGGTCCATAGTGGGTACCAAGGTTGTGAACGCCAATAGGGTACAATTAGTATACCTTCTGCCTTATCTCTAATTATTTTTTGCAAAACTTTGGTTATAATGCTGAACGGGGGAAACCCATAGAAATAAAGGTTTTTCCAGTTAAACGTGAAGGCATCTACTATTTCAGAATAGGGATCGAGCTTCCAAGAGGCGTATCTTGGACATTTGTAGTTTTGTGAGCTAGCAAACAGATCAAAGTTGGGGACACCTAATTTATTTGTGATTTCCGAGAATGCATACTCAGCTAGCTCCCATTCCGTGTCCACATTAATTTTTCGTGATTCTCGATCAGCAATAATATTATCCGAAGATTTTACATACGAAGCAAATATATGAATATTCCTAACTTCACACCACTGCCAAATATTCCGGGCTATTTCATTTAAATGGGTATGTTGTATACCCCCCATCTTATTTATGTAACTGATCGCCGTTGTGTTATCGATTCTCAGCAGTATATTACAATTTCGAAACTTAAAAGCGAATGTTCTTAAACCATAAAACGCGGCCTTCAGTTCTAAAGCATTAATGTGCATGCTAAGTTCCGATTCCGTCCAATTCCCGTGTGAACTTTCACTGCCGCAAGCTATGCCCCAACCAGTGGTTGATGCATCGCTGTATATTTCGAGACAATAATCATTATTACGAATAGGACATAATGAGTCTTTAATATTATTTTTCCACCAATGGAAGTCCTGTTTCAATGAATTTGGCAATATCATTGTTTTGTTATAGTTGAAAAGTTTACCCAGAGCCAGAAATTTTTCCCTTTCAAATAATTTAGTATAAATCCATCTATAACTGATGGCAGGGCATGCAGAAGTTAGTAGGCCTATGTATTCAGCAAAGTTCCTGATTGAGCATTTATTTAATTGTAAAAATTCTTCAGTTTTTTCTAAAATACGCTGTTTCTTCTCTGCGGGAAGATAAATAGTCATATCTACGGTATTGAAAATAAAACCTAAAAATTTGCATTCTGTCCTTGGCGTCACTTGACTTTTATTGAAGTTTATAACAAAACCTAAAGATTTTAAAAGATTCTGTGTCTTGTTAATATTGTAGGCACATTCATCATGTGATTGTCCAATACATAGAAAATCATCTAAGTAATTAACTGAAATTAAACCACGACATCGTAAATACTGTAGAACAGGTTTTAACAGTTTGGTAAATACAAACGGTGCAGTACATAGACCAAAGGGGAGAACGTTGAATTGATATAGTTGTGATTTCCATTCAAAACGTAATTTTTTCCTATCATGGTCATTAATAGAGATTAAAAAATAGGCGTCCTTTAAATCTAAAGTTGCCATAAAATTATTTTTATCTAATAACCTTAATGCTGTTCTATAATCTTCCATTTTAAAATGTTCAAGTAAAATAAATTTATTTAGATTTTTAAGATTTAAAATTAGACGATGATCGCCGTTGGCTTTTGGTAATGTAAATATTGGTGATATAAATTGTCCCTCGCAGGGATTACAGGTTGTTATAAGCTTCGATTTTAATAATTCTATGATACAATTATCGATAATTTTGCATTCCGAAACCGATTTACGGGAATTTCGGGGGAGAACAGTTTGTACTGGTTCTTGCTCAAACGGAATACTATATCCTCGTACCCAAGATAATACTATAGGATCGCTGGTTATATGGCACCAGTTATGATAAAAGTAACGCAGTCTACCTGCGAGTGCTACCTTGGGTAATGATGTCAGCGCTTCCTGGCCCTCTGGCGCGCCGAGCTGGTCCGGTTCTGGCGGTACGAATCTGGGCGACGATCCCGCGGTGCTGCTGCTGGCCTGCGTGGGGCGGGGTTCCGCCGCGGCTGGCCGGCTGCTGCTCGCGGAACCCCCCTCGCGTTTAAAGTCTCCCTTGGGTATTGTGTTGTCGGAGGCTTATACGGAGCGCGCTGAGTAGTTTTCATCTCCAGACCGGATTGAGAAATTGCTTTGGCCGATTTGAGATGTTCAGAAAGTTTGGAACCGAATAAGTATTGATCGATTTTTGTGTTCTTCACGATTTCTCGAGTCTCCTTATTTAAATTGTTAATGACGGCATATCGCCTCGACTGTGACTCTCTGTAGTGACAGTCACACAGGAGGCGTCCAGCGTCACTTAATGGCTTTATAATTTCCTGTGCTTGTGGTAGTGTGTCTTTAACAGCGGACAAAGCTCGATTAAGGACTATACCTATAGCTGTTAAGCAACTTGATATTTGATTCTGCTTGCATTGGCTAAACAGATCTTTTTTGATATTAAGAGCTGACAAGGCCGCTTCAATTTCTAGGTTAAGTTTCGGTGCCTTCAAACTACTACAGTTTTCTGCCGGTAAATATTGTTTCATTAATTCCAGTTTGCTTTCTTTAGGTAACCCATTAGTTAAAACATGTGCCCATCTAGCAGCAATATCTTTATGCAAGTCCTCCCCATGTTCCTTCTGGGTAGATGGATCTTCACCTAGCATCATTAAAATGTCAGGGTCAAGTACCTCTTCCGTTTTCTCTGCTTCCGCGGGCACCACAGTTATTGTTTCTTCAGCAGAAGACGGCACTGTCGGTTCCAAGGATGATGCGTCCTGTACATCAGATTCCCTTAAATTACCTTCCCCGTTCGGCATTTCTTCTCCTGTAAGACGAGCATCGTAATAGGTTTTTAATGCCTATGAAACTCGACGCGATTTACGCGGAGTAAGAAAATTAGGATCCCAACATGATTCACATGGGGGTTAGAAATGTGGATTACCTCTACACGATTTACGTGGAGGAATAATCTTCAAACTGATTCGCCAACTTCCAAACGATTAACGTTTGAATAAGGTCGTATCTTCAACACGATATACGTGGAGATTGGTTTATATTGATTACGATAATTATGAGTTCGTTGCTCAGGTTTTTGCAATCAAGGATACCAACGACTGACGTTAGTACGTAGATACGTGACGGTTGGTAGGTTGGTTTCCAGACCCAGATCGGGTTTTTTCCTTATATACAGTTGTACGTACCCGTTCGGGGAATACAAGTATAAAAACGTGCTAATAAATAATTAACGTTATACACATAATACATAACACATTTTCCCATAATGTTATTAAAAGAAGGTAGATCGAAAAACAAAAATTGTTGAAGAAAAATAGATTCATGTCACACTCGTGTTAAATATGACAAATTATTAATAATAACTTAATTCTGTAGGTACATACCTTGTTCATTCAGATATCCAACATTATTTTCAAAATAAGAACTTTCCGAAGATGTCGAACTATTTCGGCGGTACCTTTGCAGTTTACGCTCAAGTTTTTTAACTTTTTTCCGCATGCTACGATAATAATCATCACTATCCTTCGACCGCGAACGCTTTCGTTTACCCATTTTTGAAAATTTTGATGTTTCTATAAAAAATAACTAATACAAAAGGTAATAGTTTTATGAAGTGTGACTCCGACAACACGAAAACACGTAATGAATAAAGAGCGGGAGCGACAGAGCAGCATGGCAGGGGTGGGAGCGAGACAGGACACTACGTCATGGTTTAGTTTATTTTTTTTTTAAATTAAGCTATGGGTATCTAAAAGTGTGGCAAAGACAGCACCTACTCATGTACTGCTGCAAGTAAATTTGTAATCGTCTTCGGTTGAGACCCGAAGTATAATATAATGAGTCTGTCAATAATAAAATATTTTAAAGCACCCCTAAAAACTTTGCCAGAATTCTAGATTTTGCATCTATATAATTGTCAGGGGGAATTTTAAAGAGCCTTTCTTTGTGAGCTTCGTCGAAAATAATTGGACTAGAACCTCGGTGAAGGTCAACGTCAACCATAAATTAGTGGTATCCGTTGTCGTAGATAGGTATCATTCGATCTTTACAGGTTTTATGTCGGCTTCAAGTAGATAACCTATACCTACACGAAACAATGAAGTTATCATTGGTTTTAACTTGAGAAAAAACCTATCTTCTTCGATCCATTGGTTGACTTCCAGCGTAAGCAGCCTTCTATTCGTACTGGTACAGTCTGTCACAAATATTTTTACAAGTTAGAATTGTTTTACGTAAGTGCCTTCTCTTATGATAAATACCTATTATGACTCAACATTCCGTGAATCATGCTATTTATAAGATTACATTTTCCGCGGTTTCGCCCTCTTATGAATTGAAAATCATCGTCCAAACAGCTCAAATGTTCCGACGTTGTAAAAATATAGTGACTTCTACATTTATGATATGTGTGAGTAGGAGTAGGATTAGACGAAAGTTGTATTTAATAAGAGTTTGATATTGTTCTGATGTTAAATTACCTAAATAAATGAATCAGTACCTATAGCATTAAAACAGAATACTTGGTTTGACTTTAACATAACTTTATCGATTTTAAATACGTTTTTTTTCTTTGCATTGGATTTCAATAAGTGCCACTGTAACTTATATTCCAAAAAAACGCGGTAGGTATTACATCTTCATATTAGTTTGCACCAGGCTATCACATGTCAAAGTACCTCACAAAGATCGACAAAATGAGCTTTTTAAATTATAATTAAAAATTAAATTAATTATA
The DNA here is from genome assembly GCA_905332915.2 of Hecatera dysodea. NCBI lineage: Eukaryota > Metazoa > Arthropoda > Insecta > Lepidoptera > Noctuidae > Hecatera > Hecatera dysodea. The sequence goes on along the minus strand of HG995306.1, from coordinate 8,905,368 downwards.
TTCATAATTAAAAGAGCTATTACTAGCTGAACATAAATTGACATCGTCTATCGAGTATCCATATTTGACATTCTTACTTACGGTCATTGCCTACCGTTGTCATGGACTCGTGGTACTCGAAATGTAACAATACCTACTTGTATGTGTACCTACCGAAAAAGTAGGTACCTACTTGCGCAGTGATTTTTTGTAACTATGGTTTACTAGCACATCGCGCGCGACTTCACTCGCTTTCTGAAACTAAAATTTAGCTTAAATATTCAGTGATTTTTTATTAGTGAAAAAATTTATTTCTAGAGCCCATTCTTTACTAACACATGTTGGCAACACCAATTCAACGGCGCAAAACTGCTGTCAACTGGTGACAGAATATTTGAAAATCACGGCCGTTGACGTCTACAGAAATTATATAAGGGCTACGCACGAGCGGAGCGGTCTCTTTTTCGGACTGACGAACGGCTGAACAACATCTCGTAGATTAATATACTGTAAATCTTCCAAGAGTATTTTAGATTAAGTGCTGTAAATTTGTATAATTATTTAAATATAATATAGTTGTGATTTGCTTCTGAATTTTATTTAGATTGGCATTAGCATAATATCAGAAAAATAATTAGATTATTAGTTTTTGTTAACATCAGAAGTGCAAAGAAACTTTCACGCCACACGCCATGGGTAAGCGAGGTAGTAAACGTGCAAAGCGAAAAAGTGCTCGCTCCCGCTCATCTTCAAGCTCCAGCACAAGCGCACGGACACCATCTCCTCTACCAAGACGAAAGAATAAGGTATCACATAGTTATACCGAAACTGTGAGTAATTCAAATACTATCACTTTGAACAACTTTATACCTGATTTTGATCCACTAAAAGATGATATTGATACCTGGCTTAGCATTATTCGATCTTATGCAAATACTTTTTCATGGTCAGATAAAATGATTCGCTATCAAGCTTTAAATAAACTAAAAGGGTCTGCTAAAGTTTGGTATGATTCGTTATTACGTACAGAAAAGCAGTGGCCTATGTGGAAATGGGACGATTGGCGGTTAAAATTGTCGGGTAGTTTCCAAATACGTAGAAATATGTTTGACCTTTTAAAAGAAATCATAGATAAAAAACCGATCGATAATCAATCCTTGTATGAATTCTATTTCGAGCAAAAATGCAGGATAGACCGTTTGTGTTTAAATTTTTCAGAACAAGACATTATTTCAATTATAGTAGGAAACATAGGTGATAATAATATTGCTGCATCTATTGAGGCAAGTAACTTTAAATCAAGTGATGAATTAGCTAGTTATTTACATAGTCGAATTTACAAGAAAAATGTAAAACAAGAAAATAGTTCACGTGAGGTACCGATTAAATCAGGATCTCTTAGTCAATCAACATCCATAAACCGAACAACAATATCCACTAATTCGGCCATTTCAAACCAACCTAGTTCTTCTGTTTGTCAAGATGGTAGCCGCAAAATAATTAAATGTTACAATTGTGGCGGTAATCACAAAAAGAACCAATGCGATACAAATAAGTGTGACTACTGTGGGAAAAGGGGGCACACAGAATCGATCTGTTATCATAAGAAAAACGGGACAAAATCTGTAGTGAAACCCGAACAACAAGAAACAAAATTTGTTTCTACAAACCCACGTAATAAGTTTATTAAAAAGATTTACATATTTAATCATGGTTACGAAGCGTTTATTGACACGGGTAGTAGTTGCTCATTAATATTAGAGTCTTTAGCTAATGAAATTTCTTTGCCTTATACCGAACTACCCTCACCCGTTATATTACAAGGTTTTTCAAAACAAAGTTATAAATACGTGACTAAAAAGGTTACTGTTAACTTAACTTTAGATTCTATGTTTTTGAAAGATATAGATATGTATATTTTAGATGATATGGTTGGGTGCGATATACTGATTGGAAGAAATGTTACAGAGCGGTCTGATTTAGTATATTCGCGTATAGGCAACGAACTTAAATTTCAATATGCCAGTGAATTTAAAGAATTTTGCAACAATATAGCCGCTGTAGACTTAGACGCAAGAACACACAAAAGTGAATTATTAGCTATATTTAACCGATATAGTGATTGTGTTGCTACCGATATAAAAGAACTTGGAAAAGTTAGTAACTACGAAATGACAATCAATTTGTCAAGTTCGCAGCCAGTTCAATGTAGACCCTATCGAACCTCGTACACGGATAGGCAGATTATAAGAGATATGGTTAAAGAATTACTCGAGAGTAAAATTATCCGCGATAGTAACTCACCGTACGCCAGTCCAGCCCTGTTAGTAGACAAGAAAAATGGCGAAAAAAGGCTCTGCATTGACTATAGGGCATTAAATAAAGTAACAATCAAAGATAAATATCCTATGCCACGAATTGAAGAATTAGTAGATAGGCTTCAAGGGCATAAATGCTTTACGAGTTTAGACTTAAAAAGTGGGTATTACCAGATTTGTTTACATAAAGATTCGATAGAGAAGACTGCATTCATAACAGAAGACGGACATTATGAATTTTTAAGGCTTCCATTCGGTTTGGCAAATGCTCCGTCTTGTTTTCAAAACATGATGAACAAAACACTTGGCAATTTAAGATTTGGCAACGTTATTGTTTATTTAGATGACGTTTATTTAGTAACAGAGACAATAACAGAAAATATTGAGTTATTGGAACATGTATTACAGATATTTAGAACAAATGGCTTAACCTTAAATCTAAAAAAATGTCATTTCTTTAAACATGAAATCGAATTCTTGGGATATAAAATAAAACCAGGTTGTGTTATGCCAAATGATTCAAAGCTAGAAGCGGTTAAGAGTTTTCCGATACCCAAAACGGTTCACCAACTTCGACAGTTCCTAGGATTAATCAGTTATTTCCGTAAATTCATAAGAAATTGTGCAATTTTATCAGCTCCTCTTACAAAACTGTTGAAAAAGGATACCGTCTGGGTTTGGGACGACGTACAAAATAAGGCATTTCATGTTTTAAGAGATAAATTAACATCTCAAAGTATTTTAGCTATTTTCGACCCTAATAAAGATAAAGTATTGTATACAGACGCAAGTAGGGATGGTATTGCTGGTGTACTGACTCAGATAGATGATGAAGGTGAAAAGGTAGTACATTATTATAGTAGACAAACGAAGGCCGATGAAAAAAAAATATCATTCTTTCGAACTAGAACTTCTAGCCGTCGTTTGCTCCCTTCAAAAATTTCGTTTATATTTATTAGGTAAGCAATTTAAAATAATTACAGACTGTACTGCGGTTAAGTACGCGTTAACAAAAAAGGATATTATTCCGCGGATAGCTCGTTGGGTTCTATCTACCCAAGAATTCATATTCGAAATAATTCATAGGGAAGGTTCCCGGATGCAGCACGTGGACGCTTTGAGTCGAAATCCAGTGCCATCCGGAGAAAAATCGGAATCAGAAATTATTATGTCAATCACGGAGGCAGATTGGTTGTTGTCAGTACAGATACAGGACTCGGAGATAGCTAAAATTAGGGATGTTTTAGAATCGGGAGAAGCCGACATAAATACAGATATTTTTAACAATTATGAACTCTTAGGAGGAAAGGTTTATAGGAGAACTAGTCAGGGTCGTAGATGGGTTGTTCCAAAAAAATGTATTTGGCAGATCATAAGATGCAATCATGATGATTTGGGTCATTTTTCTGTAGACAAGTGTGTTGAACGTATACGTACACGATACTAGTTTTCACGGATGCGTAATATTGTAAAAAAATATATTAAAAATTGTTTAAATTGTATATACTTTAAAAATAAAGGAGGTCCAAAAGAAGGACAGCTATATCCTTTGCCTAAATATGCACAACCCTTCCACACTCTACATTTGGATCACTTGGGACCATTCGTAACTACTAAAAACAAAAATAAACATTTATTAGTAATCGTAGACTCGTTCACAAAATTTGTATTTATATGTGCAGTGCAGAAAACTAATACGGCTGGTGTAATTAAGGAATTAGAATGTGTATCTAAAATATTTGGCAATCCTAGGAGAATAATTAGTGATGCGGGATCTTGTTTCACTTCTAGTAAGTTTGCCCAATATTGTGCGAATAAAAATATTAGGTTACATATTGTAGCGACAGGTGTACCTCGTGCTAACGGACAAGTAGAACGATTTAACAAAACTATTTTAGAGGCCTTGAAAACAATGGGTGCTGATACCACCGATGATAGGTGGGATCAGTGTGTCAAAGCATTACAACAAGGGCTTAATAGTACTATTCATAAAACGATTCAAGCCGTCCCTAGTGAAGTAATGTTCGGGTACAGATTACGAACAGATAGTGACAGCTTTGCCCCAGATCTTGATAGCGAAGCATTGGTAGACGTGTCAAAGTTGCGCGAAAGAGTAGACGAAAACGTTAAGTGTAGTGCAGAGGATCAAAAGAAGAGATTTGACAAAAATCAAATCAAAGCCAGGCGGTACATAGAAGGGGACTTGGTATTGGTCAAAATACAGAGTCAAAGTAATGGTGGTCAAAGCCGAAAACTATTACCAACATTCAAGGGTCCATTCCAAATTAAGAAAGTCTTAGATAATGACAGATATGAAATATCAGATTTAAGAGGTAGTCAAAGAAGCTCTAAAATGTATAATGGCGTAGCTGCGGCAGAAAATATCAAACCATGGATAAATATTGAAAATTGGAGCACAGAATAAAAAAAAAAACCACCGTGTTGGCAAGGTATTGTTTTAAATATAATTATTATTACTATCTACTTACTAATATCAGATTCTTCTATAAATCTAAAGTAATATCAAGAGAAACTAATTTCCCATTTTATTCAGCGAGCCTAGATAGTATACTGTACCCATTAATATTTATAAGTATTGCACATTATGTCAATGTTTTGTATTGCCTTGTGTAAAATTCGAGATCAACTTGGTACGCTTGAGTGGGCGAAAGGCTCTTCAAGTGCAGGTGATCTGAAGTTAAAAACCTGGTGACCTAAGTGTGGCAAAAGCCCTTTAGGTGCAGGAAGTGGCATTTCAATGCATGAGTAATAAGTGTGCAATATGTTTTCAGTCGACCAAGAATGCTTTATTTCTTTGTCAAGTACTTAAACATGTGTCAATTTACATTTCAGTATCCTATCCAGACTCGTGGGGTGCCTGGGGCAGGCACCTTGCAGCATGGCCGTGTTGGCAACACCAATTCAACGGCGCGAAACTGCTGTCAACTGGTGACAGAATATTTGAAAATCACGGCCGTTGACGTCTACAGAAATTATATAAGGGCTACGCACGAGCGGAGCGGTCTCTTTTTCGGACTGACGAACGGCTGAACAACATCTCGTAGATTAATATACTGTAAATCTTCCAAGAGTATTTTAGATTAAGTGCTGTAAATTTGTATAATTATTTAAATATAATATAGTTGTGATTTGCTTCTGAATTTTATTTAGATTGGCATTAGCATAATATCAGAAAAATAATTAGATTATTAGTTTTTGTTAACACACAATAATAATAGAAAATAGTCGCTAACTTGAGAAGTTCTTATCTGTGATGAAATTATATGTAGATATAACAACCTAGGAGACATGCCCCGCTGCCGAAAATGTATCGGAAACCTGTTTACCCTGTTTTTCCTTACTACATATTCACTTCAGTAGAAGTAACAGACACGCATTCGCGCACACATCCGTATTTCCCAAATTGAACCGCACCGCACAATCAATTATAAACTCATCCCACCCAGCACAGTGTGCATTTACTGTACTCCGTAAAACTCACTCACCCAACAACAACGGTCGGTATCGCTGTGCTATGCAAAAGCAATTTATATTACATATAGGACGCTGGTGATTGACTAAATCGATTCTTGCAGTTTTACAAGTAAGTTTATCTGCACAAGTACATCACTCACCCGTCGCGAGAAGCAGCGGCCGTACACGCGATATATACGCTTGGTAAAGTATCGTTTTGTGTTTTTTTTTTTTTTTTATTGCTCATCCAGTCAATTAGCGATAAACTTAGGAAGCGGTTAAGGAGCAATGTATCCATTGCATAAATGTTATTGTCGTTGGCATATTTGAAAACAAAGCAACGTAGTAGAAGCAAGAAATATTTTACGATTTATTGTTTAATTATGATTTCAAAGACAAATATAGTAAAATACAACTTTGATATGGTAAGTGGTTCCATAACTAACAAAGCTTGGTTTAAGCTTCGATTTTACAAGAAACTACTAAACAACAATTCTTATAATATCTTATCACGCTCACGGCTGAAAGCGCACCAGTTCGCGAAATCGACCATTCGCGCATGGCATGGTCGCTCGGACCATGTCGCGCGGGCACCGTCACGCCCCCCGCCACCTCTTCTGTATTATATATGGGTCATTGTCAAATTTTGTGCAGGTAACCGTGGCTTAAAATTATAAACTTGAAAAAAAATAAAAATACTTAAATATGACTTTTCTTCGTATCAATGCCTGTTAAAACTAATGAACTTTGTGTGTTACAGTCGGCCGCGATGTTTCACCAGTGATTTATGATTTATTCCAGATTTTTCGAGTTAGGGTGTAAAAAAATACAACTCTGTTATCATAATGTTTTAATTTTTATTATAAAATTAAACAAATCAATGCCAAATATTTTGCCATTAATGTTAATTACAGTCTTTTATCTTATAATCACACGCAGAATCACAACCGTTTTTCTAAGTTTAATAATCATTTATTTAAATTCCAAACAACTCTGTTACTTCTAGAATTTTAGTAGACATTCAATTCTACCTAATTACTCTAAATATTCATATAGTAACTGCTAACTATAACATATGAACGTATAAATATCTAACAAATTAACGTATTTTTTATATTACCAAATTATATTAAATAGCTTCTCATAAAAATCTAAAGTATGTCTTTCAATCTTTGGGACATAAAAGTAACGCTTCAAAAAAAACCCATGTAACTTTAATAAACTTGTACTCAGAAAATAGTTTAGTTCATATCAGATAAAAGTTCTGTTTCTGGCGGTATTGTGTGGCTGGGCCGTCTGAGAATACATGCAGGATATTAACTTCTGGAAACACTGTACAAAACGATTATACTTCTATCTTATTTTCTGAACCACGGCTATAAATCACTCCTGTATGCAAGGATACTTGATTACGGGAGCCTCCAAAACCTCCTTCTCAGCAGGCGTCAGAGGCATCTCGAAATCGCAAAGAAACAGTATCCTGTAACAATGATTTTATGTTTATTAAAATATACGTACTCGTTTTATTTATACTAACCATGCATATAAATTACTTATGAAAAATCGTTTATTTAAAAAAAAAAGTTTTGATACATTACATTTAATTTAAAAAAAAATTGGCATATTCAACTCCACGCGCAGGTAACAGAGTTGCATAGTAACAGAGTAGTAAATTATACATTCCATAACTCACAAGTCATAAAATAAAGGGAATAGTACACTATTTCTTTCATATTTAGAATATATACCTCTTTGATAACATACTGAACTTAAAATAATGAAAAAATACGCTGATGTACTTACGTAATAGGTAGGTAACAAAGTGGATGCACAATAAAAACACGCAGCCTGTTCAACGCCTCGCGGGTGACTGACGCCTCCTGGGTACAGGAGGCGTCAGTCACCCGCGAGGCGTGGTTGACCAGTACTCCTCCCGATGTACTGGTCAACCACGATTAATGCAGACATCCCGTCCAAGCTAGTACAAACTTTAAGCAGCGCCATTTCTATATTAAATTGCGATTAACTCAGTAACACAGTATTCCAGACAGTTTCACACAATGCGCGGGACGAAGTTTAAAAAAAATATTAATATAGTAAATTTTCATATTTACAGTTTTTAAGACATATTGTTTAAATGTTAACAATACTCTGTTTATGATAATAATTTATTTAAGGTGGGTTTTTATAGAAGAAAATGAAATAATTTGATCTTTATTATAACAGAGTGCAACCAGGGACATACAGAGTTTGGAAGGAAAACCATTCTGTTACCAGAAATTACCACAATGTTACTCTTAAAAAATAAAAAAATAAACAAAACTGAGTCTTTATTTTAGTAATCAATGTTTATTAATGCGAAGTATTTTGAATTTAATGTAAAATTTGTAAGAGGTTGTGTTATTATTACTAATAATAAAATAATACAGTTGAGGGACTAGTTTTCCTGCGCAAAATTTGACAACGACCCATATATATATATGGATGGTATTCAGAAATTTTGCTGACTTAGCATTACTCTTTTAAGTAAACTCATTTACTTGCTAGTAGAATGTTTTTTGTAAGTGAATTTGAATTAACCATCAAAGTTGCATAATAATGCAATAAGCGTTCTTTAAATTTAGTTTTCGCTTTTAGTTTGTAATTTCTTTAGGGTTTGTACAGAAGAAGTTCCGAAGTCATTGGGCTCGTGCTTAGCTTACCTATATGATTACACTGTGTCTTTCTTTTTTTTTTTTTACTTTTGTCTCCGTTTTATCTCCGCAACAACCACGGACCGCCAGAAGCCAGAAAATCCGACACAAGTCCCATCAAGCATCAACCAGCCACCGGCCCCGCGGAAGTCAGGCAGGCAGCCACTCCCCGCAAAAATACTGATCGTCGGTCTAGTAGACGACCCCAACATAGCCGGGAAAATGCAAGGCTGATGATGATGAACTGATTTTACTGAAAGTTTCACTAACCCAGCTCACTCATTTTCAAGATGGCTTGTAACTTTGTATGAAAACCACAGTGAAAAGTAAACGCTCTTACGCAGTCAAAGTAATATTTTGATTCGCTTCCCAAAATACTTTTCACACTTTGCGGTAAGTGGAAAATACGTTATGGTTTCCTTTCCTTATTTACGATGTCAATTTTGTGAGTAATATTATTTATTTATGATAAGATTATAAGTTACTAGCGGCCCGTCTCGGCTCCACACGGATGGACATAAATGTGTCCTAATTTAGTCCACATTACTACAGTGTTGTCTTTATACCCACAGGCTGACCGATGAAGAACGTCCTGCCGCAGCAAGCCCGCCCACGTTTTGTCCCCTATTGTACACCAAAGTTAAACACATAATTAAATGGGTAATTTACCCAGGGACAATGCAGCATTGTAATGCCGAATGATTCCCTGAAATCGATCCATCCTTGAGCCAAGGTCGGAGTCAGTTAAGAAATATTTCAAATTATTCATCCTGTTCCTGTTTTTAGGAGCAAAATTTCGCAATTTAATTCCATGTAGGTAGGTATATTCGCAATTTAATGCAATACCAGTAAACCTCCGCAATTTAATGCTATACCGTTAAATCTTCGCAATTAAATACTATACCGTTAAATCTCCGCAATTTAATGCTGTTCCGGTAAATCTCCGCAATTTAATGCTTTACCGGCAAATCTCCGCAATTTAATGCTTTATCGAGATTTCACACAGTCGCAATTTAATGCCCATAGCTGAAACTGCTCTCCACACGATACTTACGGTTATTCTCGAAGAACGTTTAATAAGTAGGTAGATGTGATTAAAATATGTATATATGACGGCGCATTACTAGCGCCATTGTTGGCGATACGTCGAAACAAGATTTGTTGCCTGTCCGTCTAGCGGAGCGTCGAGTCGATGGTTTGCGCCGCCATGTTGAGATGTCAGTTCATGAGGTTGCTAGGCAACGTCAACAGCGAGCGCGCCAGTCAACTTTTCAAACTGTATTACCGTACGGACCTAGGTACTTAGGTGCAATCACACTAGAAAACCTTGGATAGTAGAGATAGTTAGTGTTCTAAACAGTCGAAAAATGAAATAAAACAATCATTACACATAATTACCGTTGCGACACATACATAATAAAACTTAATTACGTCTTTGAAAGAGCTTTATATGCATTAATTCTAAATTACAATTCCACCATAATTTATTTCATTATGAATCTATTCCAAAGCAGTTTTAACGCGACCACATTATTTCTGGAATTGAAAGTTAAACTATTCGTTTTAGTTTGGGTTTTATAATGTAAAACATTCCGGCCGAGCCCGTCGTACGTTTTGTTAGAAATTATTGCACTGGGATACTTGGATTTACGTATGCGGTAAGCTCTCAGAATGGGTTTTATCTTGCTAATTGCACAAATGAGTTATAGTCTAAAATAAACGGGAACGTATTTTTCTAATTAGTCGCGCAGTTAACTTACGGATTAGGTCGCTTTTGATATTAAAATATTTCTCCTTTAGCTACGTGACGCTGACGTCCGTGTTCCGCCTGACGTAGATGTGTTACTCTCCTGATGTACCCCCATAGAAATCTAGATATTTAAATGTAAACAAAGATTACCTACGAAACTCATGGCCAAGTGGGTAATTAGTTACTTTACCTTTCCTTCAATTTTTTTCAGTTATATACAGTCCACATTACTTAGTAACAATGATAGTAGCAGTAAATAGGTACGTAAGTACATTATTTATAGGTTTGGAACTAATTAATACCGTGGACCAATTCATTACCTTTAGAATACTTAGTTGTTATTACGTATGGTACGTACCTGAATTGATTAACGAAACCCGAGAGGATCCGTGATTCATTTTACCTATTAAAAACACCCACATAATATTGTTACGAGCTTCGGGTTCGTTACAATAAAATGAGCCGATTAAATAAAAAAAGATGACACTTTAATTTACACAACACTAATTACACTATAACTCACTAATAACAAAACACAATCGCACTATTAATCGCTTGAGTTCGCAGTCGAAGATCGCTCTCGAAGTTATCACTTGTATCGCAAATCCAATACTGACCCGGTCGGCTCATGTGCCGGCCTTATATAGGGCGCCGAGTAGAACTCCAGAAAGTTCGCGTACATATCGGTCGCGACCGACTAAGGTCCGAGAATTCTAGCATAGAAAAATCGCGAAGGTCCTTGACTTCAATAGTTCTGCTACTCGATACTAGATGGCGCTAGTAGTACCGAATACAACCATCTTCGTTGTTTAATTCTGGCGCGCAACACTGCCCCCTCCTAAGACATGCTCGTCCCGAGCATTATCAGCGCCATAACGCGCCAGACGATCAACATGAACAATCTTAGGAGCGCTTCTTGTACTTTTCTGTATACGGTAGGTTACGTCATTGATCTTTGTCACAATCCGGTACGGTCCGTCCCACTTAGCTTGAAGCTTAGGAGATTTCCCTTTGCTGCGAACTGGATTGTGCAACCACACTAGTGAACCTTCCTCGAACCCTTTATTGTTCATTTTGCGGTCATAGCGGGGTCCCGATTGTCTGACGTGCTCATGAATGTCGTTCATTTTGTTCCGCAAGTCATTCGCATAATCGGTTATACTGCGTGGAGCATCAGGTGGTGTTCCGGTAATCAGGTCTGCAGGCAACCGCAATTCTCTTCCAAAGTTTGCGAAAGCTGGTGTCACTGACGTGCTTTCATGAACAGCACTTCGGTATGACAGCAAAAACGGTTGTATGTGCTTGTCCCAATCCCGTTGCCGGTTTTCCACAACTTTGGCCAGATATCTCTCCAATGTCTGATTAAATCGTTCTACCATTCCATCCGATTGTGAGTGGTAAGAAGTTGTCCTCGTTTTATAAGTACCCATCACTCGGCAAGTTTCCTGGAATATTTGAGACTCAAAATTCCTTCCTTGATCACTGTGAATCTCCAAGGGTACTCCAAAACGACAGAAGACTTCATGAACTAGTTTATCCGCAACTGTTGAAGCTTCTTGGTTTGGAATGGCGAAGACTTCCGGCCACTTAGTGAAATAATCCATAACCACCATGAAATACTTGTTACCACTTTTACTCTCCGGAAAAGGTCCCGCAACGTCTAGGGCTATCCTTTCCCATGGTGCACCAACATTGTACAATTTGAATGCACCTCTGCTACGAGTCTGAGGTCCCTTTACAGCCGCACAACTTGTACACTTGCGACACCAGTCCTCAACATCGTCACGACAGTGGACCCAGTAAAACCGTTCCCGTATCTTCAGTAGAGTCCGTTTAACTCCCATATGGCCTCCTGAACAACCATTATGGTACAGCTGTAGAACATCCGGTACTTTAGCTTTAGGGACAACCATTTGCAAATGACAGCTGTTTCCCCGAGCATTTTCCCATTTACGGCATAGGACTCCATCCTGAATCACTAAACTGTCCCATTGGGCCCAATAGCTTTTGGTGATCGAACTCATCGCTGAGACATCACTCCACGTAGGCTTCGGAGCACTGGCCTTCATCCACTCCAGGATCGGCTTGATGTCCGAATCATCCTGCTGTGCACGTTCTAAATTTTCCTTCCACTCGTTACTAAGATCTGTCTTGATCATCCTCACAGGTACGACTTCTTTACTTTCTTGCCGAGTACAATGCTTGCAGTCTTCAGGGCAAGGTCTTCTTGATAATGCATCTGCGTTGCCATGAGATTTGCCGCTGCGATGTTCGACGACAAAGTCGTATTCCTGCAGTAGTTCAATCCATCTCGCAACTTGTCCTTCTGGGTTTTTGAACTGCAATAGCCATTTCAGTGCAGCATGGTCAGTTCGTAAGTGGAATTTCCGCCCCAACAGATATTTGCTGAAATGCTGTAATGACTTGACCACTGCAAGCAATTCCCGTCTCGTGACACAATAGTTCCTTTCCGGTTTTGACAGAGACTTGCTGAAGTACGCTATCACAACCTCTTGATCGCCATTCCGTTGAGATAACACACCGCCAAGTCCTATGTCGCTTGCATCTGTGTCAACTATAAATTCCTTGCCGGTATCAGGATACCCCAAAATAGGTGTTTTGCACAGACGTTCCTTGAGCTCCTGGAATGCAATGTCGCAACTCTCATCCCAGCAGAAATGACGCTTCTCCTCGGTTAGCTTGTGCAGGGGTTTCGCTATGTCAGCAAAGTTCTTGACAAATCGCCGATAGTAGGAGCACAAACCCAAAAATGCTCTGACCTGCGTCTTATCTTTAGGAATTGGCCAATCCTTGACAGCGGCGATTTTCTCTGGATCAGTGCGGATACCTTCTTCCGACACTACGTATCCCAAAAAGCTAACTTGCCGTTTGAAAAATGAACACTTCTTTGGACTTAACTTGAGGTTTGCACTCTGGATCTTCATGAGCACGCGTTCCAGGTTTTGCAGATGTTCATCAAACGTACGGCCTACGATGATGATGTCATCTAAATAGACCAGACAAGCATCGCCAATTAACCCCGTTAGTACTAGTTCCATCAACCTTTCAAACGTTGCCGGAGCGTTGCACAGTCCAAATGGCATAACCTTAAATTGCCACAGACCCTTTCCTGTCGAGAATGCCGTTTTCTCCTTGTCCTTAGGATCAATTTGAACCTGCCAGTAGCCACTTTTTAGGTCCAGCGTGCTAAACCACTTTACTCCAGTAAGCATGTCCAGCGTGTCATCGATTCTTGGCAACGGATAGCTGTCCTTCTTCGTAACGTCGTTCAGACGACGATAGTCAACACAAAACCGCATGGTGCCGTCCTTCTTTCTTACCAGCACTACAGGTGAACACCATGGACTTGATGAAGGTTCTATGACACCATCCTTAACCATTCCCTCAATCATGCTTTCCACTTCCTTTTCACGCGCTACCGGCAATCTCCTTGGTCGTTGACGGATAGGCAACTCTTCTCCTGTGTTTATCTTGTGTTGAACTAAATTAGTCTTCCCGATGTCAGCATCATTTGAAGAGAAAACATTGGCATACTTCAGTAATATTCTCTTCGCCTTGACCATTTCGTTTTGAGACAGAACGCTGCGACAGTCATCTAAAAGTGTGGTCACTTTCGTTTGGGCGTCCTTGCTGAGGTTCCCAGTCGATAGATTTTGGCACCGACGCAACCAATCCACTTCCTCGCAAGTACCAATCAGCGTGCCTTTTTCTATCATCTGTTCCTTATCACAAAGGTTCAGCACAGGTACTCTTGAGATGTCAGTGGCTCTAACCAAAGTTCGTGCCACTTTCCATGGAAGGTCACTGTCTACCCTTTCCACAAGTACACAACGATGAGTCTGCCCAGGATTCCGAGGAAGACTAACCGGCACAATCGTTTCTGATCTCGGCGGAAGAACAATCTTCTTTAGGCTGTACACATTTCCTGGTAATGCCCCTTCCATGAAAAGTTCCTCTGTTCCACATTTCAAAACTCCTTGCTTAACGTCGATCTCACAATAGTTCTTCCTCATAAAGTCTAGGCCCAAAATGCAGTCGTCCATGATATCAGCCACGATGACATTATGAAGATAGATTCTGTTGCCTAGCTGTAACTCCATCACTTTCTCTCCACGGACGGGTATACGCTGGCCGGTGGCTGTCACCAAATTTATGCGGTCTCGATTGTATGCGGAGTCCCCAAGGAACCGACTTACTAGTTGGGAACTGACAACCGTACGAGAAGCTCCAGTGTCAATCGTCAGTTTACATGGCGTTCCGTTGACCTCGCCCTTGATGATTAGGCTGTTCCCATCATGGGTTTGTGAGATCGGAATCCTTGGGGCTCTCTGAACATCAGCCAGCACCCGCCCCGCAGTCCTGGCTTTTACTCGTTTCCCTGCAGTTGCTGGGCGGTGCTGTTAACCGCCCTACCCTCTGGAGATCGACTATCTTCCCTGTCTGTAGTTCTCTTAGGGCAACTGGACCGTAGGTGGCCCCTTTCCCCACAGCCATAGCATCTAGGGCTGTATCCTTTAAGCCGATCGCGAACAGTAGCCGCTGCAACCTCCCTGACGCGATGGGAACGATGATCCTGCCGCACAGCTTCCACTTCCAGAGCATGAGCCAAGGCGTCCTTGAGCGTCCCATGATGACCGAGCCTCACAGCAGCTCTGACCTCAAGGTCGCGGATGCCGTCAATGAATGCCTGCACCAGGTTCCCTTGAATGAGCGCAGGTACAGACTGGTATGCTTTTCGGACCAGCTTCTCCACCTCAAGGGCCCACTGCTGCAGGTTTTCACCGATGCGTTGCACGCGATCCTTTAGCTGCGCACGAAACACGTGTTCCAGATGAGCGTCGCCATACCTAGATTCTAACGCCTCAAGGAGCTGCTCGTAAGTCACTTCCTTGCCGAGAGCTTCCAGAACAGTTAAGGCCTGGTCCCGCAGACCTAGTGTGAGGGCAGTCATGGCCTGATTTTTATTCCACCCGTTCGCCTGCATAACGGCCTCAAATTGTATTTTGTAGGCCGACCAGGAAGATGTTCCATCGAACGGCGGTACTTTGAATCCCCGTGGCGAAGGAGTAGTTGCTGCGGAGGTTGCAATTCCATCTCCTACTTTAAGGTTGTCCAGCGTTTTCTTCACGTCAGCAATCACGTTGTCAACTCGATTATTCATTTAGTCGATTCGTGTTTCAGCTTCCGTCAGGCGGTTCTCGTGCTGAACCACCTTATCTTTAACAACCTTAATTTCTTTGCCGAAAGTGGCATGCAGATCCTTCATGAGGAACATCTGCTCTTCCTGGCGGCGCGCCTGCTCCTCCTTGTCACGTTGGAGCTGTTCTTCCAACCGACGGGCCTGTTCCTCCTGGCGGCGAGCCTGTTCTTCCTGGCGGCGAGCCTGTTCTTCCTGGCGGCGGGCCTGTTCTTCCTGGCGGCGGGCTTGTTCCTCCTTATCTAGCTTGAGCTGTTCTTCTAATCGACGGGCCTGTTCCTCCTGGCGGCGGGTCTGCTCCTCCTTGTCACGCTGCAGCTGCTCTTCTAAACGACGGGCCTGTTCCTCCTGGCGGCGAGTCTGCTCCTGCAGCATCATCATCAGAGCAGCAAAGTCTGGTGCTGATGATGACGCTGGAGCTAATGCGGACAAGCCAGCCTCCAAGGTCGGCAACTGTCTCTCCGTCGTCTGCGGCGTTGCACTTCCAAAACGCCTTTGGTCCGTCTCTTGCTGGCGTTGACTACGGGTACGAATACCCTCAGTGTCGTCCTTCGGTAGAATCGGCATCTTTTAAATCCCACTTCTGACGCCAATTGTTACGAGCTTCGGGTTCGTTACAATAAAATCAGCCGATTAAATAAACAAAGATGACACTTTAATTTACACAACACTAATTACACTATAACTCACTAATAACAAAACACAATCGCACTATTAATCGCTTGAGTTCGCAGTCGAAGATCGCTCTCGAAGTTATCACTTGTATCGCAAATCCAATACTGACCCGGTCGCTCATGTTGGAAATCGCTGCGTCCCCGTAAGGGGGCGCGGCGAGCGGCCACGGGACTTTCGTCCCCTGTTCGCGGGTTCCGTCCTCGGCTCGTAGCAACGAGCCCGTCTTTGGGTTGCCACATCGGCATAGATGGTGGCGTGCGCCTGTTTGCACAGCAGCGCATGCCTAGGTGTAGCTGTTTATTGTGTACTGCAGACGCGCCGCGGCGCTGATCCTCAGCGCCGCTTTTTCACGACACCCCGGCGGTCAATCCCCGCCAGGTGAGACCCCCGGTTACCCGGGGGAGGCCCAGCGAGAAACGACCAGCGACAGAGGTGTCGACTTTGTTGGCGTGCCTGCAGCAGGTGTGTGGCCCCCGTCCTCCCCGCTTCCAGGTCTAGCCGGTTACGGTTTGGGCTGCAGGGCCGTCTCATGTGTGTGTGAGCGGTCATGACGTGTGAGTTCTTCCGCCCAGTGTATCTGCACCGAGTGGCAAGTCCACATAGCCATGTTCGGTGCGTGAGTATACACGCATGTATAGTGATGCATGTGTGTTCGGTACGCAACCTGCCTATATTAACTTAGCACAGGTCGCGCGCCGAGGTGAGAGTTGGGTGAGCAGTAATTTTGTTTGAGTAAGTCGCGTGTTGCCTGGTACGACTTTGTGACGTTGCAAAACAAGAAATGAAACTCGCAGCGACATCTTTAGCGGACAAATGGAATCACATTTGACAGAGCCCATAGTTTAAACAACAGATGGCGCTAGAGATCGATCGTCTTTTTAAAACTTAATATATATTATCAAATAAGTAGATGTAAATTAATAAGAACACACAAAAATTGCATAAAAGCATAAAGTTTAATAAATTTAAATAATTAGGAACATGTCGGAATCGATTGTATTTAGTCTGTGGCATGGAAGCTTCTCGCAAAGGACTTTATGACAGAGTGGAGAATTGTGGCGTCCTTTTGCACCGCAGAGGTCACAGAGAGACGAACAAATGATATTATAAAGGCACTTGTTTTTTCAACGGTGACCCGAAACCCGAGGGGTTTTCAAGTGCATTAAAAGGCTGAACCCTGTGAGTATTTCGTCCTCCATTTGTTTCCCATTCTGAAAGTCCAAAGGCACATGTATTTGACTACGGAGATTTTGTTCCAGGTCTGGTTGTTTTACTAGCCTGGATATTTGAGGTCCGGGATTGATGAATGCCTGAAGCCATCCGGAGAACGTGCATCGTTCAAGTTTGGCTCGACGAGATTTGAGACAGTGTGGCCGTCCATGGTACAGGAAGGCCTTACCAATCCGAAACCTCGTTGAGGAAACATCGCCGTTCCAGGTAACAGCAATCCTGCTGGACTTCTCCCGTAGGCCGCGTCTGTTCGTGGGTACCAAGGTTTTTAACCTGGGTGCCATGCCGAGGGATTCTGTTCCACTAATTGAGCTAATTCACTAATTGAGTAATTGACTAATTGAGTTTTGACTAAAAGAGTCTTGTATTGAGTAGAGAGACTTGAGCATTAAGTAAGTGCTACTTGAGCAGTAATTGAGCTGCTATTAATTATTATGAGGGAGATGCATTAGACCTGTATACTGGGTTTATTTTCATACAAAGAGTTAGGCCTTTTGTTAATGTGTTAAGTAACAAGACCAGTAATAACTTCCTTTTGTATTAAGTTGTGTCACGGGTATACTGTACCATAGTGAGTAGGTTTCTTAACGTGCACAGCCCTGGTTGGTCAATACCCTGCGATTGAGCTAGTGGTACTTATGCGTTCACCTCGCGAATCCTTACAAGCGACCTGAGATGTTGTTTTGTAATATCTCATGTGGTGTACCTCTGTTATACCTTGGTACGGAGACAGGGTCTAACAGGGTTACACATATTAGTGTGTAAGTCTGGGAGGTATTATTTATGATTAGCTGCCTCATTCACTGTATTTCTATGCAAGGTGATACTTCTTTTTATAGTGAATAAACTTTGTATGTGTATTGAGGTATGTCTTTAATTTCAGTCTTTCCAGATATTTATGTATATATACCTTTATAAATTTACTTTCACACGGTTAGAAACTTTAGGTTTCATCTACAATCCATAACCCCTATAGTGGGGAACTGTGACGGGACCGGGGTGTGACAACTTACTCAGGCGTCATATCCGGTGCGACGGGGCCGCTGCCATCCGCTACCAGGTCGCGGGGCAGGCGTCTCGCGTCAGGTGGGCGCGCGTGCCAGGGCGCTAGGTGCTTGACGTGAGGCCAAGCGCTTGCGTCGGCACGCGCGAACATTACCTTCGCGAGGCGCCACACGAACTCGTCCAGGCTCTCAATCCCGAGGTCGCGTTGGATGACGTTATTCCTCACGCAGTGAGGGGCGTCCAGTATGGTCCGCAGCGCAAGATGCTGTTGCGCGCGGAGTGTCTTGCGGTTTCCCTCACGCGTGAGGACGTACCATGCGGGCGCGGCGTAAGTCAGGATAGGGCGGATGTACGATTTGTACACGCTCATCCTGACGCGCGCCGGGAGTCGGGACGAGAGCACTGGTTTGAGCATGTGGCGGGCGGCCCTGCCCTGCGCGGCGACCCGGCGGACGTGCGGCCCCATCGTGAGCCGGCGGTCGATGGTCACACCCAGGTACTTGGCCCGGGGCGACCACTCGACGTCGGCTCCCAGGAGCTTCAGCCGTGGTGGGAGGGGCGATGAACCTGTAATCATAGCCTGCGTCTTACCCACGTTCACCGACAACCGCCATTTGGCGAGCCAGTCCGGGAGTAAGTCGAGGGCGCGCTGCATTTTGACCGCCGCGTGGTTCGCGTTGAGCGATATGGTGACGTACGCGGCGTCGTCAGCATACAGCGCGAGCGTCGATTCTGGCGTGGTGGGGATGTCGTCGGTGAAGCGTGAGTAACACGCCGGCGACAGGCAGCTGCCCTGCGGCACGCCCGCCTTAACAGGGCGGGGGGCGGACAGCGCTCCATCGACCACCACTCTGAAGCACCTGTTGGACAGAAAGGATGAGACCACTCTTACCACGCGACGGGGCGTGCCAGAAGTGGCCATCTTATAAATGAGGCCTTCGTGCCACACGCGGTCGAAGGCCTTCTCCATGTCGAGGAATACTGCAACTGCGTACTCCTTCTTGTTCATGGCTGCTGTAAGCAGGTGCAGTACCCTCGACAGCTGGAGCGTCGTGCTATGTTCTGCCCGGAACCCAAACTGTTCCGGTCTTGGAGTAATATAAGGTGTGAGATGCCGCAGCAGGAGCGCCTCGAACACCTTGGAGATTGTGGGCAGCAATGTGATTGGCCGATAGCTCTCCGGCTTCAGAATGTTTTTCCCCGCCTTGGGCAGCATAATTACTCGCCCCTCCTTCCAGGCTGCGGGGAAGACCCCCGTGCGCAGTATGCCGGTATACAGGCGCGCCAGTGCCGCGACCATGCGGTGCGGCAAGTGGCGCAGCGCTGTATTCGTTATACCGTCCGCTCCGGGGGCCTTACGTGGCTTCGTCCTCGTGATGGCGCGCTTGACTGCGCTCGGCGGGAAATATATGGGGTCTTCTTCGGGAGCTATCGGCAGGGCGAAGTACTCCCCAAGGTGTTTCTCGACTGCTGCGACATGCTCGTGTTCGTCAGTCGGGTTCGGGCAAAACTGACGCTCCAGGTGCTCTGCGAAGACCTCCGCGCGGTCCTCTGCGGCGTACCTAAGGGCCCCGTCGCTATTAAGTAGTGGGCGCACCGGAGCTGGGGTATTCGTTAGGGTCCTGCATAGTTTATGAATAGAGGGCCAGTCGCCCTCTGCGTCTTCGATTTTCTCCTCCCAGCTCGCGGCGGCCTGGGCTTTTAGCTCGGCCTTCACCTTGTCCGCAAGACGGTTGAGCTGGTTCTTTAATGTGGGACAGCGTGTCTGTTGCCACTCCCTGCGCAGGCGCCTCTTCTTTGCGACCATGTCACGTAGCCGGGGCGGCAGGGGCGGCTGCAGCACTCTCCCCTCCGTTGGTAGTGTGGTCGTCGCCTCTTCCAGGGCGCTCTGCACGCAGGCAGTGACTTCGTTGGCCAGTAGTTCCACGTCTGCGGAGTTGGTTATGGGCGGAGCTGGCGTCGTGGTCTCTATCCTTTCTGCGAACTTGTTCCAGTTGACAGATCGGCGTGGCGCTGGAGGCTTCATCCGGGTCGGCATACCCGATAGGACGACGAGCACCGGCTGGTGATCCGATTGGAGCTCGTCGTCAATTACCAGTTGTGTGATCTGGTGGTTAAGCCCTCGGTGTACTACAATGTCCAGAACATCTGGCATGTGCGTGGCTTGATCCGGATAATGAGTGGGCGTCTCCGGTCCGGACACTGAGTACCCGAAGGCCTCCGCGTCCGCGAAGAGTCGTCTCCCCTCAGTGTTTGTGTTGGCTGCATTCCATGCCGGGTTCTTACTATTGAAGTCGCCGGCGAGGATAGTGGGTCTTTCACTGAATAGAACCGTCCGCAATTCACGGAGGTCCAGTCTGTTTGCGGGGGGTTTATAGGCTGCGTAGATGTTTATATCCTCGCCGGCCACGTGCAGTTGGACGCCTAGTGCGTACATTGAGCGCAGTGACTGTGAGGGGAGTGCCTGGTGGACGACTCTTCGCCTTACCAATACCACCAGACCACGGTATCGGGCGTTGTAGGCCGACCTTTCGTCCTCGCGATAAACGAGGAAACCTGGGAACCTGATCCTGTCCTCTGGCCCCAGGTGCGTCTCGTTTATCAGCGCCACGTCGATGTTTTGTTCTCTGAGTAGATGGCGGAGGAGCGCGACTTTATTTCTAAGGCCGCGGGCATTCCAGTTGATTATCCTCAACGGCTTATCCATGGTAAAGCGTCAATAGTGCCGCTAAGCCGTCGAGGATAACCTGCTCCGCATCTTGCCCCTGTCGGATGGCCTTTATCAGGTCCATCAGCAGCTTAATGGCGCAGGCTGTGAACTCGCGGTTTGGTTGCCTGGCGCCGGCCTCTGTGGTGGCGCTGGTAGGCTCTTTCTGTCTCCTTTCTGTCATCAGTGCAGCACGCCTGTTCGCGATGCCGGCGCCCTGGCTGCTGCTCTTCTTAGTCTCGGGTTGTTGTGTGTCCTGTGTGTCCTGCGTCACTGCTTGGACAGGGGCGGCCTGTGGGACCTCTTGTATGGTCGTGGAGGGGGGGGAGGACTCCTTCTTCTTCTTCTTCCTCCCGCCTCGTTTGCGATTCCTCCGCCCAGAGGAGGCAGCTCCGCGGTCCGTGGGCCCGTTTGCTGCCGCCATCAACGACGTGCCCTGGGTCCGCTCCTGCGTGTTCTGGCCTCCTTCCGTGGGTTGCGGGCGTGAGGTTGTCGTCGTTATGGCGACAGTGCCCGCCCGCTTTTGCCTGGACTCTTTTTCAAATACTGGGCATCTCACGCTGCATGCCGGGTGGTCGCCGCCGCAGTTTACGCAGGTGGCGGGTTCGTCACGCGAGCGTGGGCAATCTTTGGCCATGTGCTCTTCGCCGCATCGCACACAGGCAAGCGGGCGGTGGCATTGGTGGGATGAGTGCCGAAACTTTTGGCATCGATGGCACTGCGCGGGCCCACGTTTGCTGCGCCATGCCTCTATCTTAACACCACCCATGTACATAAACACGGTGGTGTCATAAATGCTCCGTGCTCCGGCCGTACGTTGGAGCACGGCGTGGAACACGCAGCCGGGGCGTCCTTGTCGCGCCCTTATATGGCGGACGTATTCCGGCTGGTATCCCAGCGTGCGGAGCTCCTCCTCTATATCCTTGGGGTCGGTGTCCGCTGGCAGGCCCCGGATGGCCACCTTCATTTTTTTGTCTGCCGGCAATGAGTAGGCAAACCAACTAATATTTTCTTCTTTCTCTAGGGCCGTTAGATATCTTTGAATAACCCTGTACTCTTCCTCGGATTCTGGGGAGAATCTAACTCCCGCTCCGTAAGGTCGAGCGCTAGGTGGGCGGCCCAGTTTGGAGGCTAGGGCCCTAAAATGAGTGGCCCAGTTTGGTAAGCGCTCCACCACTAGTGGCGGGAAGCGGGGGCGCCTTTCCTTTCTTGGGGGCTTGGGGGCCGCCGTGTTGGTGGCAGCGGCGGCCGGTTCCGGGACACTTAGTAATGCAGTGGTGGTACTCACTGTTTGTCCGGTAGGTGGCGTCGGTGTCGGGGCCTGCGGCTCCTCAATCGTCATCGGTGGTGGTGACGGTGAGCGGGCGGCGGCTCGCAGCTCACTGTCGTGTTGCTGCGGTGGCTCCAGGCAGTACCGCTTAGGTTCTTCCTCTTCTTCTCCGTCAGTGCTCCTCCTCCTTCGCTGGGGCCTCGCATCCAGCTGGAACTCGTAGTCGAATCCCAGCGACGGGGTTGGTGAAGTCGGTGTGAGCGCCTCGCGTTCCACTGACGCCAGCGACATGTCCGAGCCCGCTCTGGAGGAGCAGGCCGAAAGCATGGCCGGCGAGTCGTAGGCGGAGGCGCGAGGTGGCGCAGGTGAGGCTGGTGTCGGTGGTGTCCGCACTGTGGCTGCACGGTTGATTCGCGGATCGCGGGTCACCGCTCGGTCGGTCGACGCAACCGAGCCCGCCATCGAGAGGCGGGGAGCGGACGACGCGGCGGCGAGTCTTGGCTTCTGGGCCGCGGTAGTAGATGCGCGCGCTGCCACAGGGGGCGCGCGCGGCGGTGCGGCGGGGGGCGTTGTGGCCGCGAACGTGGGCGCGGCGTGAGCGGCTATGTGCGCATAGGTGTGCGCGGGGGGCGCGGAGGACGCGGGGGGCGCGGGGGTGGATGCTTGCGCGGGGGGCGCGGGGGGGCCGCGCGGTGCTGGCGCTTTCGGGCGCGTGGCCGGCGCGGGAACCCGCACGGACGGCGCGACACTGCGTACGGACGCAGGTGCACGTGGTGCGGGGGCGCGCATCGGTGCGCGGCCGGGGTTCGCGGCGACAGGTCCCGGGGCCTGTATCGGCACGGGTCGGAACGCCGCGGGGCGTACAGGCACGGCGTGATGTCGACTCGACGTCGTCGTAGGCGCAACGCGCGCAGGCGCCACTGGCGACGGCGACTCGATGGTCTTCGTCTTGCTTGCTGCGGGGGGGAGGGGGCCCGGACTCTTCCTGGTCGGCGTCTTCCTGCTGGATGACGTCGGCGGAGCGTTCAGGGCACCTCCTCTTCCTGTTTCGGCCGACGTCGAACCGGACGACGCATTCCCTATATTTGGGAGCGACATCGCCCGGTCCAACATCGGACGAAACTCTTCATCCTTCCTTTGCTCGGCGTCATCGCGGCCCAACGAGCCGCGAGCGCCGGGCTTCGGCATCTTGAACTTAGAAGTGACCAACCACGATCGCTTCGATGTGTTCTTCACACGGGCGTCACTAGTGGCTCCCCCTGTGGTTGCACAAGTGAACTAAAGTCCACCTGAACAAACACAGTAGGGAGTTTCTTCTGCGATCCGAGTGGCGGCGCGAGTGTCGTTAGCTCCTCTTGAGACGTCTGCTCACGGCGGTCACTGGCGGTCCTCGCGATGACCCGGTCGGCTCATGTGCCGGCCTTATATAGGGCGCCGAGTAGAACTCCAGAAAGTTCGCGTACATATCGGTCGCGACCGACTAAGGTCCGAGAATTCTAGCATAGAAAAATCGCGAAGGTCCTTGACTTCAATAGTTCTGCTACTCGATACTAGATGGCGCTAGTAGTACCGAATGCAACCATCTTCGTTGTTTAATTCTGGCGCGCAACAATATCACTTTGTGCTGACACGCTGTGGTATTTATTTATTTTTTCTTAAATATCGGAGCTTATCTGAGATAGGGACTTTTTGGCCTCGCACAGCCCAAAATTAATAAGTATTTTTTTTTATTGCGAGTCCCAAACAAACATCTTTCTTTCTTTGATTAAAGCTTGGTGGTTTGTCATGCATGAATTTACAGCCAGTGTCTCATGGTCCGTAAGTTTTATTTATTTAATGATTGTGGTCGGATAGTATAAATATTTTGTCTACGTGCATTTCCTCTCTTTTCTTTGTTATTAAATGTGCAAATGTTAAGTACTCACAGTTTACCTCGTCGCCACATGTAATGTACACTAGGATCCAGAGGTTGAAATTAGGAAAGAGTAACACTAAATTACACTGATATCGGCTCGTAGTAAGCGTGCACGTCTTCTCTCTCCGGCGGTCGGTTGACAACTGTCTAGTCTGTGGTAGGCAATGCCCGCACCCGACCCCGTGTCACCGCGCGTACGCTACTCGAGACGACAGAGCCACTGTCTATATGCTACAGATATTTTTTACTTTTTCAATTAAATCTAAACTGTTCTTTAAACTATATTTGGGACTAAAAGAAGATCTACTTCTCAACAAAGTGTTGAGACGTTTAG
This sequence comes from Hecatera dysodea, assembly GCA_905332915.2. Lineage (NCBI taxonomy): Eukaryota > Metazoa > Arthropoda > Insecta > Lepidoptera > Noctuidae > Hecatera > Hecatera dysodea. Next base: position 8,880,800 of record HG995306.1, on the reverse strand, counting down.
CTAAATTGTACACTGGGGCACCAATGTAAGAAACAACTGGACGAACAGGCATGTTATCTTTATGGGTCTTGGGTAGACCATACAAAAGAGGAGCCCTGGATTGTCTACGTATTCTGGGTATCCAATTTGAGAAGCAACGGTTACATCCTGGGAAAATTGCGGATTTACTTAACCTCACTAGTATTAAGTCCACTAATGGCGGAGGTTTTTATGGATAACTTTGAATGTAAACATATAGTGAACGAACCTAATATTCTGTTTTATTATACAGGGTGTCCAGTAAATAGCACGACATACTGCAGGGGGTGATAGCTAGGGTCACTACCTATCAATACAACACAATATATGTTCAGCAAAATCTTACGGATTTTCAGTTTTACAAAATTTTCCGAAATACCGAAAAATCTCTACCTTGAAACAGATTTTTAAGCATCTCGTAATGAAAAAATCTAGTACTTTTTTTTACATCAAATTATTCGTGAATAGTTACTTTACTCGTTGATAAGTATTTTTTCTATCAAAGACAAGAATGTTTTCAAGAAATACTATTTTTTGTTTAAATTTGCACAGAACTATTTTCTTCTCACTTAAGTTTAACCTTTTTTTTTTTTTTTGGATGGGAAATCATCAAATGACTTCTCCCGCTCTGGGCGGAGCGGAAGGGAGTGTCAGACTCTTACTGACTAAAACCCACCCGTGTTCCTGCTTGTGCCCTTTGCGTTCCAGGGCCGCGGTGACTCTTTCGAACAAATTCCGCAACCCTAGCAGGCACTGACCCTATGGGGCCCCGTCTTCTTTGCTGACGGCTCTTTGAGGCGCGCGTGGAACACGACGCACCGTCGACTCGGGCCTGGTTGCTATCGGACGGCGAGCCACCCATAGCTCGCCATCCGCAGGCCCGCGCCTACGGTGGCCTGGAATCGCCCTGCGTTTCCCGACGCCCGGGACGTCTTCTCCTGTTGCGGCGGCTGGAGCGAGGGGCTTCCCTCTCTCGCACGCGCTCCGCCTCCTCCTTCGCTAGCATTACTGCTTCGCAGAAGGAGGCGACCACTTCCCATGCCTCCTCGCTCCGGACCATGGCTTGAACCAGGGCCGGCCGCGAGAGGTCGCCGCCGCCGATCGCCTCCACGAGGACACGGCGTTGCTCCGCCCAAGCAGGGCAGACCTCCACCGTATGCTCCAATTGTCCTCCGGGCGATCCACACAGTGATGACACCCGGACGTGTCCTCCCGCTGGATCCGACACAGGTATCTCCCGAAACAGCCGTGTCCGGTGAGCACCTACGTCAGGCGGAAGGTGAGGACGCCGTGGCGTCTCTCCAGCCACTCCTCAAAGAGGGGACTTACCGCCGCAATGGCGGCGTGCCCAGCGCTGGGTTGCAGCAGTCGCTGTCTCCACACCTCCGTGAGATCCCGCCGGAGCTCCGTCCGCAGCGCAGCAATTTGCCGCGGCAGCAGAGTTTCACCCCGGCTTAGCGCCTCCACGCGCAACGCGTAGACGTGCGCGAGGGCTCTCGCCTCTAGATCCCACGGCAGCAATCCGGCAAGGAGGTTCGCCGCCTCGCCGGAGACCGTGCGGTATCCCCGGATTAGCCGGATGGCCATGACCCTCTGGGCCGAGACCAGTTGGCGCGCTGGCTGTCGCCTCAGCGACAGCGCCCACACCGGGGCCCCGTAAAGGGCCATGGACCGCACGATCCCCGCGTACAGCCTCCGGCAGGAGGCGTTTGGTCCCCCTAGGTTGGGCAAGAGCCGCTTGAGGGCAGCCCCGGCCCGCCCCAGTTTGGGAGCCAAACGGCGGAAGTGCTCCGCGAAGTTCACCTCGCCACCTCGCCACCACCAGCAGCAGCAGAAGCAGCAACACCAACACCGGCGCTGCGAAGACTACCGGCTCGTCGCCGTCATCGGCGCCTGCGCGCGTTGCGCCCCCGTCGGCGCCGAGTCGCCAGCACGCCGCGCCCATACGCCCCGTGGCGTTCCGCCCGGTGCCCATACAGGCCCCGGGGCCGATCGCCGCGAACCAAGGCCGCGCGCCACCGCCGGCGCGCGCCCCCGCACCACGTGCACCTGCGCCCGTACGCAGTGCCGCGCCGTTGGTGCGGGCTCCCGTGCCCGCTGCGCGCTCAGCAGCGCCCGCGCCACGTGGCCCCCCTGCGCCCCCCGCGCACCCCCCCGTGCACATCCATGTGCCCCCCGCCCCCGCGCACGCCGCGCACCCCCCCCGCGCACACCTATGCGCATGCGACCGCGTCCACATCCGCGGACCACGCGCCCCCCGCCGCACCGCCGCGCGCGCCCTCCGTGGCAGCAGCGCACGCGTCTAAAGCGGGCAACCCAAGCAAACCACGGCAAAGGTTTTATTTATTAATGGTAAACTGTGAACAGGGCGGAGGAAGCGCAGGAGGGGGAACAGGAGGAAGAGGAAGAAGGAGACTGCCCCCCCCGCGCCCGCGACTGCGACCAACGAAGAGGAAGAAGAGGTCGCCCAAGCGAAGGAAGAGACTCAGGCTGCCTCTGTCCAGAGGATGGCGCAGGCTGTGAAGGAAAGGAGGACAGAGAAGAAGGAAGAAGGAGGAAGAACAAGCGCCAGCCTTAGCGCCGGCACAGCGCAGAGGCGCGCAACACAGAAGGAAGCCACCAGCGCGGCCACAGTTGCCGGCGCTAAGGAACAACACAAGAAGGAATTCACAGCCTGCGCGATCAAGCTGCTGATGGACCTAATAAAGGCCATCAGACAGGGGCAAGACGCGGAGCAAGTGATCCTCGATGGCCTAGCCGAACTGTTGACGCTCTACCATGGCTAGGCCGTTGAGGATCCTGAACTGGAATGCCCGCGGCCTGAAAAATAAAGTCGCACCCCTCCGCCATCTCTTGCGGGAACAAGATATCGACGTGGCGCTAATAAGCGAGACGCACCTGGGACCTGAGGACAGGATAAGGTTTCCGGGTTACCTCGCTTATCGAAGGGACGAAAGGTCGGCACTGAACCAACGATACCGTGGTCTGGTGGTGTTGGTGAAACGAAGAGTCGTCCATCAGGAACTTCCCTCGCAGACGCTGTGCACGATGTACGCGCTGGGCGTACAGCTGCACCTGGCCGGCGAGGACATAAACGTATACGCGGCCTACAAACCGCCCGCATCAAGACTGGACTGCCGAGAACTGCGGGCGGTCATACAGAGTGAGAGGCCCACGATCCTCGCCGGCGACCTTAATTGTAAACACCCGGCGTGGAACTCTGCCAGCACAAACGCTGATGGGAGACGACTCTTCGCGGACGCAGAGGCCCTTGGGTACTCGGTGTCCGGACCAGAGACGCCTACCCACTACCCGCACATCGCCCACCACATGCCGGACGTTCTGGACATCGTGGTACACCGAGGGCTAAATCACCAGATCACGCAACAGGTGATTGACGACGAGCTGCAATCCGACCACCAGCCTGTGCTCGTCGTCCTATCGGGGGTGCCGACCCGAGTGAAGCCGCCAGCGCCACGTCGATCCATTAACTGGAAAGACTTTACAGAAAGGATTGAGACCACGACGCCAACTCGGCCTGTGAGTGACGCCGCAGACGTGGACCTACTGGCAGACGAAGTCACTGCTTGCGTGAAGCGCACCCTGGAAGAGGCGACCATCACTACACCAGCGGCGGGGAAAATGCTACAGCCGCCCCTACCGGCTAGGGTACGTGCAATGATCACGGAGAAGAGGCGCCTACGCAAGCAGTGGCAACAGACCCGCTGCCCCACAATGAAAAACCAGCTAAACCGTCTTGCGGACAAAGTCAAGGCCGAGTTAAAGGCCCTGGCCGCCGCGAGCTGGGAGGACACAATAGATAATGCGGAGGGCGACTGGCCCTCCATCCACAAATTATGCCGGGCCCTATCCAACACCCCAGCTCCGGTGCGCCCTCTACTGAACAGCGACGGGGCTCTAAAGTACGTAGCAGAGGACCGCGCGGAGGTCTTCGCCGAGCATCTGGAGCGTCAGTTCCGCCCGAACCCGACTGCCGAACACCAGCATGTCGCAGCAGTCGAGCGCCACCTTGGAGAGTACTTCGCCACGCCGATAGCTCCCGAGGAGGACCCCATATTCTTCCCGCCGGGCGCAGTGAGACGCGCCATCCTAAAAACCAAGCCCAAAAAGGCCCCCGGTGCTGACGGTATCTCGAACACAGCGCTGCGCCACCTGCCGTACCGAATGGTTGCGGCGCTGGCGCGCCTGTACACCGGGATACTGCGCACGGGGGCCTTTCCCGCGTCCTGGAAGGAGGGGCGCGTCATCATGCTGCCCAAGGCGGGGAAAAACACACTGAAGCCGGAGAGCTATCGGCCAATCACGTTGCTGCCAACCATCTCCAAGGTGTTTGAGTCGCTCCTGCTGCGGCATCTCACACCGCACATAACTCCAAGACCGGAGCAGTTTGGGTTCCGGGCGGAGCATAGCACGACGCTTCAGCTGTCGAGGGTACTGCACCTGCTGTCGGCAGCTATGAACAAAAAGGAGTACGCAGTTGCAGTATTCCTCGACATGGAGAAGGCCTTCGATCGCGTGTGGCACGAGGGCCTGCTGTACAAGCTGGCCACCTCTAACACGCCCCGTCGCGTAGTAAGAGTGGTCTCATCCTTTCTGTCCCACAGGAGCTTCAGAGTGGTGGTCGAAGGAGCGCTGTCCGCCCCCCACCCTATCAGGGCGGGCGTGCCGCAGGGCAGCTGCCTGTCGCCGGCGTGTTACTCACGTTACACGGACGACATCCCCACCGTACCAGATGCGACGCTCGCGCTGTACGCCGACGATGCCGCGTACATTACCATCTCGCTCAACGCGAAGTACGCGGCCGTCAGGATGCAGCGCGCCCTCGACGTGCTGCCAGAATGGCTCGCCAAGTGGCGGCTGTCAGTTAACGTGGGTAAGACGCAGGCAATCATTACAGGTCAGTCGCACCTCCCACCACGGCTGAAGCTCCAAGGAGTCGACGTCGAGTGGTTGCCCCAGGCCAAGTACCTGCAGGGAGGCATCGTTGCTGGCGACGGCTGCGGTCTCACAGGTGGTGAGCCGCATCCGTCGCCTCGGCTTGGAGGTGGCCCTCAACAAGTCGGAGGCCATGGCTTTTCATGGCCCCCGGCGGGCACCGCCGCCGGGATCACACATCGTGGTCGGGGGGGTCCGTATCGCTGTCGAGTCCACCATGAAGTATCTAGGATTGGTGCTCGACAGCCGGTGGAATTTCGGCCCCCACTTCCGGCGGCTGGCGCCCAAGTTGTTGGGTGCGGCTGGGGCGTTGTCAACGCTGCTTCCCAATCTGGGGGACCCGGGCACCGCCTGCAGGCGGTTGTACGTGGGGATCGTGCGATCGATGGCCCTTTACGGGGCCCCGATCTGGGCGGCTGACCTGACGGCCAGCACTATCACTGTTCTGCGGAGGCCGCAGAGGGTGATGGCCGTCAGAGTCATCAGGGGTTATCGCACGATCTCCTACGAGGCGGCTTGCGCACTGGCCGGATCTCCGCCGTGGGACCTGGAGGCGAAGGTTCTCGCGTCACTGTATCGGTGGCGCGAGGACGCGCGGGCGCGCGGCGAGCGACTGATGCAGCGACACATCGAGCTGCGTCGGTCGCAGCTGCGCGAGGTCCTGGTGGCGGAATGGCGGGACAGGCTTTCACGCCCTTCCGCCGGCCTCGTCACTATCGAGGCCATCCGGCCAGTGCTCGACCTTTGGCTCGGGAGAAGGCACGGCTCCCTGACATTTCGTGCGACACAGGTCCTTTCGGGGCATGGCTGCTTCGGGAAGTTCCTGTGTCGCATAGGCAGGGAGCCGGACGCTCGGTGTCACCACTGCGTCGACTGTCGGGAGGACACGGCGCGGCATACGCTGGCAGAGTGTGCCGCTTGGGAGGAGCCGCGCCGTGACCTCATTTCTGTGGTGGGCAGTGACCTCTCGCTACCGGCCGTAGTCCAATCTATGGTCGGCGGCGAGGAGTCCTGGGACGCGGTGGTCTCCTTCTGCGAAACAGTTATCTCGCAGAAGGAGGCTGCGGAAAGGGAAAGAGAGATCTCGACCTCTGACCCCGCCCGCAGCAGGCGCACCGGGCGTCGGAGGAGGGCGTATGCTGCCCTCTTCCGGCCCCCCTAACTGGGTCCAGGGGCGGCAGACTTGGGGACGTCTGTCGCCCCCCATTCATCCGGACCCGAGGTGGCGGCGCGAGGTGTTCCCGTGCGCCCCTCTCTGAAGTCACGGAGGGTGTTTAACACCTCACTCCCTCCGTAGACGCGAGGTGGCCCATGAGAGATGGAACACCGGGGTGGTTTTAGTCAGTAAGAGTCTGACAGACCCCTCCGCCCGCCCCAGGGCGGAGGACATCCATGAGGATTTCCCCCCGTAAAAAAAAAAAAAAAAAAAAAAAAGGCCAAGTACCTGGGTGTGACCATCGACCGCCGACTCACGATGGGGCCGCACGTTCGCCGGGTCGCCGCGCAGGGCAGGGTTGCCCGCAACCTGCTCAGGCCAGTGCTCTCGTCCCGACTCCCGGCGCGCGTCAAGTTGTGCGTATACAAGACGTACATTCGCCCAATCTTGACGTACGCCGCCCCCGCCTGGTACGCCCTCACGAGCGAGGGGAACCGGGTGACTCTCCGCGCGCAACAACACCTTGCGCTGCGGACCATCCTCGACGCCCCTCGCTACGTGAGGAATAGCGTCATCCAGCGGGACCTCGGGATCGAGGGCCTGGACGAGTTCGTGCAGCGCCTCGCGAGGGCCATGTTCGCGCGTGCCGACGCATCTGCTTGGCCTCACGTCAAGCACCTGGCGCCCTGGCACGCGCGCCCGCCTGACGCGAGGCGGCTGCCCCGCGACCTGGTAGCGGACGACGGCGGCTCCATCGCACCGGACTTGACGCCTGGGTGAGTCGTACCAGGCAACACGCGACTTGCCCACACAATAGTACTCCACACTCTACTCTCACCTCGGCGCGCGACTTGTTCTAAGTTAATATAGGCAAGTTGCGTTCCGACCACACAAGCATCTCTACACATGCACGTGGACTCACGCATCGAATACGGTAGCGCGGGCTCACTATTCGGTGCAGATACACTGGGTGGCAGGACTCACACATCACGGCCCCCACACATACATGATACGGCCTCGCAGTCCAAACCGTAACCGGCTCGATCTGGAAACGGGGAGGGCGGGGGCCACTCACTTGCTGCAGGTGAGCCAACAAAGTCGGCGCCTCTGTCGCAGGTCGTTCTCGCTGGGCCTCCCTCGGGTAACCGGGGGTCTCACCTGGCGGGGACTGACCGCCGGGGTTGCCGTGAAGAGGCGACGCTGTGGTACAGCGTCGCGGCCCACCTGCAGTATACAAATACAGCTACACCTAGGCGTGCGCAGCTGCGTAGCATCCGCAGGCGCGCGCCATCAGCCATGCCCATGATGGCAACCCAATTATGCCCCTTCAGGGAAAATCCACAGTTTCGTGGTCCTTGGTGGGATACCTCACGGTGCCAACGAAGCCAAGGGGTGTTGACCCGATACACCGGCCTAAGCCCCTTCAGGGCTAAGTCAAATCGGAAGGGCTTTGGTACGCGGCCTTGGGGGCTTCCCTAGTCGCTGCCATCTGTCTTACCCCGCTCTCTTCCAGCAATCACCCGGTGTGGTTGGGTGTCTCAACCCCTTCACACCGGACCGGTCTTCTGACCCTAGGGCCCCACTGCACAATAAGATCGGCAGTGGGTTTACAAGCTTAGGGCACACAAAAATAGGCACTCACCTCCCTGTCTACACCCGACAGGGAGGGTACACATCCCCGGGATATCCCAGCCGGGGAGTTAGGTAGTAGGACGCACAGGGAGTTGCAACCACGCTTCTCCTTGATGCCCAGTAGGAACTAGAATCCCCCCCTGACACCCCCCGTACTTTCCACCATGACGGAAGCTAGCATACTAGCGTTCGTCACGGAAACAGTACTGAAGGACCCCGAACTCACTGCCAAATATGGCAAACTAATAGCAGAGGTGCTCTGCAGGGATCAGGACCTTGTTGCCAAATTTGGCAGCGAACTTGCCCGCATACAGCAAGAAGGTCAGGTCCCTGAGAGCCCTCTCTCCCCGCCGCCTACTGAAAAGCAGGCATCTAAGAACTGGGTACCCAAACAGGTACCCAGCACCAAAAACCCTGCCCCAGCCCCCACGACTTCCGCGAAACCGGCTGTTGTCCTCAAAACAACAGTCGGCGCCGCCACCACCCAACCCGCTACCGGGAACCAGAGCCCCACTGAATCCCGTGCATCCTCCCCAGAGGAAATGGATATCGCCGCGCCCTCTGAGTCATCTGATTCCTCTTCCTCTGAAGACGACTTCCAGGTCGTAGCCGGAGGGAAGAGGAAGAAGAAAAAGTCCCCACCCTCTGAGCAGGCCCTCAAAAAGGTCGAAAGGACGGTCATCACCCTATTTTCAACATTTCCCACATCTGTGGCCTCTCAGGCCTATCCATTGAAAAGCCCCGCAGGAGTGGCATCATTGGCCAGTGTCACAACTGCCAACTGTACGGCCACTCTCAGCGGAATTGCTTTGCAAAGGCACGATGTGTGAAATGCCTGGGTGACCACGGCACTTCAGACTGCACCCGCCCCAAAGACCCGTCCCAATGCGCTGAGCCGCCCAGCTGCGTCTTATGCGGCAAGTCTGGCCACACGGCCAACTACCGCGGCTGCTCAAAAGCGCCCAAACCCTCCGCCCCCAAGCTAGCAAAGCGCGCAAGCGATCGCCAGCAGAGGGAATGTCCTCAACTGGTAGAGAAAACTACCATAGCCCTCAGCCCACAACGCCCCAGCCCATGGAGCGCTCTCAATCACCAGGCCCACTTTCCGGCCTTGAGGACCAGCGCTCTTGCCCCCAAATCCACAGAGGGCCCTAAGGCCTCCCCTACCACCCAGCCCACCAAGACCATCCCGGCCCTCATGGATGTAGCGCTCCCACGCCCCCCCTTGACAGAGGCAACCCGGGCCACAGCCCCAGCCCCTGCCCCTGCCCCAGCGCAAGCCACCACTATTCCAGCTGGTGATGTGTCCCAGAACATTATTCTGGTCACATACCAAGCCTTTTACTCCCCCCGCGCCCTAGCCATGGCTGAGGCGCTTCAAAACTGCAGAGGCGACCACTCAGCAGTTTTCCGCGAGTACGGTGACGTAGTTCACCACGTCCAAATCTACACAACTCTCACCCACCCATAATGGATAAGTCCAGAGTAACGTGTAGGTTCAAACCGACAGCCCTCCGGATAGGGTTTTTCAATGCCAATGGCCTTAGACCCCAACGTGATGAGATCGCCTTGTTCCTCCGCGACCATCACCTAGACATCTTATTAATACAAGAGACCTTCCTAAAGCCTACCCATCGGGACCCCAAAATTGCCACAACAACAGCAACAGAAACGAACAGAAATAAAAAACCAAAATGGTGGTAAAAACGATTTTATTTTATAAAAAAAATATAAGAATAACATAAATGATATTGATGACGACACGAAGATGATAATATTTACCTACTTACTAATAACGTTGTTAACTGCACTGAGTTTAATGTAGTGAATCAGCATGTTATAATATTTAGAAATATAGGTATGTGACGGCGCTACGTCATCGTACTATTGTAAACAGCACGTGCACTGGACCGATCGGGCGATGTTGCCATCCCCACCTCCCCACTACTCGAGTTGTTGTCGCTCGAGTATAAAACAGGTCCGGCCGGAGTAATCGAGGCCCGGGCTCCGATGGAATCACCAACAAAGTGGTTCGTCTCTTCCCGGCTACTCTGATCATGTTAATGACCGCCATCTTCAATGGCGCTCTGTCCAACAACATGTTCCCACAGACGTGGAAAGAGGCTACCGTCATCGGTATCCCCAAACCTGGAAAACCCAAGTCCTCCCCGTCCAGCTATCGTCCCATCAGTCTGCTCAAAGTCCTAGGTAAGATCTACGAGAGGCTTATTCATAAGCGTCTCAAGGATTTTGTCGAAGCCAAGAGCCTCCTCCCCAATGAGCAGTTTGGTTTTAGATCAAACCACTCTTGCGTCCAACAGGTCTACCGTATCGTTGAACATATCAGCGCCAAATACCAGCGCGGTCTCGTTACGGGAGCCCTGTTCTTCGATATAGCGAAAGCTTTCGACAAGGTCTGGCACAACGGGCTGATATACAAGCTATACCAGCTCGGTGTGCCGGATCGTCTCGTGCTCATCTTACGAGATTATCTGTCGAACCGCACCTTTCAGTACCGAATCGAAGGTGCACTTTCGTCCCCACATCCCATTCGCGCCGGAGTACCCCAAGGCGGTGTTCTCTCCCCCCTAGTGTTCTCGCTATTTACTAGCGATATTCCCACTAGCTCCAAGACACAGCTAGCTCTGTTCGCTGACGACACGGCGATATATTGCTCCGGCAATAGCGAGAAGGCAATAGCCGGCCACCTCCAGAGATCCGCAAACGCACTAGGCGCTTGGTTCCGGAAATGGAGAGTGGAAGTCAACCCAGAGAAGAGTCAGGCGATCTTGTTTTACAAGCCCAAGACTCGTCTCTTCCCCCCCCGTCCCAGTCCGATCACGTTATTTGGCAAGCCGATCCCCTGGGTTGAGAAAGCTAAATATCTAGGCGTGATCCTCGATCGAAAGCTTACCTTCAGAGAGCACATTAAGACGGTGCGCAATCGTGCCGCATTCGCTCTCAGTAGGCTTCATTACATGCTGAACGCACGCAGCAAGTTATCCCTGAAAGGCAAACTACGCATTTTCACCACGTGCATACGTCCAATAATGACTTACGCGTGTGTAGCCTTCGCACACGCTAAGCCCCGCCAAATCCATAGGTTGCAGGTCATCCAAAACCGTTTTCTCCGAAAGGCTACGGGAGCCCCGTGGTACGTTAGAAATGAGCGTCTCCATGTCGACCTCCGTATCCCCACCATCAAACAATTCATGAAACGTATTTCCAAGCGTTTCATAGAGTCCGCTGAAAAGCACCAAAACCCCCTTATCGTATCGGCCACCCGATACACCCCCTCCCAGATCAGCAAGATCCGCCGACCGCGGCATACTCTTGTTGAGCCCGATGACCCCATCACCCTGACCCAAGAGAGTAGTAGGGAAACCAGCACTCTTAGGAAAAATAAACCCAGAACGCGTTCCGTATTCCGACCTCGCCGACGAGGTCCATCGCGACGCCCCCGTCAAAACCCTCCCCGACTTTTGCCTAACGAGCCAGCCCGCGCTGCTGAGCCATTAGCGTTAAATCCCCTAAATAATATCAATCAGACCCAGCCTGTCCCTTGCTGCCCCCCCTCAATGACCCCGCTAAGCCGAGGCCCGTGTCCCACAGGGGATGCCCTTAGCGAGCGGCCATTTAGTTTTTAAGTAGTTTTAAGCCCCGGCTGGGGGCCTTAGAATCTAAGGCAACCACGGGATTGCCCGGTTGAGCAGTAACCAGCCTCAATGTGCTGAACTGCGAGTAGTCCATTCAAAAAAAAAAAAAAAAAAGTAGCTCGGCCATTTTGTCGGTCGGCTCTCGTACGGTGAGGTTGTCTGGTGATCGCCATTATTTGCTATTTGTCGTTTTATTTATTTTTATTGTGAATTTGTACGGGAATATTAAAATTAACGGTTGTTTGCTTATGTGATTTTGTTATGATTAATTTATGTTAAGAAAGTAAGTAAAGTCTAAGTGGTTATTGTTTTTTTTTTATTTATCTCTACTTCTGGTTCCTAAAATCAGGCGTGGGATAAACCTGTGCCCACTAAAATTCAAAAGCCGTTGAAAAAGCAAGACAACCGTTAATTTGAAATTCCATAATGCCTCGACCATCTCGTTCGCGTAGTGCATCTAACGAAACGTCACCTCCTAGAGAACGTAAACGACAAAACAAATCGCGTCGACACCGGCGTCATTCTCGGTCGCATCATCCCCGGTCCAGTAGTCGTGATACCTCCGTAAAACAGACGTTGAGTGCGATTATGGCACGATTAAATGCCATCGAAGAAAGTACCGCGAGTGTTTCACGTACCCCAGCGCAATCTATACATGACAACACACCTCAACGGGATGAACTGGACAATAGTGCGCCAGCTGCAGCAAAAGTGCTGGCGGATGCACTCGTTGCTATCCGAACGAAGCCACAAAATTATTATGTGTCTAACTTCGATCCTGCTATCCACAACTTTGAGGTGTGGTGTGATGAGGTGGAGCGGGCCAGGTTAGTGAATCATTGGACGGATTTGGAATGTCTTTCGCGAGTTGCCAATTGTCTTAAGGGCGACGCTAGGTCCTGGTTGAATGAGTGGACAACGAGTGATCGTTCGTGGTCTAACTTTTCAAAACAATTTATTTCTCTTTGTCCGCGAAAGCTTGATTACGCTAATATACTCTTTGAAGCTATTAACACGACCTCTGAAAAATTTCCTACTTATGCAGAATATGCTCGCCGCTTGTTATTGAGACTACGCATTGTTAAGGGTTTAAGTGAGGAACTGATGGTTCAAATAGTAGTACGCGGAATAAGCGATGCACAAGTTCGCGCGGCGGCTGCGAATGCCGATCTTACAACGGAAAATATCGTTTCGTTTTTAGCTATTTACAATAAGCCCAGTCGCGCTAAAACTGACAATCGCGGATCTTCTACTAGCAGTGTAGTACAAAAACGAAAACTCGATAACCCCGAAATTAAATGTTTTGCTTGCAATCAGACCGGTCACAAAAGTTTTAATTGTCCTAAAAAGAGTAGATGTCCTAACGACAGTTCGACAAAAATTACTTGTACCTTTTGCAAAAAGAACGGACATAAAGAAAGCGAATGTTTTACAAAATTACGGTCGGAAGGACAAAATAAAAATCAAAAGAGAGTCAACCTCTGTAAAGAATTGTCGACTCCAAACGGTAATAGTAACGACATTAGTTCTGCTGTGATACAAGGCATACCGGTGGACATTTTAATAGATAGTGGCGCTATCAACGTTTCTTTAATATCGTCTGACGTTATTAAATTTTTCTCCTGCTCCCGCAAACCAATTCATTGTGTTTTAAAGGGCATTAGTTACGACGGGATAGTCGCACGCGAATATGTTACGCTTACAGTAGAGTTTAGTGGCATCGCGCTCGAAGTCGATTTTGTCATTGTACCCGCTTCTTGTATGAATACGCCGATTATTATCGGTACAGATGTCCTCAACAGGGACGGGGTAACTTTCGTTAGGACTAAAAATGGGCAATATTTGACGCATTCCTCTCAAGTACTAAAAGTGAATGTTGTTGAATCAGATGCTAAAGTCAACACACCTCTTCAAGGCGAAGATTTAAAGTTCCTACTAGCTGTAATAGACGATTTCTTACCCTATTTAATATCTGGTACCGCTATTACGACAGTCCAAACAGGAAAAATGCAAATCAATTTAACTAGTGACGTTCCCGTAGCCTATCATCCCTACCGGTTATCATATAAGGAAAAATTAAAGGTACGCGAAATAATAAAAGATTTATTAGACAAAAGAATAATTCGAGAGTCCGACTCTGAGTATGCGAGCCCTATCATCCTAGTTAAAAAGAAGGACGGTGCGGACAGAATGTGTGTGGATTTTCGGGCATTAAATCGTATTACTGTTAAAGACCGCTACCCTCTTCCTTTAATAGAAGATCACATAGACCGTCTTGGTAGCTCAAAATACTTCACTGCCCTTGATATGGCTTCGGGCTTCCACCAAATTCCAATTGAAGATAGCTCGATACATAAAACTGGTTTCGTTACGCCGGAGGGACATTACGAGTTTTTAAAAATGCCTTTCGGTTTATGCAATGCTCCGACGGTATATCAACGAATTATCAATAAAACACTTCGAAAATTAATCGAATCTGGAAATGTCTTAGTGTACATAGATGACGTACTGCTACTGAGCATGACAGTTCACGAAGGCATCAAATTATTGCGCGAAGTTCTAGAAACTCTTTCTCAAGCTGGATTTTCGGTTAATCTTCGAAAATGTTTATTTCTAACTACTGAGGCAGAGTATCTGGGCAGAGTAATTAGCCACGGTCAGGTTAGGCCGAGCTCTCGAAAGATTGAGGCGTTAATAAACACACCTATACCAAGTAATGTGCGACAGGTCCGACAATTTTTGGGCCTAGCAGGGTATTTTCGGCGGTACATACAAGGTTATGCGACCAAAACTGCTAGTATCTCACGACTCACAAAAAAAAATGTAAAATTCGAATGGGGACCTGCGCAAGAGCAGGTCCGCCAAGATCTCGTAAAACAGTTGACAAGTGAGCCCATACTTGCAATTTTTGATCCAAAATTGCCCACCGAATTGCATACAGACGCCAGTAGTGTAGGTTATGGGGCCGTATTGATGCAAGTACACGGGGAGGGTGAAAAACGTGTGGTTGCTTATTACAGCAAGGTTACTCAGGGCGCCGAAAGCAGATACCACTCTTATGAGTTGGAAACGCTGGCGGTCGTCAAGGCGCTGCAGAATTTTAGGCATTATCTGATAGGCGTTAAGTTCAAAATTGTAACAGACTGCAATGCCTTGAAGGCCACTGAGCGTAAGAAGGATCTGCTTCTACGCGTGGCACGCTGGTGGATTTACTTGCAAGATTCTTTTCACGATAGAATATCGAAAGGGAGTAATGATGTCTCATGCCGACTATCTAAGCAGGAATCCACCAGTAGTGCAGGTAAACCAGATCGATAGGCCCCGGAACTGGGCACAAGTAGCCCAGTCAGCTGACAATGAGACTAAGGATCTTATACAAAAATTAAGCGACGGGCACTTAGATGCACGTCGTTATGTATATCAAAATGACCTGTTGTATTACCGTTATTCACCAGTCGGTGAAGATTCAAGGCTTTCGTGTTTTGTCCCTAAGGGTCAAAGGCTTAGTCTTTTACGATTATTCCACGACGAGTATGAACACATCGGCCCTGATAAAACCCTTGATTTAATTTTAAAACATTTCTGGTTTCCCGGTCTAAAACAGTTTGTAAACAAATACATCTCACACTGTTTGATTTGCGTTTCCAAGAAACGAGTCCCCAGGGCTCCACATCAACCTATTACTTCATGGGAAAAGCCTGAAGTCCCATTCCATACGATACATGTTGATGTGTTAGGCCCACTGCCGGAATCAAACGACTATAAATTTGTCTTTGTATTGGTGGATTCGTTTACAAAGTTTTGCCTACTTTACTCCATATATCGACAAGACACGAGCGAACTTAAACGCGTTTTTAATAATGCGATATCCCTTTTCGGTGTCCCTAAATTAATAGTCTCCGACCGTGGTCGCATGTTCGAAGCCGCGAGTTTTACTAGCTGGATATCAGAATTAGGCTCTACCCTTCACCACATAACTCCCGAAATGCACCACGCCAATGGTCAAGCCGAGCGTTATGTGCGTACCGTATTAAATCTAATTCGTGTTGAAAGTCGTAATAAAAATGTATCTTGGTCTGATTCATTATGGAAAATTCAACTTGTTTTAAATATAACAAAACAAAAGACTACCCAATTGTCAGCGTTAAACTTATTAATTGGCACTGATGCGACCACTCCTGTAATCCGTGCGTTGATCCGAGACGTGGCAGTCGAAAATGCACACCCTAATCGCGAAGCATGGCGAGAAATATGCAGGAGTCGTGCAAAGGATCTGCTCAAGGCAAATCAAGATAGACAAGATTCCCATGTCAATCGTCACCGACACCCTCCTAGAGTTTTCAAGATCGATGATCTGATATTCGTCATAAAGTACTCCCAATCAACGGGAAAACTGGATTCTGGAATGAGAGGTCCTTACCGTGTGATAAAAGTTTTGCCGAGTAATCGCTACGAGCTCAAACTGTTAGGTGGTGCTCGTGGCAAAACCACACAAGCGGCAGCCCAATATATGGTGCCATGGAAGGGAGAGTGGTGTCCCGAGAGTTGTGCTGCTTTCTTTGAGAGTGAGTAAAATGTCTAACTGTTTTTATGTTTCAGCTTCGTAATAATGCATACCTGGTGTGTATCTGGCTGGAAATGAAAGGCTTGATCTGAGTGATAATTGGTTGGAATAACCAATGGGAAGGGCTAAACAGCTATGTTGTTCACTGAAGTATGCGACACGACCCCCGCAGACACATATTATGTATGTGTATTGGACGTTTACGTCTTGCAGACACATATTTTATATGTGTATTGGACGTTTACGTCTTGCAGACACGTATTTTATATGTGTATTGGACGTTTACGTCTTGCAGACACGTATTTTATATGTGTATTGAACGTTTACGTCCTGCAGACACATATTTTATATGTGTATTGGACGTTCACGTCCTGCAGACACGTATTTTACGTGTATTTGGACATTGATCCTGCAGACACATATCATTCACATATGTGTATAGGACGTTTAGGTCCTGCAGACACGTATTTTATATGTGTATTGGACATTGATCCTGCAGACACATATTATTTACATATGTGTATTGGACAAACAGGCCTACAGACTCTTAATTAGTATGTGTCCCGTAGACACACAACTGTATCTATGCGTTTCAGACTAGAATCCTACGGAAACATAAAGGTGTAGAGTTGTTATTGCGTAGGAGAGAAGAATGACCGAAAAGATGCTTAAATGTGATGATGACTGATTAGAATTACGTCAAAAGAAAAATAAGTGTGTTTCAACTGATTGAGGGCCTTGACTGTGAGACGAATGAAAGAATAGGAATTTACTCATTAATATAAATGCCTATGAATTTCTACTTTCTCATCAGATACTGACGACGATGACGTGAATGATGCTGAAGCAGGGCCTTCTCCAGCTCCTCTTGGGAACTCCATGGCTGACCGCAGTAGAAACACAGACGAAGACGTGCCCGAGGACGGCGCACGGTCAGGAGAGGCCGTATTAGGATAGACGCATTGACAGATGGCATTTTGTGTCGTCATCTGACAGCCACACTATAAAAGGACCGTTCTGTGAGTAGTTCGGCCATGGATCAGCTGTTGCCGTCTTCGCGAAGATACCTATCCACAAGTCACCGCGAAGTACCCGTACGAGCCATAATATCTTTCTTCTCCTACCCTACGACTGTGTGATCGGGCCTAGTTCGTTCGCACAGCCGCAGGGCGGAGCCACTGCGACTTCGGAAAGTTTTTCAAATTTGAAATTTTTTTTCTGTAACGGCTGCGGAAGCACAAGGCCAACACAGATTTCTAGTGCTCCAAGATGCCGAAGCCCGACGCCCGCGGCTCCCTGGGCCGTGGAGGCGCACGGGAACCCGACCCGCCGCCGGAAATTATCAAGAAATGTCGTCCGTCGCTGGATCGGGCAGTGTCGCCATAGTATAAACAGGGGTAGTAGTTTATCTTCATACAAACGCACCGCGCGCGGCTTGTATGTGTGCGCCATAGTATCTATGCGTCGACGCACGCACACTTTAACAAGTCTCGACCCGTTTCTCAGTGCGCCAGTCGGGGCTAACACTGCACGAGGTTCGCGCGTCACCGCTAAATAAATAAAAAATGTCTGACAGTCGCAGGAGAACGTATTGCTGTGTGTTTGGGTGTCTCAATAATTCATCGATTCCAGAATTATCTCTGTTCAGATTACCTAGTGAACAGGAAAGGTAAGCTAGTCACTTATTCTAGCATATAATTTTTACTTGATGATGAGATACCTACTTACTTATTTTTATTAGTTTTCTATCACACAGAGAAAGTAGGTAGGTAGGCCTAATTTCCTACTAGAATATATTAGGTAGGTACTTTTGATCTATCAATTGATTTGCCGCTATTGCTTTGTTAACGTTTAGTTATGCCGATTTCTCAGTATTGTAGGTATAGTAACTAAGTAGGTAAGTACTTACAGTTGTAAAATCAAACCATTGTTGAACTTTATTGACTAATGATCACTGAATTAGTTATACAGAGATGTGTTAAAGTGACAACCCTAAGACAGTAGGCAATTATATCGCGAATTAGGCCGGAGATAACCTACTACCCCTGTTTATACTATGGTGTCGCTGCCCGACATCGGCGCCGCGCTGTCTGGCTCGGCGCCCGAGGCAGGCGCCACGCTGTCTGGCGCAGCGGCGGCCGACTCGACGCCACCGCAGATGCAAAGAACGCGCCCTGCGAGTACGAAGCCACCGAAACAGCACCGAGAGGAACCTCGCGAGCGAGGTTAGTGGTCGACGCACCGACGACGTCGGCGCCCGCGCGCGCTACGCCCTCGTCGTCGTCGAGCCGGCCCCGGCCTGCGCCTCCGCACCCCGAGGTGACGCGCTCCGCGACTAAGCAGGCCCCGGTACCTGCCCGCGACACAGCCGCCGCGCGCTCGCAAGCGCCGCAGGCGCGCACGTACGCGCAGTCCGCCGCGACCTCACCCGTACAGTCCGCCGCGCCGCGCACCGCGTCGGCCGCGCCCCGCAGCTTGCTGGCGGGCGCAGCGGCCCAACCTGCGAGCCAATCCAATCGCGACCCAAGGCTGAATAGGGCAAGAGAAGCGGCGGGCCAAGAAAGCGGCTAAGAGCAAGGCCAAGAAGCAGCGGCGGAAGGCCAATGCTATTGCGGCGAGGCTTCGCGCCCCGAAGTCCGCGGCTGTGGTGTTAACACTGCAGCCGGAAGCGGAACAGAGGGGCGTGACGTATCTCGCCGTACTGAAGCGGGCCAAGGAGGCGGTGAGCCTCCAAGAGCTGGGCATCAGCGGGGGCATCGGGGTCAGGAGGACCCTAACCGGTGCCCGCAAGCTCGAGCTCGCCGGAGCGGAGAGTGGCCCGTTCGCGGACGCCCTGGCCGAAAGGCTGAGGGCGGTCTTACCCGCGGACGAGGTCCGGGTGTCCAGGCCGACTAAGCGCATCGACATGCGCATAGTGGGCCTGGATGACTCCGTTACGGAGGAGGAAGTTGTGGCCGCCGTCGCCAGGACTGGGGGGTGCTCTGCCGAGCTCGTCAAGGCGGGCACCCTCCGGCCTGACAACACGGGCATGCAAACCCTTGTGGTGAGCTGCCCCGTGACGGCGGCCAGAACTGTGTCGGAGGGCCGAAGGCTCTTGGTGGGATGGGTGTCTGCGCGGGTAAAACTGCTGGAACCCAGGCCTCTGAGGTGCTACCGCTGCCATGTGGGCAACCACACGGGAGCTATGTGCCCCTCGGAGGTGGACCGCAGCGGTCTTTGTTTCCGCTGTGGTCAGCCCGGTCATCGGGCCGGCTCGTGTGAGGCCACGCCGCACTGCAGTGCATGTGCGGCTGCTGGCAAGCCGGCCGAGCACTGGGCTGGGGGAAGGGCCTGCGCGCCATCCGCCCCGACCAGGGGCAAGAGGTCCGCCGCCACTGCCGCCTCTGCCGCCGCCGCGGCTTCCGTCGCCGCTTCTGCCGCTACTGCTGTGGGTGCTGCGACTCCTGATTCTCGGGAGGGGGCCGAGATGGAGTGCCAGTAATGGTCCCATCGTGGCCTCCTCCAGAGACAAGTCGGCCGCTGTGCTATTGCGCAGTGGCTGATGCCTAGGGACGGTGAGCGTGGGTGGCTCGCCGTCCGATACCAGGTTGAGTCGACGACGCGTTGTGTTCCACGCGCGCCTCAAGGAGCCGTCAGCACCAAGGACGGGGCCCCATAGGGTCGGTGCCTGCTAGGGTTGCGGAATTTGTTCGAAAGAGTTGCCGCGGCCCTGGAACGCATAGGGCACAAGAAGGATCACGGGTGGGTTTTAGTCAGTAAAAGTCTGACACTCCCTACCGCTCCACCCAGGGCGGGAGGGGTCATTTGATGATTTCCCATCCAAAAAAAAAAAAAAAAAAAGGCTGAATAGGGCAACCGCGCCGCCCGCGACCCTATCAACCCCTCCTACACCCGCGTCGCCCGCTCCGCCGCGAGTTGCCGGCTACGAATCGCCGGCAACATACTCGACCCAGTCGTCGCGCGCCGGGTCGTATATGTCACTCGCGTCGCTGGAGGACGACGACGACCTCCCCGCCGCGCAGCCTGCAGGGAAGCCACGGGCCCAACGCCGGCCCAGATCACCAGATGAAGAGGAGGAGGAAGAAGCCAAGCGTCACCGCCTCGGCTCGCCGCGCGCCCAGAACGGGCGCTCGTCGCAGGGCCGAGACGACGACGTGACGCCACCGGACAGCCCAACACAAGAAGGGGTAAGTGATTTAACAAATACACTTACACCTAACCCAAACGCAGCCCCCACCCCGGCAGCGACCACGACAAACGCAGCCACGGGGAACAACAAAAATAAGAGGCCGCGTTTCCCACCCCTAGTGGTGGAAAAGTTACCGAATTGGGCGCACCATTTCCGCGCCATTGCAGCCAAGCTGGGCCGACCACCAAACGCCCGCCCATACGGCACTGGCGTCCGTTTCTCGCCGGAGTCAGAGGGCGAATACAGGTTGGTCCAGCGGTACCTGGTCGACCTCGAAAAAGAGGTCGGGATCAGCTGGTTCGCTTATTCTTTGCCGGCGGATAAAACGTTTAAAGTGGCCATTAGGGGGCTGCCGGTAGACACAGTCCCCCAGGAAATCGAAGAGGAGCTCCGCTCGCTAGGTTACGAGCCGGAGTACGTGCGCCACATTAGGGCGCGCCAAGGAAGACCCGGCTGCGTATTTTACGCCATGCTGCGGCGCACCCCTGACGTGCGCCGTATCTTTGATACCACCACTTTCATGCTGATGAGGGGGGTCAAGATAGAGGCATGGCGGGGAAAACGTGGGCCCGCTCAGTGTCATCGGTGCCAGAAATTCAGGCACTCATCACACCAATGCCACCGCCCGCTCGCCTGTGTGAGATGTGGCGAGGGGCACTCGGCGCGTGAATGCCCGCGCCCCAGAGAAGAGCCAGCCACATGCGCGAACTGCGGGGGCGCACACCCCGCAAACCACTACATATGCCCAATATTTAAAAAAGAAAGACAGAATAGGCGGGCGGGCACTGCCGCCATCACGGCGGCATCACAAAGCCGCCCTAAGTTGAGCCAGGTGGACGCTGACCAAAGCGTACCTAATCTGATGGCGGCAGCGAACGGGCCCACGAACAGAGACGGAGCCTCCTCTTCCAAAAAGAAAAGGAAGAGGAAAAGGGGCCGAAAGGGCAAGAAGCCCAACCCCCCGGCGACCGACCCCCAAACCCATGAAGGGAGGGGAGCCCCTCAGAAAGAGGAGGTAGGAACGCTCCCACGGGAGACCTCTCAGGCCGCCACTGCGCAACGGACGGCGCAGGCAAACTCAACAGACAGACCGGCGCCTACTAATAAAAATATAGTCGGCAACAAAATAGTGGCGTCGGAAAAAATGGCAAGAAAAAACATGAATATCGATGCCACTACACGTGGAGCCGACATCGAAAGGAATGTCGGCACTAATGCAAATAAAAATAAAAAAGACTTCACTGCCTGCGCCATCCAATTGTTAATGGACCTGATAAAGGCCATCAGACAGGGCCAGGACATCGAACAGGTGATACTTGACGGCTTGGCCTCACTACTCACACTATACCATGGCTAAGCCGTTAAGAATAATGCACTGGAACGCCCGCGGCCTGAGAGGAAAGGTCGCCCCTCTGAGACTCCTCCTGAGGGACCAAGATGTCGACGTGGCGCTCATAAGCGAGACGCTCCTGGGACCCGAAGATAGGGTTAGATTCCCAGGTTACCTCGTTTACAGGAAGGACGAACGGTCGGCATTAAACGCCCGATATCGTGGTTTGGCAGTGCTGGTAAAGCGAAGGGTCATCCATCAAGAGCTCCCCTCGACGACGCTTCACACGATGTACGCGCTGGGTGTACAGCTGCACGTGGCCGGCGAGGACCTCAACATCTATGCCGTATACAGACCGCCCGGGTACAACTTCAACGCCACTGAACTACGGGCGGTCCTAAACTATAACAACAACGCGACCATCCTCGCCGGCGACTTGAATAGCAAGCACCCAGGTTGGAACGCGTACTCCACCAACAGGGCGGGGATTCGACTCTTCGCTGATGCCGAAGCCCACGGCTATACGGTGTCTGGCCCAGACTTACCCACCCACTACCCGGAGAACCAAGCACACATGCCCGACGTGCTGGACATCTTAGTCCACCGTGGGCTAAGCTGCCAGATCACCCAGCAGGTGATCGACGACGAGATGGGTTCGGACCACCATCCCGTGCTCGTCGTCCTATCGGGAATGCCGACCCGACTGAAACCACCAGCGCCACGTCGCATCGTAAACTGGGATTTATTCACAGAAAAGGATGCGACCACTACGCCCACTCGGCCCATCACTGCCGCCGCGGACGTTGACTCTTTAGCCAACGACGTCACTGCTTGCGTGCAACGCGCCTTAGAAGAGGCCACCACTACCCCACCCACGGAGGGGAGAGGGCTACAGCCGCCCCTACCGCCACGGGTACGCGCACTGGTTGCCGAGAAGAGGCGCCTACGCAAGCAGTGGCAACAACTACGCTGTACCACCTTAAAAACGCAGCTCAACCGTCTTGCGGAGAAGGTCAAGGCCGAGGTCAAAGCACTGGCCGCCGCGAGCTGGAAGGAACGATTAGACGCCGCCGCGACCAACTGGCAGTCAACACATCAACTGTGTCACCAGTTGACAGGTACCCCAGCCCCGGTGCGCCCGCTAAGAGGCAGCGACGGGGTGCTCATTTACACGGCAGAGGACCGGTCGGAGGTCTTTGCTGAACACCTGGAGCGTCAGTTCCAGCCGAACCCGACCGCCGAGCACGCACACGTCGCGGCAGTCGAGCAACACCTTGGGGACTACTTCGCCACGCCGATAGCTCCTGAGAAGGACGCCCTATTTATCTCGCCGGAGGCAGTCAGACGCGCCATCTGGCGGACGAAGCCCAGAAAGGCCCCCGGTGCCGACGGCATTTCCAACACAGCGCTGCGCCACCTGCCGCCCCGCATTGTGGCGGCCCTGGCGCGCCTGTTTACGGGAGTGCTGCGCACGGGGGTTTTCCCGGCTATCTGGAAGGAGGGGCGCGTCATAATGCTGCCCAAGGCGGGAAAGAATATCCTGAAGCCTGAGAGCTATCGGCCGATCACTCTGCTGCCCACCATCTCCAAGGTGTTCGAAGCGCTCCTGCTGCGACACTTGACGCCCCACATCGTCCCGCGTCCAGAGCAATTCGGGTTCCGGGCTAAACACAGCACGACGCTCCAGCTGTCGAGGGTACTGCACCTGCTGTCATCAACGATGAACAAGAAGGAGTACGCGGTCGGAGTATTCCTCGACATGGAAAAGGCTTTCGACCGTGTTTGGCATGACGGCTTAATTTACAAGCTGGCCACATCCGACGCGCCCCGTCGCGTAGTGAGAGTGGTCCAATCTTTTCTGTCCCACAGAAGCTTCAGAGTGGTGGTCGACGGCGCGCTATCCGCCCCCTGCCCCGTTAGGGCGGGCGTGCCGCAGGGCAGCTGCCTGTCGCCAGCGTGTTACTCACGTTACACCGACGACATCCCCACCACGCCGCAGTCGACGCTCGCGCTGTACGCAGACGACGCCGCGTACATCACCACCTCAATGAACGCCAGGCACGCGGCGTCCAAGATGCAGCGCGTGCTCGACCTCCTCCCAGACTGGCTCGCCAAATGGCGACTATCGGTTAACGTGGGTAAGACGCAGGCGATTGTTACAGGCTCATCGCGCCTCCCACCACCTCTGAAGCTGCAAGGAGTCGACGTCGAGTGGTCGCACCAGGCCAAGTACCTGGGCGTGACCATCGACCGCCGACTCACGATGGGCTCGCACGTCCGCGCGGTCGCCGCGCAGGCAAAAGCTGTTCGCAACAAGCTCAGACCGGTGCTCTCGTCCCAACTCCCGGTGCGCGTCAAGTTGGGCGTGTACAAACTGTACATACGCCCAATACTGACGTACGCCGCACCTGCATGGCTCGCCCTCACCATTGAGGGGAACCGCAAGAAGCTCCGCGCGCAACAACATCTCGCGCTGCGGACCATTGTTGACGCCCCTTACTTGGTGAGGAACGATGTCATCCAGCGCGACCTCGGGATTGAGAGCCTGGACGAGTTTGCGCAGCGCCTCGCGAAGGCAATGTTCGCGCGTGCCGACGCATCAGCTTGGCCCCACGTCAAGCATCTTGCGCCCTGGCACGCGCGCCCGCCTGACGCGAGGCGCCTGCCCCGCGACTTAATCGCGGACGTTTGACGGCCCATCGCACCGGATATGACGCCTGAGTGAGTCGCATTCACTTAACACGCGACTCACCCAAACAATAAGACTCCACACACAACGCACATCGCGAAGCGCGACTCGTTCTAAGTTAATATAGGCGAGTCGCGCAACGCTCACACAATATGCATTTCTCGACATTCGCTCGAACTCACGCACCGAATACTGGCGTAGTGGAAGCGCTATTCGGTGCAAACGCACTGGGCGGTAGTACTCACACTGCACGGCCGCTCACACACAAACATAATTACCTTCTCGCAGTCCAAACCGCAAACGGCTCGATCTGTGCGCGGGGTTGACGGGGATTACATATTACTGCGGGCGTGTCAACAAGTCGGCACCTCCGTCGCTGGTCGTTCCTCGCTGGGCCTCCCCCAGGCAACTGGGGGTCTCACCTGGCGGGGTCCGACCGCCGAGGTGTCGTGAAGAAGCGTTCGCTGTGCGCTGTACACAGTGGCGCGACAACGCCTGCAGTAACACAACATCATACACTCGGGTTAACGTTGCTATCACTTTTTCAGTAGGCGTTAACCCGAAACTTTACGTTATTTTCATAACGCCATAACGACGAGCCTATATTAATGGGCTGAGGGGTGCCCCCGCGGGCAGGGGGCGAAGCTCCGTGACCGCTCGCCGCGTCCTCTAGCGGGGACGTAGCGACTTCCAAGTTCAGTTCAGCTCGGCCATTTTGTCGGTCGGCTCTCGTACGGTGAGGTTGTTTGGTAATATTAAAATTAACGGTTGTTTGCTTATGTGATTTTGTTATGATTAATTTATGTTAAGAAAGTAAGTAAAGTCTAAGTGATTATTGTTTTTTTTTATTTATCTCTACTTCTGGTTCCTAAAAATATATATAACAAGATAATATAGATACCTACATACAAATTTCATATAATAGATACATAAATACATACATACCAACTATACAGGCAGTAAAAATACGGAGGACTATCGATAATCACATAACACCTTATTAAAAAAGTTTGGGTCCTCCCGATGCATTTCAACCATGCGGCGGCAGAATTTAACTCTCGGCAGGTAGTCTCTAGTTAAAAGAGTTTGCACGCGTCGTACGTGAAATGGATGGTATCCATACCTCTTAAGTACTGAATGAACAGTGGACTTCGGTATCCCTGTGCGCCGTTGTATCGCCCTAAAAGAAGTTGTCGGGTCTTGTTCTCGTTCCTGAAGCACTATGTCTTCGTCAACAACTTGAGGCCGTCCACCGCCACGTTGACCAGGGAGTCTACCTTCCATGTAGGAGTTATGCACTCTGGTAAACATTCCATGGTGTGGATGTCTCCTATCGGGAAACCTTTCCCTGTAGAGGGTGGCAGCAGCTCGGGAACTTTGGCCAGCTTCTCCGTAAATAAGGTGCATCTCAGCATACTCTCGCTGCGTATAACCAGGAAAAACGCGGCGGTTGGCCATGTTATAAAACACAAAAGTCCAGGTGGTCGCCAAGTCGTCATAGTGATCACAATAAAAAATCCAAATCGTAAGGCAAACAAAGTCCGGGGTCCAAGGCACAAAACAGTCGTTAGTACGAAATAATAATTTGTGAACTCAGAGATGCGTTGCGCACGGTTTAAGGTAGCGTACTGACAAGTGTTGCAAATAAGGTTGAGAGTGAGACACAAAATCACAATGCAAGAAAGAGCGGGATAGCACATGCGCTTCTTTTGTTAGACAGTAACCGGTCGGGTCGGGTCGGTCGGCGAGCAGGTAAAAACCTTTAGTCATTACGCGTGCATGTCGCATTTTACGTGTCACAACTAGTTTTATAATAATTCGCGTAAATGAGCAGCTATTCATTGTTCTCATAGTGGTTTTTGTCAAAATTACGTTAATTACATTTTCAACAAAATCAGCTTCTCTGGAACTAAAATAGCATTTTTTTGTATTTTTTTAATGAAAATGCACTAGTATTGTATCTTTCCTAAATCACCATTAAACAGGCTATCTTTTAAGTTTGTTGTACAAAACTACACACACATACACAACATACATTTTTTTTTCACCACTGTAGGTTAAAGTTATGCGAAAAGTAAATCGTTCTGTGAAAATTTTAACAAAAAAAAAACTATTTCTTCAAAACTTTCTTGTTTTTGCTAAAAAAAAAAACTTATAATGAGTAGAGTAACCTATTCACGAATAATTTGATGTAAAAAAAGTTCTAGAAAAGGATTTTTTCATTACGAGATGCTTAAAAATCTGTTTCAAGGTAGAATATTTTGTAAAACTGTAAATCCGTAAGATTTTGCTAAACATATATTGTGTTGTATTGATAGGTAGTGACCCAAGCTATCACCCCCTGCAGTATGTTGTGCTATTTACTGGACACCCTGTAGATATGTAGATGACATAGTTATCTGCTGGAATGGTACCGTTCGACAAATAGACCTTTTTGTAAAAAAACTTAATAAAACTCACCCAAAATTTAAATTTAAATTAGAATTAGAGTCCCAGAACTCCCTTAACTTTTTAGATTTAACTATCACAAAACACAATAGTAACTTAGATTTCCAAATTTATCGAAAGCCGACACACACTGACACGACAATACCAGCCTCTTCTTGTCACCCTCTTCAATATAAATTAGCCGCCTTCCGCAGCTATATTCATAGATTATTTGCCCTCCCCCTTTCAGCAGATAATTATGTAAAAGAACTTAATATTATTTACCAAATCGCTTTTTCTAACGGTTATTCAAAGTCAATGGTAGACAGTTTAATTAGTAAAAAGCAGAAAGAAAGGGTTCGTTTACTATTATATGCATGTCCGCGTACTAATATCTATACTAATATTATAAAGCTGAAGAGTTTGTTTGTTTGAACGCGCTAATCTCAGGAACTACTGGTTCGAATTGAATAATTCTTTTTGGGTTGAATAGACCATTTATCGAAAAAGGCTTTAGGCTATATATCATCACGCTTAAGCCAATAGGAGCGGAGCAGCGATAAAGAATGTTTTAAAATCCGGGATTCCACGGAGACGAAGTCGCGGGCAGCAGCTAGTTAATAGATATGTGGCCAGTCTGACCTATATGGGCCCCATTTCAGATAGAATTAGTAATTTACTTAGAAAAAACAACGTTTATTGTAGCGTTCAGAACGGACCAGAATATACGCCGTGTTTGTAACGGAAAAGATATTTTAGAAAATAGTAAAAAGTCTGGGGTGTATAGGCTGGTCTGTGATGAATGCAACGGGGTATATGTGGGTCAGACGGGCCGTAACTTTGACATAAGGTATGGGGAACATGTTGCCGCGTATAGAAATGGCCATTCGGACAAATCGAATTTCGCGAAACATCTAATTGATACCGGCCATTCTTTGCGCGTCAACAATAGTTTTAATATACTACATGTTTGTGATAAGGGTTTCCGGCTGTGTGTTTTGGAATAATTAGAGATTTTGAAACATAGTAATAACTAGCTGCTGCCCGCGACTTCGTCCCCGTGGAATCCCCGATTTTAAAACATTCTTTATCGCTGCTCCGGTCCTATTGGCTTAAGCGTGATGATATATAGCCTAAAGCCTTCCTCGATAAATGGTCTATTCAACCCAAAAAGAATTTTTCAATTCGAACCAGTAGTTCCTGAGATTAACGCGTTCAAACAAACAAACAAACAAACAAACAAACAACCAAACAAACAAACTCTTCAGCTTTATAATATTATAGTATAGATAATAATTTTGCACTGTTGAATGACCAGACTTTAGTTTCTTCCCCTTAACCAACGGTGGCAGTGTATAAAAGGGGGGGGGTGCCTTGTAGTAATTTCTCCTCAAATGGTTTCATTCCGCTCCCGACGCCCGCCCGCGACGGACGTGCCGCTCCCCGCTGCTCTCCCGTTATCGTGCTCAGTGTCGTGTGTTCGTTCCGTCTCGCTCCAGCCGTGACGTCACCTGTGGTCGCCGACTACAACCCCGACCCGAAGCCGCCTTTTTCAAGGCAGTGGACGACATCTGTTTCTACTTTTGGAGGTCGTTGAAACGTAGTGCCCCCTCAGGGAAAATCCACAGTTTCGTGGTCCTTGGTGGGATACCTCACGGTGCCAACGAAGCCAAGGGGTGTTGACCCGATACACCGGCCTAAGCCCCCTCAGGGCTAAGTCAAATCGGAAGGGCTTTGGTACGCGGCCTTGGGGGCTTCCCTAGTCGCTGCCATCTGTCTAACCCCGCTCTCTTCCAGCATTCACCCGGTGTGGTTGGGTGTCTCAACCCCTTCACACCGGACCGGTCTTCTGACCCTAGGGCCCCACTGCACATAGGCACTCACCTCCCTGTCTACACCCGACAGGGAGGGTACACATCCCCGGGATACCCCACCCGGGGAGTTAGGAAGTAGGAAGCACAGGGAGTTGCAATAACGCTTCCCCATGATGCCCATTAGGAGCTAGTATCCCCCCCACCCCCCCCCCCCCCCACCCTACTTCCCGCCATGACGGAAGCTAGCATACTAGCGTTCGTCACGGAAACCGTACTTAAGGACCCCGAAATTGTCGTCAAATATGGCAAACAAATAACAGAGGTGCTCTGCAGGGATCAGGACTTTGTTGCCAAATTTGGCAGCGAACTTGCCCGCATACGGCAAGAATGTACCGTCCCAGAGAGCCCTCTCTCCCCGCCGCCTACTGAAAAGCAGGCATCCAAGAACTGGGTACCTAAGCAGGTACCCAACACCAAAAACCCTGCCCCAGCCCCCACGACTTCCGCGAAACCGGCTATTGTTCACAAAACAACAGTCGGCGCCGCCGCCACCCAATTCGCTACCGGGAACTCGAACCCAAGCCCCACTGTCTCGGTGACAGCAGAATCCCGTGCATCCTCCCCAGAGGAAATGGACATCGCAGCGCCATCTCCCTCTGAGACCTCTGACTCCTCCTCCTCTGAGGACGACTTCCAGGTCGTCACCGGAGGGAAGAGGAAGAAGAAGAAATCTCCACCCTCTGAGCAGGCCCTCAAAAAGGCCGTCCCCATCCACCCCTCCCCCCCGTCCTCAGCCCCCCAATCCCGCCCCTCCTCGGCAGCTGGGTCCTCCCAGCAGGCAAGCCGATCCACCAGCCCGATGGCAGTCGAGGCCTCAGCCCCAAAGGCCTCAGCCCCAAAGGTCCACCCTCCGCCACCCGTGTTCATT
Source organism: Hecatera dysodea (assembly GCA_905332915.2). Lineage (NCBI taxonomy): Eukaryota > Metazoa > Arthropoda > Insecta > Lepidoptera > Noctuidae > Hecatera > Hecatera dysodea. The sequence goes on along the minus strand of HG995306.1, from coordinate 8,851,441 downwards.
CACGATAAGGCCAAATGGACAGAGGTGTCCACTGCCTGCAAAGCCAGGCAGATCAATTACACCAATGCCCGAGCTGTTCAGCTGGGCATTAAAGTCACAGTCCCGACCGCGAAAGACTCGGTAGTCTTTCGCGGTCGGTTGCACAAACTCCTCTCAGGCCGGAAAATCCCTTTCTATTCTTTCACTCTCCCCGAAGACCGTCAGACACGCGTGGTTGTCAAAAACGTCCCACGCGAAATCCCCACGGCAGAGATACTGAGCGACCTTCAGTCGCAGAGTATCCCCGTAGCGGTGGTGCACCGCATGCACCGCCGAGGTGGGGAATCATATAAGATGATTCTGGTCGTCTGCGATCCGACAGACGGTCATCACCCCATCTTCAATATTTCCCACATCTGTGGCCTCTCGGGCCTGCCCATAGGAAAACCCCGCAGGAGTGGCATCATTGGCCAGTGTCACAACTGCCAACTATACGGCCACTCACAGCGGAACTGCTTTGCCAAGGCACGATGTGTGAAATGCCTGGGCGACCACGGCACTTCTGACTGCACCCGCCCCAAAGACCCGTCCCAATGCGCTGAGCCGCCCAGCTGCGTCTTATGCGGCAAGTCTGGCCACACGGCCAACTACCGTGGCTGCTCAAAAGCGCCCAAATCCACCGCCCCCAAGCTAGCCAAGCGCGCAAGCGATCGCCAGCAGAGGGAATGTCCTCAATTGGTATGAAAATCTACCGTAGCCCTAAGTCCACAACGCCCCAGCCCATGGAGCGCTCTCAACCACCAGGCCCACTTTCCGGCCTTGAGGACCAGCGCTCCTGCCCCCACAACCACAGAGGCCCCTAAGGCCACTCCTACCACCCAGCCCACCAAGACCATACCGGCGCTCATGGACGTAGCGCTCCCACGCTTCCCCTTGACAGAGGCAACCCGGGCCTCAGCCCCAGCCCCTGCCCCTGCCCCAGCGCAAGCCGCCACAACACCAGCTGGTGATGTGTCCCAGAACATTATTCTGGTCACATACCAAGCTTTTTACTCCCCCCGCGCCCTAGCCATGGCTGAGGCGCTTCAAAACTGCAGAGGCGACCACTCTGCAGTATTCCGTGAGTTCGGTGACGTAGTTCACCACGTCCAAATCTACACAACTCTCACCCATAATGGATAAGTCCAGAGTAACGTGTAGGTTCAAACCGACAGCCCTCCGGATAGGGTTTTTCAATGCCAATGGCCTTAAAGCCCAACGTGATGAGATCGCCTTGTTCCTCCGCGACCATCACCTAGATATCTTATTAATACAAGAGACCTTCCTGAAGCTACACATCGGGACCCCAAAATTGCCAACTATCGCATGGTTCGCAATGATAGGACCCGCTGCCACTTAGGAGGTACCCTTATTTACTATAAAGCGTCCCTATACTGCATCCCTATGGATCCTCCCTCCCTCGAAAAGTTTGAGGTCTCAGTCTGTCGGCTAGGCATGACAGGACACCAACCCGTTACGATCATCTCAGCCTATGTCCCACCCAACAACTCCGTGGACACTCCCGCTATGAAAGATGACCTGACTAAACTTCTTGGCCTGAGCGACTCCGTCATACTGGCGGGGGACCTTAACGCCAAACATCCTTCCTGGAACAGTCACACGACCAACCCGAGAGGCAAGGTAGTGTTCGAACTGTGCAGCGTCCTGAACTTCGATGTCATCGCTCCGATGTATCCCACCCACTACCTGTACTCACCCTCCCACTCCCCCGATGTACTCGACATCGCCCTCCTCAAAAATGTCAACCTTCGGTTACATTCTGTGGAGACGCATGACGAGTTAAACTCGGACCATAGACCCGTGATCCTGGAGCTCGCTCCTAGATCAGGGCCGATGGATCCTACCCAACCCCCTCCCACCAGAATGACCACTGACTGGCGCCAAGTAAGCGAAAAGCTGAAGGTCACCACGTCGCCTCATCTGGACCAGATCCCCGACCTAATCGAGTCTGTCGCAGACACGACAGCCGCGATCAATTCACTCACGGATCACGTGCAATCCGTCCTGAACGAATGTTCTAAGGAGTCTCCGGTGGTGAGCGATCACCACTGGAAACTCCCGGACGAGGTGCGTGAGCTCGTGACTGAAAAGAACGCGGCAGTCCGTGCCTACAGCGCCTTTCCCTGCGAAGCCAACAAGGTTCACATGCGCTACTTACAGCGTAAAGTAAGTAACAGCATCGCTGAACTGCGTGAAAGTCGCTGGGATAAGATGTTGGGCGACCTCGAACCTACCCATCAGGCATTCTGGGAACTTCAGAGGAAACTACGTGCCTCTGAGGTTGCCTCGATGCCTCCGCTCACGCGTCCCGACAACACCGTCGCCTTCGATGACGAGGATAAAGCCGAATGCCTGGCCGACAGTCTAGAGTCCCAATGCTCTCCCAGCTCCCAACCAGTAGACAAGGCTCATCTCGATATGGTGAATGCCGAAGTCGAACGTAGAGCCTCCCTCCCACCAGTAGAGGACCCCGATGATCCCCTCCCCCCCGTCACTCCCGATGAGGTGAAGGAGATCATCGGTCGTCTCAAACCCAGAAAAGCCCCGGGCTCCGATGGAATCACCAACAAAGTGGTTCGTCTCTTCCCGGCTACCCTGATCATGTTAATGACCGCCATCTTCAATGGCGCTCTGTCCAACAACATGTTCCCACAGACGTGGAAAGAGGCTACCGTCATCGGTATCCCAAAACCTGGAAAACCCAAGTCCTCCCCGTCCAGCTATCGTCCCATCAGTCTGCTCAAAGTCCTAGGTAAGGACTACGAGAGGGTTATTCATAAGCATCTTAAGGACTTCGTCGAAGCTAAGAGCCTCCTCCCCAATGAGCAGTTTGGTTTTTGGTCAAACCACTCTTGCGTCCAACAGGTCTACCGTACCGTTGAACATGTCAGCGCCAAACACCAGCGCGGTCTCGTTACGGGAGCCCTGTTCTTCGATATAGCGAAAGCTTTCGACAAGGTCTGGCACAACGGGCTGATATACAAGCTATAACAGCTCGGTGTGCCGGACCGTCTCGTGCTCATCTTACGAGACTATTTGTCGAACCGTACCTTTCAGTACCGAATCGAAGTTGCACTTTTGTCCCCTCACCCCATTTGCGCCGGAGTACCCCAAGGCGATGTCCTCTCCCCCCTAGTGTTCTCGCTATTTACTAGCGATATTCCCACTAGCAGTAAGACACAGCTAGCTCTGTTCGCTGACGACACGGCGATCTATTGCTCCGGCAATAGCGAGAAGGCAATAGCCGGCCACCTCCAGAGATCCGCAAATGCACTAGGCGCTTGGTTCCGGAAATGGAGAGTGGAAGTCAACCCAGAGAAGAGTCAGGCGATCTTGTTTTACAAGCCCCAAACTCGTCTCTTCCCCCCCCGTCCCAGCCCGATCACGTTATTTGGCAAGCCGATCCCCTGGTTTGAGCAAGCTAAATACCTGCAACCCACTAATATTCGTGGAAATTAAAACTAGATATATTATTTTCATTTTCAAATTTATAAATAAAGTTGATTACAAACACATAAATGAGTACAATTAACTTCAAAAAAAAAAAGTAAGGGAGAGATGTAGCATACACGATCATAACGAACATACAAACAGACACACATACAACCATACAACTACACACACTATCAAACATCTGTCGTCTCGTTGCTACACTCCACGCAGAGTGCGGGGTGGGGGAGGCAGTCTGCGTCCCACCGCCGCAGAGTGAAGACGTGTTCTAGTGGATAGTTCGGGTTTGATATTGGTTCTCTATCGAGCATTTTAGTAAGGCATTTGGGCTTATATGAAGGTACCGCCACTGCGCGCAGGTAGGTACTTGTCGTTTCAACCGCGTCATAATCGTAGTTATTCGTTGCTAAATAGTGTTTTCGTTGCATTAATTCGCATTAGGTATATAGCTTTATTTACTTGAAATTATTTTCGTAGCTCACCCCGCGTCAAGTAAATAAGTTGGTATATAATTACTTTCGTTATCGCTTCTTTATTCGTAGAACCAAACCAGTATTTAATTAATACATTATTTCGTTGAACCCGCACAGGATTAGGTACTGGGGAGGTTAGGTACATTCATTAAAAATAGTGTCGATCACATTCTTTCGTAAAGAACGTGACTCACCCAATAGTAAGTCGAAGTGGGTAAGTTTAGATACTTTGAAGTGGTGGTGGAAGTAATCTGATCTCCATCGCATACCGACCTTATACAACGTGTTGTTTTGCATCCTCGTCAAATTTCAGGAGGTTGTCATAAAATACATAAATAATCAATTGAAAGTACGGTACCGGTCAATAACCAATAAGCGCTGCTTTTTTTTGTTATTGAAATTTAACAGTATTTCAGAATAAAATCCCGAATACCACAGAATCAGGCGCCTACGCACACAGCGACAATGCAGCTGTGTGAGTGAGTGTCGACGTCTTACCTACGAAATGCTAGCGCGTACCTACTACCTACGTGTGCGATCGTGCGATGACCTACGGCGACCAGTAGCAATAATTTTACCTAATTTTATTTCGGAAATCATCTACTTTACTGTCATAAATTTCGCTTGATAATTAACTCATTTTTAAGCATTATTGGAATACGGAAATCTTACTAATGACAGTAATAGGTACTTAGTGCGCCAAAGAAAAGTTCAATGACCTGTTATCAGATGATTATTAAAATGTTAGTTTTGCTTTATTGCTATCCGTCAACTTAAAGTTTTCGTAATGATTTTGTTTTTATTTGTGGATTAAATTGGTTGATTTGAAATTTTCCTTCTTACTTAACGGGCTTAGGACCGGCAATAATACCTACCTTAGTTGGTATGTAACCGATCTAGGTACCTACTAAGTCAAAAAATGTTTTCTACGTTTGATGGAAATGGAAAGATGTGCTAGTTAAGTGTAAGTAAGTGGTGATACTTTCGAATCTTAGGGATTCACTTAAAAATCTGACATCGACTTATTTACAGTAGGTAAGCTAACAACGTATTTACAAAATGAACAAATAAATAAATTACCTACCTACTTATGTTACCCGGAGGTATTGTTCAGTTTCCATCACCACACTCTTGGCACAGTCGAGCACAATGTAGCTGGTTTTCTTTCAGCCTACGTAAAACTAACACCTTCGTTTTTAAAGAGTCGAAAGCACTAATTATCCTTGCACGTAATTTTGTTACACTTGTCACTTTTTACGTCTAAACTAACTTTTTAACGTCTCCTCACAAAATAAAAGTTAAGAGGCCACAGTTCCTCCGCGACCGATCCAGTAGTCAAGAAACCTTTCACGCTTCAGTAGGCGCCACACTGTGGTGTGGTGCACTCCAAAGCGGTCACCAGCCTCCCGCGTGCTTGCCCGTGGTTCTCGCTGGAAGTATTCCAGGATGTCTTCCTGCAAGGCGACAGGCAGGCCTACGCTGCCACGAGCTTAAACTGCCGATGATCCCGTAGTCTCTGCGTAGCAGCCAGCATGACGCTCTGTGATGGGGGTTCCCGATCGGGAAACATTTCCGTGAACATCCGGATGGCTCCACGTAGGCTGTCTCCACTGATGGCATAAAGGCGGACCATCTCTACCAACTCGACATTGGAATAATTGTCCGTCATCCTGCACTTTGTACCTACGTCTGAACGATGTACCGAGAAAGGAATTCGCAAAACGCGCGAACACGGCGGCGACATCAAAGAAACTGTTGCTGTTGGATCAGGGGCCGCGCCGCGGGGCGGGGGAGGCGCGGCTAGGCGGTAGGCGCGTGTGGCCGTGCGCGGGGGATTAGGTACCTACGAATTTTTCGAATGATCGATGTATTGTTTGCGTTTGTTTGTGTGTGTGAAAGCGCAGTTATAAGGCTAGGAACAGACGGGCCGCATTTAAATACGTCTTGTTCACACGGATTTCCGTAAATAGCAAAAATAAATTAAAAAAATACCTACTCATTTTATTGTTGATTTGGGTCGAGAATCATTAGCATAATTACGTCCGTGAATTTGACGAGGATGCAAAACAACACGTTGTATAGATAACCATTTATGTAGAATATTTCGTTAACAAATTCATTTAATAGTTATATTTACGCACCTACCTGGTAAATACTTTTCGGTTTAAGAACAACTTTATTTCTCATACAGAATTGCATACTGTTCGCGACGATGCGTCTCAATTACATAGTTATAGGTAGTTATAGTTGGTACTTAGTTTGTTATAGCAAAATAAAACACATTCGTTACAGTCGTTTGCTCTCAAGACGCATTATACGCCCTTGCAGCCTTTATTTTCGTAAATATATAGAATATAGTTAGGTAGGGTGTCCTATCCCTTACACATAGACAGACATACATAGGTAATAGAAAGGGCTTGGTAATTTGAGACCTACAATACTTAGGTCAAAGGTAGTCGCATAGCTAAGCGACACTGACCAATCACAGAGCAGGTAGGGTGCTGGTACGTGATTGGTCAATGGTATTTTGGTATTAGCCCTGGTGAAGGTATACAGACAATGACACACTTTTACAACTACCCTGTTTCCTTCCCGAAATAGAAAGTCTAGATTCTAGACTTCTAAATGCCCTATCAGGGGATATATCAAATCAAATCAAATCAAATCAAATAGATTTATTTGTGTACACAGGTAAAAATGGGTGGAACAATACAGAATAATGTGTCTCTGTGTCCTGCCACAGTAGGTGACATACAAATATATAAATATATAGATGTCTATAGTATGTAAAAGGCATAAAGCCGTAATTAAGGTTTTAATAAAACTGTTTATTTTTATCCCTTAGAAACATATACGCTTGTAAAGTTGCAACCCTTCAAGTGACAGAGTTCAAACTTATATATTTTTGTAGAGGGTTGTCGCATCTATAGATATACATATAGCTGTATAGCCCTCCTAGCATAGTTTTACGGTAAATTCGCCCCAAATAGGTAATAGCTTCGCGCCTATAATAGTTTTATATAGTTTTCGGCATCCCACCCCTAAATGGAGGGGGATGAAGGGGTGAATTTGTCTCCGCTGCATAGAGCATACCGAGGGCTATCCATAGAGGTACGACAACCCTTACTCACATAGACCTAAGCCTATATATAGTGTAAATTCTAGGATAGACATCATTAAAATTTTAGTTAATTAAGTTCATCACACGCGGCGATTTTATGGGTGTCGATACGGTATAGTTGCGCCAAACAATAGAAACACAGGGACTTTATAGAATGTGTAGTCATGAGCAAGATATTTTGAGTTTATAACTAAATGTAGAATCATATAGTCGCGAATTTCACCCTTCAAATCGCTAAGTGCATAGTCAGCAAGTTAAATAGTGTTTTTATTGGTAAGCCCTCAATACCTACCCCTATATCTTGTGTCAATCAACGGCAAGTTCAGCAAATAGAAACAACAAAGGGTTGCGACCTCATGTGTTCGTAGCTCATAGACGGAGCGTCAGCGCGTCTGGATCATCTATACCGAGGTGGGTTGTCACCCTACAGTCCACTTTGAAGAATAGGATAACCTACCCCGGCCACTACAGTCCAGTCGATCACGCCCGTTCCGTACATTTTCTGGTCCATCGGAGCCGGATAATTTCATAAGAAGATAGTCTGATCCAGCTAGCTGAAGTTGGATTTACCGAACCACGCAGCTACCCTGAAGTCGCAACCCCTATTGTGAAGTCGCAACCCCTTGAAGAAAAAACTACCCTTCAATATTTCAAGACATGAAGGGCGTCCCTAGAAGCTAAATAGAAGTCGGACCTTGAAGAAATCATCCCTTCAAGAAAACTACACCTAGGCAGATTGATGTTGAAAAATCGTGAAGGATCAACATTGAAGAAATTGAATCAAGCTGGACTTAGAAAATTGCGAACGACTTCACACTTAGAAAATTTTGAAGAGTTGATAAGAGGTGTAGGCGCTCGAAATGTGTCCCCTAACAGCATTTGCTTTGAAGGTGCCTATAAAGCACTTATGCTTAATAATTTTTCGTCCTCACACTCCATAAAATCAAATTTTGAGGACGACATGGGAGCATACTTCCAATCGATAGATTGCATGATAAACGAAAAAAAAGATTTAGAGCAGAATAAAGATTTGCAATGTCATGAAATTGTTTTTAACGAAGAGCTTTTATTATTGGATACTCCAGATGTTCAACCAAATGAAGGAGCTGGACAAAGAGGATATGTCTGTGGATGGGTCATCACATAGTGTTTGAAGTTTATATGTCAATCATGTAAAATATGTGAAAAAGATTTTCTTGACAGTAATAATATTACTAGCAATGCTTTTATTAGGGCCAAAGAATACAATTCGGATAAGAAATGCCTTATATATCCCTCGATAGAGGTGACAAATTTATTTGCCGAAATCCAAAAAATAACGGAATCAATATTAAAAAATAATGTCCCAATAAAAAATTTAAGGCATATTATATCAATGTTTGTTGACATGTTTGTCATTTTTCCTTTTAAATGTGAAGAACACAAAACGATGGTAAAAAAATATTTCGTCTCTAAAACAATTAATGTTTTAATTTATAGTTGGTGCCGAATAATTAATAGAATATTAAATGGCAAAATAAAATATGATGGTGATGATGGTGGTTTAAGTCCACTAATGGCGGAGGTTTTTATGGATAACTTTGAATGAAAACATATAGTGAACGAACCTAATATTCTGTTTTATTATAGATATGTAGATGACATAGTTATCTGCTGGAATGGTACCGTTCGACAAATAGACCTTTTTGTAAAAAAACTAAATAAAACTCACCCAAAAATTAAATTTAAATTAGAATTAGAGTCCCAGAACTCCCTTAACTTTTTGGATTTGACTATCACAAAACACAATAGTAACTTAGATTTCCAAATTTATCGAAAGCCGACACACACTGACACGACAATACCAGCCTCTTCTTGTCACCCTCTTCAACATACAATAGCCGCCTTCCGCAGCTATATTCATAGATTATTTGCCCTCCCCCTTTCAGCAGAAAATTATGTAAAAGAACTTAATATTATTTACCAGATCGCAATTTCTAACGGTTACTCAAAGTCAATGGTAGACAGTTTAATTAGTAAAAAGCAGAAAGAAAGGGTTCGTTCACTATTATATGCATGTCCGCGTACTAATATTAATAGATATGTGGCCAGTCTGACCTATATGGGCCCCATTTCAGATAGAATTAGTAATTTACTTAGAAAAAACAACGTTTATGTAGCGTTCAGAACGGACCAGAATATGCGCCGTGTTTGTAACGGAAAAGATATTTTAGAAAATAGTAAAAGGTCTGGGGTGTATAGGCTGGTCTGTGATGAATGCAACGGGGTGTATGTGGGTCAGACGGGCCGTAACTTTGACATAAGGTATGGGGAACATGTTGCCGCGTATAGAAATGGCCATTCGGACAAATCGAATTTCGCGAAACATCTAATTGATACCGGCCATTCTTTGCGCGACAACAATAGTTTTAATAACTACAATAAAAAATAAGATTGACCAGAAACAAGTAGCACTAGGAGTCTTTGTTGATCTAAAGGAGGCGTTTGATACAGTTAGCCACAAACTTCTATTACGTAAACTGGAAAGTACCTATTGGTATAACTTGAACCGTTTATAAAATGCTAAACTCCTATTTAAGTGATCGATATCAGGTTGTAAAAATCGGATCTTACCAAAGCACGTCTAAACCCCTAACATGCGGCGTGCCACAAGGTTCAATATTGGGTCCTTTATTATTCCTAGTATACGTAAACAACTTACATCAAGCAGGCTTACAAGGTCACCTTGCTCTTTATGCAGACGATACATGTCTATTTTATTTTGGAGATAACATAAATGATATCATAAAAGATGCCCAAGGTGATTTAAATATACTACAAAATTGGTATCAATGCAATCTTTTAACTATTAACGCTTCCAAAACGTCATATATAATATTTCGCGCAAAAAATAAAAAAATCCCTAACTACACTAATCTAAGCATAAACGGAGAAGTACTGAAAAGGACTGATCAAGAAAAATATCTCGGACTAACTCTTGACAGCAATTTGACATGGAAACCACACCTTCAACATATTAAAAACAAACTTTTATCATTGGTGGGCTCACTTCATAAAATAGGGATGTTTCCTGAGTAAAAAATGTATGATTATGTTTAGTCCGTCAGTTAGATTATAGAAAAATATTGGACACGTATTTTTTCCTTTATCAAATCTATAAAAACTGACGAAGATACAAAGCATCAAAGATCAGGAGTGGGGGCTTGTGACGTTACGGCTCGGTAAAAATTGTAGCGAGTAGTGACGTCACACGAGTTTTCAACGTTCTGTATCGTCTTCATTTTTTGTTTACGTGAAAAAAGAAAAAATACGTGTCCAATATTTTTTGGAAATCTATCTGACGGACTAATTAGATTTTTTTAGTCAAATACCCTATTGTTAGATGTATTCCAAAAAAAGTTAGGCTACTAATATACAACTCCCTTGTTAAGCCACACTTATTATATCTTATCGAAGTATGGGGCAACTCATCTAAAACTAGTCTAAAACCAATCCAAATTCTGCAGAACAAAATAGTCAAAATATTACACAATTACGACTTCTTAACACCGTCAAAAACTATTTACAAAGAGACCAAGTTATTAAACATCAAACAACTTTATATATACAACACATGCATACTTATCTATAAAATCATTCACAAACTTATTCACTCACACATAAAATTTACAACAGAAGGTGAAATAAGCAAATATTCATCTCGTCGAGCTTGTCACTTGGTATTGACGTCCAGAGTAAGAACGAACTATAGTAAAAACAACCTTACTTAAGGGGGAGCACAGCTCTATAATAAACTTCCAAAAGAGATAAAAGAAGCGACTTGCGCCACAACCTTATCTTAAGAATGCAGTGAACTCGCTTCTAACTTTGTTGACAACGATCAAATATGAAAATGAAAACAATATATCTAGTTTTAATTTCCGCGAATATTAGTGGGTTGCAGGTATGCACCTCCCTCCCGCCCGCTATATTATGCACATGCAAGATTACTAGGCAAATGCAAGGATTTTAAGCACATGCAGGAAGGCAAAGCAAAACCCAACACCATTACCGACACGTGTTTCGCCTCTCCACGAGGCTCTGACTGATGATGACTCGCTGACCGTTGAGTTGCGATTCAACTTTTTGTTTTTAATATGTTGAAGGTGTGGTTTCCATGTCAAATTGCTGTCAAGAGTTAGTCCGAGATATTTTTCTTGATCAGTCCTTTTCAGTACTTCTCCGTTTATGCTTAGATTAGTGTAGTTAGGGATTTTTTTATTTTTTGCGCGAAATATTATATATGACGTTTTGGAAGCGTTAATAGTTAAAAGATTGCATTGATACCAATTTTGTAGTATATTTAAATCACCTTGGGCATCTTTTATGATATCATTTATGTTATCTCCAAAATAAAATAGACATGTATCGTCTGCATAAAGAGCAAGGTGACCTTGTAAGCCTGCTTGATGTAAGTTGTTTACGTATACTAGGAATAATAAAGGACCCAAAAAAAGAAATAATTTTATAAGTACTTATACGCTGGTGCAATACTTACAATTTGTTTCGTTTTATTTTATTTTTTTCAAGTGATGTAATGTGACCGGTCCGGCTGACTGCCTTGTGGTGTATGTACTAATCATATTATTAGGGGTTAAAGTATGAAATGGCCGATTTGTACTGAAAATCTAAATTGTTTATTTTTTAATTTTTAACAAATGTATTTAATCAAAAAGTGAAAAATAAAAAACTTTTTACAAAAAAATACAACCGACTTTTACACAAAAAATCAAAAAAGTGCAAAATAACTTTAATTTCGGAACTCGGTGTCTGTGGTTGCTTTTTCTTTTTTTGAACACCCGACTTCCGAAATTAAAGTTATTTTGCACTTTTTTGATTTTTTGTGTAAAAGTCGGTTGTATTTTTTTGTAAAAAGTTTTTTATTTTTCACTTTTTAGTGGTACCTACATCCCCTCCCCTTCCCCCACCTAAACGAACCAATCAGATTGGTGTAAAAAAAACGTACTGCTTCTTTGCAGAGTAAACTAAGAGGTCGTCAATGTAGATAATGTAGATATTTTTTTTAGATTTTTCGAAAACTGCTTGGTCGATTTCGATAAAATTTTCATGGGACCATTTGGGAAGTATATCCTTTGGAACAAAAAAAGAATTTTTCAAATCGGTTGAAAAGCGACGGAGTTATGCGCGAACAAACATAAAAAAAAAAAAAAAATACAAACATCCGAATTGAGAACCTCCTCCTTTTTTAGAAGTCGGTTAAAAATAGATTCAAGTTTCAAGATTCAAAGCATTTATTTCAATTAAACTTTTGAATTGTCAAGTCGAAAGAGGTGAAGCTATCTGCACGTTCCAAAGCGTAGATCTCTATGGAGAAGAACGTGCAAGAAACTCCACGGACACTCTTAAATCATGTTCTGTATTACATAATCTTGGTTACATCCTTGGTCGCTTCTATATGTGAGGACAATGCGAAGAAACAAAAAGGAAACTATGAAAACAATTCAAAGTATAAAGATTAAAACAAGTCAGTGGCAGTTAAGAGGTGACCAGTCTCAACCGACGGCGCCCGTTCACGAACATGACGCGTGTATTGGCACCATTTAGCTCAACCATTTTGAAGGGAACCGAATGATCCAACACACACGCCACCATCAGCGAAACATTTGAGCGAGCATGACATGCTCTCAACTGCCATTTTAGTTCAAGTCACAAAGTAAACTATAACTTATTACATGTAAATGGCTCCATGGTACTCACATGTACTATCGCGGTCATTTACGCCTGACCACTTTCGCACAAAAATCGCTTAAACCCTGCGGGTGCGCCGAGCCACGCCCCCTTAAAGTTTTGGCCTATTAGGATAGCAATAACGCAATTAGTCGCTATCTGCACTGCGCAGCGTAGTGACGTATCAAGCGTGTAGGTACTCGCTTTGTGAATTTTACGGACGAAGTATTTTTATTTTATTAACCTGTGCTGAAACATTTTGCGCATAATGTCTTTCAGAAACCTCATACGACAGGAACGAAATCAAATTATAATTTTTCATGGACAAGGTTTTAATATTAGTCAAATCGCTGAAGTAAATTAATCAATTATTTTAGTCTAGAAAGAACCAAATTTACCATAACAATTATGGTAAATTTGGTTCTTTACCAAATTTATAAAAATAACCTAAAGAGTATGGCAGGATAAACATGGGTGGAGCAATATTTTTAACACTGTTCTACGCTACCAAAATTTTTGAGAAAAATATATGTTATAGAGTATAGAAAGGGTAATTCACAAAAAAAAATAGTGCTAGTGTCTCTTAAAATACGTTAATTTTTTGTTTGAAATGCTTTAATTTGCATAAATCACTGTGAAGACTTAAAATATCTTGCATAATACTTCTTTAGCGTATGTGACGTTTGCAAAAAGATAAAAAAATACGTTGTATGAGATCTTTTGTTTTTTCAAAATTCTATTAATTATTTTATTTGATAAACTAATGCAAACAGAGGTCTGATAACTTACGAGAATGTTTCTCTTAAGAAGGTAATTTCATGGTAAAAAAATCTACATAACTTTTCCGAGGGGCATCTGACCCATGTTTATCCTGCCATACTAAAAAATACAATTAAAATAAAAGAAATATAAACATAAATAAAATTTTACTAACGATGCAAAGTGCAAACTTTACAATGCAAATTTTATCTTGTGCAAGTAATTAAATACTCTTTAGCTTGTTTTAAAACAGTAAAGTATTATATAATAGAAATGCATATATAGATTTGTAAAGCGATTGTAATGATTATGCCCGTGGTATGAATTTGTGACGCGTGAACTCGAATACTTTCTCGCTCTCACACGCACTATCTGTTTCAATTTCGATGTAGGTTTTATACAGGGTTATTTGAAAAACACCAGCAACCTCTTAAGAGCTCATTGTACTCATCATTATGAACAACTTTTACTATGGGAGCAACCCTGAAATTGCGAATTAAAACAACAGCTGTTCCCTACATTTTGTTGAGTTACCGAACATAAATGTAAGGAACAGATTTCAGTGTTGGTCCCATAGTAAAAGTTGTTCATAATAATGAGTAAAATGAACTCTTACGAGGTTGTTGGTGTTTTTCAAAATAACCCTGTATAAACATTTTTTATTTATTTATTTATCATTTATACAAAAGAATACAGTATTATCTAAGTTAAATAGCAATCAAAAACCACTAAGGTTTAAACTTGTGCTATCATGAATCTATCTCAATATCGAAAACTATACAGAATGAGTATTTTATAGGTCTTTAAATAGGTAAAGGTATTCTTAAATAATACTTAAGAAATATTGATTAAGTTTACATTTGATATTTTGATTTGTAATATTTTCAATGCTTTCCACTGTGTATCGGTATAAAAAGTATTTTATTTATTCTTCTCTTTAGAATCTTAAACAAGCAACAGCAACATCTTTTATGAGATTATTTATTATTTGTAGAGAAACACAGTCAGACTCTGAATAAGAAGCCATGAAGAAAAGGGTGTCTTGGAGAATAGACCGCGGGCAACATGTCCATATCTCATTACAGTAGCAAACCATCAATGTGTGGTGGGTGCGAATTCTCTTGTTGATAGACACGTTGAGTGGACACCTATCAACAAGAGAATTCGCACCCACCCGACAGATTCTTTTTCGTCTTTTTTTTATTCGTTCACGCCGATGAAACTGTTTGCTGAGGAAAACGACGTGTCATTGCACACAGTTCGTCGTGCTTTACATAGAGCGGGTCTCCATCATCGAAAAAAGTCATTTAAAAGAGACTACTAAACTACTAAAGACTTTAAAAAGTCCTTGCATATTCTTAACGTGTGTTTTGGATCATTATCCTGTTGAAATATAAATCACGGACCAATTAAATGGGCTCCAGAAGGCACTGCATTATCCTCCGATGCAATCTTGAAATTTATGAAGGACGATTAATATGCTCCTGACCTCTTGCGAATATTCCTTAGTTTTTTTTTCCCCATTTTCTTCAAAAAATTAAAATCAGAAGGGAAAAAAAATATTGGTAGACTTTAAGTACTGAGCTATGCAGAGTGTGTGTTCTGGTCAAAATCAGATAACTACCGTAAAGATATTTGTAGTAATCTATACTAATATTATAAAGCTGAAGAGTTTGTTTGTTTGTTTGTTTGAATGCGCTAATCTCAGGAACTACTGGTTCGAATTGAAAAATTCTTTTTGGGTTGAATAGACCATTTATCGAGGAAGGCTTCAGGCTATATATCATCACGCTAAAGCCAATAGGAGCGGAGCAGCGATAAAGAATGTTTTAAAATCGGGGATTCCACGGGGACGAAGTCGCGGGCAGCAGCTAGTTATTATATATTTTACTTGAGTTTATTTCTCAATAACTAAATCCAAACAAAATTACGACTTCAAAGATAAACCTCGAAGAAATTCCAACAATAACACTATCATGGTTTTATGACCAGGAGTCGGCAAATAACAATAGCTGTTTACTATTGTACTGTAGATAAGTGTTTTGCGATGTTATACAAACAATTAAACCCAATAAATGATTACTTTAAAATGTATTGCATGTAACTTAAAAAAAATGCAGGTGCCAAATACTTTTGAGCGGTTAAATGAAAAGCTTCAATTTTTGTTATTGGTTTTAAATAAACAATACTTCCTAAAAATTAAAAGAGTCATTTTAGAAAAGAATGTCATAGGTATACCTACAAAACATTTTTTGGTTTTTAATTTGATTTGTCTTTTTGACCTAGGCACCCTTTGTTTGGGTATAACTACTAATTATATTATAACCTTGTTCTAATGGTAAACTTAATTTTAGAATGTTTTTTGTATTTCGCGTAATTGTTTATTTTCAGAGTTTTTATTTATAATGCCATTTCAAATGTTTTGTTAAATAACTATACCACCGACATTATTATATCGTAATTTAGGTAAGAATGTCATCAATAGAATAGCTGCTGTTTCTAAAGAAAAACTGTTACTTAGAATAATAAGGAAAGGACATTTTTATTTGAGTTGATTTTATTGCCAACTTCTTGAATTGTGTGTTTTACCTCTTTAATGTATCCAAATTCGATACCTAATATTTTATGAATATCTCTGTTTATTTTATTTATTCCCCTTGCCCTTTCCATTTTAGATAAAGTGATTAGAGATATTACCCGATTATTTTTAGGATTTCATAACATGTCTATAATAATGTAAAATTTCAGCAAATATAATTTCTTCTTTTTGAATTTGTTGGAATTTTTAATTTACAATTACCAACCAAGGCTTATGCAACTAACAATTTAATTGCATAAGCCAATATCAGGTAAGATTTTTTTCTAATGATACCAGTTTGCTATAACAATACACCACGTTCGGTGTGCGTCGCCCGCGCCAGTCTTTCTTTCATTCGTCTATTCAAGATCAAGAGGGCGGGGCTAGTAAGCGCTTTTATTTTTAAGTGCTAGCAAAAATGACCTTAAAGGTGGTCAGGCAGAAGTGTCCGCGATAGTACAATATTTGAAAATAAAATGCTTCTACATTATATAAAACTATGGTTTACAAAAACCAAGCAACTACGAGTAAAAAAAAAAAAAATATTTATTATCAAACTAATAGGTATTATATAAAAAAAAAGAATAAATAAATGAGACAGAAAAAAGAAGGGCGAGCATCTCTTCCAAATATAAAATCCTAAACTTGTTTATCCAAGTGGTTGAGGCTGTGTAGCAGGACCGGCATTTAACCAAGCATTATTATCTTCAATGTAATCCCCCAACTTATAATATGCTTGCCTGCATAATGTGCGTGTAATACAAGTTTTAAATTTCGTTTCATTCAGTTCTAATATATGGGGAGGAATTTTATTGTAACATTTTAAACAATACCCCATGAAAGATGTGGCTACTTTAGCTAGTCTGAAACCTGGTTGAACTAATTGATCCCTATTTCTAGTAGCATAATTATGTCTGTCGCCTCGCTTACTAAAGAGATGTAGATTTTTTCTAACGTACATAATGTTTTCATAGATATATTGACAAGGTACCGTCATGATGTTAATTTCCTTAAACAGTTCCCTTAGAGAATCACGCCGGCGGAGATTGTAAATGGCTTTGATGGCTCTTTTCTGCAGAATAAAAATTGACTCGATGTCTGCAGCCCGTCCCTATAACAAGATACCGTAAGACATTATACTATGAAAGTAACTGAAATAGACTAGTCTCGCGGTATCAACATCAGTAAATTAAAAAACAGCATATGCTGCTGAGCTTAGACGTCCTGCAAGAGATGCTAAATGAGGACCCCATTGTAGCCTTGAGTCAAGCGTAATCCCCAGGAAAACCGTTCTATCGACGAATTCTAGTTTTTTCCTGTTCAATACTATATCACAATTACTACTTTTGACATTTGGTAAAGCAAATCTTATGCACTTCGTTTTCTTCCCATTTAAAACCAAATTATTAGCAGTGAACCAATTTTGGACCTGCAAAAGGGCGTTATTTACGATGTCAAGATTATTACTACGTCTATTTATTTTAAAAATCAAAGAAGTGTCGTCAGCAAACAAGACCATGTTTAGCTTGTTTTGCAATAAATGGGGTAAATCATTTATATAAACTAAAAATAAAAAAGGACCCAAAATTGAGCCCTGTGGAACGCCCATTTTCACGTTTAAGCCCGATGAATTAACACCGTTAATTTGCACTACTTGCTGTCTATCATTCAAATAAGATTTAACAAGGCTTAAAGCTGTTTTGCCCAGTCCGTAGTGCCCAAGTTTCAGGAGTAATGTTTCGTGATCCACACAATCAAACGCCTTAGATAGGTCGCAGAAGATGCCTATGGCATCTTGTGCCTCTTCCCACGCATTAAATATATGCTTCAGTAAGGTGACACCAGCGTCAGTAGTACAACGTCCTCTGGTGAAACCATACTGTTTATCATGCAAGATGTTATTCGTGTTAAAATGATAAAGCATTTGATTTAGCATCACTTTTTTAAATACCTTGCTGAAGACTGGCAACACGGATACTGGTCTATAATTATTTGTGTCTTTACTGTCCCCGTTTTTAAAAAGTGGTATTACTTTACTGAATTTCATTAGGTCCGGAAAGACTCCTTGATCCACACACAAATTAAATATTAAAGCTAAGAAAGGGGCTACAGTCTCAATAATTGAGGTACAAACTTTGATAGACAATCCCCATAAATCTTCCGTCAGTTTAATTTTGATTTGTTTGAAAGCTTTCATTACTGTTAAGGGGTTTATATGCTTAAAATTAAATTCAGTCAGGCAGGCTGACACATTCGACTGTAATAAATCAAAAGCAAGCGAAGGCGAAGAATTTAAAGCTTCAGTAGTTTTAATAGGGATACTGGTAAAGAAATTTACAAATTCTTGAGCAACTTTTAGGTTATCACTAATAAGACCCTGAGTAGTCTCCAATGTGAAATCCGTATTATGTCTTTTATTCCTGTTCGTTTCATTATTTATAATTTTCCAAACCGTCTTTACTTTGTTGTCTGCTGTTTTTACCTTTTTGCTTATGTATAAAGCTTTAGCTACCTTACAAGTATTTTTATAAATTTTTGAGTAAGTAGCTACATACTTATTAAAAGCTTCAGTATTAATAAAAGGCTTAAGACCGTATAGCTCGTAAAGTCTTTCCCTACTTTTTCTGAGTCCTTTAGTCGCCCAGTCACTAAATAAAAACTTAGGGCAGATAGTTTTAGTTGTCTTTTTAAAAGTATTATTGAACTCAGTTTGGACAACAGAAAAAAATTCTTTATATAGAATATTGCCATTATTCATTGTGAAATAGTTACCATTATTATCTATACATTGCTGTCATCTAATAGGAAGATCATTTATGCCTTTGCGATAGAACTCTGAGGATCTAGACTGCACAAAATGTGTGAAAGCATTTTGTACTGCCTCTTGGGGAGAAAACTTCTTGTCACGTAGATAATTGTTCAAATTATGAAAAAATGGTAGTCCGTTGGAGCAAGGTCTGGCGAATACGGAGGATGACGAATAGTTTCTAACTGCAGTTTCTGAAGGGTCAAAACGGTTTCTCGTGCTGTATGAGGTCTCGCGTTGTCATGGAGCAATAATGGTGAAGATCGATTCGGTCGGGGCTGTTTTACTGCTAGTTTTACAAATACAAATACAAATACAAATATTTTTATTTGTTAAACATAGGTGGGTAGGTACAGATGTTCTAATTAATTATATTAAGTAACACTATGTCTAGCCGGCATCGGCGTACAAATATTTAATGCATACACGAACTAATTATAACAACTTTTCAAACGTTATTAATTCAATTTAAATCAACATAAATATTAATATTACATTTATATCATTCTAATTTGAAATGTCAATACACAACACAAACACAAAAAAAATACACTTAAATCATTCATATTTCAAAATGTCAGTACAAAAACAAACACAAAAGATTTCCAATAAAATATAAAAATAATAAAGTCTAATGTCAATAGTAAACAAATATAAAAAGTGGTAGTCAAAGTGTGTCATTTAAGTATTCGTCCAGCGTATAATATGCTTTGTCATGTAATAACTCCAGAAATGCCTTTTTAAAATCGTGTATATTTTCCATTTCTGTAATTTGTCTTGGCATCTTATTATAAATCTTCGGAGCCATTCCTAAAAAACTTTTTTTAAAAAGCGCCGTTCTATGTGGTTTTGCGCATATCTCTTTATTGCGTCGCGTAAATCTCAATGTTTCAAACAAATGCAAGTTATATCTCACAAATACTGCTGTTTCAAAAATGTACATACATGGCAATGTTAAGAGTTTAAATTTTTTGCAACTTTCCTAGTTTGTTAAAAATGACCATAATTAAACCACTACATAAGAAAAGTGATAAAGCCACTATTTCAAATTACCGTCCAATAGCTCTGATACCAGTCTTGTCAAAAGTCTTTGAAAAAGTAATATATAGATATCTTTGAACTCATTTTTTGAAATAAACAGCATATTTGCTAAGGAACAATTTGGTTTTCGGAAAAACAGAAACATAAATAAAGCTGTCTACGAGTTATTTGCGGAAATTATTAGTAATGTTGACAAAAAAAAACCCAATTGTAGCAGTACTTATGGACATGTCTAAAGCATTTGACCATGTAAATCACGAGATATTACTGGGTAAGTTAGAACGATACGGTGTTCGAGGAAACGTATTAAATCTAGTGAAATCATATCTCACTAGACGAAAGCAAGTCACTGTTTTGAGTAGAGTTTGCTTTAAATCCAAGACCGAAGTTTCTCATATGTCATCAATTAGAGAAACAACATGTGGTGTACCCCAAGGAAGTGTCCTTGGCCCCCTGTTGTTTCTTATATATATTAACGATTTGCCAAAATGCACTGAACATCAAACGGTTTTGTTTGCCGATGACAGTACACTTATTGTTCCATGTAAAAATATAGAAACTTACAAAGATGACATAAAAAAGGCCATCCTTTGCATTATAAATTGGTTACTTAAAAACAAACTAAAAATTAACATAGACAAAACAAAGCTTATGACATTTTATCAAAGAACAAAACAAAAACTTAACTTAAACATAACTTATGCGGATCAAACAATAACCGAAACAAGCTGTGCTAGATTTTTGGGACTTCACTTGGACAGTCACTTAAACTGGAAGTGTCATGTAGAAACTGTTTGTAAAAAACTAAACCAGTACTCATATGCACTCTATAATCTAGCAAAGATAGTAAGTGAGTCCGTTGTCCTTATCTCTTATAAGGCCTATGTTACGTCTGCGTTACGTTTCGGAATAATATATTGGGAAAATTCCACTGACAAAGAAATTGCGTTTAAGGCCCAAAAAAGATGTTTGCGTGCTGTGTTTAAGTTGAAATCAACTGAAAGCTGTGTTCCCTATTTCAAAAAATTTAAACTCTTAACATTGCCATGTATGTACATTTTTGAAACAGCAGTATTTGTGAGATATAACTTGCATTTGTTTGAAACATTGAGATTTACGCGACGCAATAAAGAGATATGCGCAAAACCACATAGAACGGCGCTTCTTAAAAAAAGTTTTTTAGGAATGGCTCCGAAGATTTATAATAAGATGCCAAGACAAATTACAGAAATGGAAAATATACACGATTTTAAAAAGGCATTTCTGGAGTTATTACATGACAAAGCATATTATACGCTGGACGAATACTTAAATGACACACTTTGACTACCACTTTTTATATTTGTTTACTATTGACATTAGACTTTATTATTTTTATATTTTATTGGAAATCTTTTGTGTTTGTTTTTGTACTGACATTTTGAAATATGAATGATTTAAGTGTATTTTTTTTGTGTTTGTGTTGTGTATTGACATTTCAAATTAGAATGATATAAATGTAATATTATTATTTATGTTGATTTAAATTGAATTAATAACGTTTGAAAAGTTGTTATAATTAGTTCGTGTATGCATTAAATATTTGTACGCCGATGCCGGCTAGACATAGTGTTCCTTAATATAATTAATTAGAACATCTGTACCTACCCACCTATGTTTAACAAATAAAAATATTTGTATTTGTATTTGTATTTGTAAAACTAGCAGTAAAACAGCCCCGACCGAATCGATCTTCACCATTATTGCTCCATGACAACGCGAGACCTCATACAGCACGAGAAACCGTTTTGACCCTTCAGAAACTGCAGTTAGAAACTATTCGTCATCCTCCGTATTCGCCAGACCTTGCTCCAACGGACTACCATTTTTTCATAATTTGAACAATTATCTACGTGACAAGAAGTTTTCTCCCCAAGAGGCAGTACAAAATGCTTTCACACATTTTGTGCAGTCTAGATCCTCAGAGTTCTATCGCAAAGGCATAAATGATCTTCCTATTAGATGACAGCAATGTATAGATAATAATGGTAACTATTTCACAATGAATAATGGCAATATTCTATATAAAGAATTTTTTTCTGTTGTCCAAACTGAGTTCAATAATACTTTTAAAAAGACAACTAAAACTATCTGCCCTAAGTTTTTATTTAGTGACTGGGCGACTAAAGGACTCAGAAAAAGTAGGGAAAGACTTTACGAGCTATACGGTCTTAAGCCTTTTATTAATACTGAAGCTTTTAATAAGTATGTAGCTACTTACTCAAAAATTTATAAAAATACTTGTAAGGTAGCTAAAGCTTTATACATAAGCAAAAAGGTAAAAACAGCAGACAACAAAGTAAAGACGGTTTGGAAAATTATAAATAATGAAACGAACAGGAATAAAAGACATAATACGGATTTCACATTGGAGACTACTCAGGGTCTTATTAGTGATAACCTAAAAGTTGCTCAAGAATTTGTAAATTTCTTTACCAGTATCCCTATTAAAACTACTGAAGCTTTAAATTCTTCGCCTTCGCTTGCTTTTGATTTATTACAGTCGAATGTGTCAGCCTGCCCGACTGAATTTAATTTTAAGCATATAAACCCCTTAACAGTAATGAAAGCTTTCAAACAAATCAAAATTAAACTGACGGAAGATTTATGGGGATTGTCTATCAAAGTTTGTACCTCAATTATTGAGACTGTAGCCCCTTTCTTAGCTTTAATATTTAATTTGTGTGTGGATCAAGGAGTCTTTCCGGACCTAATGAAATTCAGTAAAGTAATACCACTTTTTAAAAACGGGGACAGTAAAGACACAAATAATTATAGACCAGTATCCGTGTTGCCAGTCTTCAGCAAGGTATTTAAAAAAGTGATGCTAAATCAAATGCTTTATCATTTTAACACGAATAACATCTTGCATGATAAACAGTATGGTTTCACCAGAGGACGTTGTACTACTGACGCTGGTGTCACCTTACTGAAGCATATATTTAATGCGTGGGAAGAGGCACAAGATGCCATAGGCATCTTCTGCGACCTATCTAAGGCGTTTGATTATGTGGATCACGAAACATTACTCCTGAAACTTGGGCACTACGGACTGGGCAAAACAGCGTTAAGCCTTGTTAAATCTTATTTGAATGATAGACAGCAAGTAGTGCAAATTAACGGTGTTAATTCATCGGGCTTAAACGTGAAAATGGGCGTTCCACAGGGCTCAATTTTGGGTCCTTTTTATTTTTAGTTTATATAAATGATTTACCCCATTTATTGCAAAACAAGCTAAACATGGTCTTGTTTGCTGACGACACTTCTTTGATTTTTAAAATAAATAGACGTAGTAATAATCTTGACATCGTAAATAACGCCCTTTTGCAGGTCCAAAATTGGTTCACTGCTAATAATTTGGTTTTAAATGGGAAGAAAACGAAGTGCATAAGATTTGCTTTACCAAATGTCAAAAGTAGTAATTGTGATATAGTATTGAACAGGAAAAAACTAGAATTCGTCGATAGAACGGTTTTCCTGGGGATTACGCTTGACTCAAGGCTACAATGGGGTCCTCATTTAGCATCTCTTGCAGGACGTCTAAGCTCAGCAGCATATGCTGTTTTTTAATTTACTGATGTTGATACCGCGAGACTAGTCTATTTCAGTTACTTTCATAGTATAATGTCTTACGGTATCTTGTTATAGGGACGGGCTGCAGACATCGAGTCAATTTTTATTCTGCAGAAAAGAGCCATCAAAGCCATTTACAATCTCCGCCGGCGTGATTCTCTAAGGGAACTGTTTAAGGAAATTAACATCATGACGGTACCTTGTCAATATATCTATGAAAACATTATGTACGTTAGAAAAAATCTACATCTCTTTAGTAAGCGAGGCGACAGACATAATTATGCTACTAGAAATAGGGATCAATTAGTTCAACCAGGTTTCAGACTAGCTAAAGTAGCCACATCTTTCATGGGGTATTGTTTAAAATGTTACAATAAAATTCCTCCCCATATATTAGAACTGAATGAAACGAAATTTAAAACTTGTATTACACGCACATTATGCAGGCAAGCATATTATAAGTTGGGGGATTACATTGAAGATAATAATGCTTGGTTAAATGCCGGTCCTGCTACACAGCCTCAACCACTTGGATAAACAAGTTTAGGATTTTATATTTGGAAGAGATGCTCGCCCTTCTTTTTTCTGTCTCATTTATTTATTTTTTTTTTTATATAATACCTATTAGTTTGATAATAAATATTTTTTTTTTTTTTTACTCGTAGTTGCTTGGTTTTTGTAAACCATAGTTTTATATAATGTAGAAGCATTTTATTTTCAAATATTGTACATGTGAGTACCATGGAGCCATTTACATGTAATAAGTTATAGTTTACTTTGTGACTTGAACTAAAATGGCAGTTGAGAGCATGTCATGCTCGCTCAAATGTTTCGCTGATGGTGGCGTGTGTGTTGGATCATTCGGTTCCCTTCAAAATGGTTGAGCTAAATGGTGCCAATACACGCGTCATGTTCGTGAACGGGCGCCGTCGGTTGAGACTGGTCACCTCTTAACTGCCACTGACTTGTTTTAATCTTTATACTTTGAATTGTTTTTATAGTTTCCTTTTTGTTTCTTCGCATTGTCCTCACATATAGAAGCGACCAAGGATGTAACCAAGATTATGTAATACAGAACATGATTTAAGAGTGTCCGTGGAGTTTCTTGCACGTTCTTCTCCATAGAGATCTACGCTTTGGAACGTGCAGATAGCTTCACCTCTTTCGACTTGACAATTCAAAAGTTTAATTGAAATAAATGCTTTGAATCTTGAATCTTGAATCTATTTTGATTAAATACATTTGTTAAAAATTAAAAAATAAACAATTTAGATTTTCAGTACAAATCGGCCATTTCATACTTTAACCCCTAATAATATGATTAGTACAGTCTGTTGTCAACATTATCTGACCCACCCTAAAAACAAACGAATTTGGACGTTCTATCTATAACATTAAGGTTTATTCAATGCAATGAGCTTATCAGACAAGTGCTCGAGGAATCGATGAACAAATACAATAATAATACAAACACGCAAATTTAATCTTTATACCATTGTCATTAGGTTATATTTTATAACTACTTGTTATAACATAATTAGTCTAATAGCTTATTTTAAAGGAAATAGTTATCTTATTCTGGTCTCGTGGTCTATGCATATGACTTTGAGAAACAAGTTGTAAGATCAAATCCCGCGGCAAAGACGTCGTTTTGCTTTTCAATTTAAAATTTATTCCAAAACTATTTCTTGTAATAATGTAAAGAACTAAAGACGGATATAAACTTTCTGGAATGTAATATTTTCTCAAAACTTGTAATATGTGGGTAGTTCAACAATAAATACTCGGATTCATTTTAAAACTGGTATTCAATATTATGCTAGTGAGGGTATGCAATGACTTCGCGTAAACATATTTTACCTTGCTTTAAAATTGCAAAAACAACGGCTCTTTACAATCTGTTATTTTCTATTGTATAGCTAGTTTTTTATTATCATGTCTTAATGGAGTGGTTACTTATTTAAAATACAAAATAATCTATTTGCACGAGGAGAAGGTTGGTTGCTTGTGCAGTGTAAGAATAAACTTTATGAAACTATACTATACGGGTCAAATTCTTCAGAATATTGTGTCTAGCATTACAACAACGTTCTAATTTCAATACGACATATAAGAGTTGGTCTTGTGGTCACTAGGATAGTGCTGAGTTCATTGTTGTAATACGTTCGAAACCAAGTTTGACCTAGACGTGGCTTATTGCTCAGCTGTTTTTTATTTTATTTTATTACACTTGTTTAATGGACGACGTAGGGTCTTGTCATTTTAAAAAGGTAGTTTGTATAGAAATAAAACTAAAGAAAATTGCAAGTTAAAAATGTTTATCATTTCATTAAAAGACTTAGGTAAGATAAAGTAAGTAAATGCTCATATATTTACAAATTAATATACATTTTATATTAGTATGCCATAATGAAATCTAACAATTTATAAATATTAAAAAAGGCATGCTTATGCTTAAAATTTTGTTTTCGAGAAAATGAATTCATCCGTGAAATGCTTTAACTACAGATTTATAGCTGCCTATATGTAGTGAATAAACATGTTATTTAAATAGAAACAAGCTATTGATAACAATAACATCACCACATAATCTGCAACATTTTAATTTTTTAACAGTCAATCCATTGAGCATTTACTTACATGGTGTGTTTAAAATCCCTACTAGATTAATTAGTAGCGGAGTGGCGCACCGTCCCCTGCTATAACTTGCTGTAAGCGGCTACGCATACCGCGCACCATATTCCAACACAAATCTTTGCCTCTCATGTGCTCCCAAGTCGACGTCACGATCTCAACCAAGTTGTGTTTGTTTCGCACTTCAGTTGTGTCCCAATTTAAAACCATTTGACCCCATAGATTTTCTATAGGGTTCAAATCAGGACTTTTAGATGGCCAATTAATAACTGTCACACCTTCTTGAGCAGCTAACCAATCCTGCACAATGCCTGCACGGTGGATGGAGCAGTTATCGTGCACGAAATAAATGTGCGATGTTGGATAGGCAATTCGCACAGTCGGCAGCATGACATCACGCAGAATCTCCAAATACAAATTACTATTAAACCTTCCACCTACTTCCACCAATTCACCAGGGCCCATAGACGACATCCAGCCCCAGTAGCCCAAGGTTATTCTACCACTGGTTCTACAAGGTAGCAAGCACTTCTCATTGTAGCGTTCTCCTTTTCGTCTCCATAAGATTTTACGTCCATCTTTATCTGATTTAAATGATTTTTCATCAGTGAAGATCACAACATTTTCTTCCCAATTAAAATTTAAATATTCCTGGGCAAAACGGACCCTTTCTTCGCGATGAGCAGGTGTCAATGCAATTTTCTGTGCCGGCTTATAATTCTTTATCCCAGCAGCGTGTAAATGCCTTCTCACTGTTTTGACTGAAATATTGTGATTTATTGCGGATACACGAACGGGCAAAAATGGATTTTCAATATGGCTAGAAACAATGGCCCGGTGGCGTTCGAATTCGGGACTATACTTGATGGCTTTTGCTCCTGGACGAATCCGCTGAATATTTCCATTGTCTCCATAACGTCTTAGCCATAGTCTGACCGTATTTCTCTAAAACAAAAAATAAACATGTTTGGAACCGTGTATGTAACTTGTAAGGAATGAAAAAAATAAAATATAATGGTAAAATAACCAATTACACGTTCATTAATAATACAAAACACTTACTGCAATATTAAGTCGACGACTAATTTCTCTAATTCCAACATGCTGCTCATGTAAAAATATGATTTTGTGTTTGGTATAGTCATTAAGTTGCGACATGATGCTTTTTACACCGAATTGCTTAAAAATACTTAACGAGTTATGAGAAACGATTTACAAATGTGTGTGCGCGGTCACTGCTAATAGGCGTAGTGTAACTTTTGTCACTTAGATAAATTTACTATCTACCTCACGAAGCAAATATGTTTTACTTAGTATCCAACCAAATTCTTGTATAAATTCTGTGAACTTGAAAGTTTTTTATTATACCCACCTGTTTACAAGATAAGTTATTGAGCGTAAATTATATTGGTGGTTCTTTAATAATGCAAGCAATAGTGTAGAAATGATAACAAATTAAAAAAGATACTGATAACAGGTGAAACGCGTATTCGAACCAATTTGGTTTTGGTCGCCAATCCAGCGTCAAACCGCTAAGCCACGAGAACTTATTAGTAATGTGCGAAATAAAAGATTCCGTTGTAATTATATATTGTGACTTAGAAGATTTTCAACTTTAATGTCAACGAGATAATGATTAAAATAGCTTAACGCTTACCTTAACGTTACGTGTTAAAGATCAAATTTGCGTCCTCGCGCACTCGTCTAATAAGCTCATATAAATTGAATAAACTTTAATGTCACACGCAGAGGGTCCAAATTCGTTTGTTTTTAGGGTGGGTCAGATAATGTTGACAACAGACTGTACATACACCACAAGGCAGTCAGCCGGACCGGTCACATTACGTCACTTGAAAAAAATAAAATAAAACGAAACAAATTGTAAGTATTGCACCAGCGTATAAGTACTTATAAAATTATTTCTTTTTTTATTTTGTTGAACATGATTATTAATCATTATAATTTTGTTGTTTCAGACCATCAATAATGTGTGATTCTCAAGATATTGTCGACTTCTCATAATACGGTCAAGGTTTTCCGACTCCGAGTTTAAGCTGGCATATCACAGATTTCCAAGAACAACAAATACCTGCCAACAAGGAGCCTAGAACAAGAAAAGACTGCGGAACTGCTAACAAGAAACCTAGAACAAGCCGTGAGTGTCTAAAACAGAAGTCTCTGCCTAAATGTGAATCATATGTCATAAACAATGAGAAGAAAAAAAGATTACGACTGATCCAGGTAAAAGTGTTGGATATCAGTGAACAACAAGAATCTGCATGTGACGATCAGAACGTGGTGTTAAGTGCGCAGTATCTATGTAGTGACTGAATCGGTGGACTATGTTATGGAGGAGACGCTATCATTAATTAATAAAATTTCAAAAAAACTTTGCGGGGACAGTGGTTATTATTAAGCTGTGTACTTAACTACTTACTTTATAAGTTTTTTGTCTAAGATTTATAGTAATAAGCAATACAAAATATGTGAGTAATATTATAGTTATTAGGGTATTTTGGATGTATAAATTATTAAAATATCATAAATGTAAGTTTTATTGTAATAATGATTTTATTTTGTATACTTAGTCAAAAATTATGATAAAGTTAAAGTAAGAATTAGTGTATATCTAAATAGTTTTAATGTAAGTAGATCAAAGTCAAAGTCAATTCATTTATTTCAACTAGACCATTAACGGCACTTTTGAACGTCAAAACATTTGAAAATAAAAATATTATAGTGACTCTAGTTGTCCATTCGCAAAAAGTAGATTCTTATGGAGAAGAACGGACAAGAAACTCCATAGTTACTCTTTTCAAATATGTATAAGTTTTACAATATTTTGTATACATTAGCCAATTGGTTATATTATTATGTGAGGACGATGCACCCGAAAAACTAAGTACTATACTATTAACAGGTACAACAAAGAAACAACAGCAGAGGTAAAATTAATAAATTTGCTAGTCAGGGACATAGTACTCACATATTTACAATTTTTTTAATCCTTGTTTTATATAATTACCAACAATGAATCAGTGTGTGTTAAATTAACTATAAAAGATCAGTAACTACATCTGTATACATAGCAGATAGATCACACATACAGACCGACAAGTTTGGCTTTGTCTACTACACCCAATATTGTCCTATGGAGCAGGACCAGCATGCTTCCAAGCATTCTTATCTTGATTATAATCATCTAGCTTGTAGTATGCTTGTTTACAAAGCGTGCTTTTAACATAGGTTTTAAATTTCTTTTCATTTAATTCTAATATGTCACAAGGTATTTTGTTGTAACATTTAACACTGTACCCCATGAAAGATGTACGTACTTTAGCTAATCTATATAATGGTTGATCTAACTTATTTCTGTTTCTAGTATTAAAATTATGTCTATCACTGATTTTGCTAAAGAGATGTCGATTTTTCCTCACATACATAATATTTTCATATATGAATTGACAAGGGACTGTCATAATATTAATCTTTTTAAAAAGTTCCCTAAGAGAATCGCGGCGACAAAGATTATAAATGGCTCTGATAGCACGCTTTTGCAAAATAAATATGGATTCCATATCAGCAGCCCGACCCCACAGCAGAATACCGTACGACATAATGCTATGAAAATAACTAAAATAGACCAAACGCGCGGTTTTTACATCTGTTAACTCTCTTCTTTCTAATAGCATAAGCGGCTGAGCTAAGCCGCCCCGCAAGAGATATTATGTGAGGTCCCCATTGCAATTTCTCGTCTAAAGTGATTCCTAGGAAAACCGTCTGATCAATATATTCCAGTTTTTGCCCATTCAATACAATGTCACATTCGTTGCTTCTAACATTAGGTAAAGTAAATTTAATACATTTAGTCTTTTTCCCATTTAGTACCAAATTGTTTGCCGTAAACCAATGTTGGACCTGATGAATAGAGTTATTCGCGTCATCAAGACTTAGTGATCGTCGGTCTATCTTAAATATTAATGATGTGTCATCAGCAAATAACACCATCTTTGGTTGATTTTGAAGCAATTGGGGCAAATCGTTTATATAGACTAAGAAAAGGAATGGACCCAATATTGAACCTTGCGGAACGCCCATTGTCATTTTAGACCCTAGTGAGTTTACACCGTTTACCTGGACTTTAACCTGCCTGTCTTTCAAGTATGATCTAAGCAAATCAAGGGAAGTATTCCTAATCCCATAATGCTCGAGTTTCAACAAAAGCGTCTCATGGTTCACACAATCGAACGCCTTCGAGAGATCGCAAAAAATTCCAATAGCATCTTGTGAATCTTCCCAGGCATTAAAGATGTTCTTTATTAGGGTGACACCGGCGTCAGTTGTACAGCGCCCTTTGGTGAAACCGTACTGTTGGTCATGGAAGATGGAATTTTTATTAAAATGTTGTAGCATCTGATTAAGCATTAACTTTTCAAATATCTTACTAAGAACGGGCAGGATTGCCACTGGCCTGTAATTATTGGGTTCTTGACTGTCACCCGATTTAAAAAGTGGAACGACTTTACTGTGTTTCATGAGATCAGGAAACACTCCCTGGTCTACACTAGAGTTAAATATGAGAGCTAAGTAAGGGGCAATAGTTTCAATAATAGATCTACAGACTTTTACAGACATTCCCCAAAGATCTTCTGTTGATTTAATTTTAAGTTCTTTAAAAGCTTTTATAATAGCCAGGGGGTCTGTATGTTGAAACTTGAATTCTGATGGGCACACCTTGACATTCTTTCTAAGTAAAGCAGCAGAGAGTGCGGGTGACGAGTTAAGAGCGTCTGTAGTTTTACGAGGAATATCAGCAAAGAAGTTTTCAAATTCCTGAGCTACCTCTGCATTTGAGTTTATGGGGCCATGTACAGTATTTAAATTAAATTCAATATCACGCTTTTTCTTCCTACCTGTTTCATTATTTATTATTTTCCAGGTAGTTTTTATTTTGTCATCCGCTGATTTTATTTTATTGCTAATAAATAAAGCTTTAGCAGTTTTGCATACACTTTTAAATGTTTTAGAATATTTCGCAACGTAGTTATGAAAGTTTGTATTATTCACAAGTTGCTTTAGGCCATATAGTTCGTATAACTTTTCTCTACTTATACGAATGCCTGGTGTCGCCCAATCACTAAATATAAACTTAGTGTAAATACTTTTAGACTTTATTGGAAAGATGTTTTCAAATTGAGTGTTAATTATTGAGAAAAACTCGGCGTAAAACTCATTTACATCATTTAGGTTATTAAAGCTTTGAACGCATAATTGACTGGCCAAAGTATTATTATATTTCTCTAATTTTATATCTGTTATTGGTCTAAAATTAATTTGAATTTTTTGTAATGGTATATAGGTGCAGAATGTTATTGTTTGTCCACTGTGATCAGATAATATTAATCTCCTTATGTGTTTAATTTAGTTGGGTTAGTGTGTTCAATTTCATACATCACAAGTTTATAAGTTAAGTATGTAGGTAGATATAATATTTTTTTAGTAATTTTGAATAATTTATTAAAGTAAATAAAAATACATCCATTTATCGAAAATATGTTTTATTTTATATTACTGATTTATACCCGAACTATTAATGATTTCATGGTTGTAGTTATACCTGCATTTTTTTATTTTACCAATATCCACTCCGTTTAGTTCGTACCTAATATCTTGGAACAAGAAGAGTAGTCCATTGTTCGTAAAATTGACACTAGTAGTTTTCTCTTTTGAATCTTTTTTGTTAACGATAACGGTTCCTTCCAAATAGAGAGTGCTTGCTGATGGTAATATGTACAGATCCTGTTGGTTGATAGGTATGCGCATTTCATCGTTCCTGTTGAAACTTGTTATATAAGGTTTGTACGAATGAAATTCAAAATTCAAAATTCAAAAGTCATTTATTCAAACTAGGCTGATAGACAGCACTTTTTGAACGTCAAATTTTACATAAAGACAGTCCCCCAAAACGCCCACCCGTCACCATTTCCTAGTGTTTTAGCTGGGAAGAAGAAGTGGCGCAACAAACTCCCCAGCAACACATCTGTCTATTGCGTTTTAAGAACTTGAATTTATACAATAGTATGCAAAGTACATACATGACAAAGGTAAAAAAAAAATTATCCAACATGGAAATCATAAATCAATTCACTAAATTCAAAACAATATTATATGAACTCATATAACCCGTCGATAGAGACATGAGACAATCTGTCCTGAATTTAAGGTTATTGGCTTGCTCAGATATAACCCTGATTATGTTAACGTGTAAAATGAATTAAAAGAATATGTATATATGTATCATCTGTAATATGTTACCGCTATCTCTAATATTGTGGAGAGATATGAGACAATCTGTCCTGAATTTTAGTTTAATGTATACGATAACCTAACGTTCAGATGTCCTCGAGCCAATCTGGTCACAGAAAACAGAGTGATGTGTGTATAAGCGCTATCTCTAATATTGTGGAGAGACATGAGACAATCTGTCCTGAATTTTAGTTTAATGTATACGATATCCTAACGTTCAGATGTCCTCGAGCCAATCTGGTCACAAAAAACAGAGCGATGTGTGTATAAGCGCTATCTCTATTATTGTGGAGAGAAATGAGACAATCTGTCCTGAATTTTAGTTTAATGTATACGATATCCTAACGTTCAGATGTCGTCGAGCCAATCTGGTCACAAAAAACAGAGCGATGTGTGTATAAGCGCTATCTCTTATATTGTGGAGAGACATGAGACAATCTGTCCTGAATTTTAGTTTAATGTATACGATATCCTAACGTTCAGATGTCCTCGAGCCAATCTGGTCACAGAAACAGAGTGATGTGTGTATAAGCGCTATCTCTAATATTGTGGAGAGACATGAGACAATCTGTCCTGAATTTTAGTTTAATGTATACGATATCCTAACATTCAGATGTCTTCGAGCCAATCTGGTCACAAAAAACAGAGCGATGTGTGTATATGCACTATCTCTAATATTGTGGAGAGACATGAGACAATCTGTCCTGAATTTTAGTTTAATGTATACGATAACCTAACGTTCAGATGTCCTCGAGCCAATCTGGTCACAGAAATAGAGTGATGTGTGTATAAGCGCTATCTCTAATATTGTGGAGAGACATGAGACAATCTGTCCTGAATTTTAGGTTAGCGGGGTGCATGAAAGGAGCCTCCTCGTGGCGCACCCTGGAAGCAGCTAGACACGATAAAGCAGTGTCTAGGCTGACTGATCCCTTCGACTTGATGTAACTTAAAATAACAAGGTAAAATAGTGACGGAGGCAAACGGAGTGAGCCGAAGGAACGGATATGTGGAACGGCGCCCACTCCGTTGGCTACTATTGAAATGTGTAACGGCGCGCACTCCGTTGACTATTATTGAAATGTGGAACGGCGCCCACTCCGTCGGATATTATTGGGATATTCTACCACACCGTCAGTGACGGAGGCGAACGCAGTGAGCCGAAGGAACAGAAATGTGTAACGGCGCCCATTCCGTTGGCTACTATTGAAATGTGGAACGGCGCCCACTCCGTGGGATATTATTGGGCATTCTACCACACCGAGAGTGACGGAGGCGAACGGAGTGAGCGCCGAAGGAACGGAAGGTGGGGTAGAATGCCCAATAATATCCTACTATTGCCGGCGACTTCCTCAACGCAGTCGTCGCGCGCGGGCTCTTACATGTCGCTCGCGTCCCTAGAGAACAACGACATCCTTCCTGCGCAGTCTTCAGGAGGAACACGAGCTCAGCGCCACCCCAGGTCGCCCCCCCGTGCACACCCATGTGCCCCCCGCCCCCGCGCACGCCGCGCACCCCCCCCGCGCACACCTATGCGCATGCGACCGCGTCCACGTCCGCGGCCCACGAGCCCCCCGCCACACCGCCGCGCGCGCCCTCCGTGGCAGCAGCGCACGCGACTAAAGCGGGCAAACCGATGCCGCAACGCGTCGCCGCGTCATCCGCTCCCCGCCTCTCGCTGGCGGGTTCGGCCTCGACAGCCGACCGAGCGACTTCACGCGACCCGCGTCTAAATCGTGCCGCTGTTGCGTCGGCTCCGTCGACGCCGACCTCGCCCGCGCCGCCCCGCGCCTCCGCCTGCGATTCACCTGCGATGTTGTCGGCCTGCTCATCCAGGGCGGGTTTGAGCATGTCACTGGCGTCTGGAACGTGAGGAGTCATCACCGTCGCCGCCGCGCCAGGAACACCAGGAAGGAAGACCACAGCGTCGGAGGCGAAGCACCGACGACGAAGCGGACACAGAAGATGCCAAGCGGTACTGCCTGAAGCTGCCTACGGAGCCAGACTCAGTGCCGCATGACACTACCACCGGAAGCCCACAAGTAAGCACTCAAAATAATTTTAACAGTGCTTCAATACAAAGTGCAGCCCCCGGTTCGGGCGCCGCTGCCACGAAACCAACCAAGGCCAAGCGCCCCCGCTACCCTCCACTTGTTGTGGAGCGGTTGCTCCACTGGGCAACCCACTGGGATTCTGATTCGCTCGTTCGTATCATACAGACGTACATATTTCGACGGCTCCTAAGTATACTGAGTCAACTGTGCTTCTAATAACTTTACAGGAGGGCGATAAGAAGAGCGAATGGTTATATTTAAATTGTTAATACAACCAAGAAAAAATAACTAATCCTAGTGAGTTAAATATAATAAACCCTATCATCTGTACATAACAAATTTCATATTATTTTATTAATTTATGAGATAATGTAGATATACTAGTATACGGCGATTATTTCTTTATTAAAAATGGATCAACTACCACTTATATTTTTATACGTCGCATTATTTAATCTACGTTTTGGGGAGAAATTACTGAATAAGTGTGGCAAAAACTGTTTCTATTTACTTATTGGATTTTTTACATATTATAATTCCTTTCATAAACTAATATTTTGTTAAAATATAATAAGTTGACTCATTATACGTGGACATCATTTTAAAAGTGAACCATCCGTAAATTGAGTCAAGTGTGGTACAAGATACTTAAAATAATCAAAACCGCTTTTAACGTTCAATATTTTAATTAAAGATATCTCGAAATTCTATTGGTAACATTAACATAACTTTAGGATATCTATAAAATTAACAAAAATCAACAATACTAGACATAAACACAAAGGCTTAGGTAGGTCTAGTCTTAGATAACAAAAATACAAAATATTGATTGTATCAATTGCACATTTCTGTAAAATATGAGGATTATTTGTTAATTGTTTGAAATCGCAATAATTTAGGACTAGTAATCACTCTTAATTACTTTAAAGAAAATCACAGTGAGTATACAATTCTTAATATCCTTACACTTAGTATTTATTGCTGAGAGTAAAATTCTCCAAATTTACCTTAGGTATGAGGTCACTACTTAATAGTTACGAAAAAACAATATCTAGAAAAAGAAAAAAGACAAATTATAGTTTTAGTTATTCAAAAACAAGTGTTATTCCTTAGGTATCACGAATTTGTTGCACATGTCCATTAAATCTATGTGTTAATTTTTATCTACTAGGATTGACCTATAGTAAGCTGAGTGAAGATCACTAAAATCTATATTATGGACAGTTTGATTACGTGTTACTTTAGATTTATTAATTAGCACAGTACATAACTAATTTTATACAATCATTTGTAAGGATTTTCTCAATTTCTACACTTAGCGGCACGGAATGTGGCCCAAACATAAACAGACCGATAACAGGCGATTTTGGTATCGCGTATGAGAATTTCAAGTGGCAGTTTATCAGGACATTAATGCTATTGTTAATTTAAGAGGGTTAGCACAAAAAAGTTCATTTGTTTATTTTCTGTGACGCTTAACGTTAGTTTGTTACTGGAACGCAAAGAACACGGGTAAGTTAAACTTCGATATTCAAATGATCGTGCTTTTAATCTTTATTGTTTTATTTTTTAATTAATCTGCAGTAACTAATGCTTCCAGAACTGGAACATAATGCCCCTAACTTCAGCTCAAGTTGCTCAAGCTGTGTTGCTTCGGAGCCAGGGGCGAACGCAGCGAGAGATTGCCGAAACTTTAAATGTACCGCGTACAACACTAAGGTACGCCTTACAAAGGTACGATCAGACCGGCTTATACACAAGGAGACCAGGAAGTGGCGGTATTAGGTGTACATCAGCACGAGACGACCGATTTATCGCTCTCGCAATTTTGAGAAATCGGTTCCTTACTGCGGTTGAAATACGGCAGCGACTACAAACGGCAAGAGGGGTCAACGTAAGTGAGCGGACAATAAGAAGGAGAATGGAGGAACAGAATCTGGGTGCTCGAAGACCAGCTCGAGGTCCAGAACTGCTCCGGCACCATCGTGTAGCTCGACTTCGATTTGCTCGCGAACACGCCAATTGGACTCACGAGCAGTGGAGCAAAGTTCTGTGGACAGATGAATGTAGAGTGGCCTTAAGAGCTCCAGATGGCCGCGAACGTGTGTGGAGAAGGCATGGGGAGAGGTTTCTGCCAATTACGACCACACAAACCGTAAGTTTCCATGGTGGATCAGTTATGGTTTGGGGAGGGATCTGTTCAGACGCACGCACAGAGTTGGTAGTCGTACCAGGTCGTCTAACAGCAGTACGATACATTCATGAGATCCTCCAAGAACGCGTTTTACCATTCGTGGCATTTCTCGGTAGTGAAGATTTCATTTTAATGCAAGACAATGCCCGACCTCATACAGCTCGTTGCGTGGATGATTACCTGTCTGAGGCGAGGATTACGAAATTGGAGTGGCCAGCACGAAGCCCAGACTTGAATCCCATAGAACATGTCTGGGACATGCTTAAAAGACGCATCCGATCCAGTCCCAACCCTCCAGAGACTATCGGTCAATTGAAAATCGCTCTGGTGGCCGCCTGGGACGAATTACCCCAAGTGGACATTAAAAACATAATCCACAGCATGCCTGACCGCATGCAGGCGGTCATCAGGGCCAGAGCTGGAAATACCCGCTATTAATTTTAAGTACCATAGCTTTAATTTGTAAATTTAATTTAAAAACATTTTTTTGAAAACTTCAAGCTTAATGCCTTTTCTGGTTTTGTAAAATTTTATTAAAGTTAACTCACTGTTTTTGTTAGTTAATCGTTAGCATATAAGATCTGAATAAACATTTAAGTTTTACAACAACAAAAAACCCTGTTTCGCTTTTCATTTTGATAATAAACGACATAACGCACTTGGGCCATATTCCGTGCCGCTGAGTATATTTCAGTGACTTATTCCATTGCATCTTAGATCCATCACAGGCAAAACTCCAGTTGTTGAACTTTTTAAGCATTGTTTTGAGATCCATTACAGTATCTTGAGAGACTTTGATGACCTTATAAGGTTTATCGTCGGTTTTTCCACGACTGCCCAAAAAAGGAGTGAAATGTTTTCAGGGTTTTTGTATGTATGTTTGTGATTTTTTTTATTACACGATATCAATGTATGTGGTATTGTTAGATGTGTTGATTTATCCCGGGTTAGTGAAAATAAAAAAATATAATATGTGTCAAAAGGTTAACAGGACTACCAAAATAAAAAGTTTGTTAATAAAAACGTCAATATTTAGTTTTCATGAAAATTAGACTACGTATACTGTCATAGTCTAAAGCTTGCTTAGTACATAGCAAAAAAGGTACTAAATGAAAAAAAAAACAATTAAAAATTTAAAAAACACGCCTGCCATGTCAACAATTAACTAAAAAATTAAAAACAAGATAGGTAATAATCTTTTCATATCAGTCGGGGGACGGTTCCTTTGAATAGTTCCTTACAGGTTTCCCGAATGCAACAAAAATATTATTATAATACTTTTTGACATGGCAGGTATGTTTTTAATTTTTTTTATTATTTGTTTTTTTTTTAGCAAATTGAAACACCATGTACAATTGAGCAGGTGTATGTAGTATTTTTTCTTTCTATTACTGTCTGTCTTTCTTTCTATCTTTATTTCTGTCTTTCTGTCTGTTTTTCTATTACTGCATACATACTACCTACCTCGTTTTTGTGTGACCAATAATCAGAAAACGATGATTAATTTATATTTTGTATTGATAACTTTCTATATACATTAAAAAAAAAAACTATTCTGTTCTGATCTGACTGCAGTTATCTGATCAGAATCTTCTAAACATTTTAGGGAACGATAGAAATCCGGCAAAATACTTTTTATTGGAATCTTTACGAGTATGAAGCGATTCCACAGGTGAAAATCTTGCAACATAATCAAGTACACTACGTTTTGTGTCATCAGTCTTTGATTTAGTCTCCTCGGACATTTTTTCATAATACTACAAGAAAATCAACTATTTCTTGATAACAAAAAGCTCATAATTACATCCGCACACCACGCTGTTTCGACGTATACTGAGTCAGTTTCAACTTTCGCAAATTCGCGTCCCGCGTATATTGGTAGCATGCACTTGACTCAGTGTATTGCGTGCAAAATAAATAAATAAGTATACTTGATCCAGTATACGCTATTTTTTCTTAGTTATTTATAGAGATATGAATTTTATCTTTTTACGGGTAGATAGGAAATGATTTAATTGTTGTTAATATACTAAAAAGTGCATTTCTCAAAATTTGTTAGTTGACTTAGTATACTTAGGAGCCATCGATTTATTCGTTAGGAATATTTAATTAACATAATAAAAATAGTGACCTAGATTACTGCATTAATATTGAAATGCAGTTTTAAATTTTTGCCTATAGGTAAGTTTTAGTAAATATAATGGAATCTTAGAAATAGTGAACTTTTTATAAATTATAATGGATAACAGCCCGTGTGATCCATCTGGTCGAGTGCACCCCTCCGCTTCGCCGGGGAAGATGACCACGCAAAATCCTGCCCAACCAGTTGAAGTTGCATCTACCTTCGAGATACAAAAATGGATGTCATCTATTGAGCAGCACTTAAATGAGGTATGTTCTATTGCCACGGAAGGAAAACTTAACTCAGACCAGAAATTGAAAATATCCAATTTGTGCCGCAAAATAGGATCTGGCACCTCGCAGATGGCAGTCCTGTATCAATCCCTGAAGCAGAAAGCCGTTCAAGCTTATAACATGGTGGATGAATTAAAAGAAAAGCAGAACCTGTCGGAACACATTTCGGAGCTGAAGCAGACGATTAAGGACTCTCGCTCTTCTGGAAATGTATCTTTTGCCGACATGGTGAAGAAGGGAACAAGTAATTATGTTCGACCGAATAATTGTAGCTCTGTAGCCATGTATCCCAACGATAAATTCAAATCTAGCGATGATACAAAAGATCTCGTGAAAAAAATCATACGTCCGGAGCAAATGAAGCTGCATGTTCGTGGTGTCCGTAAAACAAAAAATGGAGGCGTAATTATCAGTACCGAGACCAAACTAAATAAACAATTAAATATTTACGCCTTGACCAAGTGTGAGGTAAAACACAAGCTTAATTCCTGGCTACAGACATTAACATATAGTGATACCGAGGAGCTACTTACCACTGTACATTAAAATGAGATAGGTTAACACACACTATAGGCTTAAAACAAACAAACGCCTACTCTCTCTCTCTCTCACACACACACACACACACACACACACACACACACACACACATTTTTATTTTTATTGTTTTCCTTTAATATAACATAAGTACTTTGTTCGCCCACTGTACGTACAAATATTTTGTAACCGCAACAAGACTCCTAAATGGATACTCTTTCCTAAGATACAGACAGGTTTCCTGCCTAGTTTAGGAAAGGGACCTATGACCCATTATATATTGTACTGGTTTTTCTTTATAGCATTTAAGATAAGACATCATGCCATGTACAAACTACTTATTGAATAAAATTTATTATTATATATTATATTATATTATTATATTATATTATATTATATTATATTATATTATATTATATTATATTAAACACGACGCCGATAAATTAAAGCAAGCAGTCCAGCTCTCTACTTCTGGTCTTACCGCCGATGAACCCAACAAGTGCAAACCCCGGATCGTGGTCGTAGGGTTGCCGACTTAAGCAGTTCTCCACCCTGGAGGACATGGTCCGGCGCCCCCTAACAGCAGCAGCGGCGACACAGAAGGCCCCGGGCCGGCGGAAGGCGGCCTCTTACGCAGCCGCGGTGGCTGCCGGCCCGGCAACGTCCGGCCAGGCGGCGAAGGACAAGGGAGGAGCCGCGCCAGCGCCTGTGACGCCGGCGACGACCAAGTCGGCCCCGGCGAAGAGGGGTAGGAGGAAGGCTGGAGGGGGAGCGGCTAAGGCTGCTGCGCCAGTGGCGCCGCAACCGCCCCCACCCCCACCCTCGGACCCTCCTGCGGCCGAGGCCGAGTGGCAGGTTGCTGGTCAGAAGCGGCAGGCCTCGAAAGCGGCCAAAAATAAGGCGAGGAAGCAGCGGCGGAAGGCCAACGCCATTGCGGCGAGGCTTCGCGCCCCGAAATCCGTGGCTGTGGTGCTCACACTGCAGCCGGAAGCGGAACAGAGGGGCGTGACGTATCTCGCCGTATTGAAGCGGGCGAAGGAGGCGGTGAGTCTCCAAGAGCTGGGCATCAGCGGGGGCATCGGGGTCAGGAGGACCTTGACCGGTGCCTGGAAGCTCGAGCTCGCCGGAGCGGAGAGTGGCCCATTCGCTGACGCCCTGGCCGAAAGGCTGAGGGCGGTCTTACCCGCGGACGAGGTCCGGGTGTCCAGGCCGACTAAGCGCATC
Organism: Hecatera dysodea; assembly: GCA_905332915.2. Classification (NCBI taxonomy): domain Eukaryota; kingdom Metazoa; phylum Arthropoda; class Insecta; order Lepidoptera; family Noctuidae; genus Hecatera; species Hecatera dysodea. Next base: position 8,810,471 of record HG995306.1, on the reverse strand, counting down.
GACATGCGCATAATGGGCCTGGATGACTCCGTGACGGAGGAGGAAGTTGTGGCCGCCGTCGCCAGGACTGGGGGGTGCTCTGCCGAGCTTGTCAAGGTGGGCACCATCCGTCCTGATAACACGAGCATGCGAACTCTTGTGGTGAGCTGCCCCGTGACGGCAGCCAGAACTGTGTCGGAGGGACGACGGCTCTTGGTGGGGTGGGTGTCTGCGCGGGTACAACTGCTGGAACCCAGACCTCTGAGGTGCTACCGCTGCCATGTGGGCAACCACACGGGAGCTATGTGCCCCTCGGAGGTCGACCGCAGCGGACTCTGTTTCCGCTGTGGTCAGCCCGATCATAAGGCCGGCTCGTGCGAGGCCACGCCGCATTGCGTTGCATGTGCGGCTGTTGGCAAGCACAGCCCCACAGTACAGCGGCATGCAGAGGTAGTTTCCGTTACGCAGCATCCAAAGTATGGAACAATCTACCGCCGCCTATTTGCCGCCGGCTGCTTGCTCGTTTATGTGTCCGTATATTAACAAAACTAATCAAATAAAATACTTGGGCATTATGATTGATGAAACCCTAACGTTCAAACAACATATGGGAGCTTTAAATAATAGAATTCGTAAGCTGATATTCGTATTCAAAAAGCTACGACATATTGCAGACCCAAATATAGTTAGGAAAGTTTACTTTGCTCTATGTCAATCAGTTTTGACTTACTGCATAACCTCATGGGGTGGAGCATGCAAAACTTTACTACTAACCGTCGAAAGAGCTCAAAGAGCGATTCTCAAGGTGTCTACTTGCCGCCCTTTCCTCTTTCCCACTAACTTACTCTATAAATCTTGTGAAGTACTAACAGTTCGACAATTATTCATAACTAGCTTCTGCCAGCGACTTCGTCCGCGTGGAATAGTTACTTTACCCCCGATTTTGAAACTCTCAGCCCGATCGGTATAAAATTGACAAAGTTTCATACAAACGTTCATCCCCTATTTTATCCCCTTGGGGGTAGAATTAATCAAAATCCTTTCTTAGCGGATGTCTACGTTATAATATCTACCTGCATGCCAAATTTCAGCCCGATCCGTTCAGTGGTTTGGGCTGTGCATTGATAGATCACTATGTGTGTGTGAAATATGTACAACTTACAACAAAAAAAGACATGAAAGTAAAGCTGAAATGCCTGTGCAAAATTATATTATAATAACCTATAGGTACCTACTTCACTTAAAACTTTTACCTACTTAATACTAAAAAAACAGAACATAAATTAGCCAAAACTTACCTATCGGTATCTAAAAATCTATGCTCCTACTTCTACTACTACTTCACCTAAAAAGAAATAAAATTGAAACTATTAATAATTTGTAATTTGAACGAATATTTAATCATTACCAAAATAACTAATAAGTACCTATTTTATAAAATAGCAACAAAAGTTACACAAAAATAATCACAATAACATCTTACAGCATGATTCAGTATTAAAGCGCGACGGCGTGATGGCTTATTATTGTATTCATGTATAAGTTTGGTGTTTTTATACCAATTTCTATGATTCTTTTTTTATTGAATAGGTAATAATGTAAACTTTTTTTAGTTAGGGATGAGTGAGAGTATTATAAACGTAAGAGTAAACAAATATAATCAGAAAGCTCCGAACTGCTAAGCTATCGGGAGTTACACGTGTTATTGTGAGTCAACCATAAAAGATAGACATATGCTGTTTGGGGGATATTTTTTAGAAAATTTTATGTAAAACATTTCCGTAATACATGATTTCTATGTAACTTTAACCATTAAGGCTACACACGCGACGGAAGCTTAAAAAATGGAGTAACTTCTCCCGTTTTCCCAACATTTTCCTTCACTGCTCTGCTCCTATTGATTTTAGCGTGATGACAAGTATACTATAACCTGCCCAGGAGTATAAAGAATAATTGCACCAAGTTTCGTTAAAATCGGTCGAGTAGTTTTTGTTTCTATAAAGAACATACAGACAGACAGACAGACAGACAGACAGACAGACAGACAGACAAAAAATTTACTGATTGCATTTTTGGCATCAGTATCGATCACTAATCACCCCCTGATAGTTATTTTGAAAATATATTCCTTGTACAGAATTGACCTCTCTACAGATTTATTACTAGCTTCTGCCAGCGACTTCGTCCGCGTGGAATAGTTACTTTACCCCCGATTTTGAAACTCTCAGCTCGATCGGTTTAAAATTGACAAAGTTTCATACAAACGTTCATTATTTTATCCCCTTGGGGGTAGAATTAATCAAAATCCTTTCTTAGCGGATGCCTACGTCATAACATCTACCTGCATGCCAAATTTCAGCCCGATCCGACGATAAACGTAAGACTACTGCTAAGCTATCGGGAGTTACACGTGTTATTGTGATTCAACCATAAAAGATAGACATATGCTGTAGTAGGATATTTTTTAGATAATTTTATGTAAAACATTTCCGTAATACATGATTTCTATGTAACTTTAACCATTAAGGCTACACACGCGATGGAAGCTTAAAAAATGGAGTAACTTCTCCCGTTTTCCCAACATTTTCCTTCACTGCTCTGCTCCTATTGATTGTAGCGTGATGATAAGTATACTATAACCTGCCCAGGAGTATGAAGAATAATTGTACCAAGTTTCGTTAAAATCGGTCGAGTAGTTTTTGTTTCTATAAAGAACATACAGACAGACAGACAGACAGACAGACAAAAATTTTACTGATTGCATTTTTGGCACCAGTATCGATCACTAATCACCCCCTGATAGTTATTTTGAAAATATATTCCTTGTACAGAATTGACCTCTCTACAGATTTATTATAAGTATATATAGATATATAGATAAGTATACAGTGTGAAATTTTAATGGTTGTTTTCCCGAAGCGAAATGAGTTTGTATCAGTAATACAATCGATTTATATATATAAAAATATTAGACTCCATAAATGGCAGATTAACAATTGTGATAAACAAAACTCGAAAGCGACTTGAACCAACAGTAGTGCATCGCGCGATATGTAGGTACGCGGAACGCGACGCGCGTCTCATGTAGGTATCTACCTACGTTATGTCTAGTGCACTACTATTGATTCTCGCTCTTTCGAGTTTATGAACACTTTTTTAATGATTTGAAAAAAAAAAACTTTTCTTTTTTTAGTTTAACTTTGTGTTTCGATAGTACTACTGATGGGTAATCGTCCTGCCGCGGGAAAACAACCATTAAGATTTCACACTGTAAGATAGATGAGCACTGTACTAAAACAACACGCAGCCCTTCGCTACAGCACTGAATTTACTAGCAAGAGAATTTTCGTGTTTTGGGATACTTTTTGTTTTAATTGATAACTTTTCAAGCCCTTTTCAACTTTTTAGATTTTTAGAACTTGGGATGTAAAAGTTATAAGCAGTTTTATTTTTAAGGTTATGTAGGTACTAGTGTTACAAATAAGTACTCATAAACATTGTTTTGGTGATAAAATAAATGTTCTAGATTACTTGTCGCTATCTCTGTAGTGTTTTACTTACCATTAAATAGGTATATTGAGTAGTAGTCGAATCTGCTCCGTGAGATGCATTAGGAGATACCTACATAATATGTTCAGTAGCGGACTGCAACAGTTTGCTAATGATGAAGTTCTGATGGTGTCGGTGTCGAGTGTCGGTAAATAAAACAATCCTTTTTTTTTGAAAGTATGTACATGTCGGATTTGGCCCAGACATCAGAAGTAAAAGTCAGACTTGGCAATACACAATTTTATTCCAATTTAACAATCAATTATCTTAAGCCTAAATAATAAGAAAAAAATAATTAATTAATTAGTAAGGGCGGTCACGTAGGGCAGTACTGACTGTCAGGGACAGTGGTCCGTGCACCCACCGCAATAAGGACAGTACTAATTGTCAGGGACAAGAGTTCCACGTCCAATAACCGGGCAGTACTGACTGTCGAAAGACAGTGGTCCGTACACCGATCGCAATAAGGACAGTACTAATTGTCAGGGACAAGAGTTCCACGTCCAACAACCGTGCAGTACTGACTGTCGAGAGACAGTGGTCCGTGCACCAAGACGCATCCGCTGGAAATGCGTGCCGACACTGTGGATGTCGCTACGTCCCCGCTAGGGGACGTGGCGAGCGGTCACGGGGCTATGCCCCCTGGCCGCGGGTGCGCCCCTCAGCCCGTAAATGCGGGCTCGTCGTTGGGACGTTATCAAAATAACTTAGAGTTTCGGGTTAACGCCTACTAGAAAAGTGATAGCAACGTTAACCCGAGTGTATAATGTTGTGTTACTGCAGGCGTTGTCGCGCCACTGTGTACAGCGCACAGCGAACGCTTCTTCACGACACCTCGGCGGTCGGACCCCGCCAGGTGAGACCCCCAGTGACCTGGGGGAGGCCCAGCGAGGAACGACCAGCGACGGAGGTGCCGACTTGTTGACACGCCCGCGTTAATATGTAATCCCCGTCCGCCCCGCGCACAGATCGAGCCGTTTGCGGTTTGGACTGCGAGAAGGTATTATGTTTGTGTGTGAGCGGCCGTGTAGTGTGAGTACTACCGCCCAGTGCATTTGCACCGAATAGCGCTTCCACTACGCCAGTATTCGGTGCGTGAGTTCCAGCGAATGTCGAGAGATGCATGTTGTGTGTGCGTTGCGCGGCTTGCCTATATTAACTTAGAACAAGCCGCGCTTCGCCGTGCGAGTTGCGTGTGGAGTCTTATTGTTTGAGTGGGCCGCGTGTTGAGTGATGCGGCCTACTCAGGCGTCAATCCGGTGCGATGGGCCGTCAAACGTCCGCGACTAGGTCGCGCGGCAGGCGCCTCGCGTCAGGCGGGCGCGCGTGCCAGGGCGCAAGGTGCTTGACATGGGGCCAGGCTGATGCGTCGGCACGCGCGAACATTGCCTTCGCGAGGCGCTGCGCAAACTCATCCAGGCTCTCAATCCCGAGGTCACGTTGGATGACGTCGTTCCTCACCAAGTAAGGGGCGTCCACTATGGTCCGCAGCGCAAGATGTTGCTGCGCGCGGAGCATCTTACGGTTCCCCTCAGTGGTGAGGGCGAGCCATGCTGGGGCGGCGTACGTGAGTATCGGGCGTATGTACGTCTTGTACACGCCCAACTTTACGCGCACCGGGAGTCGGGACGAGAGCACAGGTTTGAGTTGATTGCGGACAGCTTTTGCCTTCGCTGCGACCGCGCGGACGTGCGTGCCCATCGTGAGTCGACGATCGATGATCACACCCAGGTACTTGGCCCGGGGCGACCACTCGATGTCGACCCCTTGGAGCTTCAGGGGGGGTGGGAGGCGCGATGAGCCTGTAACAATCGCCTGCGTCTTACCCACGTTAACCGAAAGCCGCCATTTGGCGAGCCACTCGGGGAGGAGGTCGAGCGCGCGCTGCATCTTGGACGCCGCGTGGCTTGCGTTCATTGATGTTGTGATGTACGCGGCGTCGTCTGCGTACAGCGCGAGCGTCGCTTGTGGCGTGGTGGGGATGTCGTCTGTGTAACGTGCGTAACACGCTGGCGACAGGCAGCTGCCCTGCGGCACGCCCGCCCTGATGGGCCGGGGGGCGGACAGCGCGCCGTCGACCACCACTCTGAAGCTCCTGTTGGACAGAAAAGATTGAACCACTTTCACAATGCGACGGGGCGCGTCGGACGTGGCCAGTTTGTAAATGAGGCCCTCGTGCCATACACGGTCGAAGGCCTTCTCCATGTCGAGGAATACTGCGACCGCGTGTTCCTTCTTGTTCATAGTTGCTGCCAGCTGGTGCAGTACCCTCGACAGCTGAAGCGTCGTGCTGTGTTCCTCCCGAAACCCGAATTGCTCCGGACGTGGGATGATGTGTCGCAGCAGGAGTGATTCGAACACCTTGGAGATGGTGGGCAGCAGAGTGATCGGCCGATAGCTTTCCGGCTTTAGGACGTTCTTCCCTGCCTTGGGCAGCATGATGACGCGCCCATCCTTCCATACGGCTGGGAAGGTCCCCGTGCGCAGTATCCCAGTGAACAGGCGTGCCAGGGCCGCGACCATTCGGTGCGGCAGGTGGCGCAGCGCTGTGTTTGTGATACCGTCGGCTCCGGGGGCCTTTCTCGGCTTTGTACGCCGGATGGCGCGTCTTACTGCGTCCGGCGATATGTACAGGGCGTCTTCCTCGGGAGCTATCGGCGTGGCGAAGTAGTCCCCAAGGTGTTGCTCGACTGCCGCGACGTGTGCGTGCTCGGTGGTCGGGTTCGGTTGGAACTGACGCTCCAGGTGTTCAGCGAAGACCTCCGACCGGTCCTCTGCTGTATACAAGAGCGCCCCGTCGCTGCTTTTCAGCGGGCGCACCGGGGCTGGGGTGCCAGTCAGCTGGTGGCACAGCTGGTGTGTGGATTGCCAGTCAGTCGCGGCGGCGTCAATACGTTCCTCCCAGCTCGCGGCGGCCAGTGCCTTGACCTCGGCCTTGACCTTCTCCGCGAGACGGTTGAGTTGGGTCTTCAAGGTTGGGCAGCGTAATTGCTGCCACTGCTTGCGGAGGCGCCTTTTCTCGACGACCAGTGCGCGTACCCGAGGCGGTAGGGGCGGCTGTAGCCCTCTCCCCTCCGTGGGTAGGGTGGTGGTGGCCTCTTCTAAGGCGCTTTGCACGCAAGCAGTGACGTCATTTGCGAGTGTCTCAACGTCCGCGGCGGCAGTGATCGGCCGGGTCGGCGTTGTGGTGTCAATCTTTTCTGTGAAAAGTTTCCAGTCCGTTCTTCGACGTGGCGCTAGTGGCTTCAGTCGGGTCGGCATTCCAGATAAGACGACGAGTACAGGATGATGGTCCGACTGTAACTCGTCGTCGATCACTTGCTGAGTGATCTGGCAGCTTAACCCACGGTGTACTATTATGTCGAGTATGTCCGGCATATGTGCGTGGTTGTCTGGGTAGTGGGTCGGCGTGTCTGGGCCGGACACCGTGTACCCGTGGGCTTCGGCGTCCGCGAAGAGTCGACTCCCCGCATAATTTGTGGAGTATGCGTTCCAGCCTGGGTGCTTGCAGTTTAAGTCCCCGGCGAGGATGGTAGGGTTGTTATTAGTATTTAGTACCGCCCGTATTTCCGACACGTTAATGTTGTTATCGGGCGGTCTGTACACGGCATAGATGTTTATATCCTCGCCGGCCACGTGCAGCTGTACACCCAGCGCGTACATTGTCTGCAGTGTCGTCAAGGGGAGTTCTTGATGGACGACCCTTCGCTTCACCAGCACTGCCAGACCACGATATCTGATGTTCAGTGCCGACCGTTCGTCCTTCCTGTAAGCGAGGTATCCTGGGAACCTAACCCTATCTTCGGGTCCCAGTAGCGTCTCGCTTATGAGCGCCACGTCTATGTCCTGGTCCCTCAGGAGGAGTCGAAGAGGGGCGACCTTGTTCTTCAGGCCGCGGGCGTTCCAGTGTATCACCCTCAACGGCCTAGCCATGGTATAGAGTTAATAAGGAGGCCAGTCCGTCAAGGATGACCTGCTCCACATCCTGTCCCTGTCTGATGGCCTTGATGAGGTCCATCAGGAGGCGGATAGCGCAGGTAGTAAATTCTTTGTTCCCCTCGTTCTTTGCTGTGCCGCCAAGTGTTGGTCCGCTGTTGCAGTCGGAACCAACATTAGTGGCGGCATTGTTTACTATGTTGGTGTTCGTGTTCGACGCTACGTTGCGGGGGAACTTGTTTTTGTTCTGCGTCTTGTTGGACTTGTTTGCTACCTGCGCTGAATCTTGGGCAGGTGCGGCCTGAGGGATCTTCTGTGGGGGGGGATCATCCCCCCCCTTTCCCTTTTGTGCGTTCCCTTCTTGGGTTTGGTCTTCTGTCGCCGGGGGGTTGGGTTTTCTCCCTCTCCTTCCCCTTTTCCTCTTCCTTTTCTTCTTGGAGGAGGTGCCGTCTCGGTCGGTGGGCCCGTTCGCTGCCGCCATTAAGTTTGATGCGCCCTGTACTGCATTTACTTGCGTCATCTTGGGGCGCGTCAAAGTCGGTGCTGTTATGGCGGCAGTGCCCGCCCGTCTATTCCTCTGTTCCCTCTGGAACACCGGGCAGGTCACGTGACTAGCCGGGTGTGCGCCCCCGCAGTTGATGCAGGTGGCGGGCTCATCCTTTGGGCGGGGGCAGTCTCTGGCAGCGTGACCCTCGCCGCATCGCACGCAGGCGAGCGGGCGGTGACACTGGTGCGACGAGTGCCTGAATTTCTGGCACCGGTGGCACTGGGCGGGCCCTCGTTTGCCACGCCATGTTTCGATCTTCACGCCGCGCATCAACATGAATTCGGTCGTGTCGAATATGCGGCGTACGTCTTTGGTGCGCTGCAGTATGGCGTAGAAAACGCAGCCGGGTCTTCCTTGGCGCGCCCGTATGTGGCGCACGTACTCCGGCTCGTATCCGAGCGAGCGGAGCTCCTCCTCTATCTCCTGAGGGTTGGTGTCGGCTGGCAGCCCCCTGATGGCCACCTTGAAGAGTTTCTCCGCTGGTAGCGAGTAGGCGAACCAGCTTATCCCTTCTTGTTTTTCAAGGTCGACTAAATATCTCTGTACCACCCTGTACTCGCCCTCGGACTCCGGCGAGAAGCGTACGCCAGTACCGTATGGGCGGGCGTTGGGTGGTCGACCGAGCTTGGCTGCGAGGGCGCGGAAATGATGCGCCCAGTTAGGAAGTTTCTCCACTACCAGCGGTGGGAAGCGCGGCCTCTTGTTGCCCTTTTTATTTCCCGGGGCCGCGCTAGTCGTGGCCGAGTCCGGGTTGGGGGCTGCATTAGGGTTAGGGGTAGAGTGTGCAACATCACTTACCCCTTCGTCTTGTCCGTCGTTTGCTGCCGGCGACATACTCGCACGGCCCTGCGACGAGCGCTCGTTCTGAGCGCGCGGCGAGCCGATGCGGTGTCGCTTGGCAGCTTCTTCCTCAGCGTCCGGCGACCTGGGGCGGCGCTGAGCTCGGGTTCCTCCTGACGACTGCGCAGGGAGAGCGTCGTCGTCCTCTAGGGACGCGAGCGACATGTAGGAGCCCGCGCGCGATGACTGCGTCGAGTAAGTCGCCGGCGACTCGTATCCGGCGATACGCGGCGGCGCGGGCGACGCGGGGGTGGACGGGGTTGGGGGTGTCGCGGGTGGCGCGGACACTGGTGGCGCGGTTGCCCTGTTGAGCCTCGGGTCGCGAGCGGCGCTTGCAGGTTTGGCCGCTGCGCCCGTCAGCAAGCTGCGGGGCGCGGCCGATCCGGTGCGCGGCGCGGCGGGCGCGCGCGGGGCGAGCGGGGTGGGCGAGGGCGCGGCGGTTTGCGCGTATGAGCGCGCGGTTGGTGCGTCGCGGGCTGGAGCGTCGCGGACAGGTCCCGGTCCCTGTTTTTGCACGGAGCGCGTCACCTCGGGGTGAGGGGGCGCAGGCCGGGGCCGGCTCGACGACGGCGAGGGCGTAGCGCGCGCGGGCGCCGACGCCGTCGGTGCGTCGACCACTAACCTGCGCTCCTCTTTGTGCGTGGACGAAGTGTGCGGGCGATTTCCTTGTTTGGATGGCGGCGTCGGGTCGGCGGCCGTCGCACCAGACAGCGTGGCGCCCGGCTCAGACGTCGTTCCAGACAGCGCGGCGCCGATGTTGGGCAGCGACGATGCCCGATCCAGCGGCGGACGACATTTCTTCATCTTCTCTGGCGGTGGGTCGGGGTCCCTTGCGCCTCCACGGCCCAGGGAGCCGCGGGCGTCGGGTTTCGGCATCAAGACAAGTGCTGGAGTTCGGTTTGTCCTGTGCTTCCGCAACCGTTACGGAAAAATTTTTGAATTTGAAAAATTCAAAAACCGTGGGCGCTGGTGGCTCCGCCCTGCGGCTGTGCGAACGAACTAGGCCCGATCACACAGTCGTAGGGTAGGAGGATGACGATTTTGGTTCGAGCGGGTAGGTACGCGGCGAAACTAGCAGGTCAGTGTTATCGCGCGTACGGCAACAGCTGATCCGCGTGCCGACTGAACAGCGCAGCTCCTTATAAAGGCCATTGCCAGTGGGAGGGTTAGGTTGTAATATTTTACTGAACTGGATATCAAGTCTTTTAAGCCAAATGACAGATAGAGTGAATGTTTCGTCTACGATGCGTCCAGTGCACGTTCCACTAGCGCCATGTAGTCGCCGTCTCTCGCAGCTGCTAAACAATATGGCTGCCGTCACGGCCATTCTGATAAATCACTGGTCCTCGAGTGCATTTATTCGTCTAGAATAAGAAACAACATTCGTTAATTCATATCATCATCATCGTTACATATCAAAATGGCAAATATCACTGGTCTAGGTATTTCTTTATAATAGAAAACCCCTACAGTTCAAACATGCTGGTCTAAATCGTCCCTGACTAAAGCAGGCGAGATTTCTGCAGCGCATCATAGATCGTCACCCACAACAGTAGGAGAGATCTTATTAGAAAACCACAAACATCAAAAATGCTGGTCTAAATCGTCACCCACAAAAGCAGGTGAGATTCCTGCAGCGCATCTTAGATCGTCACCCACAACAGTAGGGGAGATCTTACCACAATAATTCAAACATGCTGGTCTAAATCGACACCCACAAAAGCAGGTGAGATTCCTTCAGCGCGTCACAGATAATCATCACCCATAACATCAGCGGTGATTTTTAACATTATATTCGTAGAGATGATCATCTCCCGCAAAAGTAGAAGAGATCATACTAATTGATCATGCCAAAGATTCTATTATAGCTTCGGAATTATCTACACTTAATGTTCGAGAGCTAATAGATAAAGTTTCTTCAGAGTCATTTAAATCCCCTGCGCTCAAAGTGCTAGAGCTTACAGAAAGTGTTTCCTCTGAATCGTCTGCAGTCAAGGTACGAGAGCTTACAGTACGAGTTTCCTCTGAATCTGAGATCATATAATTATTCACAGGCACAACAGACTTACTGAAATCATCATCTGCCGTCACGGTTCGTTCATCATTATCATCATTTTCATCGCTATAGTTTTCGAAAATTTCTATATAACCTTCTTGTCCTTTAGGTACTTCCCTTAAATTTTCATGAGCAACTTTGTAAATTCTGTTAGAACCGTTAATATGTCTGAGTTCATAACGATCATTATCTAATACACTGACAATTTTGTAAGGTCCCTTAAATTTTTTATCTAACTTAGTTTGATGTCTCTCTTCGCATTTAAAAAAAAAAACAAATTCACCTACTGCAAAAGGTTTAATTCGGGCTTTTCCCTTATTAAACCGTATAGTGTCAGCTTTAGCCACTCTTTGAATATTTTCTGATGCAGATGAACGAGCCGTCTCAATATTAACTACAGTTGGTTCAGAAGAACTGGGAGTTATTTTAGCTAGATTAAGTGAGGAACCTTGAATGCCAAACATTAGTTCCAATGGTGTAAAACCTGTGGTCCTGGAACGAGTACTATTAAGAGCAAGTTGAATCTCTCCCAGTTCATCTTTCCAGGCATTATTAGAATTACATTCTATAACAGTAAGAATGTTCTTTAAAGTTCGCATGACCCTTTCAACCTGCCCGTTAGCTCTACTAGAACCGGTTGCTATTAAGTGGAGCTCTATTCTATTATCATTACAAAAGTTTTTAAATTCAGTACAGTCATAACAACGTCCTTTATCTGCAATAATGCGCTTTGGAGCACCAAATAAGTTTACAGCATTTTTAATTGCTTTTACAGCGTACGAAGAACTTAAGGCCGGAGTATATTCAAGCAGTACAAACTTTGTAAAGGCGTCTATTAAAACTGAGCAATATTCTTTTCTATCACTTTTTCCCGAAAGTTTTCCAGTTAGATCTAAATGAATTGTGTGCCAAGGGACTGGGTGTTTAGGGATTGAATGCAACTGCATTTGTTGTGCACCTGAAGGAACTTTCGAAGTTTTACAAATTACACAGCAATTAATAAACTTCTTTACATATTTAGCCATATCAGGAAACCAATAAAATTCGTAAAGTTTATCCAAGGTCTTCTCAAAACCTAAATGTTTTATTTCGTTATGAACATGGCTAATTAGGGTCCACACCAAAGAACGGGGCACAATAGGTAGCCAACTAGAAACTCCTCTACGTTCAATCTTCCTATGTAATATTCCTTGTCTTAAATCATACGTACGCGATATTTCTTCAGGTAATTGGTTATTTCGGAATTTTGCAATTATTTCAGAAAGTTCCGAATCGCGTTCTTGTTCTACAATTAACCAACCTTTATCCAATTCAAGAAAATTTACTTTACGAGGCTCAGAATAATTTGTGTTTGACAAATTACGAGACAGGAAATCTGCATGAGCCATCTTTCGACCTTCTTTGTACACGATATCAAAATCATAAGCCTGCAATATAGCCCACCAACGGTGAACTCTTGGAGTCAGGTCACGTTTTGAGTGAGAAGCTTTAAGGGAGTTACAATCGGTAAATACAGTGAATTTTCGTCCATGCAAATAGTGACGAAAATGTTCGATTGCTTTTACTACCGCAAGAGTCTCCAATTCATAAGAGTGATATCGTGTCTCTGCGTCTATGGTCTTCCTACTAAAATACGCTACTACATGGGGAGTATCATTATGTTTTTGGATTAGAATTGCACCATATCCCTCAGTACTTGCATCAGTATGGAGTTCAATGGGCAAGGAAGGATCAAAAACTTTTAAAACTGGTTCGGACGTTAAAATATGAATAATTTTTTTGTGTATCAGGTCATGCTCTGGAGTCCATTTAACATTGCCTTTGCCTTTTGTTAAGGGATACAAAGGCCGAATTATTTGAGAAAAGTTAGGAATAAACTGTCTAAAATACGTCGCTAGCCCTATAAGCTGCCTAACTTGAGTGACAGTTTTTGGAGTTGGTACGTTAATTAAGGCTTGTATTTTTTTTGGATTTGGTCTAATCTCCCCAGCTGAAACTACATACCCAAGGTACTCGGTTTGGACTTTGAGAAACGAACACTTCTTCAAATTAAACGAGAACCCCGCATTGGATAGTGTTTTAAGTAATTTATCTAAACGGTTAAGCCCCTCATCTATATCTTTTGAAATAGAAAGTACGTCATCCATGAAAACTAAAATCCTTTCATCATTCATAGGCTTTAAAGCGGTATTAATAGCCTTTTGAAAAATGGAAGGGGCGTTGCGTAAACCAAAAGGCATAGCCAAATATTCAAAATGCCCTTTTGGGGTTACAAATGCAGTTTTTTCTATGGAACTTTCATGCACAGGTAGTTGATGAAACCCGGAGGCCATATCAATACTACTAAAGTAATGGGCACCATTAAGTTTATCAATTTGGTCACCAATCAGAGGTAAAGGATAATGATTCGGGTGAGTATTACTATTCAGCTCCCTATAGTCAACACACATGCGTGTACTACCGTCCTTCTTCTCTACAAGAATGATAGGGCTAGCAAATGGAGATGAACTTTCCCTAATAATATTTGCCTTCAACAATTGATCAATTTTTTCATCAACTATCTTAGATTCCTGAGGGGATAACCTATACGGTCTCCTATGTACTACTTTATGAGGATCGATTAAATCAATTTTCAATTGTCCTGTTTTAATCTTAGTTGTAGGAAAATTTTCAATAAAATTACCTGCATATTGCGTTAATATGTTAAAAAGTTTAACTTTATCGGGTCCTGTTAAATCAGTATTAATTGAATCAATGTCAAAAATAGGTCTGGTTTTGTTACACATATTAGATTCCCTGCACCGCTTAAATGTTAAACCGTTCTCTGAAATTTCAACAAGAATATCACGAAAAAGTATATCTCTACCTAATAAAATAGCGTCGCGCAAGCAATCGTCCGGAACTACGTGAAGAGTGACGCTTATTTCGACGCCCTGAATTTTGATGTTACAAACGATTTGTTCTGTGCTACTAACGATACTCTTTCCAATACCAGTCATGTTGATAAGGTCATGCGATCTTTTTCCAATAACAAGGTGCGAAAAACTTTTCCTAATTAAAGTACACTCGGAACCGGAATCAAAAATAAAGGGAAATGTCATATCATTACATTGCACAGTACCTCTAACAATCTTCGAGCACACGTTGACTTCTTTGCTTCCAGTGGCGCCTTGTTCCTTCTTCGTATTTTCAACCCTCGTTGGACAGGTGGAGACGACGTGGCCCGGCTCTCCGCAAACGTAGCATGTGACTTGTGGCTTCTGGTTGACACGTTTATCCGTAGTTATGGAGCGACTAGGTTGCTTGTTTCTTTCGCGGCAATCAACCGCACGATGTCCAGTTCTGCCACATATGTTGCAGTTGCCACGGAAACCAAAAGTAGCACGAGGGCGTTTGACATCAGAATCATTTGCCTCGGGCAATTCTGACTTTCTTTTCAAGGATATTCCTCGCAGAACTCGAAATAGCTGTGATTTGTCATTTACCACAGTCGAGTTTAATTCACGACGTATTTTGAACATCACACTGTGATAATATGGAAATAGCAAAGCCCGTCACAGCCTTTTCAGATAATTTTGCGTCTGGAATATTTTCGATCAATTGCCAAAGACGTAAACATGCTTGAGCGGGAGTCTCATTAGAAGCAATTAAAAAGCAATTAAATGTGAGGATATTGTCAAAATGATCCTGAATAAGCATAGGGCGAGAGAACTGAGCTTTTAAAGTCTCCTGTATATCTTCCCATTGATACTGACTGGGAGTTATCTTGGTCAGTAACGTGGCTGCGCGGCCCCGAAGACAATGGGTCAGTGTCATGATTAAATCGACACCTTTTAAATTTTTGCTTTTAATCACGGTGTCTGACAGCCGACACCAGCCATCTATATCAGAATTGGGGTCGTCAGGATCAAAGGGTACCAATGCTGTGAATGGTTGTGATGGTGCATTGGAACGTGGTAATAAATCAGTTAACTTTTGAAAAAATGCTTCTAAGCTTTTAATTGAGGGTAGTGGAATATTTTCCTGCATATTTTCTGATGATAAAGTACCAGAGGTGGGCGGACAATCCGATCCCACTCCTGATGTCGGATTTGGCCCAGACATCAGAAGTAAAAGTCAGACTTGGCAATACACAATTTTATTCCAATTTAACAATCAATTATCTTAAGCCTAAATAATAAGAAAAAAATAATTAATTAATTAGTAAGGGCGGTCACGTAGGGCAGTACTGACTGTCAGGGACAGTGGTCCGTTGTTTTGCAACGTCACACCGTGCACCCACCGCAATAAGGACAGTACTAATTGTCAGGGACAAGAGTTCCACGTCCAATAACCGGGCAGTACTGACTGTCGAAAGACAGTGGTCCGTGCACCGACTGCAATAAGGACAGTACTAATTGTCAGGGACAAGAGTTCCACGTCCAATAACCGTGCAGTACTGACTGTCGAGAGACAGTGGTCCGTGCACCAAGACGCATCCGTTGGAAATGCGTGCCGACAGTTTTTTTTTTTTTTTTTTTTTTTTTGAATGGACTACTCGCAGTTCAGCACATTGAGGCTGGTTACTGCTCAACCGGGCAATCCCGTGGTTGCCTTAGATTCTAAGGCCCCCAGCCGGGGCTTAAAAACTACTTAAAAACTAAATGGCCGCTCGCTAAGGGCATCCCCTGTGGGACACGGGCCTCGGCTTAGCGGGGTCATTGAGGGGGGGCAGCAAGGGACAGGCTGGGTCTGATTGATATTATTTAGGGGATTTAACGCTAATGGCTCAGCAGCGCGGGCTGGCTCGTTAGGCAAAAGTCGGGGAGGGTTTTGACGGGGGCGTCGCGATGGACCTCGTCGGCGAGGTCGGAATACGGAACGCGTTCTGGGTTTGTTTTTCCTAAGAGTGCTGGTTTCCCTACTACTCTCTTGGGTCAGGGTGATGGGGTCATCGGGCTCGACAAGGGTATGCCGCGGTCGGCGGATCTTGCTGATCTGGGAGGGGGTGTATCGGGTGGCCGATGCGATAAGGGGGTTTTGGTGCTTTTCAGCGGACTCTATGAAACGCTTGGAAATACGTTTCATGAATTGTTTGATGGTGGGGATACGGAGGTCGACATGGAGACGCTCATTTCTAACGTACCACGGGGCTCCCGTAGCCTTTCGGAGAAAACGGTTTTGGATGACCTGCAACCTATGGATTTGGCGGGGCTTAGCGTGTGCGAAGGCTACACACGCGTAAGTCATTATTGGACGTATGCACGTGGTGAAAATGCGTAGTTGCCTTTCAGGGATAACTTGCTGCGTGCGTTCAGCATGTAATGAAGCCTACTGAGAGCGAATGCGGCACGATTGCGCACCGTCTTAATGTGCTCTCTGAAGGTAAGCTTTCGATCGAGGATCACGCCTAGATATTTAGCTTTCTCAACCCAGGGGATCGGCTTGCCAAATAACGTGATCGGACTGGGACGGGGGGGGGAAGAGACGAGTCTTGGGCTTGTAAAACAAGATCGCCTGACTCTTCTCTGGGTTGACTTCCACTCTCCATTTCCGGAACCAAGCGCCTAGTGCGTTTGCGGATCTCTGGAGGTGGCCGGCTATTGCCTTCTCGCTATTGCCGGAGCAATATATCGCCGTGTCGTCAGCGAACAGAGCTAGCTGTGTCTTAGAGCTAGTGGGAATATCGCTAGTAAATAGCGAGAACACTAGGGGGGAGAGAACACCGCCTTGGGGTACTCCGGCGCGGATGGGATGTGGGGACGAAAGTGCACCTTCGATTCGGTACTGAAAGGTGCGGTTCGACAGATAATCTCGTAAGATGAGCACGAGACGATCCGGCACACCGAGCTGGTTTAGCTTGTATATCAGCCCGTTGTTCCAGACCTTGTCGAAAGCTTTCGCTATATCGAAGAACAGGGCTCCCGTAACGAGACCGCGCTGGTATTTGGCGCTGATATGTTCAACGATACGGTAGACCTATTGGACGCAAGAGTGGTTTGATCTAAAACCAAACTGCTCATTGGGGAGGAGGCTCTTGGCTTCGACAAAATCCTTGAGACGCTTATGAATAAGCCTCTCGTAGATCTTACCTAGGACTTTGAGCAGACTGATGGGACGATAGCTGGACGGGGAGGACTTGGGTTTTCCAGGTTTGGGGATACCGATGACGGTAGCCTCTTTCCACGTCTGTGGGAACATGTTGTTGGACAGAGCGCCATTGAAGATGGCGGTCATTAACATGATCAGGGTAGCCGGGAAGAGACGAACCACTTTGTTGGTGATTCCATCGGAGCCCGGGGCTTTTCTGGGTTTGAGACGACCGATGATCTCCTTCACCTCATCAGGTGTGACGGGGGGGAGGGGATCATCGGGGTCCTCTACTGGTGGGAGGGAGGCTCTACGTTCGACTTCGGCATTCACCATATCGAGATGAGCCTTGTCTACTGGTTGGGAGCTGGGGGAGCATTGGGACTCTAGACTGTCGGCCAGGCATTCGGCTTTGTCCTCGTCATCGAAGGCGACGGTGTTGTCGGAACGCGTGAGCGGAGGCATCGAGGCAACCTCAGAGGAGCGTAGTTTCCTCTGAAGTTCCCAGAATGCCTGATGGGTAGGTCGCCCAGCAACTTATCCCAGCGACTTTCACGCAGTTCAGCGATGCTGTTACTTACTTTACGCTGTAAGTAGCGCATGTGAACCTTGTTGGCTTCGCAGGGAAAGGCGCTGTAGGCACGGACAGCCGCGTTCTTTTCAGTCACGAGCTCACGTACCTCGTCCGGGAGTCTCCAGTGGTGATCACTCACCACCGGGGACTCCTTAGAACATTCGTTCAGGACAGATTGCACGTGATCCGTGAGTGAATTGATCGCGGCTGTCGTGTCTGCGACAGACTCGATTAGGTCGGGGATCTGGTCGAGATGGGGTGACGTGGTAGCCTTCAGCTTTTCGCTTACTTGGCGCCAGTCAGTGGTCATTCGGGTGGGAGGAGGCTGGGTAGGGTCCATCGGCCCTGATCTAGGAGCAAGCTCCAGGATCACGGGTCTATGGTCCGAGTTTAACTCGTCATGCGTCTCCACAGAATGTAACCGAAGGTTGACATTTTTGAGGAGGGCGATGTCAAGTACATCGGGGGAGTGGGAAGGTGAGTGCGGGTAGTGGGTGGGATGCATTGGAGCGATGACATCGAAATTCAGGACGCTGCACAGTTCGAACACTACCTTGCCTCTCGGGTTGGTCGTGCGACTGTTCCAGGATGGATGTTTGGCGTTGAGGTCCCCCGCCAGTATGACGGAGTCGCTCAGGCCAAGAAGTTTAGTCAGGTCATCTTTCATAGCGGGAGTGTCCACGGAGTTGTTGGGTGGGACATAGGCTGAGATGATCGTAACGGGTTGGTGTCCTGTCATACCTAGCCGACAGACTGAGACCTCAAACTTTTCAAGGGAGGGAGGATCCATAGGAATGCAGTATAGGGACGATTTATAGTAAATTAGGGTACCTCCTAAGTGGCAGCGGGTCCTATCATTGCGAACCATGCGATAGTTGGCAATTTTGGGGTCCCGATGGGTAGGCTTTAGGAAGGTCTCTTGTATTAATAAGATGTCTAGGTGATGGTCGCGGAGGAACAAGGCGATCTCATCACGTTGGGCTCTAAGGCCATTGGCATTGAAAAACCCTATCCGGAGGGCTGTCGGTTTGAACCTACACGTTACTTTGGACTTATCCATTATGGGTGGGTAAGGGTTGTGTAGATTTGGACGTGGTGAACTACGTCACCGAACTCACGGAAAACTGCTGAGTGGTCACCTCTGCAGTTTTGAAGCGCCTCAGCCATGGCTAGGGCGCGGGGGGAGTAAAAAGCTTGGTATGTGACCAAAATGATGTTTTTGGACACATCACTAGCTGGAATAGTGGCGGCTTGCGATGAGGCAGGGGCAGGGGCTGGGGCTGTGGCCCGGGTTGCCTCTGTCAAGGGGGGGCGTGGGAGCGCTACGTCCATGAGGGCCGGGATGGCCTTAGTGGGCTGGGTGGTGGGGGTGACCTTAGGGGCCTCTGTGGTTTTGGGGGCAGGAGCGCTGGTCCTCAAGGCCGGAAAGTGGGCCTGGTGATTGAGAGCGCTCCATGGGCTGGGGCGTTGTGGGCTAAGGGCTACGGTAGTTTTTCCTACCAGTTGAGGACATTCCCTTTGCTGGCGATCGCTTGCGCGCTTGGCTAGCTTGGGGGCGGTGGGTTTGGGCGCTTTTGAGCAGCCACGGTACTTGGCCGTGTGGCCAGACTTGCCGCATAAGACGCAGCTGGGTGGCTCAGCGCATTGGGACGGGTCTTTGGGTCGGGTGCAGTCTGAAGTGCCGTGGTCACCCAGGCATTTCACACATCGTGCCTTTGCAAAGCAATTCCGCTGGGAGTGGCCGTACAGTTGGCAGTTGTGACACTGGCCAATGATGCCACTCCTGCGGGGCTTTTCAATGGATAGGCCTGAGAGGCCACAGATGTGGGAAATGTTGAAAATTGGGTGATGACCATCTGTTGGATCGCAGACGATCAGAATTATGTTGTATGATTCCCCACCTCGGCGGTGCATTCGGTGCACATCTGCTACGGGGATACTCTGCGACTGAAGGTCGCTGAGAATTTCAGCCGTGGGGATTTCGCGTGGGACGTTTTTGACCACCACGCGTGTCTGACGGTCCTCGGGGAGAGTAAATGAGTGGAAGGGGATTTTCCTGCCCGAGAGGAGTTTGTGCAACTCTCGGTAGTCCTTCGCGGTCGGGACAGTGACTTTGATGCCCAGCTGAACAGCTCGGGCATTGGTATAATTTATTTGCCTGGCCTTGCAGGCAGTGGAGACCTCAGTCCATTTGGCCTTGTCGTGAATGAACACGGGTGGCGGAGGTTGGACCTTTGGGGCTGAGGTTTTGGGGAATGAGGCCTCGACCGCCATCGGGCTGGCGGATCGGCTTGCCTGCTGGGAGGACCCAGCTGCCGAGGAGGGGCGGGATTGGGGAGCTGAAGACGGGGGGGAGGGGTGGGTGGGGGCGGCCTTTTTGAGGGCCTGCTCAGAGGGTGGGGACTTTTTCTTCTTCCTCTTCCCTCCGGCTACGACCTGGAAGTCGTCTTCAGAGGAAGAGGAATCAGATGACTCAGAGGGCGCGGCGATATCCATTTCCTCTGGGGAGGATGCACGGGATTCAGTGGGGCTCTGGTTCCCGGTAGCGGGTTGGGTGGTGGCGGCGCCGACTGTTGTTTTGAGGACAACAGCCGGTTTCGCGGAAGTCGTGGGGGCTGGGGCAGGGTTTTTGGTGCTGGGTACCTGTTTGGGTACCCAGTTCTTAGATGCCTGCTTTTCAGTAGGCGGCGGGGAGAGAGGGCTCTCAGGGACCTGACCTTCTTGCTGTATGCGGGCAAGTTCGCTGCCAAATTTGGCAACAAGGTCCTGATCCCTGCAGAGCACCTCTGCTATTAGTTTGCCATATTTGGCAGTGAGTTCGGGGTCCTTCAGTACTGTTTCCGTGACGAACGCTAGTATGCTAGCTTCCGTCATGGTGGAAAGTACGGGGGGGGGGGTCAGGGGGGGATTCTAGTTCCTACTGGGCATCAAGGAGAAGCGTGGTTGCAACTCCCTGAGCGTCCTACTACCTAACTCCCCGGGTGGGATATCCCGGGGATGTGTACCCTCCCTGTCGGGTGTAGACAGGGAGGTGAGTGCCTATTTTTGTGTGCCCTAAGCTTGTAAACCCACTGCCGATCTTATTGTGCAGTGGGGCCCTAGGGTCAGAAGACCGGTCCGGTGTGAAGGGGTTGAGACACCCAACCACACCGGGTGAATGCTGGAAGAGGGCGGGGTTAGACAGATGGCAGCGACTAGGGAAGCCCCCAAGGCCGCCAAAGCCCTTCCGATTTGACTTAGCCCTGAAGGGGCTTAAGCCGGTGTATCGGGTCAACACCCCTTGGCTTCGTTGGCACCGTGAGGTATCCCACCAAGGACCACGAAACTGTGGATTTTCCCAGAAGGGGCACTTTCGTTTTATTGACCCTCCGAAATAGAAACGGAGTCGTCCACTGCCTTGAAAAAGGCGGCTTCGGATAAGGGTTGTAGTCGGCGACCACAGGTGACGTCACGACTGGAGCGTGACGAAACGAACACACACGACACTGAGCACGATACGGGAGGGCAGCGGGGAGCGGCACGTCCGTCGCGGGCGGGCGTCGGGAGCGGAATGATTGATGCGTGCCGACTGAACAGCGCAGCTCCTTATAAAGGCCATTGCCAGTGGGAGGGTTAGGTTGTAATATTTTACTGAACTGGATATCAAGTCTTTTAAGCCAAATGACAGATAGAGTGAATGTTTCGTCTACGATGCGTCCAGTGCACGTTCCACTAGCGCCATGTAGTCACCGTCTCTCGCAGCTGCTAAACAATATGGCTGCCGTCATACATTTATTATATTGTACTTGACAAGCGAACGTTGTAATTAACACATTGCAAACTCGTCATTTTAATTAAAGCACTTATACACATACAGCACAGCTTAAAGCGTCCTTTCGCAAAACTAATATCAAGAGATAGAGAACGGTCTCAACGCAACGTAAAAACAGCCAGATAATTCGCTAAATTGCTCAGATGCAGTCACAAACCACAATCCAAAACAACAGCAAAGAAGCTGAACTGAAATTGACAACAACAAAAAACAAAACAGATTTTCTTTACCTGTCAATAATTAATTGCCATATGGACAAAACATTATTGATGACAAAAATCATATATTTCATTAAATCGTGAACTATTATGATTTTATACAACAAGAATGCACTCTCAGATATAATATACATATAAGTGTTCAATTATATTTAATTCTATTTCTATTTCTAAATAATTAATTATCGTTTCGATATTTGTGTTATTTTACATATGGCAAACTAACAAAAAAAAAAAAGTGCGTTCAGTCTACCTTTTTTTACGTTTATTTTTTCAAATCTTTTTATTGATATTATTCATGAATCCCAAGTTCTTAAAATGCTGCACCTACACGAAATAAGATGGTTTAATTGCCTTAATAAGTGGTACAAATTCTATAACAGAACAACAAAAAAAGTTTGTTGTACGAAATCTGCCGTTCAACTTTATGTTTTCCTTGGACCACTACTCTATAACAGACTTAATGCAAAAGCAAACATTTTTTCGCTAAATTATGCAAATTGCAAGAAAACTGTAAAGATAGCTCTTCAAAGTCTGTCCTATGAAGACACAGAGAAGTTGTTACTCGTATTAAAATAAAGATTGTTTAGTGTACTTGTTGACGCCATAAACGTCAATCTAATAATTTCCGCAAACCCGCATTTCGAAATTATAAAAAATCTCGCTAGGCTGACATTTGCCCCACCTTTTCCCCCGCACACCGCATGTCCTACCTTTTATAAAAACCACTGGCACATCCACGCCGGCCCTTTTTCCGACAAGAACCACCGCGGCGACAACTCGCCACAGCACGGGGGGCCCCCCCGGACCGTCATCCTAGCAGAACCGCTGATTCCACGTGGACCATCGCCAGAGCCAGGAGCCGCTGTATTCCGAGGTCAGTCCTATTCCACTCTTTTTCCTTCCCTGGTGATGTCAGCCCGCGAGACGCGTTAAACCGCAACCGCTTTCAAATCCACCCATATAATTTTTTTACACTAAATATAATTCTCCCATTGTTTGGTTCGCCTTCGGCCGGATTACCTAAACCGCATTTTACGTAGGCTAGGTTCTATACCTTAACTACAACCGCTAATTTATTTTACCGCTACCGCCTCTTCACTCCCGCTATCTATAGTTTCGTACTGCACGAAAATATAATATACCTAAACCGCTATTTAGTGTAAAAAAACCGCATTTTATGTAGGCTAGGTTCTATACCTTAACTACAACCGCTAATTTTATATTACCGCTACCCGCATCTTCGCTTCCGCTATCTATCGTTTCGTACTGCACGAAAATATAATAATTAGTGAACAATAGGTGTCTCGAAGTGAATCATTTGTGTTTAATCTGGAAATTCGTAATATATTTCGTTAATCAATTACGCTTCACCGCATTTTAACGCCTTTCTGCTAGGTACCGCCATCTTAGGTTTTATAAATTGCAAAAATGGAAAATATCGAAATTAAAATTCTAGAAGCCAAAAACCAAGCAATTTATGAACGTTTAACGTCGCTTTATGACACATATAAAAATGTTCCAACGTCAGGTGGACTTCGGTCCGCGGAAGCATTCATGGCAGACACTGAAATTTTATCGACAATAAGGCAAGAATTCATGGCTAACCTTGATCAAATAAACATCCTTAACCTAAAACTAGATCCCAAATATAAAATAAATTACAATACTTTAACGGCGTTCGATGGTATCTATACTCGTTTGGAACGATCGAGGTCACTTGTCGCTACAGGTGGTCAGTCCGCGCAAACTGATAACGCCGCGGCTCAAAATAAGGTTTGTTTCAAACTACCGCCTATACAGATTCCTGCGTTTGATGGTAAAATGGAAAACTGGCCCGTATTTTACGAATCATTTAACAAACAATAGCAACCTCACTGATTCTCATAGGATTCAATATTTAATAGGTAAATTGTCGGGTACCGCTTTGCATTTAACCGCAGGAATAATACCGTCAGGCGATAATTATCAAGATATTTGGAACAGTTTAGTTAATAAATACCAGGATGTAAGGGCCCTAGGTTCTCATTATATTTCAAATATGTTTAATATGAAACCAGCCACAAATAATTCTGCATCTTTAAATACATTTATTGAAAGTTTTCACGCATCTGTTTTGGCTTTAGAACAATTACAAATTCCAAATTTAAAAGATTTCATTTTATTAAACTTAGCATTAAAAAGTTAGATTCCACAACTGTGCATTTATTCGAAATGCATAAGCGCGATGTTGAGATTCCTTCTTATAAGGATCTTGTTGATTTTATTAAATCTCAAGCGAAAATACTAGACCGATCTGCGCCAACCACCTCGGCATCTAACAAAAATAATAATAATCGATCACCGCGTACAGTCCACTCATTCATTACCCGCGATAACAATAATTCTAAGTCCGCTTGTTTATTTTGCAATAAATCAGACCATTCGCAAATCTATTATTGTCCATCATTTAAATCATTAGACGCTAAATCACGTTTAGAATTTGTAAAAAATAAACGCGGTTGTGTAAACTGTCTCAGCACTACGCATACTGTTTCGCAATGTAAGTCTACCCACGTTTGTAAAATATGTAGTAAACATCATCACACTTTCTTACATTTAAATAAAAATGATTCTTCATCCGTTATTTCGTCTAATCCGTCTGATTCTCATCAGAACAGTGTCGTAAAAACGGAGTCGTCTATTCGGGTACATTTTAATGGGTGATATACCCGCTGTTCGATACGATCGTAACCCTGCGTCCTCCGCGTTCAACACCGCTACTTATTTCACAACGTGTGAAAATTACTGTTTCATTTCGTTGGATGACTCGCTTCATAAATTCTGGAGTCTCGAGGAAGTTCCCGAGAAAACTTTTTGTAGTCCATCAGAGATTGAATGTGAACAACAGTACTGTGCTTCAATATCACGTGATTCTACCGGCAGATATTGTACCGCGTTACCTTTTTGTAGGGATCCAGATTCATTAGGAGATTCCCGTTCTGTAGCGTACCGTCGTTTACTTTCGTTAGAATATTCTAGATTACGAGATCCTGCGCTTCGTGCTAGTTATAATGAAATTATTCAAGAATATTTGGATAAAAATTATTTAACGGAAATAGTTTTCAATCCGACCGTGGATCGCGATAAGGGATACTACATACCGCATCATCCTGTTGTTAGGCAAGATAAAGTGACTACTAAGGTTCGCATTGTCCTCGACGCTAGTGCAAAATGTCATAATGGCGTGTCACTTAATGACATTCTGCACACAGGGCCGAATTTGCAGGCTGACTTATTTTTATTATTATTAAAATTCCGCTTATTTCCAATCGCGATTACCGCAGATATAAAACAAATGTATCTTCAGATTGCTGTTACTAATGAGCATCAAAAATATCAGAAAATATTATTCCGCTTTAATACCGCTGAGCCTGTTCGCGAATTTCAATTTAATCGGGTTGCATTTGGGCTTAAATCTAGTCCGTTCTTAGCCATGCGTACAGTGCGCCAGTTAGCGGCAGATGAAAAGCATCGTTTCCCACGGGCTGCTGCTGTAGCTTCGCAAGAACTTTACATGGATGACCTGGCTACATCCATTCCTTCTTTGGAAGAGGCTAAGGTTCTATCCAGCGAGCTTATCGCTTTATTTAAAGCTGGTGGTTTCGATCTTACCAAGTGGGCAAGTAATTCACAAGAATTGTTATCTACCGTTCCGCAATCCAACCGCGCTTCTATAAACTTTTCAGATAAGGATAATTTGAGAATTTTAGGACTTAAATGGATACCCTCAGAGGATAACTTCACTTTTACTACATCGGATTTAGATGAGACTTGTACCAAGAGATCTATTCTCTCCGCTATCGCTCGCTTGTGGGATATACTGGGCTTTGCTGCGCCAGTGGTACTGTTTGCCAAATTACTTATAAAGGAGTTATGGGATCTTCACATCGACTGGGATGACACTCCACCACAAGCTGTCGTGTCGCGTTTTCAAAAATTTAAAGAGCAATTGCCTCTTCTTTCTTCATTAAAAATACCGCGTCACTTGGCCGTTTCTAATAACTGTATAATAAACATTGTTGGTTTCTCGGATGCGAGTATGCAAGGTTACGGCTGTGTCCTGTATTTACATGTCACTGATTCCGATGGGAACACACACGTACGTTTGGTGTGTGCTAAATCCAAGGTCGCACCTGTGAAAGTTGTCTCTTTAGCTCGTCTTGAGTTGTGTGCCGCTCTTCTTTTATCTAAACTTATAAAATTAATTAATGATACTTACCGCGCTCGCGTAGCAATCAATAATATATATGCTTTCTCCGATTCTAAAATTGCCCTCTCGTGGATTCATTCTTCCCCATATAGATGGAACATTTTTGTTAGTAATCGCGTAGCTAAATGTCAAGAAAATCTTGATTCGAAACACTTTTATCATGTTAGTGGTAAAGAAAATCCGAGTGATTGTTTGTCTAGAGGTCTTCTGCCTGAACAGTTACTATCACATGATTTATGGTGGCACGGCCCCAAATGGCTTCAATATCCCATATCAGAATGGCCTGTTACTCCGTTTACCCCTACCTCTTGTGACGAATTACCTGAATTCAAATCGTTAACACACAATACGTTCGCTTCTCTAGAATCAGATTTAATTTATACTATTTCACAGAAATTTTCATCTTGGAATAAAATCTTGCACATTTTAGTTTACATACTGCAATTTTTACGTATTATTATTCCACGCAAAGATTGTAAAAGTGTAATTACCGTTCCGGAGTTGAATAAAGCTGAAATGTACTTAATCCGTTCTGTGCAAAATCATCACTTTAAACAACTGTACACAGACATTCAAAAGGGTAATTTACGCTCGCCACTTAAACGTCTCGATCTGTTTATAGACGAAAACAACATCATTAGGATCGGAGGTAGATTATCTAATGCAAACCTTCCTTATGAAGCTAAGCATCCCGCTTTATTACCTAAACATGATAACATTACTCATATTTTAATAGATTATTTTCACCGCGTTCATTGTCATACTGGCTCCAACCTTCTGAGTTCGCTGCTGCGCCAGAAGTACTGGATACTCTCATCTAGAAGCGTCATTAGGAAAAGAGTGCACGCTTGTAACTTTTGCTTTAAAACTTCTCCTTCAAATATAAGTACAAAAATGGCCGACCTGCCTACTTGTCGCGTACAGGAATCGAAAGCTTTCGTACATACTGGTGTCGATTACGCTGGCCCAATTAAAGTAACATTATGTAGGCGGCGCGGTCAAAGAAGTCAAAAGGCTTATATATGTGTTTTTATATGCCTTGTTACCAAAGCAGTTCATATTGAACTGGTAACTGATGTATCTTCTGATACATTCATTTCCGCTTTTAAACGGTTTATATCTCGCCGTGGACCTGTGTCGTGTTTATATTCAGATAACGGAACTAATTTCGTTGGAGCAAAGGCTCAGTTACAGAACCTACTGTCTGATTGTTACCGCATTGAATGGAAAATGATTCCTCCCCGCGCTCCACACTTTGGGGGTTTATGGGAGTCCAACATAAAATCAATTAAAACCCATTTATACCGCATAATTGGTTCTCAACTTCTCACTTACGAGGAGCTTCTGACTGGGTACTCCCTTACTTCTCATAAAATTGTTTGTCCGAAAATCATTATCCATAACACGTTTGCTATAAACTACAATAACCATAATGTTCAAAACCCCGAAATTTTGGTTAGCATAATTATCTTTAGTTCTAAAAGAATTCTGTCATAATATCGAGTACTATAATAATTCAATCTCCTAATCTTAGATGCCCTAAAGTCATATGTCCTAAGTATTGTGTTGAATAATGTGTATTATTCCGAATGTTCATTTATGATAAATATTTTAATCTTAAAACATTTGCTAAAAATAGGCTTTAGTGAAAGAAACGAATCGCTGTAAATCCGACTCCACGTAGTCTTGTCTGCCCTACCCCTAGAGTGTAATTTAAAATCGCGTAGGCGCGGAGGGGCGAGGCGGCCCGCGAGTTGAGGAGCAGGTGGTTGTAACACTCGCCGCCGCGGCTGAGGTTGGCCGGCGAAGCCGGCCAGCAAGCCGAAGCTGCGGTGGTGAGCGTTAAACCCATCTGCGACGATAAACTCGCGTGGGACCGCCGGAGCCCCGCAGCGCCGGAGCCGTGACAGAAACCATGCCTGCTGCATGTTGCGTGCTTGCTTGCATGCTGCTTGCTTGTTTGCATGCTGTATGCTTGCTTGCATGCTGTATGCTTGCTTGCATGCTGCATGACTCCTTGCATGCTGCATGCTTGTTTGTATGCTGTATGCTTGCTTGCATGCTGCTTGCTTGCATGCTGCTTGCTTGCATGCTGCTTGCTTGTTTGCATGCTGTATGCTTGCTTGCATGCTGCATGACTCCTTGCATGCTGCATGCTTGCTTGCTTACAAAAACCACAAATGTTCACAATCAACTGCTTTATTAAGTACATGTATAATATATTTATTTACGTAAAATATAATGCATCATCAAATATTTTTAATTATAACAAATGAGAGAAGCTCATAGCAATGTCTTTGTTATACGTTCTAAGAATATTATTTGTTTATTTGTAATTTGAATTTAGGACTTATAACTTTTATTGAAAACGTTTTTATATATTTTGTATATTATTGATTGTAATATTTATGACAAACGGGTTTAGGACATATTATATTTAGAGATTTTAATTTTATGGCATGAGATATTAGGTGATATTAAGTTCGGGTAAGTTATCATTCGGACAAATGATGATTAGGACAAAAAAAGTTATGGCTCTTTAAATTATGGATAAAAAAGATAGGTAATACAATAGAGAACCTTCTGACTGTCCTCATTCAAATTGAGGCAGTTCTGAATTCGCGACCACTCTGTCTTTTATCTGAGGAGCCGTATCCAGAACCTCTTACACCCGCTCATTTCATTATGGCCTCACCTTTAACTTCACTGCCTGTCGAGAATGTTCCCGATGTGGCGAAGTCCCTTAATTGTCGGAAACAATTATTAGACCAGATGGTGTGTAGCTACTGGAAGAGATGGCGTTCCGAATATCTTCACAGTCTTCAGGTTAGACAGAAATGGTTAACTCAAGTAGACAATATAAAGATCGGTACAGTAGTTATTATTCATCAAGACGATATTCCCCCGCTACGTTGGCCAATGGGCATAATTACTGAAGTATATCCCGGCAGAGACGGCAATATTCGCGTCGCGCTAGTTAAAACTGCTACCGGGCACCTCAAAAGACCTATTGTAAAATTGTGTCCATTACCATCCCAATAACTTCTTATACAAACATAACCTCCAATTGCTTCTTTAACTTTAGTTAATAATTTATTTTACTTTAACATTATATACTCGTTTACTTTTGCTTTGAGAACACTGCGTATTCTCAAGGCAGCGGAGCATGTTGACGCCATAAACGTCAATCTAATAATTTCCGCAAACCCGCATTTCGAAATTATAAAAAAAATCTCGCTAGGCTGACATTTGCCCCACCTTTTCCCCCGCACACCGCATGTCCTACCTTGTATAAAAACCACTGGCACATCCACGCCCTTTTTCCGACAAGAACCACCGCGGCGACAACTCGCCACAGCACGGGGGGCCCCCCCGGACCGTCATCCTAGCAGAACCGCTGATTCCACGTGGACCATCGCCAGAGCCAGGAGCCGCTGTATTCCGAGGTCAGTCCTATTCCACTCTTTTTCCTTCCCTGGTGATGTCAGCCCGCGAGACGCGTTAAACCGCCGCTTTCAAATCCACCCATATAATTTTTTTACACTAAATATAATTCTCCCAGTACTATTTATTTATTTTTAATTAGTTAGCTTAAGTAATGTATCTACTTAGATTTTAGGAGGTAAGATTCTTTTACTACACTTTATTTAAATACCTAACTTTCATTATAATATATGTATTCTTAGATATTTCCCCTTCCGACCTACCCGGTCCGAGTGGGAGGGTATAAAAAGGCATGGCGCGCTGCAAACGGGCTTTTTTGCCAGATCACCCAACAGGTGATAGACGACGAGATGGGCTCGGACCATCATCCCGTGCTCGTCGTCCTATCGGGAATGCCGACCCGACTGAAGCCACCAGCGCCACGTCGCATCATAAACTGGGACATATTCACAGAAAAGATTGCGATCACTACGCCCACTCGACCTATTACTGCCGCCGCGGACGTTGACTCGTTAGCCAACGACATCACTGCTTGCGTACAATGCGCCTTGGAAGAGGCCACCACTATCCCACCCACGGAGGGGAGAGGGCTACAGCCGCCCCTACCGCCACGGGTACGTGCACTGGTTGCCGAGAAGAGGCGCCTACGCAAGCAGTGGCAACAACTACGCTGTCCCACTTTGAAAACGCAGCTCAACCGTCTCGCGGAGAAGGTCAAGGTCGAGGTCAAAGCACTGGCCGCCGCGAGCTGGGAGGAACGACTAGACGCCGCAGCGACCGACTGGCAGTCGACCCACCAGCTGTGCCATCAGCTGACCGGTACCCCAGCCCCGGTGCGCCCGCTAAGAGGCAGCGACGGGGTGCTCATTTACACGGCAGAGGACCGGTCGGAGGTCTTTGCTGAACACCTGGAGCGTCAGTTCCAGCCGAACCCGACCGCCGAGCACGCACACGTCGCGGCAGTCGAGCAACACCTTGGGGACTACTTCGCCACGCCGATAGCTCCTGAGGAGGACGCCTTGTTTATCTCGCCGGAGGCAGTTAGACGCGCCATCTGGCGGACGAAGCCAAGAAAGGCCCCCGGTGCCGACGGCATTACCAACACAGCGCTGCGCCACCTGCCGCCCCGTATGGTCGCGGCGCTGGCGCGCCTGTTTACGGGAGTGCTGCGCACGGGGGTTTTCCCGGCCATCTGGAAGGAGGGGCGCGTCATTATGCTGCCCAAGGCGGGAAAGAACATCCTGAAGCCTGAGAGCTATCGGCCGATCACCCTGCTGCCCACCATCTCCAAGGTGTTCGAGGCGCTCCTGCTGCGACACTTGACGTCTCACATCGTCCCGCGCCCGGAACAATTCGGTTTCCGGGCGGAACATAGTACGACGCTCCAGCTGTCGAGGGTACTGCACCTGCTGTCATCGTCGATGAACAAGAAGGAGTACGCGGTCGCAGTATTCCTCGACATGGAAAAGGCCTTCGACCGAGTATGGCACGACGGCTTATTATATAAGCTGGCCACATCGGACGCACCCCGTCGCGTGGTAAGAGTGATTCAATCTTTTCTGTCCCACAGAAGCTTCAGAGTGGTGGTCGACGGCGCGCTGTCCGCCCCCCGCCCCGTTAGGGCGGGCGTGCCGCAGGGCAGCTGCCTGTCGCCGGCGTGTTACTCACGTTACACCGACGACATCCCCACCACGCCACAGTCGACGCTCGCGCTGTACGCAGACGACGCCGCGTACATCACCACCTCCATGAACGCCAGGCACGCGGCGTCCAAGATGCAGCGCGTGCTCGACCTCCTCCCAGACTGGCTCGCCAAATGGCGGCTTTCGGTTAACGTGGGTAAGACGCAGGCGATTGTTACAGGCTCATCGCGCCTCCCACCACCTCTGAAGCTGCAAGGAGTCGACGTCGATTGGGCGCCCCAGGCCAAGTACCTGGGTGTGACCATCGACCGCCGACTCACGATGGGCTCGCACGTCCGCGCGGTCGTCGCGCAGGCAAAAGCTGTCCGCAACAAGCTCAGACCGGTGCTCTCGTCCCAACTCCCGGTGCGCGTCAAGTTGGGCGTGTACAAACTGTACATACGCCCAATACTGACGTACGCCGCCCCCGCATGGCTCGCCCTCACCATTGAGGGGAACCGGAAGAAGCTCCGCGCGCAACAACACCTTGCGCTGCGGACCATACTCGACGCCCCTTACTTGGTGAGGAACGACGTCATCCAGCGAGATCTTGGGATTGAGAGCCTGGATGAGTTTGCGCAGCGCCTCGCGAAGGCAATGTTCGCGCGTGCCGACGCATCAGCTTGGCCCCACGTCAAGCACCTTGCGCCCTGGCACGCGCGCCCGCCTGACGCGAGGCGCCTGCCCCGCGACCTGATCGCGGACGTTTGACGGCCCATCGCACCGGTTATGACGCCTGAGTGAGTCGCATTCACGTAACACGCGGCTCACTCAAACAATAAGACTCCACACACAACGCACATCGCGAAGCGCGGCTCGTTCTAAGTTAATATAGGCGAGTTGCGCAACGCTCACACAATAAGCATTTCTCGATATTCGCTCGAACTCACGCACCGAATATTGGCGTAGTGGAAGCGCTATTCGGTGCAAATGCACTGGGCGGTAGTACTCACACTGCACGGCCGCTCACACACAAACATAATTACCTTCTCGCAGTCCAAACCGCAAACGGCTCGATCTGTGCGCGGGGCGGACGGGGATTACATATTACTGCGGGCGTGTCAACAAAGTCGGCACCTCTGTCGCTGGTCGTTCCTCGCTGGGCCTCCCTCAGGCAACTGGGGGTCTCACCTGGCGGGGTCCGACCGCCGAGGTGTCGTGAAAAAGCGTTCGCTGTGCGCTGTACACAGTGGCGCGACAACGCCTGCAGTAACACAACAATAGACACTCGGGTTAACGTTGCTATCACTTTTTCAGTAGGCGTTAACCCGAAACTTTACGTTATTGATGTAACACCACAATGACGAGCCCATATTAATGGGCTGAGGGGTGCCCCCGCGGGCAGGGGGCGAAGCTCCGTGACCGCTCGCCGCGTCCTCTAGCGGGGACGTAGCGACTTCCAAAGAAACGGGCTTTTTATCTGCTTGGCTTTTGGACGCAACGGACGTATTTTAAGGACGTTATAGTGTTGATTTAGGTCGGGTTATATAATTTCTATTTACTTATGTACATGTTGTAGTTTAAAAATAATTTGTAAGAAATATAACTTTCTACGTTATTTAGTGAATTGTTTTTTTTAATATACCTGGCTACTGGTCGCTAAGATCAGAAGAGGGATTGCCACGCGTTCTAGACCGTTTGCTATCTATTTTAATACTCAGTGAAGGTGTTAAAGTGAAGTGTTGTGATTTTATGTGCAAACTTCTCAACCGTAAGTACCTAAGTTCTGTTTCTTACAAAATGTTAAGACGATCACCTCAGCCTGGAGGACGTAGATACTCTCGTGAGCGACAATCTGGTGACGGTTGTACGTAATACGCCGCCAATTGCCGTTCAACACCGTCGAAACAGTCCAATAGGCCGTAGAGATAGATCGTCTAGGCGTCGTGTCGTAGTAACTCGCGTAAGTCACATATAGCGAATATGTCATATGTCATATATGACTCGCTGTCATGGATATCGCGAAGAATCTTATGACCGCCGTGACAACTCGCGCGGTGTAGCCCTTGATCGAATCATGACGAGGTTAGATATAATTGAGCGTAGATTGCCAACACCATCTAGCAGTGATAGTCCGTTGCATCCAACTAGCGAAAGCCGGTTATTGTCCTTCCTCCCGGTCGTACCTAACTAACGAGGTTACCTTAGAAAATAACTTGCGTGTGACAGATGTGCATAGCGAGGATAGAGAAGTAGCGAATAGTATTGTTGGGACCTTAAACGCGCTCCTAAAATCAAAGTCTCATAACTTCTACATATCACCATTTGATCCAAGTGTCCACGATTTTGATTTTTGGTGCACTGAGGTCGACCGTGGCCGACTGATAAATAATTGGGATGACCGCAAATGCCTAGGACGGATAGGTTCTTATTTGCGTGGTGATGCGAAATC
Source organism: Hecatera dysodea (assembly GCA_905332915.2). NCBI lineage: Eukaryota > Metazoa > Arthropoda > Insecta > Lepidoptera > Noctuidae > Hecatera > Hecatera dysodea. The sequence continues at coordinate 8,777,122 of HG995306.1, read as the reverse complement.
ATGGTTAAATGACTGGGTGACAAGTTATAGATCCTGGAGTCATTTCAAGGTTGAATTTAGATCTCTTTGTCCCCGTAATATCGATTGCGCATCTATACTGTACGAGATAATGTGTACGAACTCGAACAAATACCTAACTTATGCAGAATACGGACGTAAATCGTTACTGCGTCTCAATATAGTTCAAGGTTTATCCGATGAGTTAAAATCCGCCATAGTAATTAGAGGTATCAGCGATCCCCAAGTTAAGGCTGCGGCAACCAACGCTAAACTAGGATGTAAAGATCTTGCGGAATTACTATCAGTCTATGTCAAACCCAAACATGACAATAATACTGTTCGTGATCGTGCCTCTTCTTATAACTCATCTAACCAACGTAAAAGCGAGGCGCCTAAGTCAGACAACAGCAATGTCACTTGTCATATTTGTGGCAAAACGGGTCATGAGAAATGGTATTGTCCCAATAAATCCATTCAACGCTGTAGCTTTTGCAAACGAAGTGTGCATTCAATCGATTCATGTTTCCAAAAACAGCGTTCTGAGAGTAATGATAAGAAAACGAATGAGGTAAATTTTTGCTCAGAATTGACCCCAAAAAAATACCTTTACACAGAAGGTGCCCGTTGATGTGTTCATTTGACAGCGGCTCTGATATTTCTTTAATTTAAAAAAAGTGCACTTTTCTAGATGTAGATATTGATTACCTAGGGCGACTGATTGGACATGGTCAGGTACGGCCGAGTCCAGGTAAAGTAGATGCACTTGTACGGTCTCCAAAACCTACAATCGTAATGAACTGGTTTAAGCGATATTTGACCCCCGGTTGCTTACGGAGCTTCACACAGACGCTAGTGCTGTTGGATTTGGTGCTATTTTACTCCAAGAGCATAGCGGTGGGAGGAAGAGGAAGAGGAGGTTGTTGGGTATTTTAGTAGGTCCACTCGGGGCGCGGAATCACGGTACCACAGTCACGAATTGGAAACGTTAGCTGTTGTACGTGTGCTCCAGCATCTTCGACATCTAATTGGTATTCACTTTAGGATGGTGACTGATTGCAATTCTTTAAAGTTAACGAAGCGAAAAAGGACTTGTTGCCCCGGGTCGCGCGCTGGTGGGTTTACTTACAAGATTTTACCTTCAATCTTGACTATCGGAAGGGTTCATTAATGCAACACGCGGATTTTTTAAGCCGCAACCCTCCTCCTCTTACCGATAATGTCTCCCATATCCGAAGTCCAAACAGCTGGGCAAAGGTTGCTCAAACCGCTGACGTAGAGACTCCGGAATTGGTGTCTAAATTGAGAGAAGGGCAATTAGATCATGTGTGACTTATTGTTTTACAAATTTACACCTACTGGAGAAGAACCACGACTTTTGTGCTTCATCCCGAAGGCTCATAGGCTCAGTCTGTTAAGGGTTTTTCACGATGACCATGATTATATTGGTACTGACCGAACTACTGACCTAATTTTACGACATTTCTGGTTTCCGGGCATACGGCAATTCGTCAGGATGTATATAAGTCATTGCTTTATATGTCTGGCACATAAAAGGGTTCCTAGGGCTCCTTCTCAGCCAATCGAGTCCTGGTCTAAGCCTGAAATCCCTTTTTCTGTTGTACATACCGATGTTCCAAGTATTGTTTACTGTATTCTTTATATAGACAAGACGCTGATGAGTTAAAGTGTGTACTTGGTATCCCATCCATGATAGTGTGACCGTGGTAGGATGTTCGACAGTAGGGCTTTTCAAAATTGGGTCACTGAGTTGGGATCTTCGATACACTTTATTACGCCGGGTATGCATCGCGAGAACGGTCAAGTGGAAAGATGCTGTCGAACCGTTCTTAACATGCTGAGGATCGAGGTCGGCAAAAAAGCCTCGCAATGGTCCGATGTGCTCTGGAAGGTGCAGCTGACCCTCAACATTTGCAGACAAGCCACCACCCAGACTTCACCACTACAGCTGCTGGTGGGCGTAGACGCAGCTACCCACGTCATCAGATCCTTGGTGCGAGACGTTGCACTCGAAAACTCGCATCCTATTCAGCATTATCAGGATGCTTATGTAAACAAAGATCGAAGGCAGCCACGTACGTTTGCTGTTGGTGACTTCGTGTTTGTAAGCAAAGTTGCTCAGTCTACCGGAAAACTAGACTCTGCGCGGCCCATATAAGGTTGTCAGAGTGCTGACACACAACCGTTATGAGCTAGAGTTACTAGCTGGGTCTTATGGCAAAGACTCAAGCCGCCGCAGAACATATGATGTTATGGCGTGGCGAGTGGACGCCGGATACGTGCTCAGTTCTCTTTGAGAATGATGAGCCACTTGCTATGAGCATGCTAACGTTTGGGCCTCTGCTCTGTTCCGCGGTCATAGTGGAGACATGCAGAACTTTTGGGCCTCTGTCTCAATGACGCGATGTGTCACAAATGCATAGTAAGCATAACATTTGGGCCTCTACTATGTATTCGTGAAAACGACAAGCGAACGTTTGGGCCTCTGTCAATAACAATGTATGGCAGGTGATAGACATCCGGATTCTATCATTGGCGATGCATTGAATCTCTTGGGTTTGAAGCCGTTTCAATTTGTGACCTTTGTTGCTGGTGCTTGAGTGCACGCTTGCGCCTGAAACACTGGTCAAATTTGTGAACTCCAACTTTTGAGACTACTTTGGGTTGAATAAGCTTCAAACAATAGTAGTCATGTTATTTAATTACTCATGTCCTCTTATGTATTTTCAGATAATGATGATGATCAAAATAATGATGATGGCCAAGCTGTGAGAGATTGATCTGATGGGAATGATACTGCGGTCGAGGACGTCACGCTATCAGGAACGGCCGTCTTAGATATTTCCCCTTCCGACCTACCCGGTCCGAGTGGGAGGGTATAAAAAGGCATGGCGCGCTGCAAACGGGCTTTTTATCTGCTTGGCTTTTGGACGCAACGGACGTATTTTAAGGACGTTATAGTGTTGATTTAGGTCGGGTTATATAATTTCTATTTACTTATGTACATGTTGTAGTTTAAAAATAATTTGTAAGAAATATAACTTTCTACGTTATTTAGTGAATTGTTTTTTTTAATATACCTGGCTACTGGTCGCTAAGAGTATAATTACAGTGATTATTTCTTAATGGTTTTACCTACTATCGCCTGAAACACAGGATATCCTAGTTCAGGCAAATAACACTAGTGTACTTGATGTTAGATTTAAGCAAAACTGTATTTACTGTTTTCCATGGAAAATTGAATAAAAAATTATTATTATTATAAAATTATTATTATCATTAGAGTAATAAAAACAATTGGTACATTTAGAAGACGTTTACGGCAGTTTTTAATAGACATGCAACGGAAACTAGACTTGACGCTATTAAACGTTTCATTGATATAATGTCCAGCCTATTCGCAATTGAAAGTGTTGTGTGTGTGTGTGTGTATGTGTCGGTTTGTGAAATAGCACAAAAATATAATGAAAGTTTATACATAGCTACAACATACGGGTGGTTAACATTCCTTAATATGCACCGCTGCCTCAGATGGCTACTTCGTGTCCAGGTGATCGCAGCCGCGGGTTGATGTGGCGTTTCATCCTCGAAACTTGTTTTACTTTGGGGATGGGAGGCCTTTTTTTTTTTTTTCTGGATGGGAAATCATCAAATGACTTCTCCCGCTCTGGGCGGAGCGGAAGGGAGTGTCAGACTCTTACTGACTAAAACCCACCCGTGATCCTTCTTGTGCCCTTTGCGTTCCAGGGCCGCGGTGACTCTTTCGAACAAATTCCGCAACCCTAGCAGGCACTGACCCTATGGGGCCCCGTCTTCTTTGCTGACGGCTCTTTGAGGCGCGCGCGGGACACGACGCGCCGTCGACTCGGGCCTGGTTGCTATCGGACGGCGAGCCACCCATTGCTCGCCATCCGCAGGCCCGCACCTACGGTGGCCGGGAATCGCCCTGCGTTTCCCGACGCCCGGGGCGTCTTCTTCTGTTGCGGCGGCTGGGGCGTGAGGTTTCCCTCTCACGCACGCGTTCCGCCTCCTCCTTCGCTAGCATTACTGCTTCGCAGAAGGAGGCGACCGCTTCCCATGCCTCCTCGCTCCGGACCATGGCTTGAACCAGGGCCGGACGCGAGAGATCGCCGCCGCCGATCGCCTCGACGAGGACACGGCGGTGCTCCGCCCAAGCAGGGCAGACCTCTACTGTATGCTCCACCGTGTCCTCCGGACGATCCGCACAGTGTTGACACCCGGACGAGTCCTCCCGCTGGATCCGACACAGGTACCTCCCGAAACAGCCGTGTCCGGTGAGCACCTGCGTCAGGCGGAAGGTTAGGACGCCGTGACGTCTCTCTAGCCACGCCTCAAAGAGGGGACTTATCGCCACAATAGTGGCGTGCCCAGCACTGGGTTGCGATAGTCGCTGTCTCCAAACCTCCGTGAGATCCCGCCGGAGTTCCGTCCGCTGCGCAACAATTTGCCGCGGCAGCAGAGTTTCACCCCGGCTTAGCGCCTCCACGCGCAACGCGTAAACGTGCGCGAGGGCTCTCGCCTCCAGATCCCACGGCAGCAATCCGGCAAGGAGATTCGCCGCCTCGCCAGAGACCGTGCGGTATCCCCGGACTAGCCGAATGGCCATGACCCTCTGGGCCGAGACCAGGTGGCGTTTAGCGGGGTATGTCGGAATGAAACGACCTATAATGTTCTAGACGTGTACTTGGGCTAACCAACAGTGCGCAGTACGTTTTACAATATTTTGGAATATGAATATTAGACGAGACGGCGGAGTACAAAGCCAGGACGTGGATTTAGCGCGGTCGCGAGAAAGTGGTAGCAGGTGTCCTTGATCGTGTTCGGGAGCGCACTGGCGCAGACGCCGGCCGACTGCGAGCTGCTCTGCTTCCTCTTGCCCCACGCCGCCGTCTTCACACCGCTGGCGCCTGGACCGGTTCGGAGTGTAGTGTTGGGCATCGCACGCTCTAGTGATGTGCCACGCCACACCACCCCCCTGGGAGAATCAAAGTCCGGCCTGGAAATAATTAGGGAAATTAACATGACGACCCGAACGTATAATTCTAACCGGTGGGTCGTCGGTCTGTTTGCAAATCTTTGCTTCCTTTCTCTCATCAGCCGTTATGTAGGCTGGCTTCACTCTGTCGATGGAAACAGTGACGGGTCCTCTATTTAACAGTATAGTGATTGTTTTGTCTGACCTTGCTGTGACTTTATGTGGGCCTGTGTATGGTGCCTCTAGGGATCCACGAAGGGCATCTTTGCGTAGGAAAACGTACTCTGAGGCTTTGAGGTCTTTGTGAATGAAAGTTGCCTTTGTTCCATGCCTAGATGCAGGTGTAGGTCTGATGCGAGAGATGTGTTGTCTCAAGTCATGTACAAAGTCTGCTGGTGGTATTCGTGTGTCAGGTTTAGAATGAAAGAACTCACCAGGCATCCTCAAGGTCTCACCATACACTAGTTCAGCGGCCGAGCACTGCAGGTCTTCTTTCCAAGACGCCCTCATGCCAAGTAAGACGCTGGGTAGCACGTCAGACCAGCAGGGAGTGTTATGTGACATGATGGCGGCTTTCAGAGTTCGGTGTAGTCTCTCCACCATACCATTGGCCTGCGGGTGGTAAGCCGTCGTGTGCCGCAGTTGAGCCCCACACAGCTCGCTCAGCGCCTTGAAAATCTGTGAAGTGAATTGACGCCCTTGATCAGTTGTTATCGTTTCCGGACAGCCGAACCGAGTAATCCACGTCTCGTAGAATGCTTTGGCGACAGTCTCAGCAGTGATATTTTCAAGCGGAGTAGCTTCAGGCCACCTGGTGTACCTGTCAATAGCCGTTAAGCAATATTTGTAGCCTGCTGAAGGTGGGAGTGGTCCCACTAAATCGATGTGGACATGAGAAAACCTAGTACCGTTCTGATTAAATGTCCCAAGTGGTGCAGATGTATGGCGGTGGACTTTGCTGCGTTGGCAGTCCTCGCAGGTTCGAACCCAGGTACGGCAGTCTTTCCGCACGGAGGGCCAGACGAACCTCTCAGTGACCAGTTTTGTTGTGGCGGTTGCCCCAGGATGGCTCAAACCGTGTAGCTGATCAAAAATGGTTTTTCGAAGATCTCTAGTGACAAAAGGTCGTGGCTTGGTTTGTGTGACGTCACAAAAAAGTTTTAATTTCGTACCTGGGATCGGAACCAGTTGTAGGTTCAAAGAAGTACTGCCTGATAAAAGGCTCTTCAGCTCGGGGTCCCTCTTCTGTGCTTGCACCAGCATAGACAGATCAAGCGTAGTGATGGCCTCAATTCTGGAGAGGGTATCGGCAGTCAGGTTGTCTTGACCCGAGATGTGCCGGATATCCGTTGTGAATTGTGAAATAAAATCTAGATAATTAAATTGGCGGGGAGTGCACTTACGATCTTTCTGCTGATAAGCGTATGTGATGGGCTTGTGATCTGTAAAAATAACAAAATGTCGGCCTTCAAGCATGTGTTTAAAATGTTTTACACTTTCATAGATCGCGAGCAATTCCCTGTCGTAAGCGCTGTACTTAATATCTGTTTTGGATAGTTTTTGCGAGAAGAAAGCGAGTGGTTGCCATTCACCATTAATTTCTTGCTGCAAGACAGCACCTATAGCGATGTTAGAAGCATCAGTAGTCAAAGCGAGTGGTGCATCGTGAGCTGGGTGCGAAAGCAGAGTTGCGTTGCATAGTTGGGTTTTGCAATTCTCGAACGCAGTAGCTTGCTCTGCGGTCCAGGTCAGGGCTGTTGAGCCTTTAACTTGTGGACCAGACAACATGTCGTGCAGAGGCGCTTGTGTTTCAGCGGCATGCGGTAAGAAACGCCTGTAAAAGTTAATCATGCCTAAAAAACGTCGTAGGCCTTTCGCAGTTTTTGGAAGCGGGATATCTTGGATCGCTTTGATCTTGTCGATCGGAGGGCGTGCACCTTTGGCAGAAACGATGTATCCAAGGAATTTGACCTCCTCTTGTCCAAAAGAACACTTACTTTCGTTCAAAAGTATACCATATTGGCTTAGACGTTCAAAAAGTATTTCCAGGTGTTCCAGGTGTTCTGCTCTGCTCCTGGAGTAGACCAGAATATCATCAATATACGAGAAACAGAAGTCTAGACCTCTCAGCACCTCATCCAGGAATCGCTGGAAAGTTTGAGCTGCATTCCTTAAACCAAATGACATATAAGGGAACTCGAACAGGCCGAAAGGAGTCGTAATCGCGGTTTTCTGAATATCATCTTGAAAAACCGGTATTTGATTATAGGCCTTGACTAAATCCAGAGTAGAATATATGGAACTACCCTCTAACATCAAGGAATAATCTTCTATGTGTCTGATGGGGTACCGATCTGGAATCGTGCGAGCATTCAGCGCTCGGTAGTCCCCGCATGGTCGCCATCCATCTTTTTTTGGAGCCAGGTGCAGCGCCGATGCCCACGGAGAATCTGACCTACGAGCAGTACCTTCTTTTATCATCTCTTCAAATTGTTTCTTGGCTACCTTCAAACGATCCGGCGCGAGTCGACGCGGCCTACAGAAAACGGGCGATCCAGGTGTAGTGTGGATATAATGTACGGTTGTATGTTTTACCTCTTTACTGATGCCAGCTGGTTTTGTCAAGGTTGGGTACCGTGAGAGCAATCTGTGGTATTCCGTGGTGCCGGAGATAGCCTTGATGCTGTGGCATTCGACCGTCGTTGGTACCCCAGGTGACGAGAGTTCAGTCACCCCGTCCAGTAACCGCTTATTTCTGCAATCAACGAGTAAGTTATAGAATGACATAAAGTCGGCGCCTATTATTGGCTTGTCCACGTCAGCTACCACGAAATTCCAGGCAAAGTCGCGGCGGAGTCCCAGGTCCAGGTGCAACTTTAAACAGCCATACGTTCGTATGATAGTGCCATTCGCGGCGACTAAACGGTAGTTAGTGGGCTTAGCTTGCGATTTCAGGAATTTCCTTGGTAATACACAAAGATCGGATCCGGTATCTATTAAGAATTGAACCTTGGTTTTCCTGTCTGAAACATATAGGCGGCTGTTGGTTTGTAGACAGTCAGACGCCGCTTCTATTGACTGTCGGGAGCATTTCCCGCCTTAAAACCGCATGGCGCGACGCATTTGCGCGCTTTATGGCCAAAATTATCATGGTACACATACCTGGAGTCCGACTCTGTGAGTATGGTCTGCGGCTCCGGGAACGGTTTCTAAAATTGTTACCACCTCTTTGTTGCGAGCGACCACGTGTTTTCTGCTGCCCCATGGTTAGTTGCGCTAATTGTTGCATGACGCCATTTTGTAAGCGCGCCATGACGTGTTCTTCCACCTTCTGTAACATGTCATCGTTATTACTGTTTGAATTTGAAACGTTGCTCTTACTTGTGCTAGCTACTTGGTGCGTGCCTATTGACATCACCTCGCAAATTTTATCGGCCATATCGGCTGCTTCATCTAAGCTTAAACTCCTCTGAGCGGCTAAAATTGCCTTAACTTGTGTAGGTAGGCGGCCCGACCATACGCTAAATAAAAATTCATCCTGTACGTCCGAACCGGCGAGTAACCGGAGTGCTCGTAAAAATTGGGAGGGGTTACGGTCGCCTAGTTCTTCTAAATAAAGCGCTTGCTGTATGCCCTGATCCCGGGAAATGGATAGCCGCTTAATTAATTCTGCTTTTACCTTGTCATACTTCCCGGTAGCGGGTGGATGCAGGATGACGTCACGTACCTCCTTGGCGTAGTTAAGTTCAAGGTGCTGTATTACCATGTGGAATTTTGTGCTGTCCGTTTTTATCCCGGAAGTCTCGAACTGGGCTTCGACCTGCGAAAACCACACCTCTGGGTCATCGGCCCAAAATGGCGGTAGCTTGACGGTGACGCGGTCGACGGACGTCGCGGCGCAATCTTTATATTCCTCCTCGGACATAATGTGTTAAACGAAGTGGCGCGGTCGGTTAATGCTATTTATTCCTAATCGCCTACTAAACGTCGCGGGTCACCACTTTAGCGGGGTATGTCGGAATGAAACGACCTATAATGTTCTAGACGTGTACTTGGGCTAACCAACAGTGCGCAGTACGTTTTACAATATTTTGGAATATGAATATTAGACGAGACGGCGGAGTACAAAGCCAGGACGTGGATTTAGCGCGGTCGCGAGAAAGTGGTAGCAGGTGTCCTTGATCGTGTTCGGGAGCGCACTGGCGCAGACGCCGGCCGACTGCGAGCTGCTCTGCTTCCTCTCGCCCCACGCCGCCGTCTTCACACCGCTGGCGCCTGGACCGGTTCGGAGTGTAGTGTTGGGCATCGCACGCTCTAGTGATATGCCACGCCACAGGCGTGCTGGCAGTCGCCTTAGCGACAGCGCCCACACTGGGGCCCCGTAAAGGGCCATGGACCGCACGATCCCCGCGTACAGCCTCCGGCAGGAGGCGTTTGGACCCCCTAGATTGGGCAAGAGCCGCTTGAAGGCAGCCCCGGCCCGCCCCAGTTTGGGGGCCAAACGTCGGAAATGCTCCGCGAAGTTCCACCGGCTGTCGAGGACAAGGCCCAGGTACCTCATCGTTGACCCGACGCCGATGTGAACCCCTCCTACCGTTAGCTGGGGTCCCGGTGGTGGCCGGTTCCGAGAGCCATGAAAGCACATGGCCTCGGACTTGTGCAGGGCCACCTCGAGACCCAGTTGCCGGATTCTGTCAACGACTATCGCAACCCCGCGTGTCATCAACTCAGCCGCCGCCTGGTGCGACCCCCCTTGCGCCAGAACCAGCGTGTCGTCAGCGTAGCAGACTACGCTGACGCCGCGAGGGAGGTCGGCGCGCAGCACCCAGTCGTAGCCGATGTTCCACAGGGGCGGCCCCAGAACCGAACCCTGTGGAACACCGCACGACATCTCTCGCCGGTTCCACTCTCCCCGGTGACCGGGGTAGATGACGGCTCTGTCCGTCAGGTAGTCCTCAACCACGCGACGGAGGTAGTTTGGCACCCGGTGATACCGGAGTGCCTCCCTGATGCAACTCCAGGGCAGGGAATTAAAGGCGTTGGCGATGTCAAGGGACACCGCCACGACCACCCCACCCCGGGAAATCGCCTCCCCCGTCGTGAGGGCTCTCACGCGCATGATGGCGTCCACCGTCGAACGCCCTGTGCGGAAACCAAACTGATTCTCCGCCAGATCGGCGGTCTTCCCGTCCGATTATAATCTGAATGTCTTCAAGGCAAGAGTGAATAGGCTCATAAACTAGTGCGCCTTACCATCAGAGATTGCATCGCTGCTTACCATCAGGTGGGATCGCAGTCAAGCACTAGTTTATAACAAGTTAAAAAAAAAAAAAAAAAAAAAAAGATCCGGCCCAACTCTCACCAAGTGCTTGACGAGGCGGTTTGCAATTACTCTTTCAAAGAGCTTGCCCACCTCGTCAAGCAGCACGATGGGCCGGTATGCGGACGGAGAGTCCGCGGGGCGCCCTGGCTTCTCAATGAGGACCAGTTTCCCCGTCTTCCAGCGACTTGGGAACTGGCCCCTCTCCATGCACGCGCTTAGGAGCCCACGTAGTTGAGGCCCGAGAGCCTCCGAGGCCAGGACCCAGGCTTTCCCAGGTAAGCCATCGGGTCCTGGGGCGGTGTTTCTGGCCTTGAGCCTATTAACCGCCGCTCTCAGGTCTACCTCGGTCACCTCCGGAGTATCGTCGTCGTTGGTGTGGTCCGCATCGGGCACCGCGGGTGGCGGAGCCATGGGCGGGGAGCATGGTCCCCTCGCAACGGGAACAGAGCGCTCACCACGTCCTCCACTAGCTGGGGCCGGAGACTCTGCGTCCGCGAAACTAGATATATTGTTTTCAATTTCAAAATAAAAATGGATTTCCGCAAAGTAACGCCTGACTCAATCAATTTTATAAAAAGGGTTGCCGACTTCCATGTCTGAAAATGAGGTCTTCAAGTGCATTTTCGAACAAAACGTGGCTGACAAGTTTTCCGGAATGTCCTTTTTTTTTTTATTTTCTTTTTTTTTTTTTTTTTGGATGGGAAATCATCAAATGACCCCTCCCGCCCTGGGTGGAGCGGTAGGGAGTGTCAGACTTTTACTGACTAAAACCCACCCGTGATCCTTCTTGTGCCCTATGCGTTCCAGGGCCGCGGTAACTCTTTCGAACAAATTCCGCAACCCTAGCAGGCACCGACCCTATGGGGCCCCGTCCTCGGTGCTGACGGCTCCTTGCGGCGCGCGTGGAACACAACGCGTCGTCGACTCAACCTGGTGTCGGACGGCGAGCCACCCACGCTCACCGTCCCCAGGCATCAGCCACTGCGCAATAGCACAGCGGCCGACTTGTCTCTGGAGGGGGCCGAAATGGGACCATTACTGGCACTCCATCTCAGCCCCCTCCCGAGCGTTGGGAGTCGCAGCACCCGCAGCAGAAGCGGCAATGGTGGCGACGGAAGCCGCGGCGGCGGCAGAGGCGGCGGCGGCGGCGGACCTCTTGCCCCTGGTCGGGGCGGGTGGCGCGCAGGCCCTTCCCCCAGCCCAGTGCTCGGCCGGCTTGCCGACAGCCGCACATGCAACGCAATGCGGCGCGGCCTCGCACGAGCCGGCCTTGTGACCGGGCTGACCACAGCGGAAACAGAGTCCGCTGCGGTCGACCTCCGAGGGGCACATAGCTCCCGTGTGGTTACCCACATGGCAGCGGTAGCACCTCAGAGGTCTGGGTTCCAGCAGTTTTACCCGCGCAGACACCCATCCCACCAAGAGCCTTCGGCCCTCCGACAAAGTTCTGGCCGCCGTCACGGGACAGCTCACCACAAGGGTTTGCATGCCCGTGTTGTCAGGCCGGAGGGCGCCCGCCTTGACGAGCTCGGCAGAGCACCCCCCAGTCCTGGCGACGGCGGCCACCACTTCCTCCTCCGTAACGGAGTCATCCAGGCCCACTATGCGCATGTGTGATGGCCAGATCGTCAATAGCGTACTGCTAAAGTTGTGTCGGGGGCAGAAGTAATAAACGAAACTATAAAATATCGTGTTGTACAGGCGAACCTCCAAAAGAAAAAACTTGCGACCGAAGAACTCATCCTCGAAGCCGGGCGAAGGAAAATCAAGTACGCTCTCGTACAGGAACCATATGTTGGAGCAAAAGGGGAAATAAAGACCTACCCCGGAACAAGAGTAATCCAAGGTTTAAAAACGAGTGACAAAGTCATCAAAGCCGCGATAGTCATCTTTGACAGTGACGTGGACGCAGTGATGTGTCCGACAATGACAACCGAAAACGTAGTGGTTGCTAGACTAACAGTCGGCAACATCACCACCGTGGTAGTGTCCGTCTACTTTGAGGACTATCTCGACATTGAACCGTATCTCGACCGGCTGAGAGGAATAGTCGCAAAGACAGAGGGGGCGAAATTAGTCGTGGGAGGGGATGTGAACGCATGGAGCACGTGGTGGGGAAGCGATAGAGAAGACGAAAGGGGAAGACTCCTATCGGGTACCCTAGACGAACTCAACCTCCACGTGCTAAACTGTGGAAACATTCCAACCTTCGATACCATTCGAGGTGGCAAGAGGTTTAAAAGCACTGTAGACATTACGGCCTTTTCAGACGACATGCTTCGACACGTGGAAGAGTGGCGAGTAGACACAGGAATGACGAGCTCGGACCACAACGCGATAGTATTGCAAATAAAAGGATCCAAAGAAATCAGCAATAAAATTAAGTATAGTAACACCAGGGTATATAATACAAAAAAAGCAGATTGGGGAGGTTTTAGAGAAGAATTGTCAAAATTATTAAGGGAAAACAAAATAAACATAACACATATTGAAAGTATAGATAATTCAAGAGATTTAGAAAAATGCATAGAATTATTAATAAAAATCATAACAGAAACATGCGAAAAGACCATACCTAGAATAAAGAAAGTAGACAAAACGTACTTACCGTGGTGGAACGAAGAACTCGACCAGCTGAAGAAGTCCATGTGCACGAAGAATGCAAGGATCCGATGCGCAGCCCCACGTCATCGGGAATGGGTCGTGAAGGAGTACCTGAGGACAAAAGAAGAATACGAATTAAAAGCTAGCAAAGCACAAACCGAAAACTGGAAAAACTTTTGCGGAAAGCAGGACAGGGAAAGTGTCTGGGACGGCATTTACCGGGTGATCTCTAGGACCAAGAGAAGGCATGAAGATCTGCCAATAGTCCGGAACGGAGAGGCGTTAGAGCCGGTCGAATCCGCCAGGGCACTGGCAGAAACCTTCTTCCCGGATGAAAACTACCTGGAAGACAACTCTGAACATGCTCGAATAAGAGAAGAAGCGAAGCGCTCTGAAGAGGGAATGCAAGAGGACATCATTGATCCACCCTTTACTCTTGCCGAGCTTAGGTACGCATCCAGAAGTTTCAACCCGAAGAAGGCGACGGGACCTGACGGCTTTACGGATGACATCTGCGGGGCCGTTATTTGTAGTGACGAAAATATGTTTTTGGCCATCGCAAATAAATGCCTCGAGCTGTCCTGTTTCCCGGAAAAGTGGAAAGAAGCCGCGTTCGTCGTCTTGAGGAAACCAGGGAAGAAGGACTACACTTATCCGAAGTCTTATAGACCGATCGGACTCTTACCTATCCTTGGAAAAGTACTCGAAAAGATGCTAGTACGCAGGTTAAGGTGGCACATGCTACCCAAAATGAATCCACGACAGTACGGGTTTGTGCCGCAACGGAGTACGGAGGACGCGCTGTACGACATGAAGCAATATATAGATCGCAAAATAGAGGAGAAAAACCTGGTGGTAGTAGTCTCACTGGACATAGAGGGGGCTTTTGACAGTGCGTGGTGGCCGGCAATAAAAAGTCGTCTGGCTGAAAAACGCTGTCCACTTAACCTCCGAAAACTGGTGGGACACTACCTGGAAAACAGAAAGGTCGTAGTGAGATATGCAGGAGCCGAAAATAAGAAGAAAACTACAAAAGGATGCGTGCAAGGCTCGATTGCAGGGCCTACGTTCTGGAATCTCCTCCTTAACCCTCTGCTGGACGAGCTGGAAAAAAGAAATACATATTGTCAGGCTTTTGCAGACGATGTGGTTCTTATATTCTCCGGAAAAACAGCCTTGAACATAGAAATGGAAGCCAATGCCAGCCTGGCACATGTGCAGCAGTGGGGTGTTCGAAACAAACTGAAGTTCGTACCACACAAAACGAATGCAATGCTGGTTACCAAGAAGTTGAAGTTCGACACACCACGGCTGCACATGGGCGGGGAAAACATTGCACTAGTAGAGGAGATCAAGCTGTTGGGAATTATAATTGACCGGAAGATGACCTTCCGAAACCACGTCACATATGTCTGTAAAAAAGCAATCAACATATTTAAGCAGCTGTCCAGCGCGGCAAAAGCAACCTGGGGACTAAATCCAGAAGTGGTAAGGATCATCTACACTGCGGTAGTGGAGCCGGTGATCTTATACGCAGCTAGTGTATGGGCTGGGTCTGCGGATAAGATCTACATCCAAAATCAGCTCAACACTGTTCTGAGGGGCCTCGCCCAAAAAATAAGCAGATCGTACAGTACGACGTACGACGGTTTCACTGAATTCGGCTCTCATCTTGACAGGTTTGCTGCCACTTGACCTGAGAGTCAAGGAAGTAGCATCTCTTTACGAGGCGAAGAGAGGAAAGCCACAGCCAATTCTGGGGGACCGACATGTCGAGGAAAAAGCATGTTTCCTGGCGAGGCCTCACCCAGCTGACGAGGAAAGCCTCGGTTTTCAATGCCTGCAGCATGAAGAGGACGTACATGGGAGAGGGCGCAGTAAGAATTTTCACAGACGGGAGCAAAATTGAAGGAAAAGTTGGAGCTGCCCTTTCTTGGTGGAAAGGGTCAGTCGAAACTAAAAATAAGAAATTTAAGCTCGAGGATTACTGCACCGTCTTCCAAGCAGAGCTGTACGCAGTATACCAGGCCCTGGAGATGGTAGCGAAAAGCCCGGAAAAAGAGTTCTGCGTGTGCAGCGACTCCAGGTCAGTCTTGGAACTACTGAGGAACGACGATACCTGTAACTCGCTCGCCCTTTTTTTTTTTTTTTTTTCTAGATGGGAAATCATCAAATGACTTCTCCCGCTCTGGGCGGAGCGGAAGGGAGTGTCAGACTCTTACTGACTAAAACCCACCCGTGATCCTTCTTGTGCCCTTTGCGTTCCAGGGCTGCAGTGACTCTTTCGAACAAATTCCGCAACCCTAGCAGGCACTGACCCTATGGGGCCCCGTCTTCTTTGCTGACGGCTCTTTGAGGCGCGCGTGGAACACGACGCGCCGTCGACTCGGGCCTGGTTGCTATCGGACGGCGAGCCACCCATAGCTCGCCATCCGCAGGCCCGCGCCTACGGTGGCCGGGAATCGCCCTGCGTTTCCCGACGCCCGGGGCGTCTTCTTCTGTTGCGGCGGCTGGAGCGAGGGGCTTCCCTCTCTCGCACGCGCTCCGCCTCCTCCTTCGCTAGCATTACTGCTTCGCAGAAGGAGGCGACCGCTTCCCATGCCTTCTCGCTCCGGACCATGGCCCGAACCAGGGCCGGACGCGAGAGGTCGCCGCCGCCGATCGCCTCGACGAGGACACGGCGGCGCTCCGCCCAAGCAGGGCAGACCTCCACCGTATGCTCCACCGTGTCCTCCGGACGATCCACACAGTGATGACACCCGGACGTGTCCTCCCGCTGGATCCGACACAGGTACCTCCCGAAGCAGCCGTGTCCGGTGAGCACCTGTGTCAGGCGGAAGGTGAAAACGCCGTGACGTCTCTCCAGCCACGCCTCAAAGAGGGGACTTATCGCCACAATAGTGGCGTGCCCAGCACTGGGTTGCGATAGTCGCTGTCTCCAAACCTCCGTGAGATCCCGCCGGAGCTCCGTCCGCTGCGCAGCAATTTTCCGCGGCAGCAGCGTTTCACCCCGGCTTAGCGCCTCCACGCGCAACGCATAAACGTGCGCGAGGGCTCTCGCCTCCAGATCCCACGGCAGTAATCCGGCAAGGAGATTCGCCGCTTCGCCAGAGACCGTGCGGTATCCACGGACTAGCCGAATGGCCATGACCCTCTGGGCCGAGACCAGGTGGCGCGCTGGCAGTCGCCTTAGCGACAGCGCCCACACTGGGGCCCCGTAAAGGGCCATGGACCGCACGATCCCCGCGTACAGCCTCCGGCAGGAGGCGTTTGGTCCCCCCAGATTGGGCAAGAGCCGCTTGAAGGCAGCCCCAGCCCGCCCCAGTTTGGGTGCCAAACGTCGGAAATGCTCCGCGAAGTTCCACCGGCTATCGAGGACGAGGCCCAGGTACCTCATCGTTGACCCGACGCCGATGTGAACCCCTCCTACCGTTACCTGGGTTCCCGGTGGTGGCCGGTTCCGAGGGCCATGAAAACACATGGCCTCGGACTTGTGTAGGGCCACCTCGAGACCCAGTTGCCGGATTCTGTCAACGACTATCGCAACTCCGCGTGTCATCAACTCAGCCGCCGCCTGGTGCGACCCCCCTTGCGCTAAAACCAGCGTATCGTCAGCGTAGCAGACTACGCTGACGCCGCGAGGGAGCTCGGCGCGCAGCACCCAGTCGTAGCCGATGTTCCACAGGGGCGGCCCCAGAACCGAACCCTGTGGAACACCGCACGACATCTCTCGCCGGTTCCACTCTCCCCGGTGACCGGGGTAGATGACGGCTCTATCCGTCAGGTAGTCCTCGACCACGCGACGGAGGTAGGTTGGCACCCGGTGATACCGGAGTGCCTCCCTGATGCAACTCCAGGGCAGGGAATTAAAGGCGTTGGCGATGTCAAGGGACACCGCCACGACCACCCTACCCCGGGAAATCGCCTCCCCCGTCGTGAGGGCTCTCACGCGCATGATGGCGTCCACCGTCGAGCGCCCTGTGCGGAAACCAAACTGGTTCTCCGCCAGATCCGGCCCAGCTCTCACCAAGTGCTTGACGAGGCGGTTTGCAATTACTCTTTCAAATAGCTTGCCCACCTCGTCAAGCAGCACGATGGGCCGGAACTCGCTCGCCCTAGAGGCACGAAAAATACACAAACAAATAAAGACATCCGGTAAAGTTGTAAACCTCTACTGGGTCAAGGCCCACGTCGGTATACCGGGCAATGAACGAGCAGATGAACTGGCCAAAACAGCTGCACTAAAAATAAAAAGAAGACCTGATTTTGATAAATGTCCTCTCTCATTTGTCAAGCGTACTATCAGGAGTGGCTCGATTGACGAATGGGAGACGAGATATCAAAGGCAGACGAAGGCCAGTGTCACGAAGCTGTTCTTCCCTTCAGCTACAGACGCCTACAGACTGACCCGGAATATAGAAATCACCTACCTGCATACGCAGCTCTTCACAGGACACGGAGGCTTTTCCCAATACCTGCATAGGTTCAAAAAAAAGGAATCACCAGAGTGCGTCTGCGACCAAGCCGCGGAGGAGACAATCTTGCACTTAATAACAGAGTGTCCTATGTTTGGGCTCGCCAGATTTGAACTGGAAAATGAAATAGACATAAAAGTATCCAGCCATAACATAAGCGAAATTATGAAGGAAAAAGAACCACGCAAAAAATTTTTGGAATACAGTATAAAAATAATAAAATCCGCAATAGAACGCAACAAAACTTAGCCCAAGAAAATTAACACGGTGAATATAGTAGGGTATATTGCACTTAGTGTTAAGCAAGGAAGCACAGTAAACAAAAAAAATGAATTAGTAAATACATACCAGTCATCCTGCGCAGCATATCATATAGCCGGCGATCCTGTAAAAATAAAAAGAAATTATATCACATTACATTATCTAAGAAAAATATAAATAATTAAGACTAAAAAATACATAAGAAAAATAAGCCTCCGACCGACATATCGGAGAAACACAAAGAAAAATTAATATAAAAAAAAAAAAAAACTATGCGCATGTCGATGCGCCTAGTCGGCCTGGACACCCGGACCTCGTCCGCGGGTAAGACCGCCCTCAGCCTTTCGGCCGTGGCATCCGCGAACGGGCCACTCTCCGCTCCGGCGAGCTCCAGCTTCCGGGCACCGGTCAAGGTCCTCCTGACCCCGATGCCCCCGCTGATGCCCAGCTCTTGGAGGCTCACCGCCTCCTTCGCCCGCTTCAATACGGCGAGATACGTCACGCCCCTCTGTTCCGCTCACGCCCCTCTGTCCTTGGAATCATTTTTGACCTCTGTGAAATTAAGTAACAAATCTGGATAAAGAGATGCAGCGACCTGTAACTACGTCATTGAAGTACCAGCTAATATACGTAAAGTTCTAATAGCTCAGTCGAGACTTTTTGTAAATTGGACTTCCTGTCCTGTGAGGGACTTTACATTGGTAACTCGGTGCTACAAATGCCAACAATATGGTCATGCAGCAAAAACGTGCAGAGAAGTCTACTCTATGTGTGGCCATTGTGGTGAAGCAGGACATTCGATGTCAGAGTGCTCAAATAAAACTGAAATGCCAAAATGTGCAACATGCTTACGGTTTAAAAAACCCAGCAATCACAAAACTGGAGACGCTGAGTGCCCTGCAAGGAAGATAGCAGAACTCAGATACATCAACTCCGTCGATTATGAGGGTGCCTAGAGCGTCATACTCAAGGTCAGAATACGGTCCTTACACGTCACGCTAATTCAACAAGAACTCACCACTGTGACGACCCACTTCTCCGGAATTTGTTGTTGTACAAGTGAATTAGCCGCCTAGTGCAAAAAATTAAATGCAAAAAACACTCGAGTTGCTTTGAGCAGATTATGCAACATTGACTTAGCCCAGTTAATATTTCTGATGACGCTAATAGTTTGTAGGGGCGCTGACGCATTAGTTTTGTATTCCTCGTACGCGCTGCGCTCGCCGGGGACAGTTCGCCCGAAACCGCCTTCCACTATACACGCGCTCGCAACCTAACCTTGTAACAGTTTCATATAGTAAATACTTATATTCGAATTTACATCTATTATTTCTCTCCGTACTATCGCGGACACTTCCGCCTGACCACCTTTAAGCTCATTTTTGCTCGCACTTAAAAATAAAAGCGCTTACTAGCCCCGCCCTCTTGATCTTGAATAGACGAATGAAAGAAAGACTGGCGCGGGTGACGCACACCGCACGTGGTGTATTGTTATAGCAAACTGGTATTATTAGAAAAAATCTTAACTGAAATTGGCGTATGCAACTAAATTGTTAGTTGCATAAGCCTTGGTTGGTTATTGTAAATTAAAAATTCCAACAAATTCAAAAAGAATATATTATATTTGCTGAATTTTTACATTATTATAGACATGTTATGAAATCCTAAAAAATAATCGGGTAATATGTTTTATCACTTTATCTAAAATGGAAAGGGTAAGGGGAATAAATAAAATAAACAGAGATATTAATAAAATATAAGGTATCGAATTTGGATACATTAAAGAGGTAAAACACAATTCAAGAAGAAGTTGGCAATAAAATCAACTCAAATAAAAATGTCCTTTCCTTGTGGGTATAACTTATTATTCTAAGTAACAGTTTTTCTTTAGAAACAGTAGCTATTCCATTGATGACATTCTTACCGAAATTACGATATAATAATGTCGGTGGTATAGTTATTTAACAAAACATTTGAAATGGCATTATAAATAAAAACTATGAAAATAAACAATTACGCGAAATAATCAACAAAATCAGTAATTAAATAATATAGATTCAAACAAAAAACATTCTAAAATTAAGTTTACCGTTAGAACAAGGTTATAATATAATTAGTAGTTATACCCAAACAAAGGGTTACTAGGTCAAAAAGACAAATCAAGTTATAAACCAAAAAATGTTTTGTATACCTATGACATTCTTTTCTAAAAATGACTTTTTTTAATTTTTAGGAAGTATTATTTATTTGAAACCAATAACAAAAATTGAAGCTTTTCATTTAACCGCTCAAAAGTATTTGGCACCTGCATTTTTTTTAAGTTACATTCAATACATTGTAAAGAAATCATTTATTGGGTTTAGTTGTTTGTATAACATCGCAAAACACTTATCTACAGTACAATCGTAAACAGCTATTGTTATTTGCCGACTCCTTGTCATAAAACCATGATAGTGTTATTGTGGAATTTCTTCGAGGTTTATCTTTGAAGTCGCAATTTTGTTTGGATTTAGTTATTGAGAAATAAACTCAAGTAAAATATAGAATAATTACTACAAATATTTTTACGGTAGTTATCTGATTTTGACCAGAACACACGCTCTGCATAGCTCAGTACTTAAAGTCTACCAATATTTTTTTCCCTTCTGAGTTTAATTTTTTGAAGAAAATGGGTAAAACTAAGGAATATTCGCAAGAGGTCAGGAGCATAATAATCGTCCTTCATAAATTTCAAGATTGAATTGGAGGATAATGCAGTGCCTTCTGAAGCCCATTTAATTGGTCCGTGATTTATATTTCAACAGGATAATGATCCAAAACACACGTTAAGAATATGCAAGGACTTTTTAAAGTCTTTAGTAGTTTAGTAGTCGCTTTTAAAGGACTTTTTTCGATGATGGAGACCCGCTCTATGTAAAGCACGACGAACTGTGCGCAATGACACGTCGTATTCCTCAGCAAACAGTCTCATCGGCATGAACGCATAAAAAAAGACGAAAACGAATCTGTCGGGTGGATGCGAATTCACAAAATAGAATAGGTATCCACCTATCAACAAGAGAATTCGCACCCTCCAGACGTTGATGGTTTGCTACTGTAATGAGATATGGACATGTTGCCCGCGGTCTATTCTCCAAGACACCCTCTTCTTCATGGCGTCTAATCCAGAGTCTGACTGTGTTTCTCTACAAATAAGAAATCTATACTATATCTATACTAATATTATAAAGCTGAAGAGTTTGTTTGTTTGAACGCGCTAATCTCAGGAACTACTGGTCCCATTTGAAAAAATCTTTCAGTGTTAGATAGCCCATTTATCGAGGAAGGCTATAGGCTATATATCATCACGCTAAGACCAATAGGAGCGGAGCAGTCATGAAAAATGTGACACAAACGAAGTTGTGCGGACAGCTAGTAAATCTATACTAATATTATAAAGCTGAAGAGTTTGTTTGTTTGTTTGTTTGTTTGTTTGTTTGAACGCGCTAATCTCAGGAACTACTGGTTCGAATTGAAAAATTCTTTTTGGGTTGAATAGACCATTTATCGAGGAAGGCTTTAGGCTATATATCATCACGCTTAAGCCAATAGGAGCGGAGCAGCGATAAATAATGTTTTAAAATCGGGGATTCCACGGGGACGAAGTCGCGTGCAGCAGCTAGTGATAAATAAAAATAAAAAATTATACAGGGTTATCTTGAAAAAGGTTCCCTATCCATTAGCATAAAATTTTAAGACCTAATATAACTTAGCATAATGTTGTTTGGCATAATTATTTTTTCGCATAATATAATTACGCATAACAGCTCATGCATAATTTTTTTAAGCATTATGTCTGTAACCATAATAATGATTAGGCATAATATTTTAAAGCATAACCTTATTAAGCATAAAGTTCTAAAGCATAACTTTTTTAAGCATAATATCCTAAATAAAATATTAATATATTATAACGTATTGAACAATTTTGTGAGTATTTTTTCGCTGTAGGAAGCAAGCATTGCAAGCATACAGCATGCAAGCAAGCATGCAGCATGCAAGCAAGCATGCAAGCAAGCATGCAACATGCAAGCAAGCAAGCAGCATGCAGCAGGCAGGGTTTCTGTGACGGCTCCGGCGCTGCGGCCCTCCGGCGGCCCCACGCGTGCTAATCGTCGCAGACGGCTTTCGCTCACCACCGCAGCTTCGGCTTGTTGGCCGGCTTCGCCGGCCAGCCTCAGCCGCGGCGGCTCGCTCGCAGCCGCCTGCTCCTCAGGCCGCGGGCCGCCTCGCCCCTACACGCCTACGCAATTTTAAATAACACTCTAGGGGTAGGACAAACAAGACTACGTGAAGTCGGTTTTGCAGCAATTCGGTTCTGTGACTAACTTTTGTTGCACAGCATATTAATTTTTTAACCAACAATATTATTTGATTGTTACAGGTACTATAGCTAAATGGTTTGCTCAGAATATTATGCTAATAGCCATTAGGCCTACTAACGTTATGCTTAAAGTCTTTAGGCCTACTAACGTTATGCGAATCAAATTTATGCCAAAACAAATTAGTCTTTAAAATGATTATGCCAACATAAAATGTATGCCTAAAAAAATTATGCCAAAGTATTATTATGCCAAAACAAATTGTGCCAAAATCGTTATGCCGAAGTATATTAGGACAAAAAACATTATGCGAAAAGAAGGGATCCCCTTGCAACGAACGTGTCGTTTCTCATTCGAAAATTGATTACTTAAGTTTATCCTGCTATAGCCGTATAATTTAGTGTTTTTCGAAAGAAGGTAAGTACTGTTCATGTTTGAAACGTATTTTTATATAGTTATAACTAAATATTTAAAAGTTGTGGCTAGTTTTCTGTTTAGTAATCTCGTAAAGACACATAATTAAGTTTTCATAGCTCGTAAAGTCAAATACGAGGTTTTCCTTTAACTTAAATTGAAACAGAATACCACGTCTGTACTTTTACAAGGTATTCATTTGTAAATATGTATTACGTCGAGAAGGAAAAGTACGTAAGGATGATAACGAGGTCTTCGTACAAATAAATAGATCGGTAAACTAGTTTACAAATCATATATAATGCATTTATGTTACTATGCAATGTATTAAACCCTAAAATCCAGTTCATTAAACCTTTTTTAAGTAATTTCTATAGTTCATTATGCACTTACGACGTTTTCATTTTTATTTTTTTGTACGAATTCCTCGTGAACATACACACGAGTCTTTCATTTTCTGTTCACTAGTCATTACTAGGTTTTCAGTATTTAATCGTTAATATCTAATCAGTTTTAATAATAAATAATCAATTACTTTTGTTTTAGTTCATCATGGCGTCGAATCCTGGCGACGGTAGATAGAGTATCTACCGTCGTCCAGAGATTGTAAAAAACTATTATTCATTGCGTAGCGGGAAAAAGTTACGTAAATTACGTGAAAATGTAAAGGTTGTAATTAATCCATCACAAGAACTTAAGGCAAGATATATATTCCACAATATATATTTCCACAAGGATATTTCCACAAGCGAACACCCCATCCAATCTTGTGATCAAAGTATCACACCATCATCTCCAATAAAAGTCAATGATCCGATTGAAAGTTGTTTACAGATAGATAGTCCCGACTCGCTCGCTGAGTTACAGCGGCATGAGATAAATAGTACGGAGAACCTAGTTTCCAAAAATGAAGAACCTCTTGCAGCAGTCAACATTCCCGTAATAATCAATATTGCTCCCATGCTGTCAAAGAGTCTGAAAGATGATAATATCAAGCCGATGTCACTCGTTGAATCGTGTCTCCGCACTATAAATTCTGTAAACGAAGTAAGTCTTTTTAAAAAATGTATACTTAAAGCTACAAAAGAAGATACAAACGTTCAAACAAATAGCAACTCACCAGTTGTCGTTAATTCACCTACAGTAAATAATTTTGATGAGGAGATGGGTTGTTATATAGCAGAAGAAGTAGTACTGCTGAAAGATTCTTCAAAAGAGCCTTCACTTAACACTCTGATGCGCCAGGATTTACAGCAATGGCCATCTATGTCGCCAACAAGTGATTTAAATTTTGATTTGCTTCCCGTTATTGATTCTCCTCAAAATCTTTATGAACCTTTAGATACTATTCCGACATGTTCCGAAGATCCGATGCTGGGTCATATTTCGCCTTGTTCTGGTATCGGTGACTACTCGCCTGATGAAGGAGACTCTGACTACCGACCCAACGAATCATTGAGACAATCATCCTCTGAATCAGAAGACAATAATGTGACTGAAGGAAAACAACGCCGAGCCAAAAGAGGAAGGGCAAATAAAGAATGTTGGATTAGTGAAGCGAATAAGATCAAACGTATGAAAGGAGACAATTATGCAGGAAGAAGAAAAACTGAAGAAGGGAAAGTGGTTTTCGATGTTCCCAGAAGGAAACGGTCTGTAAAAGTAAGGTGTTCTCATACGGAAAACAATAAATATTTTCAGTGTCATAAAGTGACTGAAGAAAGCAGGCAGTCGAATTTTAATCAATACTGGAATTTAACTTGGGAGGCGAAGAAAGTGTGGATTAAAAAGACAGTCCAGTGTCAAAGAGTGGCAAGACGTAAATGTAACACTATAAATGCACGAAGAGATAATACTTATAAATACACTTTAAACACGCCTGAAGGGCAGTATATGGTTTGCAAACAAATGTATCTACATACTTTTGACATCGGAGAATGGACTGTCCATAACTGGTCACGCAGCGTGCCTCATAAAGTGCATACGAAAAATAGGAACAGTACAGTTAAAGAACAAGAAGAAGAAGGAAGAAAACATTTAAGAGAATATTTGAATATGCTTCCAAAACTGGAATCACATTATTGCCGAAAATCTACGACTAAACTTTATTTAGAACGAAGTTGGAGCAGCAAACAAAGTCTTTACCGAGAATATCTAAATTATCTCAGAGAAAAAGGGAAAGATGACTGTAAAGTATCAAATTTCATATTTTGGGAAGAATTTGAGGCGATGAACCTTTCATTATTTTCTCCCAAGAAAGACGAATGTGATGTCTGTTGCGCCAGAAGGGTCGGTAATCTAAGTGAAGCAGATTACAACATACATATTTTGAAAAAAAAAAAAATTGATTGAGTCAGGCGTTACTTTGCGGAAATCCATTTTAACTTTGAAAATGAAAACAAAATATCTAGTTTTAATTTCCGCGAATATTAGTGGGTTGCAGGTATGCACCTCCCTCCCGCCCGCTATATTATGCACATGCAAGATTACTAGGCAAATGCAAGGATTTTAAGCACATGCAGGAAGGCAATGCAAAACCCAACACCATTACCGACACGTGTTTCGCCTCTCCACGAGGCATCCTCAGGGGACGTGTTGACTCGCTGACCGTTGAGTTGCGACTGAGCATTTAGTACAAGGCACCCCCCTTTTTATACACTGCCACCGTTGGTTATTTGTGTACAACTACCCACAAACATTCGCAGTAAAGGGGAAGAAACCAAATTCGTCTGGTCATTCAACAGTGCAAAATTATTATTATTACTATGTTTAAAAATCTCTAATTGTTCCAAAACACACAGCCGGAAACCCTTATCACAAATATGTAGTATATTAAAACTATTGTTGTCGCGCAAAGAATGGCCGGTATCAATTAAATGTTTCGCGAAATTCGATTTGTCCGAATGGCCATTTCTATACGCGGCAACATGTTCCCCATACCTAATGTCAAAGTTTCGGCCCGTCTGACCCACATACACCCCGTTGCATTCATCACAGACCAGCCTATACACCCCAGACTTTTTACTATTTTCTAAAATATCTTTTCCGTTACAAATACGGCGTATATTCTGGTTCGTTCTGAACGCTACATAAACGTTGTTTTTTCTAAGTAAATTACTAATTCTATCTAAAATGGGGCCCATATAGGCCAGACTGGTCACATATCTATTAATATTAGTACGCGGACATGCATATAATAGTGAACGAACCCTTTCTTTCTGCTTTTTACTAATTAAACTGTCTACCATTGACTTTGAGTAACCGTTAGAAATTGCGATCTGGTAAATAATATTAAGTTCTTTTACATAATTTTCTGCTGAAAGGGGGAGGGCAAATAATCTATGAATATAGCTGCGGAAGGCGGCTAATTTATGTTGAAGAGGGTGACAAGAAGAGGCTGGTATTGCCGTGTCAGTGTGTGTCGGCTTTCGATAAATTTGGAAATCTAAGTCACTATTGTGTTTTGTGATAGTCAAATCCAAAAAGTTAAGGGAGTTTTGTGACTCTAATTCTAATTTAAATTTAATTTTTGGGTGAGTTTTATTTAGTTTTTTAACAAAAAGGTCTATTTGTCGAACGGTACCATTCCAGCAGATAATTATGTCATCTACATATCTATAATAAAACAGAATATTAGGTTCGTTCACTATATGTTTACATTCAAAGTTATCCATAAAAACCTCCGCCATTAGTGGACTTAAAGGTGACCCCATAGCCAACCCTTCCTTTTGAATATAATATTGGTTATTAAATCTAAAATAATTTTGTTTCATGCAAATACTAGTGAGGTTAAGTAAATCCGCAATTTCCCCAGGATGTAACCGTTGCTTCTCAAATTGGATACCCAGAATACGTAGACAATCATCGATTGGAACATTCGTGAATAAGCTGTCAACGTCTAAGGATAACAACTTTGCATTGGAAGGAATTTGGATATTTTTTACTTTTTCAATTAAATCTAAACTGTTCTTCAAACTATATTTGGGATTAAAAGAAGTTCTACTTCTCAACAAAGTGTTGAGACGTTTAGCTAAATTGTACGCTGGGGCACCAATGTAAGAAACAACTGGACGTACAGGCATGTTATCTTTATGGGTCTTGGGTAGACCATACAACAAAGGAGCCCTCGGATTCATAGGAACAAGGTTTTTTAGTTGGTCTTTTGATATGTATGACGTGTTTTTAATGGCATCCTTTATCTCGAGGGCAAACTTCCTTGTAGGATCCGCACCAAGACGTTCAAAATCCTCCCCCAGGATGATGTCGTTAACTTTTTGAGTATAGGCAGTTTTTTCCAAAATGACGACAGAATTTCCCTTATCAGCCTTTGTTAATATTAAATCATTCTGCCTAAGACGGTGCTGAATTGACCGATAAAGGTGAATTTCGGTTAAATTTTGATTGGGAGGGGATGTGAAAACTCTCTTAATGTGAGTTGCCACTTGATGTTTAACGACATCATCCTGTTTTCCTTTGAAACAAGCTATCTCGGTGTCCACCACCAAAGTTTGAAGAGATTCCTGGGAAAGTCGGGGTTTAATATTATATTTTAAACCTTTCTCTAACAAAGACATTTCTTCGGGGGGAAACTGTGTATTTGTATAATTTAAAACGCGAGGGTAAAATGTATGCGATATATTATTTGAATTACATGGCTGATTATACCGACCCTCACCAGATAATCTCTCCAACTTCCTAACCTGGGTTAAATATTTTTCGTGAGCTAACCGAGAAGCCAAATCCCTAGCCTTGTTATCTAAAATATCAAACTCCACATTATGTAATTTGAAAGTTAACTCGGTGTATAATACTTTGAGGTGAAGTTTGATATTATCTCTAACCGAAAACCAGTGCCGACATTCCTCATTCAACCAAGTTTGTTTTGCTTTTTGTAAAGCAAATCCACTTGCCCGGCTGTGTGTGTTGGTGCTAACATTAATATAATTTGGGATTTGGGTTGTATGGTCTACCCAAGACCCATAAAGATAACATGCCTGTACGTCCAGTTGTTTCTTACATTGGTGCCCCAGCGTACAATTTAGCTAAACGTCTCAACACTTTGTTGAGAAGTAGAACTTCTTTTAATCCCAAATATAGTTTGAAGAACAGTTTAGATTTAATTGAAAAAGTAAAAAATATCCAAATTCCTTCCAATGCAAAGTTGTTATCCTTAGACGTTGACAGCTTATTCACGAATGTTCCAATCGATGATTGTCTACGTATTCTGGGTATCCAATTTGAGAAGCAACGGTTACATCCTGGGGAAATTGCGGATTTACTTAACCTCACTAGTATTTGCATGAAACAAAATTATTTTAGATTTTATAACCAATTTTATATTCAAAAGGAAGGGTTGGCTATGGGGTCACCTTTAAGTCCACTAATGGCGGAGGTTTTTATGGATAACTTTGAATGTAAACATATAGTGAACGAACCTAATATTCTGTTTTATTATAGATATGTAGATGACATAATTATCTGCTGGAATGGTACCGTTCGACAAATAGACCTTTTTGTTAAAAAACTAAATAAAACTCACCCAAAAATTAAATTTAAATTAGAATTAGAGTCACAAAACTCCCTTAACTTTTTGGATTTGACTATCACAAAACACAATAGTGACTTAGATTTCCAAATTTATCGAAAGCCGACACACACTGACACGGCAATACCAGCCTCTTCTTGTCACCCTCTTCAACATAAATTAGCCGCCTTCCGCAGCTATATTCATAGATTATTTGCCCTCCCCCTTTCAGCAGAAAATTATGTAAAAGAACTTAATATTATTTACCAGATCGCAATTTCTAACGGTTACTCAAAGTCAATGGTAGACAGTTTAATTAGTAAAAAGCAGAAAGAAAGGGTTCGTTCACTATTATATGCATGTCCGCGTACTAATATTAATAGATATGTGACCAGTCTGGCCTATATGGGCCCCATTTCAGATAGAATTAGTAATTTACTTAGAAAAAACAACGTTTATGTAGCGTTCAGAACGAACCAGAATATACGCCGTATTTGTAACGGAAAAGATATTTTAGAAAATAGTAAAAAGTCTGGGGTGTATAGGCTGGTCTGTGATGAATGCAACGGGGTGTATGTGGGTCAGACGGGCCGAAACTTTGTCATTAGGTATGGGGAACATGTTGCCGCGTATAGAAATGGCCATTCGGACAAATCGAATTTCGCGAAACATTTAATTGATACCGGCCATTCTTTGCGCGACAACAATAGTTGTAATATACTACATATTTGTGATAAGGGTTTCCGGCTGTGTGTTTTGGAACAATTAGAGATTTTTAAACATAGTAATAATAATAATTTTGCACTGTTGAATGACCAGACGAATTTGGTTTCTTCCCCTTTACTGCGAATGTTTGTGGGTAGTTGTACACAAATAACCAACGGTGGCAGTGTATAAAAAGGGGGGTGCCTTGTACTAAATGCTTTCAATCAGACCCAGCCTGTCCCTTGCTGCCCCCCCTCAATGACCCCGCTAAGCCGAGGCCCGTGTCCCACAGGGGATGCCCTTAGCGAGCGGCCATTTAGTTTTTAAGTAGTTTTAAGCCCCGGCTGGGGGCCTTAGAATCTAAGGCAACCACGGGATTGCCCGGTTGAGCAGTAACCAGCCTTAATGTGCTGAACTGCGAGTAGTCCATTCAAAAAAAAAAAAAAAAAATAAAAAAAACTAAATGCTCAGTCGCAACTCAACGGTCAGCGAGTCAACACGTCCCCTGAGGATGCCTCGTGGAGAGGCGAAACACGTGTCGGTAATGGTGTTGGGTTTTGCATTGCCTTCCTGCATGTGCTTAAAATCCTTGCATTTGCCTAGTAATCTTGCATGTGCATAATATAGCGGGCGGGAGGGAGGTGCATACCTGCAACCCACTAATATTCGCGGAAATTAAAACTAGATATTTTGTTTTCATTTTCAAAGATGTGTAACCCTGTTAGACCCTGACTCCGTACCAAGGTATAACAGAGATACACCACATGAGATATTGCAAACAACGTCTCAGGTCGCTTGTAAGGATTCGCGAGGTGAACGCCTAAATACCACTAGCTCAATCGCAAGGTATTGACCAACCAGGGCTGTGCACGTTAAGAAACCTACTCACTATGGTACAGTATACCCGTGACACAACTTAATACAAAAGGAAGTTATTACTGGTCTTGTTACTTAACACATTAACAAAAGGCCTAACTCTTTGTATGAAAATAAACCCAGTATACAGGTCTAATGCATCTCCCTCATAATAATTAATAGCAGCTCAATTACTACTCAATTAGTGCTCAAGTAGCACTTATCTAATGCTCAAGTCTCTTTCAAACAGTGCAAGACTTCAAGACTGCTCAATTAGTCTACTCAATTAGTGGAACAGAATCCCTCGGCATGGCACCTAGGTTAAAAACCTTGGTACCCACGAACAGACGCGGCCTACGGGAGAAGTCCAGCAGGATTGCTGTTACCTGGAACGGCGATGTTTCCTCAACGAGGTTTCGGATTGGTAAGGCCTTCCTGTACCATGGACGGCCACACTGTCTCAAATCTCGTCGAGCCAAACCCTGAACGATGCACGTTCTCCGGATGGCTTCAGGCATTCATCAATCCCGGACCTCAAATATCCAGGCTAGTAAAACAGCCAGACCTGGAACAAAATCTCCGTAGTCAAATACATGTGCCTTTGGACTTTCAGAATGGGAAACAACTGGAGGACGAAATACTCACAGGGTTCAGCCTTTTAATGCACTTGAAAACCCCTCGGGTTTCGGGTCACCGTTGAAAAAACAAGTGCCTTTATAATATCATTTGTTCGTCTCTCTGTGACCTCTGCGGTCCAAAAGGAGCCACAATTTCTCCACTCTGTCCTTGAAAAGTCCTTTGCGAGAAGCTTCCATGCCACAGACTAAATACTCTCGATTCCGACATGTTCCTAATTATTTAAATTTATTAAATTATTACTTTATGCTTTTATGCAATTTTTGTGTGTTTGAATTAATTTACATCTACCTATTTGATATATATATTAAGTTTTAAAGAGACGTTCGATCTCTAGCGCCATCTGTTGTTTAAACTATGGGCTCTGTCAAATGTGATTCCATTTGTCCGCTAAAGATGTCGCTGCGAGTTACATTTCTTGTTTTGCAACGTCACAGTTGGCGCGTCTCCCTCAAGGGAGACGACAGAGCTTCGGGCGGAGGTCGCCGGCGCTGGAGGGGAGCCTAGTGCTGAGCCAGGTGCGGAACCTGGTGTGGCAGCAGCTGGCTCCCTTCCGGAGGCAGTTCTCCACCCTGGAGGACATGGTCCGGCGGCCCCCAACAGCGGCGACACAGAGGCCCCCGGGACGGCAGAAGGCGGCTTCGGACGCAGCCGTTACCGCTGCCATGTGGGTAACCACACGGGAGCTATGTGCCCCTCGGAGGTGGACCGCAGCGGACTTTGTTTCCGCTGTGGTCAGCCCGGTCATCGGGCCGGCTCGTGCGAGGCCACGCCGCAATGCAGTGTATGTGCGGCTGTTGGCAAGCCGGCCGGGCACTGGGCTTGGGGAAGGGCCTGCGCGCCATCCGCCCCGACCAAGGGCAAGAGGTCCGCCGCCGCCGCCGCCTTTGCTGCCGCCGCGGCTTCCGTCGCCGCCACTGCCGCTTCTGCTGCGGGTGCTGCGACTCCTGGTTCTCGGGAGGGGGCTGAGATGGAGGGCCAGTAATCGTCCCATCGTGGCCTCCTCCAGAGACAAGTCGGCCGCTGTGCTATTGCGCAGTGGCTGATGCCTGGGGACGGTGAGCGTGGGTGGCTCGCCGTCCGATACCAGGTTGAGTCGACGACGCGTTGTGTTCCACGCGCGCCTCAAGGAGCCGTCAGCACCGAGGACGGGGCCCCATAGGGTCGGTGCCTGCTAGGGTTGCGGAATTTGTTCGAAAGAGTTACCGCGGCCCTGGAACGCAAAGGGCACAAGAAGGAGCACGGCTGGGTTTTAGTTAGTAAAAGTCTGACACTCCCTACCGCTCCACCCAGGGCGGGAGGGGTCATTTAATGATTTCCCATCCAAAAAAAAAAAAAAAGGGTGAATGTTAATAGAAGTAAATGTTCCAAATGGATAACTAACGGAATTAGAATAGCTAGCAAAGTAAAACGTTTCCTAAACACATTGAATAAACGCAATGCGACAATTCTATTCTATTCTATATTTTATATGGCAAGCAAAGCCGATGTCGACTATTCTGCCAGTGTCTAAAGTAGATTGGAAGAGCAAGCGTGTATGATGTGAACGGTAGACAAAGAATACACGTTTCAATTTATTGGTACAGTTGAACTTTTGCTGGGTTAGTATGGGACTGAAACAAACAAAAAATAGAGAAACATAAAAATTATAATAACATTGTTAAAACAAAAAAAAAATATATATATATATATACACTAGGTATATACACTATAATTATGCCACATCCACATAAAGGTGAACAACTCATAATTTGATATTGTTGTGGCGGATGAATATCATCAGTGCCACAAGCAGTTCTGGAGAGGAATATGTTAAAAGGGAGGGAAAGTTAATCGGGAGAGGAATTTTAAATTTAGGGAGCCGGCCATATACATCAAGTGAAGGGATATTGTTGGAGCATTCGAAAAATATATGGTCCAAAGTGCCCTCTCCCATTCCGCACTCACAGAGAGAGGAATCGCGTATTCGTATTTTTTGCAGAAAAACGGGGGTACAGCAGAATCCTAAACGGATTCTACAAAGAACGGATATGACAGTTTTGGATACCTTTTTGAAACCAAAGAACCATGGTTTTGGTTTTATCTTCGGTTGGACAGCATAGAAAAACTTGCCTTTCTTTTTGCTGGACGTGTTCCATTGTTCCTGCCATGAACTTTGGAGATCAAATTTTGGAAGCGATAAGAGATCATAACTTAGATGAGTGTTATGTGTTAAGTCAGCCGTTACCGATGAACAGGCGTCTTTAGCTAGTGCATCAACACATTCGTTACCCTTGATGCCACAATGACCAGGTATCCAAACTAGCTGAACATCCTTTTGACTGTTGGCACAGGTTAGTAAGGAATTTTTTATTTTTAGAATTAAGGGACTGTGTAGTTTGCTTTTAAAAGGACTTTGATTTAAAGCTTGTAGGCAACTAAGGGAGTCCGTAAAGATGACAGCTTTCTCAATGTTAGTGTGAGACTCTATGAAATTACAGGCTTCTAATATAGCCACACACTCACCAGTGAATACAGAAGACTCCTTGGGGCATTTGTACTGAAGTATGATTCTGGAGTTTTGGTAATAAACCGCGGCTCCAGTGTTACTAGTATTATTTAATTTAGAGGCGTCAGTGAAGAATAACTGAAAACCACTCCAACGTTCACCCACGAACGCATTGAAGGTCGAATTTGCTGATGGGGATTTTTTGGAAATACCAATATCATAGAGGATTTTGTATCCTATCCAGTCGTGCCAAGGCTCCTTTGTTGCAAGGAACTAGGTGGTATGTGCCATAGTCCAGAACGCTACGGACTAAGGCGTTGTACACTAGTTTCATGGTGTAGGGGTGGGCACCCCACCAAACACCCGCAAGAACTTTTAAAACAGAGATAACTTTATGTGTGACTTACCAGATAATTTTGAATCTAAAAAGACCCCTAAAAATTTAGCTTTCCTTACTAGAGGAATATTATGTCCTGAAATGCACACTGTGATTGGGGGGATCTGTCTTTTCCGAGAAAAAATTAATGCCGAACTTTTAGGTGCAGAAAGAGATAGACCATGGTTTAAAAGCCATTGGTTCAAAGAATCCAGAGAGAGGCATAGAGATGAGGCAGCGTCAACGATGGAAGGATCTGTCACGTACAGAGCAATGTCATCGGCGTATTGTAAAATCTGACAGTTATTATTTAAGCAGGACCCAATATCAACCGTGTACAAGTTATATAGCAATGGACTGAGGACGAAGCCTTGAGGGAGGCCCTTCCACGTCCGCCTCTCATCGAACTCCTCTCCCTGAACTCTGAGAACCATAGACCGAGATGAAAGAAGTCCACATATGCATTGTATCATCTTAGCCGGGAGACTCAGCTGGTGCAATTTTTGCCTGAGTACGGGAAGAAGTACGTTATCGTATGCGGAGGAGATATCTAAGAAAGCAGCAACAATAGATTGGTTTTTGGAAAAGGCTATATGGATATCCGTAACTAAGACACCGACACTGTCCATTGTACTAAGCCCCTTCCTAAAACCAAATTGGTGATTCCGCAATAAATCTCTCGATTCAACTATCCATTCCAGGCGATTTTTAATAAGGTGTTCTAGTATTTTAGCTAAGACTGAAGATAAAGCAATTGGTCTAAGGCCATTCGGATCATCTGCATGTTTGCCAGGTTTCAATAAGGGAATGATAATCTGTACCTTCCATTGGTCTGGAACCCAACCATGATTATAACAGAAATTTATAATATTAAGATAGTACGTTCTAGCCTTAATGTTGCAATGAGAAATAAAAGAATATGGTACACCGTCAATACCAGGAGCCGAGTCCCGGACATGTTGGAGTACCGCATTCAATTCATCCAAAGTAAATGGAGCGTCATAAGGATCTTCTGGTGGATTAAGTAGGGAAATATTTACACATTCAGATAAGGATGGGACAGAGGGTGGTGCTATTTTGTCAAAAAAAAGTTCAGCAGTTTCCCTAGTTATTGGTGAAGTGATTGAAGGGGAACATCCATGTCTGAATCTATTAATTTGTTTCCAAACAGCTGAAATTGGGGTAGAGGGGGATAAAGCGGAGCAGAATTTGACCCAGCCAGAACGTTTCTTTTTACGTAGGAGTCGTTTGGTTCTGGCATTACACTGGAGATAAGCCATGAGATTTGAGGTGCTCATATCCACATTGTAGCCCGTCTCTGCATCATTTCTTTCTCGAACTGCTGCAGTACATTCTGAATCCCACCATGGAGGTGAGGGGATTTTGTTTCTGGCACTGTTTTTAAGTGAGAAGGTTGAATCAGCACTCGAGGTAACGGCTGTAACAAAACCCTCATAGCACATTTTGGCATGGTAGTGACTAGAAGGGTCTAGCAAAGATGAATTTAAATTTAGAAGGTCAGCAATTTTATCCTCCAAAAGTGAAGCAAACTTAGCCCAATCAGGTTTGGACAGGTTATATTTCAACAGTGGAGGAGAAGTTTTTTCTAGATAGGTTCTATTGATAAGGGATGTGACTATAGGATAATGGTCACTACCATGCGACAGAGCTGTGCATTCCCACAGAGCAGATGCTGCTAATTCGACTGAACAAAATGTAAGGTCCACGCAGCTTTTTTGTTGTCCCGGAAGCGATCTACGAGTTGGGCAGCCATTGTTCAGGATACAAAGATCTAAATCATCCAACATGTCCATCAGTGCTGAACCAAAGGCATCACAACGTTCAGAACCCCATCTG
The DNA here is from genome assembly GCA_905332915.2 of Hecatera dysodea. Lineage (NCBI taxonomy): Eukaryota > Metazoa > Arthropoda > Insecta > Lepidoptera > Noctuidae > Hecatera > Hecatera dysodea. The sequence goes on along the minus strand of HG995306.1, from coordinate 8,742,229 downwards.
TAATGGTGGCAGTTGAAATCGCCCATAACTAACAGAGGCCCGTGAGTGTTGATAAAAATGTTTTTCAAAATATTTATAAAGTTAGGATTGGGGTGAGCAATATATATGGAAAAAATTGTGATACCTTCAACCCTTCCTGCTGCAATACTCAGATTACCCTCGAGGGACGGGAGGGATAGGGGGGAAAGTGGGACCCGATTGTTTACGAAGAGCGCTGACCCTCCATACCCATCGGATCTATCAAACCTGAGGATATTAAAATGTGGCATACGAAAACTAAGACTCGGTGTGAGCCAAGTCTCAGCTATAGAGCAAGCCAAAGGCTTGTATTTATTTAAGAGAAATATGAGGTCGTGCTTTTTATGCCACACGCTCCTCACATTCCACTGGAGGAATATTAGGCGGGACGCCATTTTTAAGTTGTAGAAGAAGAGAAATAAGTTGATCGGCAACGTTGGACGGTGATTGGGAAGTATTAGAAGTAGAAAGAATTGTTGGTATAAGTTTAATCAGAAGTTCAATAAGAGAAGTAATATTGATAGAGGGGGCAGTGTTATTATTTAGCGCACAACCATTAGGCTGTGATGGTTGGGGAGTACTAATGATTTGTTGGTGAGCAGCTTTGTCATAAGACGGGGAAAGGGGGGCATGGGTTTTAGGACGAAGAATAACAGTTTTGCTATAAGAAGTTGAAGTTTTAGCAACATTAGCATAATTCCTAGTAGCTACTGGGACTACTTTGCTAGCGTCTACATATGACATATTTTTTTCTGCCATAACAGTCTTAATGGCTCTTTGTCTACCATGCTCAGGGCATGACTTGCTATTCGCGAAGTGATTCCCCGAACAAAGCACACAAAAGGCGTCGCCCTCAGATATGTTGCAGCCATCACCGGGATGGTCGTGGCCACATTTACTGCAACGTGGTTTTGATCTGCATAGATTTGCAACATGTCCAAATCTACAGCATTTTCGGCATTGGATGGTTGGGTAAATGTATTGATCTACAGGAAGGGATGTGTAGCAGCAGAATACCCTCTTGGGTAAAACTTGACCATCAAATGTAATGACACAGGTTTCTGTAGGTTTCCATTCTGTCAAACCGTCCCTATGTACTTTTCCGTTGATCCGACGAACTTTAAGTATTTGTCCGCAACCTGAAGGCACAGTCAAATATGTTATGGCTTCATCCTCTGTGATGTCTGAGGGGACCCCAGTGACAACACCCATCCTTGTGATGTTATATGTGGGGATTGATGCTGTGTAGCCATGTTTAGACAACAGACTGTTAACTAAAAAGGAGTTAGCATCCTGAGGGGATGTAAACTCCACGGATACGCGGTTCCTTCCAACTCTATTGACGCCATCGCGAAGCACGTTCGCAATGTTGTTGAACAAGAGGAATTTGCCGAAGTTGACGGGGTGAAGAGTGGTGCCTGCATTTTGTTGTGTTTCTACACGAGAAACATGGACTATAAATGGGGCTTTATCTATGGCTGAGTACCTTACTCGACCTATTTGACTCTTAGGTTCTTTACTCGGAGGTTTAGGGGAGCTAGTTTCCTCGTAGCCGGGGCGTTTACGTGCATTTTGGGGGGAGGGTAACAGTTCCATCTCTGTGACACTGCACACTACGTCAGCGAATTGGGATAGTGGGTTCGGAGACGGAACAAAAGGAGTTGGGGAGGCTGGAATGTCGGGAGGATCAGGGTCCGGGGGTTTATTTCTTTCCATTTTGATAGAAGAAGACGACTTAAAACAACACTTCACTCACAATACAAACCTGGTGACGAACACAAGGACAACACACTTAAAAACAATAGCAAGTTCGAAAGGTAACAACAATCACACAAAAAATTAAAAAAACTCGAAACACACGTGCTAACCAAAACACCTGTGGCGAGAATCCAAAAATGCGACAATTCGGTTGTTGAATATCGAAACAAGTATGTATATTAGAATGTATATGTCTACGCCGCCGGAACGCAGCTATCATGAACGCGTCCAAAAGATGGCAACATTCGTGAATCCACGGCGACAACTTCACACAACATAACTAGACCAAAGAGTGCCCTCTTACAGCATTTTTATGCAAACGAGCGCAGTGGCGCCGTCTACAAATTGTTTCCGAACTAATCCTACGTCTATAGCTAGCTATACCTATATTATTGTAGGTACTGGATACTGGATAGAATGTTTGTTGCAACCGCATTTCAAAGGTAACAAAGCAATTTTACACGGTTGACATATAATACAATAATAATATAGGCTAGTCTTTCACAGAAATTACACGAAATGAAACAAGTCAAATGTTTTAGTTATTTTTTATTTTTATAATGTTTATGCTTATCATAATAAACTTGTGCTGCAACTTTTGTTTCATCATCTCCATTATAAGTTATTTTTTCTGTTAAAATACGATTAATGGATCTAGACCAGCTATATAGTAGTACACTGACTGATAAATTCATGAAATACTCTTTCAATTTTTCTTTGTGCATATTACATTTAAAAGGGGTATCTACTAAAATATCTGCAAACGAATTAATTGTTTTAAGTACATTTTGTTTTGGAACACTCTTTTTTAAAAAAGATTCTGTCATATTTTGCAGGTCATGGAAATAATTTTGCAAGAGTTCATTTGGATAACATAACCATTTTTTATTATTGTACTCTTTCGCTTTTATGAAACTATTATTCATATTTTCATGATTAGTGTCTAAAAGGTCTTGTCTGCAATGTTTACAGGATTTCACAACATATTTCAAACACTTAGTCAGCAGGACCCAACCACATACTTAATTTCTTTGACCAGCATCAGATTCTTTCGAGTAATCAATTAAAACATTGACACCAAAATTATAGTTGTCTTCCTTGGGAACATCAGTTGCATCAGGTTTTTCTGTTATGTAAAAACTAAGGGTTTGTAGGCACTCGCTAGTGTCCTCTTCACAATTTGCCCTTTTTGAATGAGGAGTTTTATAATTATTTAAAAGAAGTGCTTTAAATGCCCTTCAAAAGATATCGTATTTGGGGCATTATTTCTGGCGCCATAGCTTCTGATGTTCCCAAAAAAGTTTTCTACAGGGTCCTGATTAAAATTCCTTGTTAATATTGCATCATAACCATATTTATCAAACAACACCTTGCAAATTGCTTCCATGCCTTCAATAGTTTTAATTAAATTCTTTACAGATGGTATAGTCGTTTCCACTAACCTTTTCCTGAATAAATTTCACAGTTTTCAAAATTTCTTTTGATTTTACCCATAATTGGTGGTGGGGTGAGTGCCTTCTAATTGGGCCTTTATACATTTTCCCATGAGGGATTGAAAAACTACTAACATTTAATGTATCAAACAAATTGTCAATTAATAATGTAATATCAATCAATTGTTTACACTCTTCAGGTAAATCTCCTCTTGCTATTAAATGGTCTGTTACCACAGCGACACTATGGCTGAAAATTTGGGTCGCCGACTTTACCCTCATTTTATTAATTTTTTCAGGGACTATGTGCTCTTATGTAATTTTATGTAATAGTCGAAGCTCCCCTTTGGATTTATCTGCAGCATACACCTGCTGATAATAGTCCCACTTAACAATATTAGCTTTATTATCAGAGGTGTACGCCATATCCTTAGTTAGTAAATTATTTCTTATTCCTTTAATTAAATGGGGAGCAACGAACAACGGTATAATCTTCTGACCATTTACAATGAAAAAATCATGGCGCTACTCTTTGCCTAGCCGCAAATACCTCGCTCTCGTGTCATTAATTAAATCTGTTATTGCCCCAACATTTACAGAGCTCTGGTCACATACAGTGTTTACTATAATTAAACCAGATTTTTGCACTTCTGATGCTACACATTTTATTAGCGTTTTAAGCTCTACTGTTTGTAGAGCATTGGTGAAGTAATAAGCCACTGGCTGTTTAAAACTGTGTTTTAAACCTTTTACCATGAAAACGAGAGCGTGGTCGGCAAATTTAGTGTCTTTGGCTGTGGTAAAACCCTCAAATGCATCTTTCTGTTTGTTATAAAATATTTGAGGTGTTAGAGACATTTCGTCAAACATTAGACTGCACAAACGATCAGCAGTATCTTTTTCTAGTACAGTTTTCCTTATTTTATTAAATACAATGGCATTAATGCCAGGATGGAGTTTAATTTGACTTAGCAAACGTTTCATTGCCTTTGTTGAAGGTAATGTGAAATATTTATAAAGTAAGGAATAGGCCTTCGGACTTTTCTTATACATTGACAATGCAAGGATTTTTTCATCCATAGTGTAATGTACACTAGGATCCAGAGGTTGAAATTAGGAGGGAACAAGTAACACCAAATTACACTGATATCGGCTCGCAGTAAGCGTGCACGTCTTCTCCCTCCGGCGCGGCGGTCGGTTGGCAATGCCCCCCGGCCCCGTGTCACCGCGCGTACGCTACTCGAGACGACAGAGCCGCTGTCTATATACTACATCCCTCCCTTGTTATTGTTTTATTTGTTTTCTATCTATCTATCTATTAGGGTTTTGGTTTCCGCACTTAGTCCTAATATTGGACCATTGTGCGTGAGCCATGGCGGCCGTCACTCCAACCAGCCGACCTCCCTCCAGAAGCAGATCAGTCCACTCAGTCTGTTCAGCATCTCTGCAAGTGAACTCGGTGTCCCCATTGTATGCCTTCGTATCTCGGCCACACCTGTGCACTCAAGGAGCACATGCGACACCGTTTCCTCCTCCTCCATGCATGCTCTGCATAGAGGACTGTCTGTGATACCTATCGTGTGTAGGTGTTTGTTCAGTGAGCAGTGTCCGGTGATGGTCCCCGCCACCATTCGCAGGCTGCTTCTATCCATGCGCAGAAGGCGCCTGGTCAGTTTCCAGTCCAGGGTTGGCATAAACTCCTTGGACTGCCTGCAGCCAGATACCGAAGACCACCATCGTTCTGCTTGTGAGTGTGTGTGTTCACGTAGCCATGTGCGTAGCTGGGTGAAAGGGAGTGGAACTATGGGTTCGGGTCCAACTGCCACCGTTCCGGATCCCCTTCTAGCCAGCTCATCGGCCGCATCGTTTCCTAGTGATCCGCTGTGCCCCTTTATCCACTGCAGCGTCACGGTGTTGCGGTTACTCACCGTGACACGTTCTAAGGCGTTGTGGCATTCTTGTATGAGTTTCGAGGTAGTGTAGTTCTTATCTAGTGATTGTAGTACCGAGGCGCTGTCGGAGAGTATACGAATATGAGTATCCATAACTCTCCTGGCTTCTATGGCGTGGACCGCCAGGATGATAGCTACACATTCCGCCTGATAGACGGTGTTGAGCTTTCCTAGTGGTCTGGATATCTTAATATTGAGGTCGATGGAGTAAACTCCAGCTCCAGTTCCGGTGCTTGTTTTTGACCCATCAGTGTAAATTCTCAGCTCTTTGAGGTCTGAGTGGTCTTGTGGTTCTTGTGTGAGCACTATGTGGTAGTGCTTTTGGAAATAGTGCATTTTTTGAGCCTTGTCATTGGATGATGTCATCATGGGTTGTCGTTTGACGGCATCTTCCATGATTCGCGTGTGTTTGATTCTAGAGTCTGTTCCTAAAGTGCCCAGCGTGCTAAGTCTGAAGGCCGCTAGGGCCGCCTCCTCTCGTACTATTAGGTGGAGAGGTGGTAGCCCCAGCATAGCCTGCAAAGCCGCAGTGGGTGCTGTTCTCATGCTGCTAGTGATTGCCACGCAGGCAAGTCGCTGCAGCTTCTCAAGATCCTTTTGTGTCGTGCTCAAGTCGGTCCTGGGCCACCAGACTAGAGAGCCATAAGTGATTATTGGTCTGATGACTGTGGTGTATAGCCAGTGAGTTGTCTTGGGACTAATGCCCCAATTTTTACCTAGCATGCGTTTGCATTGCCACATACATAGGCTGGCTTTTTTTGTGATGTATTCAGTGTGCTTTGCCCAATTCAGCTGCTTGTCCACATAGATACCCAGGTATTTGGTTCCAGTTGAGGGGCTTAGAGTAGTGCCGAAGAACCGTGGTAGTTCTAATGTCGGCAGTTTCCTCTTTTTGGTAAAGAGAACGAGTTCTGTTTTGGTGGGGTTCACTGTCAGCTGGTATTCTTGACACCAGTCCTCTACTATTTTCAAGGCCTGGCGCATGAGGTTGCACAGCGTGTTTTCGTGTTTACCATTTATTATTATGGTTATGTCATCTGCGTAACCAACGGTAAAGTATCCTTTATCGTTGAGTTTTTTGAGTAAGTTATCTGCAACGAGGTTCCATAGTAGTGGTGAAAGGACACCACCTTGGGGGCAGCCTTTCGCTACAATGGCCCTCTTTGTGTCATTTATGGTGACTTGTACAGCTCTTTGCTTGAGCATTTGTTTTATATATCAAGAATATAATATAACACTCTTTATCAAGTAGA